>CM060075.1:3143694-3881194 GCA_030533445.1 Cyprinodon diabolis | reverse complement strand
GGAATGAATTAAAGGAAAAGTTCGCTCACATTCAGAATTCAAACTTCTGAAAGTTCTTTAAATCTGAAATGATTCCATCTGTTCAATAAATGATCAGTGTTTTTAATTCAGAGTCATTTTCATGTGAATGTGCTTTACTGGAGGCATCCATGTTTGTCAAAGAACACTACTGCCACCTACTGGTTAGTGACGTCACTGCCGGAAGATGTCAGGAGTGATGTGTTCCTATATTTGGGAAAATGATCCATTGATCATTCCTTGCTGACCAGATTTTTCCTTTAATCTAAAGATGTATGGAGTGAAATAAGATCCATAATTTGTTCTTTAAATTTTTTAAGTCAAAGAAAATGTAATCCATAAATGAAACTTTGAAAAGACTCGGTATTCAAAAAAGTTTTTAGAGGAGATGTAATTTTTTTCACTTTTTAAAATGTTATTCTATTTTTTTTTTCAGATTTTTTTTCACTGGCTTCATTCTTTAAAGTTGCAAATTACAAATTTCACTCTCTTCACTTGATGCCCCCCCAAAAAATATTTTTTTAGTATTTTTTTGAAGGACTGGAGAGGACATGTCTCCACCAATAATTCCGCTGATTTCCTTCAGCCAGCAGTAACTGGGTGGAGCTAACTGTGTTCAGATTGTCCCAGTCCGTGTTTTTCCTCGCTCTCCCGCTGCTCTCCAGTCCCTCATCTGGGTGAAATATCATGGGATCTGCTGCTTTGGGACAGAATATTATTTGGGGTCGTAATTCAGTTTTATGTCAGAGAAGAAGAACAAATGAAATTAGAACTTCACAGAAAACCTTATTTAAACTGATTTTACTGCACAAACCTTTGATTTTGGTTTTACTTTTTTCTCAGGTTTATGATTAAAAAGTGAAAAATTTACTTTTATTCCTTTTTTTTGTTGTTTTTTTTTAATACCAACAGGCCATAATGAAAATGAGCTTTAATGAAACAAAACTAATGATTCTTATTTTTAAAATGTCAGGAGTAGAAAGTAAAAAGTTGTTTAAAAAATAATTACTCCAGTAAAGTAAAAAACATTTCTTTTTAAGGTAAGAAAATATTTGTACTTTGTTACGTTGACACCTATGGTTATTATTTTGACACGTCTAGTCTGTATTTATTTTGTTTCTTCCTAATCATCTTTTTTTATTTTGTTTCTTTTTTCTTTGTTTTATTATTGTTCTGAAGAGGAGAGGGCAAAAAGTAATAAAACAATCTTCACATTTAAATCCTACAATTAGTAACCCAATCATTTTGTTTTTTATTTCCATTGAGAAATATTATTCTCAAATTGGCCCATTTTAGTAATGGATTAATAAATAAAACTTACAATTCATATTCACAAATATAAAACTGTTATCACGGTTTCTCTAATAATTCAATTTAAGTTTGGAATCAAAAAACACTTTTTAAATTGGATATAAATGGTTATTTTCTTTCATGGACTCTCCTGGTCCTCCGTAGAACATCCAACATTCCTTCAGATAGAAAATAGCAGCTCTAAATATCTCATTTTCTAAACATGATTTCTAATTCCTCCTGCGTGCTGGAGAGCTCATTTAGGACGGAAGAACAAGAAGCGCTCATGAATACAGGAGTGAGAATAAAAAAAGGCTCCAATTGGAATCCGTTTACTTCAAACAGGTTATGACTGGATTGTGTCTTCGGTCGGTCTTTAGTAGTCTCCTGTCGGTGACTGTGACCCTTTTCCAAAACACAAAACTCTCCCAAACACTGGGAATGACCACCACTCTTTGTGGACTCCTAAGTCACTCTCAGCGGATCCATGGCAACCACTTGTTGAAGCTTCACTGCTTGTTGCTGGGTAATGTGATGTAGTGGAGCAGAAAATCCCTCCATTGACACGCTCTCCGCCTCCTCCTGCCCGCCTCATCCCTGCCCTCCCACTGACCGCTGCCAAAGCAAGCCTGCTTCATGGGATGCTCTGCATGAAATGCATTTCTTTGGATTTCCCCTGAGCTGCCGTGCCTCGGTATGGGGTAAAATAATTGTCGATAAAAATGTTTGTGTAGGTGTCTGAATGTGTAAATGTAAGTCAAACACTGGGAGTAAAGGTAGGACTTGCTTCTTGTAATCAGTTCAATCCATACATGTGAGTTCAGATGTTTCATCGGTGAGACTTTAACTTTAAAAGTTTTAAACATTACTCACAAATGTACTACTAAAATCACAACTTCCATCCAGCGATTAAGCCGTTCCACTCCTTACCAGATGGTGGCAGTAATGCACCCAAAGGTTGTTCACCAACAGCCATTAAAGGAGAAGATGAAAATGAAACCAGGGATTGAACGTTAGACGCCTAAAGCCGGACGTACGCTGTACGATTTGTTTGCCCTTTTCAGGCCGAAACGTTAGCTCAGCCATGTCTTTGTCCAAATACGTCGTCTCCTTTTCTTTTTAGAGCTTTCAGCACAAAATTAGACAAATATCCAAGGCAGCGCGTTTCACTCTAGTGAGCTTCATGTTCCTCTTCTACTGGTTTGGGTTCTGGATAGACGAGTCCGAGTAGCGCCATCTCACTGCGGATCTGAGTCCCACCTGGTTTTTAGACGTACAGCGTGAGCAGGTAGATCGCATCAGAGCGTCAGATCGCACGGTGTGAGAACAAACATCGTGAGCTGGGAACTTTTAAACCCAGAGGTTTCATCGTACAGAATGAGCTGTAGCTGCGTGCAACTATTGGAAAAATTGTACAGCAGATGCGCGACTTTAGCGATGATGAAATTGCACCATAATCAGCGCTAACTGAATGGTGCTAGCAGTCAAGAAGAAGCTAGGACCAGCTGTCTTTACCCGACCCGTCCTGCGCGAACAGACAGACATCCGGTGTCCATAAATAATGTAATTATGGTACTAAAACTACTTATTTCTGTTCTTAACTCACTAAGGAATGCTAATACACATATGTAAAAAAAAGTTATATGGCTTTTGTGAGACAATGTTTATGCTTTCTACATTTTCTTCGTTAAACTGCTTCTCTGATGTCATCATGGGTCATGCTCAGAGCAGTCCGGCAAAATATGATTAAATCGTGTTTATCTGCATTTTAGTTGTTTCTTTCTTTAGATTACGCACTATATACCATAATGTGAAAACAAAAGGAAAACATAAAACTAAAAAAGACTAGATTGATGTTTAAATCTAAAGCTGAAAAAGTTAGCTCCAGGAAGTAGCGTAGCTTCCCATCTCAGGAAATAAATTATTAACCTTTAACACATTATAGTTTAGTACTCTTACTGTTTTTAGGGAGGGAAAAATGTAATTTAGGTCTTTTTAAAAAAATAAAATTGAGGGCGACCCGGATGGCAGTGAACGGTTTCCCACAATCCTTTGTGTAACGGGACGTATAGCCACAGCCCAGCTCACAAAGTAAAAAAAAGTTCAATATTTTGTTCATGTACTGTATGAGATACATGCAATTATAACCTTCATATAATTCCGGTTTTATAATGCCG
The DNA here is from genome assembly GCA_030533445.1 of Cyprinodon diabolis. NCBI lineage: Eukaryota > Metazoa > Chordata > Actinopteri > Cyprinodontiformes > Cyprinodontidae > Cyprinodon > Cyprinodon diabolis. The sequence continues at coordinate 3,877,709 of CM060075.1, read as the reverse complement.
TTTTTGATTAAATATGTCCCAATTTGACCAAAACGCCTCTATTAGCGCAATAACATCCATGTAGCTAAAGGGTGTCTGGATTCAGCACAGCAGTAGGAAGTTCCTTTCCTGCCCTGGATAGAGATCTAAATGTTAACCTCGCCAAAGGTGAAGGGGAGGAGCTTGGAGCTACAGTCTCAGGTATTCGGATTGAGCCACTGATCAAAGTATGCACAGTATGACGTTCTACGGTTCTGTTATCCTTCCTCCTGCTATGTAAGAAACTTTTAGGTGTGTTACCGCCACCGAGCGGAAAGGAAGGTAAAAGCTTCATCGGTGGTTTTAGATTGGAGCTTTGAACTTTTTGTAAACTTTTTTGTACAAATTGTACTCTATACTTCTGAATTTGTGATTCATACTCTGGTGAACTGGTGATTTGTGACTGATCTCTACAAGTGAAATTGGGATTTGTACTTCTAAATTTGTTACTTAAGGATTTGTAGTTCAATATTTATAAATTCCTACTTGTAAGTTTCAGGTTTGTGCTTCTAATTTTGTACTTATTCGTACTTCTAAATCTGTGGCTCCCACTCATGAATTTGTGATTTTTTACTTGTAAATTTTTGATTCTGTTTTGTAAATTTGTCATTTATATTCGTAAGTCCGTGATCTGTACTTGTGAATAATATAGTTTAGGATTTTTACTTCTGAATTTGCGATTTCTATTGGTAAATATGGGATTTACTACTTCTAAATTTGTTACTTATGGATTCGTACTTCAATATTTCTAAATTCCTATTTGTACGTTCTGGGTTTCTGTTTCTAAATGTGAACTCATTCATACTTATAAATCTGTAAATTCCACTCATCAATTTGTGATTTGTTAGTTTAGGATTTTCACTTCTGAATTTTTGATACCTATGTGCAAATTTGTTGTAAAATTGTAATTCCAACATCTAAACCAGTATTCTGATAGATGAAACATGTATGAATGAGATGAAAACAGGAAACAAACATGAATCTTATATTTATTTACTTTTACTAATTCAGACCGGTAAACAGACATTTTGACAGTAATTTCACCCCATAGAACTTGTCCTCATATCATGTAGTGGCAGAGCTGCTCCCAGCAGACTGGTTAGTTCCCAGTAATCCTGGTTTAGTGCTGTAGATGTTAATTAGAGGAGATGACGCAGCTCATAAACAATAAACTGACTCCCCCCTCCCTTCCCCATCTCCTCCCCCTCCCCTCGCTGACCGATTAGCCGGTGTGGGGTTCCCTCCTATTTCCATGAGAAAGGCGGCGGTCGGTGAAAGGGTTAAGCCCCCCCAGAAAGCAGCCCTAATTTTCTGCTCGGTGGGGGGGTGAGGGAAGCGGGGCGAGGGAACAAAGACGCCCAGGGGAGGAGCGGAGACTCCGGCTTTACTATCTGCACCTGCGGCCTGAAAAGCCGCAGACAAAGCGCCTCTGAAACGGCCAATTACGGAGGGAGGGGGGGAGAAGGGGGGGGGGGGGGGGGGGGGGGAGGAAAGTGAAAACAGGTTAAAGATGAGAAAGTAAATAATCAGTGGAGACAGAAATGTCTGCTTCAGTTTCTTGGGAAGATCCGTTGAAGCTGCAGGCAGGAAGAGGTGACCAGTTTAACCAGTTTAACCACTTTAACTAGTAAGACCAGCTCTCCCAGTTCAGAGCAACTTCAGATAAAACCACCCATCCCAGAATTAAAGGCCTTTTTGAAACAGTTCAGCTTCAATCCTCCATTTAGACCAATTCTCTTTTTCTGCTTCATTAATATTTTCTAATAAACTTATTTATTATCCATTTAGTGAAACTTGGAAGAAAAAGAAGAAATCAGACTTTTTTTTCTGTTTTAATGTATTTCTTTTATTTTCTGTTGTAATGCAGCTGCTGTGAAAACATCTGGATATTCTATTCTCTGTAAACTAGAAGTTCTTCTTTAAATAAGTCCTGAATTAAGGAAATGAAATAGAAATAATACCTAAAAGTGCTGTTTATCCATAATTATCTTACTTTAGGGACCAAATACTAATTTATTAGAAAACTAATTGGATTTAATTCTTTTAATTATGGCAAACACTTTGATATCCTGAAAGTTTAACTAATTTTCTAGCTAAATGTTTGTATTGTGACCTTAAAAGCAACAGCAGGTTTATTTTTTTAAAGAGGGGGGGGGGGGGTCTTTATCCACTCTGGGATTTAGCAGCAGAGTTAAACTAAAACCTCTATGATAATTTATTACTGAATAAACAATCTGATCCTGAACCTCCTGACTGATCCAGAAACAGATGGAAAGATCATTAAATAAGAGCATTTGAGCTTAAATATAATGTAACCCACTAACAGCATTATTTTTGCTCTTAAAGATTTTAAATTTAATTTGTTTGAGTTTTTCTATCCAGAATATTTTTGTGAGCTGAACTAAATCCACATTTATCGGTCATTTTATTCTGTTCAAAACTATTTTTTAAAATAATCTGTTTAATTGGTTCAACTTAATAAAATCTAATTCTGTTGACCTACATTTCTCCCTACATTGAATTAAGTTATTTTCAACTAACTCATAACATTTTAATAACCCAATGACCAATGAATCGGTTTTATCAACTCAATTGGTTTTAGTTTAAGAGCAGAAACAGTTTTTGTTAAACATAAATGAAATAACCAAAGATAGATCTGCCTGTGATCCTGGATCTTTGCCTTATGAGAACTGATGGTTTCATCTGTGTAGACAACTAACTCCGCTATAGATATAGAAAGATGTAGAATGACCTGCCATGCAGCTCCTTCTATGCCTGAAGTGGCCCAATAAATTAGGGGAGTTCATCTTAACAAGGACCAGTTTTAAAGAGCATTACAAAGTAATCAAACATTCTTAAATTAATTTAAAAGACCATCCTTAAGCTCACAAGGCAGCCTTTTAGTGGACTCAAGAATTTTAGGTTACTTTGCATCATTCCATAAAATGTTTATGTTCCTAACAGAGCACTTTGCTCTCAATCTGCAGGTTTACTAGTGGTTCCTAGAATTTCTAAAAGTAGAATGGGAGGCAGATGTTTTAGTTATCAGGCTCCTCTCCTGTGGAACCAACTACCAGTTTTAGTCCGTGAGGCAGACACCCTGTCTACTTTTAAGACTAGGCTTAAAACTTTCCTTTTTGATAAAGCTTCTAGTTAGAGTGGCTCAGGTTATCCTGATCTATCTCTATAGTTCTGCTGCTATAGGCTTAGACTGCTGGAGGACATAGGGACCCCTTTTTCATCATTCTATCTCTATAGTCATGCTGCTATAGCCTGGTTCTGCTGGAGGTTTCTTCCTGTTCAAAGGGAGTTTTTCCTCTCCACTGTCGCTACAAGCATGCTTAGTGTGAGGGATTGCTGAAGAGTCAATGAGTCGATGCAATCAGCTGGTTTTCCTTAGATAGAAAACTTTGAATCAATCTGACTGGATGATCTGGTGAACTGGAAAGTGACCTGAGATGACATGATGTGAATTGAAGCTATAGAAATACACTGAATTTAATTCATACATAATGTGGTTCATCAATTACTAAATAATTCTGGAACCATTTCCGCTAGGTACGGTATGTTAAATGGCAAGAAGCTTCGTCTCCTCAAAGAGGGGCTTGAATAATTTTTTCTGAGTGTGTAATATATTGGACTTGTTTTCTCCAATTTAAACAAATATCTTATTCTGTTAGAAAATTGTCTGTAAACAAGAGGAAAATACACTTGAGTAAAAACAGACTCATATTTCAGCTTTTGCATTAAAAGAACCTGACCCGTTTAGACCCATTTAAACTTAGCGCGGTTCACGGGAAGATTGTTGTGTAGATTCTCGGTCAGACAGTATATGTTATCACATGCAATGTAAACTGAATGACTGCCCATCCACCACTCAAGCGCATGTCAATCTAAGCTCTCCGTTGCATTTCCGAATTCTACCGGGTGGTGCCCGACTTTACACGAGTGAAAAAATGAATGTGATTGGTTGATTATCAAGGGGGCGGGATTGTTGTGGCGGAAGGTTTGCAAGCTCTTTGGTTGTAGCCGGTTTGTAGGAAGCATCTTGCTAACCAGTTAGCAACTTAGTGCTAGCAGGTTCCCAATGGGAAATTCCATTGGGACCAAGTAGCACTAAATTGGTGACCGTTGATATATTATTGGCCGAATTTCGGTGTTCACGCTGACTTATAACTGGCCTGCATAAGATAACGAAAAAAAACAGATTTAAGACAGGATAATTTTTTATTTTTTTTTAAATAGAAATTTTCTAAATTTTGGGACAATATGGTCTGATAAAGAGAACATTCCCTTATACCGAACCCGAAAGTGTTTGAACCCAAAGGCTGTTGTGGCTCGTTGGTGAACATGCTATGTGGACCCAGACCAGTTCAACTTTCAAACTCGCAACCTCAGGATTCCAAGCTCTATGCCCTAACCACTAGGCTGCCCCCCCTTTCTGCATGGATGTGTAAATGTACTAACACATTTTCCTACAAATTCAGATCGCGCTAGCAACACGAACAGCAGTGATAAACTGACATTTAGCCGTGCAGACATGTCAAACATAAACCAGGTTTAACCTTCATTTAGGTTTCCTCAGATTAACTGCACCGCAGACCAATACGACATATCCTTCCTCCCCGCGAATTTTACTATCCTTTACCGTTTAGAAGTCAGAGATTCAGCATTTCATTTGACTTTGATTTGATAGCAAGTAGGAGTTATAGCTAATGTGTTGTTAGCCGTTTCTGTAACAAATATGCACCAAAATGTCTCAATATTTTGTAAATGTTTAAAAAAAAAAAACAAAGACGTGGCATTTCCATTTAATAAATTACAAAAAAAGTAAATATGCGTATGCTACGCTATCAAACTACTAGCTCCGTTGATCATGTGACTAATGTAGAAAAACTGTTTCAGTTATTTCACAAAATACAGCAGGAAATAAAAGTGATTAAGATATTTGCAAGTTTCAATTACGCCAGTTTATTTCCATAAATACAACTTGATGGTCAATAAAAGTACATTTAATGTTTTGTAATTTTTTTTTATACAGGCCGCTGTTAGCATGGAGCAAGACAGGCTAATGTTAGCATCCTTCAAGGAAAGATGTAAACACATTAGGGTCAAAATAAAAAAATAGAGTATGCTTTTTTATTTTTTTTTGGGGGGGGGGGTGTTTAACAAAGAGTCCTTATAAATAACTTAGCTGCTTTAGCACGGTGGATATTCCAGCTTTCTTTTGAAATCTAAGGCCTAGCATGTGACGCTAATGTCTTCAGGAATTGGCAATAAGTTGCTAAAAACCTCCAGAAATATTTCCCGAATGCGTCCGTTCATCCGGGATGCGTCTTTGGGACAAACTGAAACGGTCGATAAAAACATTAAATCATGTTGTAGAAAAGAAAAGTACTTTGACAAATGTGCCACAAAGAAGTTTTAATCAAAAAAAAAAAAAAATCAATAAAGACTGCATTAGAGGCTAAAAATATGGACATATTTACATCAACAGCATTTCCAGTGACTACGCTGTGAAGCGTTCGCATAAACATTTACTCTACAGCGCATTCAGTAGAAAGGTTACCTCTTTATTGCATCGGGTAGCAATGTAAACATTCACATATTAGTTTCATGGAAGCCCTTTTCAAACACTTTTGGTTTCGGTTCCCAGTGGAAATGTTTTAATCGCAATCAACATTCCGTCTGCGAGCTGCAGGGAAACCAACGGAAAACCTCGACTTCGGAGTTCAGAACAAAGATGGCCGACGTCTTAAGAAGGGGTGCGTCCAAACAAACAAACATAGCAGTTCGGAAGCTGGCGGGACAATGCAGTTGGATATTTACAAAGAAAGATTCAATCTAAAAACAAAACAAAAAAACCCTAAAAAAAAGCAATTGAAAAGAAACTAGAGGCAACAAAAATAAAATCTTAAACGTCTCGTCGAAATTAAAATTGGAATCCAGTGTTTTAATGAAGAAGCTCCCACTGTGTTCCGGTTACGTTTAGAGTGGAACTCGGATGGAAACCATGAGTCCATTTGTCCTGTAAATGTGGAGCCGATTGTCCAACAGGTGGTTTGTGCTTCAGAAACAGGATTTCTATCAGGAAGAAATGATATAAAAAGATCTAAAAAGGTTGATTCCAAATTAAAAAAGTGTGAGAAGTTTTCTTCTATCTGCCGTTGATCCGCAGTCACCTCACATTCAGTAATTCGGTGGTCAGACTACATGACTTCCTGAAACAAAGAGCCTTTTAGGGCCACGGAGGCCAGGAAACGTCGGGCTGTGGCTCTGAAGCGGGGAGCTGAGGGGACGCCAGATAGTCAAAGTTTTTCTAAAATAACCCAAACAAAGATGGCGACTCTGCTTAAATTTGCACCAGCTACCTTTTTCCTGCTCACTCCTCACCTCAGTCTCCCTGTCTGAGCCCCCCGCCCCCCCTCAGTGCACCGGTTCTTTTTGTTTCCTCCCAATCCCACCCCAGGGTTTCCCGCTCCAGTCCTAGATGTGCGTCAGCGGAACGGTTCCACTGAGGTAGTGCTGCTGGACGCTGGCGTAGCCCCTCTGCGCACTGGCGGGATCCGAGGAATCCCCTCCGGGTCCTGGTATGTACATGCTAATCATGTCCCTGAGGTCCCCCTGCAGAGGCCCTCGGTGGTGGTTCGGTGTCGCCGTGGAGGGCGAATGGGACACCGGTTCCGCCTTCACCATGGGCATGTTGACGGGGCTCAGCTGCTGCGGGCTGCTGCTGTACGACATGGGGCTACGGAGGAAACAAGACAAAAAAAAACAAAAACAGGAAATTAAAACATATTCTAACTGGAAGCACTGATTTAACCTCAATATCTCCAACAGGAAACAAAATGCAGAAATGAATTTAAGATGACCAGAAATAATCAGGTCTCTGGTTTAACCCAGAAATAAGGCTGCTGGACTTAAAGTTTTTTGGAATCTGGTGTAAAATAAAAACATAAAAACCTGCGGAGGAGTCTAAATTTATGTCTCCTTGAACCCCAGTCGGCCTCAGCAGATAGCCGGTTTCTTCTTGTTCAAAGGGAGTTTTTCCTCTCCACTGTCGCTAAAAGCATGCTTGAACCAATCTGACTGGATGATCAGGTGAACTGTAAAGTGACGTGTGTTGGTAATACTTTTACCTTCTATATCTCAGGAATTAAACATTTCATGCCTCATGTTTGTTTAAATTAACAAATATCAATTTTGACCTCATCAGTATAGGTCAATTGAATTAAATCCGCTAATATAGAAACTTTTGTTTATTTTTGGCAGTGATGTCACCCCAAACAGGAAGATCAGGAACTGGGACCGTCCTTCCTGAAGGTTGGAGATTACTAATAATTAGCGTTTGCATGTCGAGGCGATGCAGGGATTATAGGTAGTTTAACACACCCCACTAACTGCAGGCCTTCATTCCTCGGCTCTCTAAACCTGATCTGACATTTAAAACGTCGTCGCTGCCAAGTTTCTGAGCAGCAGCATTCAGCAGCGCCGCCTTAGAACAGAGGTTGCCAAAGGTTTTCTACGGCCGGGGGACCCCTACCCCTAATGCGCAGAGAAGCACACACATTTTATCCCCCTTCAGTTATTAGTGTTTGGCATTGGAAAAAAAAAAAAATCTTTTAACAAGTTATTAGTTTGTTTAACCGACTTTTTTTTTTTTTAAATAAAGGCTTGAATAGTTTGACTTTATTCAAGCCGATCCCCAATATGTGATGCCAATTTTTTGGGGGGCAATATTCCGTTCTCTTCCTCCATTTACATTATAAAAAATTAAGCAATAAATGTGCGAAAAATTAAAAGAAAAACTTTTAAAAAAAAAAAAAAAAAAAAAAAAAACACAACATACAAGAAAAAATTAATCTAAATGACGCCAAAAAATACTGACCAGCCAACGAATCAGTCCATCCCTACACTTGGATAATAAATAAAACTCAAACTGTTGATGATAAGAACAAAACAAAGGAAATCAGACCTCCCAAGTGAAAAATAAACAAAAATAATGTTTACCAGTACTAGTAATTGAAAACTACTACTTTAGAAAAAAAAAACTAGAGGGAGCATAAAGAGGAGGGGAGCGTTTCCAAGCTGCATAGAAACAGAAGTGTTGCGAGTGCTGTGGTGCGTTCACAGACACCGCTATCCTTCATCCTTTAGAGACACATTTAAGGAAAACTTTCAGGTTTTTAATTAGTTTTTCATTAAAACTCTGCAGCAAATCAGAGGGAAAACGACACCCAGGGAATTTAGGAGTTCATTAGCATCATTAGCGAGATGCTAACATCCTGCATCTCTGCCCTTTCTGTTTGACACTTCATCAGGTCGGCTTGATCAACATTCCTAGCAGGGGCCCAGCCCGGAATCACGGCCCGCAGCATGACAAGCAGCAAACAGAACAAACCGTGCTCCAGGTTCCAGGAACCGAGTCCTAGGAACCCGGCTGGGCCATCTATTCATCTAAAATGAACTGAAAGTAAAACAAACTTAGTTAGGACAACCTGAAGGTTTCCTTTTTGGACTTTCTGATCCAAGAGAAACTTAAATTAAACGACTAAACCCTGTTGACTCATTTGAGCCACAGCGTCGCCCTCCATTGGAGACACGGGTCTTTCTGCCTGAAATAAAAAACATAACTTTTTTATTCCAGTAGCACCTTTATTTAATATCAAACAACCAATTGGAAAAAATGGAAATCTATTCTTTAAGCCAGTAGGACTGATTATCGGAGCACACACACCTTCTATAAGTGGTGAAAAAGTGGCAGACATGTTGCCAAAATGGGCAATTCTGACTTTATTAACCTCTAAAATATGCATTTCGCTTTGTTATTGCATGAAATATGTTAAAGCGATTAGCCAGATCACAAATGATGGATCCCTAGATGACTTTGATTGCTAATAAACACTTTCAAAGACGTATTTACATCACAAAAAGCCTTTTATTGTAGGTCCCTCTGAAACAGGGCTGATCGTTTTTGGACGTTTCAGGTTTTCTTTGTAGTCATTTTAATTCCTGTAAAAGTTTATTAAGAAGAGGTCTGGAGAACAATGAGTTAAAATAAACTATAAATGCATTGAAATATACACCTTTATTGTTTCTTAGTGGAAGCCGTAGGTTTGTTGGTTTATAGCAGGGCTGGATGAAGTACTCAGCAGTAGTAAAAGTATTGATACTCAGTCAAATTTTACTCAACTACAAGTAAAAGTTAGTCAAACAGCTACTCAAGTGAAAGTATTGAAGTACTCACTTTTGAAAATACTTCAGTATTTAGAAGTACGTGCATTTAAAAGTACTTAAGTATTCAAAAATACAAATTAACTTTTCTAATAATAGAACATTTCTGTAATTTAAAAAAAAAAAGCTGCAACTTTCAGAAACCACCTGATTTATTAATGCGTAGAACCGCCTGATATAGATTCTACACCACCTGCAAAGAACTTCGACAGAGAAAAGCAACAAAAAAATAAGGACAATTATTTTGATTATCACTTCTAATTTAAAAACAAACCAAAAAGAAGCAGGAGCATCTTTATTCTCCTCATTTTTCCTGGAATAGATGTTAGAGATTGATTCTAAAGAAACTAGAACTCTGATCTAAAACTTATCCTAATGAACAACTTGGCCTCATGGCAACAACTAACGCCTTAAGATAATAAACTACTAATAATATCTGCAGTGGCGTCCAGATTCAGTCCTAACGGCTGCTATCCGCCATGTTTGCGTTTCAGCACAGGCCTAACTTTCTGTAGGACTGGGATGGACATGTCCCGACCAATAATTCCAATACATAGACTTTGGCTATTAATGTGTGGGACAAATATCTAAATTTGATTTTGCTGCTTTTGAAGGAAGATTATCACTGGTGAAGCTGAAGAGAGGAAAGAAAGAAAAAATCCCCATTTTTCTGTATAGATAAATAAAACTGACTGGTCACACTAAGGAGGCCTCACTATCTATAAATATAAATATCAGAGCGTCCCCACCAACCTTCATCACCAAGTTACATCCTCACATTTCAAGAAAGAAAAACAGTGGATTAAAAAAGCTTCTTGGAAATGGAGGGAAAATTACTGAAGTAAAGATACTCAAAAAAAAAAACGACTTAAATGTACTTTCCAGAGGCATTTTTAGAGCCTTTTTATTCTCATTCCTTTATTCATGAGGAATTAAATGATTCATGTTTAGAAAATTAGAGATATTAAGAGAAGGAAAGTTGGATGTTCTACGGAGGACCAGGAGAGTCCATAAAAAAGAAATTTACCATTTTAAATTCAATTTAAAAACTTTTAAAATGCATTTATAATTCCATTATTTAATGTGCCAATTTGTGAACATATTTTAAAATAACATTTCTCAATGGGAATAAAAAACAAACCGACTGGGTTACTAACTGTATGATTTAAATGTTTTTTTTTTTATATAACTTTTTTTCCTCCCTCTCCTCTTCAGAACATTAAAAGAAAAAAAATGTGGAAATAAAAATGGGGTTCAATAAGAGATCTACAAAACAATAAATAAATAAATACAGACTAGACATTTTAAAATTAACAACCAGAGGTTTAAAAGTACAAATACTTTGTTGGCTTAGAGTAGAAATATTGGCCATCAATACTTTACTGCAGCAATTATGTTTTAGACAACTTTTTACTTTCTACTCATGTTTTGTTTCATTTATGCTCATTTTCATTATGGCCTGTTGATATTTAAAAAAAAAAAAAAAAAAAAAACATCAAAATAATTAGTTTCATCCAGACAATTAATTTCTCTGTGGTTGGACTCGGTGCTGCCCCAACTTGTTGCTCTCCACATGCCAACATAAATCGTTTTTCAAGATGATGCAAAGTTAAATGTGACGCAGTTAGCATTAGTTATAAAACTAAGAAAATGAAGTCTAAGGAAGTTATCATCCAGAATTGTAGAAAATGATATGGTAGAGCAGTAAAGCTTCTGGCCTTAACAGTTTATCCTGCATTACTTTTATACTTTAAGCAGTTTTTAAACTTGTACTTTTACACTTTTACTGGAGTAAAAAGCTTAAATTGTATATTTAGGCAGCAGGTTTTATGCTGGAGGAATGATAGTGAACAGTTTGTGTGGTTCCTGGTTACTTGCCAGCAGTTTGGTTTCTCCTCAGTGAATGAGGCGGACCCACCTGTAGGAGTTGGCTCCGCTCATGTAGCTCTGCGCCGCCGTCATCGCGGGCGGGTACTGCAGCGCGGACAGGTCGTACCGGTGCAGCTGCTGCGTGTAGCTGAGCGCCTCGCTCTGCATGCCGGCGTAGCCTCCGGCGGGAGCCCAGCCGTAGCCCTCCATCCTCGGACTGCCGCCCTGGCTCTGCGCCGCCGCGCTCAGCAGGTTGCCGGCTGACAGCGGGTACTTCCCCACCTGCGCGTCCTTCTTCAGCAGCGGCTTGGTTTTGCGGCGGGGCTTGTACTTGTAGTCCGGGTACTCCTTCATGTGGACGGCCCGCAGCCGCTTGGCTTCATCGATGAAGGGCCGCTTCTCCGCGTCCGTCAGAAGTTTCCACTCCGCCCCCAGCCGCTTGCTGATCTCAGAGTTGTGCATTTTGGGGTTTTCTTGCGCCATTTTCCGCCTCTGGCCCCTGGACCACACCATGAAGGCGTTCATGGGCCGCTTGACCTTATCCATGGTGTCGCCTCCGGGCGCGCACGCCGCTTTGGGCAGCGCGCCGCCGTTGGTCCCGGTGATGGGTGACATCCCGGCGGCCTGGTGGCTCTGCGGCTGCCCGCTGGGCTCCATCAGGCTGTACATGTCTGGCCGGACGTGTTTTGGAAAAGTTAAAATCACAGCCGCTTTAAAAAGCTCTGCCTTCCTCCCAGCAGGTCGAACCGGGTGATCTAAATTAACTGGCTAATTATCCACGTCACACCCCGGGTTCCACAGCGCACACCTTTCTGTTTACCTGCGACGCGCGTGGAGCCTCATCACTTTAAGTTTGACTCAGTGGAAGCCTGAAGAAGTCCGCGTCCAGTCAGGGAATCTGTCAAACGGCCCCAACATCCCAGACTGAAGCTGCTCCTCTGGTTCACACCGACTCTGCGCTCAGGGGCCAATGGGAAGGGCCACGACTCTACAGGGGCCATTTGAATGAGAATAGCTTCCCAAGCTGCACAGACACTTGTTGATGGCTGCTGGGAAAGGAGGCGTCCACGGTGCAGGGGCGTTTCTACTGTCCTGGGTGGCCCAGACACCCCCGGAATCCCTCTATGGTTAAAAAAAACTAAAAATATGGTTCAAAGAAATAAATAATAAATAAATCTCTCTATGAATCATTCCTTCTTTTCACTTTAAACACAAAATAAGGGGATAGTGAGCTGGTTTTATGGAGCAAGATACAGTATATGTCAATAAAAGCATGCATAGGTGTCTGAATTTATAAATTCAATTCAATAATACTTTATGAAACAAATAATAAACAACATTCAGGTCAGATGGATGAATGACAGATGAAGGGTCAGAGGGATGGATGGATCTAGTAGTAGCATTTCAATCCTCATTATTGATGAAAATAGAACCTTCAGCCAAACACGATTCCACACATGTTGAAAATAGCAACTCACTAAAGAAACAACACTTGATCAGAGGTTATGTTAAAATATTTGTTCATGTAAATTTGGACTAATGAGAGGAACATAGAAACACTGATAGACAAATGCTTTCTATGCTACAAAAGCTAACTGTAAACTAGCTCCACAGGTGGCGCTGTCTGGGAAAGAAAGAGTTAAACAGACAAGAACCAGTTTTCATGTCAAAGGATGAAAGAGAGAACAGAGCCTATAGTTATGTCTAGCAGAGAAACAGGACTACACTGGAAAACAGGCCAAGCTCCAACATCTAGAAACAAAGGTGTTGATGGCAGCAGCACAGCTGATGTTTCTCTCCAGGATGGAGTCACAGCCAAACAGGAACAGACCAGATGAAGCTACTATGAGAAAAAGCAGAGAGAGCAGAACGTTAGAGATTGAACTAATAGATTCTGCAGAGTGGGAGAATAGAGATAGAATGAAGCAGAATGATGAAAAAGGGGTCCCTATGTCCTCCAGCAGTCTAAGCCTATAGCAGCAGAACTATAGAGATAGCTCAGGATAACCTGAGCAACTCTAACTAGAAGCCTTATCAAAAAGGAAAGTTTTAAGCCTAGCCTTAAAAGTAGACAGGGTGTCTGCCTCACGGACTAAAACTGGTAGTTGGTTCCACAGGAGAGGAGCCTGATAACTAAAAGATCTGCCTCCCATTCTACTTTTAGAAGTTCTAGGAACCACTAGTAAACCTGCAGATTTTTCTATCTGAGAGTTTCTGATTCCTTCTTCTAAATCTCTGAATCACGCAGCCAAAAATCGGATTTCTACTTGCAAATTGTGATTTTTATTCACTGATGCTAATTTGAAAGAAAAGAAAGAACAGAAGTACAGAAAGTACTGCATCTAAAAGTCCTATAAAAACCTATGAATTTTTAAATTAAAGCCAATAACATAAATACATTTGAAATTTGAATTAAATTACTACAAATCACATACATACACGTACAACTCACAAATTTAGAAGTGTGAATCATACATTTATGAGTATGCACCACAAATTAGCAAGTAAGAACTGCAAATTTAGGACTACAAACACACATTTACACATACCAATTAGAATTTATAAAGGCAGATCATAATGTAGAATTACCAATCACAAATCTATTAGCATGAATCACAATTTACGACTACAAATCACAAATTTACCTTTACGAATCAAAAATGAACAAGTACAGATCACGGATATCTGAGTACGATTCGCAATTATACATGAACAAATCACAAATTAACAGGCAAAATTTAGGAGTTCAAATAAAGATTTTAGGACTACAAATGAAATTTTTTGCTAATAAGAATCAGAAATGTACAAGAACATTAAAACTTGTGTGCATGAATTAGACATTTCTGAGTAGGAATCTTACATTATTAGTAAGAATCGCAAATCACAAATTAGCCTTCTTCTGTTTAAACGTTTTATGTCAACCAAGATCCTTATAGCATTTCTGCAAAATTGTCAAATAGTTTGGTGCTACTTTATGTTTTAGGGCTTATTTTCCATTGAATTAACTCACTGCATCATTCAACCAAAACAAAGAAGGAGATTCTTTCAGAAATCGTAAGTCGTAAAGTAGAGTAGAGTAAAGTAGATTGTTATTAATAATGTAAAAGAAAATCTTTTTTCAGTCTATATTCCGAAATATTTGCAATAGCTGCCAGATTCTATCTGAGCACCGTGAAAAGTGTTTCTCTGTGGCCGGACTTTAAGTCAGGAATACACTGTGTGATTTTTTTTTTCAATCGTTAAATAATGACATTTTTTTCAGTGCAGTTTTCTTTTGTATCTATGCTTCTTTTTCTATGTCTGCTTCTGTCTCCTTGAACCCCAGTGGGCCTCAGCAGATGGCCGCTCACACTGAGCCTGGTTCTGCTGGAGGTTTCTTCCTGTTCAAAGGGAGTTTTTCCTCTCCACTGTCTCTACAAGCATGCTTAGTGTGAGGGATTGCTGAAGAGTCAATGAGTCGATGCAATCAGCTGGTTTTCCTTAGATGGAAAACTTTGAATCAATCTGACTGGATGATCTGGTGAACTGGAAAGTGACCTGAGATGACATGATGTGAATTGGAGCTATAGAAATAAACTGAATAGAATTGAATTTTAAGTCTAATATAAAAAAAGCCAAGCAATTTAATTAATGTGTTTTATTAAAATGCTTGATAATATATTATTTCTTAATGAAGTAGCAACAACCATGATGCTTTAAACGGACTATTTTTCTCTCTTTTTTTGTATTTTCCTTCTTTCTCGTGGCGGAAAGTTAAGCAGAAATCTTAAACTTTTTCAGTGTTGCCATAATATCTCCCGTCGACTCAAAATGTAGATTTTCTCTTGATGACAGCATCAAGTCACATGCCTTCTTTTAGTGTTAAAGAACTCTGACTATGGGATTATCATAATGGATCCCCATTCAGCATCCCAAGCAAATAATGAGAGGATTCGACTGCTTTGGAACCTCACGAAAAGGTGAAAACAGCTTGATGGAAAGAAGGGGAAATCTGAATGAACAGAAATTAAGTAGGATAAAATAAGGAGAAGTAAGGATGGCAGCAAAATGGGGGTGAGGGGGGAGTAGATTCAAGGGTGAGAAAGGGCCAGTGAATATGGTCCAACGAAACCCCCAAATAAAGGAGAATGGGTAGGCAGTGTGGAGGGAGAACAAGAGAGGAGGAGGGTTGAAATGATGAAGGAATGGATGAAGGGTTGGTGTAAGGGTTTGGAGCAGGAGGGAGGTTTTGGGTGACAGGCCTCATTCAATAAACCTCTATTCTTCCCCCTGCTGCCTTCTCTTTTCATGCAAAACAGGCCTGTTCAACCTCCTAGCCATCCGTCACACAGAGAAAGACCATGGCAGGCCTTTTGCGACTCTCACACTCACATAATCCACCCACCCCACTCTACGATCCAGCACCCAACAGGGGGTGGAGTGGGTAACAAGATGGTATATGTGTGTTGGACAGCTGGGGGATGGGCATAAAGTACCTTCGCCACAGAAAGTGAAGAAGGGCCACCTAGGCTAAGAGGCAGATTAAAAAGTACGGAGGGTTAATATGTTTAGAGGTCGTTATATCGGGGCCCCTGGAGAAAACTAAGGGTTAACCTGTCTGTGATGCAACAAAGCATCTCAGCTTATTCTGGTTCACACACTCAATTAAAACAGCTACATGTTATTTGTTCTTCAGAATATTTAGTTGTGATTCATAACTTTTAAATTTGTATGTAGCTATGATTGAGGCTAGCCACGATGGGACTACAGCGTTCTGGAAAAGAACTACAAAAAAATGCTAAATGCATTTTCCAAAACAAAACCGGAAGCTATGTATATTAGCATCAGCCACACAGTGACAAAGCTCAGTGAAGAAATTATGAGGCTATTTCTATATGTTCCGTCATGTAAAATCTGGCATCTCTTGGCTTCCGTATTGCTCCTTAGTTATGTGGTCTCATAATCATGGTAAATACCAAAAACCATAAATTCCCACTCAAGTTGTCTTTTCTACTGGGATCTGAAAACATTTAACAGGGAGGGGCGGCCTTGTGGTTTGGGCATAGAGCTTGGAATCCTGAGGTTGTGAGCACGAGCCCCACTCCTACAGACTGCCCCTCTGGGACCCTGAGGAAAGACCCTCAACCCCACACTGCTACCCGGGATGCCGCAAATGGCAGCCGACTGCTTCCCAAGGGGATGGGTTAAATGCAGGGAGTAAATTTCGTTGCTCTGTACTTGTGAAAGTGGAATGACATTAAAAAAAAAATGTAAAAATCACTGGAAAAAACATTTTATGAAACCTGATTTGCTGAGAAGAGGTGAACTTTGACCTTTTATCATGGCTGTTTGGATTAGTGGGTACTTGTTGAGGACCCAGAAGCACAGACAGAGATGCAGAGAGGATTTATTGATGAAAGACATGGGGGGTGGGGGGGTCGGGGGGGGGGGCCAGCAATGTAGAACCACACAGGAGGTGTATATATGGCAGATAGAACAAAGAATGGGCTAATCAGCTGATAGGGAGCAGAGGTGGATAGAGCAACTAGAAGGGAGCTAGTAACTAAAAAGTACAACATTAGCCCCATTTACTACACCATTTTGAGATCAGTCCGAGCACGGTAACCGAGATAACCGTTGAGTGGAATTGGCACGCACAATTGAACCGGACAGTGCCAGACACAACCGAACCACGCTGACATGGTACTAGTTCATCAGTAGGTCTCGGCGCGGTGCGGTTCGGTTCTGGCTAGATTCTCAGATAACAAAGAGCGCATGAGCAGACCGCGTCATCTCCTTGCTGTCAGAAAATTCAGACATTCATAAAAATCCCAGGTTTCCTACCCTGCCACACGATTTCCAGTCATGATTCTGCTTAGCAGTGTGATGAACCTCAACGTCTGTTGTTGTTTCGTACTCCTCTAAGCCCGGATTAGACATTTGTGGTATCCACATCCAAAGAGCGGACTCTGTCAAGACCAAAGGCAGCCTTTTTCACCTAACTCTACGCAAACTTCCTGAACGTTACGGGCGCGCCATGTTGATTTGCTTGTTTACCTCTAGAGAGCAGTAGTACCTTAGATCGCCACTAGGAGTGGAGGAACCGTGCTGAGTGGTGTGGAAATGTTTGTAAGAGAGGCTGATCCCCCCTCGTTACCTGCTGTATGCTAAACGACGCAGGATGCACCATGAGGATGAAACTTTGGCCGATCGAAGAAATTCTAGCATGACAGGAGAATTGGCCTGAAAAGGGCAAAAACTCAGTGTTCACCCGGCCTTCCATCTTGCTCTCCATTGTTTACTTTCCTGATTTCTGTCGCACTGGTGAAATCGTCGACCCAGAGTGCTGGTGTCGTCAGACATGTGGTGCCGGGGGTTCAGAGGCCACGCAGCTTCCAGCGAGGGGTTAGACCAGCTTTTTTGCGAGTGGCAAGGGAGCCAAATGCCGATTGTTAGCGGATCGACTAGGGTGACCAGATGAGGTTGGCAGAAATTTGGGACGGGGCGCGCGTGCACTTACATGTGCACTGATAAAAAATAGCCTTTTCCAAGCTTGTCACATCTAGGCCTATGCTATTCAAGTCTTTAGCCATACTTACTACTAGCATGCAATTTCAATTTCATTGACTCTCCTCTATGAGAAACCTTTGATTCATCTGTCAATGAATTGCTAAACCACGAATATTTCCCCTCCCATTTCTTCCTTACCTGCATTGTTGCTTCTTTTTATTTTTTACTCCCGTGGTGGGAATCTTTGTCTGCCATGTCGCTATTGTCAGTGAAAGTGAAAATTTGCGCCGGTCATTATTGGTGCTTCCTGTTGCAATCACATGGAATTAGAATGTCAGAAAGATAACAAAAAAGATGCATGGTAGCCGGGGCGGTACGCAGCCACTTAACAAATTTGGGGCCGCGTAAGAAGCCTCTCAGCGGCACAGTAGCAAACAGTTTCAGATGTGTACCTGGAGTTAAAAATGTATCATTTGGTATAAGTTTACATGTCGGGACATGCACAGCCAGATCCAGGATTCGGGACAAAAGCTTAGAATTCGGGACTGTCCCGAATTTTTGGGGACATCTGGTCACCCTAGGGTCCACCCATGTTTGAAAAACACTTTTTAACCTCCTAATTTCAGTGGGAAAGAGGCTATTCAGACTCCTCTTCCTACCTCCTTCCTTGCTGCTAGCACTATTCAGACCACACTCGTCATGATGACCGCTAACACACCTACGTTTGGCTGGAGAGTCTTTACAGATTTGCTTTATTCTTCCTCTTGGAGTCCATGAGTGAGAAAACTGTCCTTCACACCCATCTGCAAACTGCTTCCATCCACATCAAAGGACACACCTTGAAAACACCAACAGAACCACAACATCTTCATAGAACTTAGGAACCATGAGGACCCCAAAGCGTACACCCTCTGTGGCTACATACTGATACCAAAAAAATATTCCAATAAACCCAAACACAAATCAAATGTTGCAGAATATCTTATTTTATGTAGGTTTTTTGAAAGAGCTCCTGTAGATTCTGATGGATGTAGGATCTTCTTTAACAGTCTGTCTAACTGGGGACCTAAAGAAGCTTCTGACTGAAGACAAAGAAGATCAGAGATAGTGAGCAGCCCTTGGGGAGACCCACCCGCACCTGCAGCAGGCTGTAAATGATGCAGAGAATGTGGACCATCGGTTCACACATTAAAGATAGACTAGATAAGCAATAGAAGGAGCAGGGCAGGATTTAGGACATTTGGAGCCCGAGGCAAACACAGGCAGGGGGCCCCTCTGAATGGAGAAGACAACCCATAAAACAGCCCCATTCTCCAGATAGAGAAATGTTAATAGAATAGACATCCATTATCTGTTCTAGGTTGTGTCCCTCTCTTCTTGTCCCTTTTCTTCTTGTTTTCCTCTCTATGTTTTGTACTCAGCTGACTTTTCATGCTGTCTCTAAAGGAATGAAAGATTTTTTCCAAGCACTAAGCTCACTTAGCTGATTGCTCCTTCCTGTGTTTCCAAAAAGGCCAAAGTAAATAACCCAGTCCTTCTTTTCACTGTAGACAAGCCATGATCTGCTTATCTGTTCTCCATTTTTCATTTGGATGAAATAATAGCTGCATGAATCATGACAGCAGACAAGATAGAGGAGAGCAGGAGGCGGGGTTACCAATCTACTTGCTCTGGAGAGCAGAGTTCGCTGCTTTTAGATGTTGTCTCCAAAGTCTCCAGTAGCAGAAAAAAGTCTCTAGATTTGGCGCTAGGAGCTTTTTAGAAATCAAAGTGCTAGAGGGGTCTGAAAAGTGGCTAAATATAGCGACTAAAGCGCTAAGTTGGCAACACTGCTCTTTGCATGGTTTGTTTTCAAATGGTTTGCTGCTGTCTGTTTGGACCTTTCTGAACATGTGCAGCAAATGGACTGATGGCATTTTAGAAAAAGGTTTGTTTTATCAAAAACATCACTAATCAGCACGAATAAGGAATAGTTGTATTAACCAGACATGGAAACAGACTTTTATGGGACCCCCAGGAAATAGGGAACCGAGGGAACTGCCTAGTATTGCCTGATAGTAAATCCCCCCCTTTGAGAAGGAGCCCCAGGTTTTGACATTTTAACGCCCCTAAAATGCAGTTCAAACGAGGTTATGATTCCCCTCAGCATCCGCAAAGCACCGGAATGAATGACAATCTCCTGTTATCCCTGTGAGTGATTAAAAATATACTGAAATATGTTTTAAAAACAGTTCCTCGTCCCTGCAACTGATTAAGACCAGAAGTAATTTATATTTTTTTATTTTTTTGAAAAGGTCGTAATATTTTTTCTATGAGATCAAAATAATAGATTTTAGACAATAACATTGTAACATTGTGAAAATAATGTGAATATTAGGCTTAGTGTTATAAAATGTTGACCATATTGGTTAAAGTCATAACATTAGAATAATTCGTAACATTCCCAGAATAAATTTGTACCAATACAATATGGTAACATTCCCATACTAAAGTTGTAACAGTTCCAGAATAAAGGCTTAAGATTCCTATAATAAAGTTGTAACACTCCCAGAAAAAAGTAATAACATTCCTAGAATCAAGTCGTAACATTCCCAATATAAAGTTGTAACAATCCCAGAATAAAATCATAACATTCCTAGAATCGTACATTTCCAGAATAAAGTTGTACCAACACAAAATAAAGTTTTAATATTCCTGGGATAAAGTCTTATTATACCATAATAAAGTTGTAACATTACTAAAATAGAGTCTTAACATTTCTAGAATAAAGTTGTAACATTCCCATAATAAAGTTGTAACAATCCCAGAATAAAACCGTAACATTTCTAGAATCGTACATTTCCAGAATGAAGTTGTACCAACACAAAATAAAGTTTTAACATTCCTGGAATAAATTTGTAACATTACTAAAATCGAGTCTTAACATTTTTAGAATAAAGTTGTAACATTCTGAGAATAGATTTGCACCAATACAATATTGTAACGTTCCCATAATAAATTTGTAACATTACCAATATGAATTTGTGACGATACTAGAATAAAATTGAAACATTGCTAGAATAAAGTTGTAACATTCTGAGAATAAATTTGTACCAATAAAATATGGTAACATTCCCATACTAAAGTTGTAAAATTACCAATATAAAGTTGTAACACTCCCAGAAAAAAAGTAATAACATTCCTAGAATCAAGTCGTAACGTTCCCATAATAAAGTTGTAACAATCCCAGAGTAAAATATTAACATTCCTAGAATCGTACATTTCCAGAATGAAGTTATACCAACACAAAATAAAGTTTTAACATTCCTGGAATAAATTTGTAACATTACTAAAATCGAGTCTTAACATTTTTAGAATTATGCTCTAACATTCTGAAAATAAATTTGCACCAATAAAATATCGTAACATTCCCATACTAAAGTTGTAAAATTACCAATATAAAGTTGTAACACTCCCAGAAAAAAAGTAATAACATTCCTAGAATCAAGTCGTAACGTTCCCATAATAAAGTTGTAACAATCCCAGAATAAAATCGTAACATTCCTAGAATCGTACATTTCCAGGATGAAGTTGTACCAACACAAAATAAAGTTTTAACATTCCTGGAATAAATTTGTAACATTACTAAAATCGAGTCTTAACATTTTTAGAATAAAGTTGTAACATTCTGAGAATAGATTTGCACCAATACAATATTGTAACGTTCCCATAATAAATTTGTAACATTACCAATATGAATTTGTGACGATACTAGAATAAAATTGAAACATTGCTAGAATAAAGTTGTAACATTCTGAGAATAAATTTGTACCAATAAAATATGGTAACATTCCCATACTAAAGTTGTAAAATTACCAATATAAAGTTGTAACACTCCCAGAAAAAAAGTAATAACATTCCTAGAATCAAGTCGTAACGTTCCCATAATAAAGTTGTAACAATCCCAGAATAAAACCGTAACATTCCTAGAATCGTACATTTCCAGAATGAAGTTATACCAACACAAAATAAAGTTTTAACATTCCTGGAATAAATTTGTAACATTACTAAAATCGAGTCTTAACATTTTTAGAATAAAGTTGTAACATTCTGAGAATAGATTTGCACCAATACAATATTGTAACGTTCCCATAATAAATTTGTAACATTACCAATATGAATTTGTGACGATACTAGAATAAAATTGAAACATTGCTAGAATAAAGTTGTAACATTCTGAGAATAAATTTGTACCAATAAAATATGGTAACATTCCCATACTAAAGTTGTAAAATTACCAATATAAAGTTGTAACACTCCCAGAAAAAAAGTAATAACATTCCTAGAATCAAGTCGTAACGTTCCCATAATAAAGTTGTAACAATCCCAGAATAAAACCGTAACATTCCTAGAATCGTACATTTCCAGAATGAAGTTATACCAACACAAAATAAAGTTTTAACATTCCTGGAATAAATTTGTAACATTACTAAAATAGAGTCTTAACATTTGTAGAATCATGCTCTAACATTCTTAGAATAAATTTGCACCAATGCAGTATTGTAACATTCCCATAATAAATTTGTAACATTACCAATATGAATTTGTGACGATACTAGAATAAAATTGAAACATTGCCAAAATAAAGTTTTACCAACACAAAATATAGTTTTATCATTCCTAGAATAAAGACGCAACATTTCACGAATAAAGTCATAAAATTCTTAGAGTTAAGTGTTAACATTACCATAATAAAGTCGTAACATTCCAAGAATAAAGTCGTAACATTCCCAAAAACGTTACGTGAACAAAAATAAAATAATGTGATAACATAAATCCTGTGATGTCATAACATTATGATATTACAGAATGATGTCATAATGGGTGTCAGAATAAATATATAACCTTATGAGAGTAGAATCCTAATTTAGCCAGATTAAAGCTGTAACATTACCAGAATAAAACAGTAAAATTACAAGAATAAAGTTGTATTATAACCAGAATAATGCCTTATGTTATAAACTCAGAGAAGTAATCTACTTTAATCCCTAAGAAGAAAGCTTAGTCTTCACTCTGAGATCAAAAGTTTCACTCTGGATGCTGATTGGATGATCTCGGGTGATAATTCTAAGCTTTCATCCTATTAAGGCTATTTTTTTCCCTCTAACTTTATATTATGTCAACTTTATTCTCACATTATTGTAACGTTATTTCCTAGTTTCATGGCATATTTCTTGTTTTGTTTTTATTTTATTCTCCTAATTAATAAAATCTCAGTATAACTCCAGTTGTTGGTCCCACTCCCTTCACTGCTCATATTGATTATTTAATACTTACTTTTAATGTATTTGATTTGTTATTTGTAGTTTCAGATTTAAAACAAACGAGACAAAAAGCTGCGAGATCTGTTTGAACAGCTTAGATGAAAGTTCCTGACCTGTTGAAATGCCTCAGAGAGAAAAACACTGATGTCAGCCTGTGATGAAAAGCTGCTTTCCTGAGAACTTGCTGATCATTTTCTTTACTAAAAGGATACATGTAGGAAAATAAATCAATTAAAGTCACACATATAACAGTAACTGTCCTAAAATGTATAACTCCGTAGTCCTAAAATCTTTGTTTCATTTTGGTCTGACAGAAACACACACCCACATTCCCACACATTCCCACACACCCATTCAGGATATAAATTATTCATTTTGTCTTTCCACATTATTCATAAAAGAACCAGACAAAGTGAAAAGAAAACATCAAAGGTGAATAAATAGGTCACCAGCTTTTCCTCCAGATGTAAGGGTAAATGGAGACAATAAATACATTTAAAATATGATAGAACTGAACAAAAGAAGCCTCTAAAATTTAGAGGGGAACATCTGGGCGGTCTCTGCTGCCACCTACTGGAAAGTAGCTGTAAGAACAGAAGAATAACCGACCGACTCCATAAACAGCTGGATTTGTGTGGATCTGCATGAATAATTACTCAAAAAATAATGAAAAAACTTTAAATTATAAAACGATTTCCTCCCTAAAACAGAAGAAGTCAATTATTTTTCCCTTTTTGAAGTAAAACCAACTGTTATTTTTATCCTATGTCCGATTTCTAGGGCAGAATTTGCCATCAAATTTACATTAAAATGTAGTCACTTAAGTATCGGTATTATTTCTAATATTGAGAAATAACTGAATAATTATCTAAAATATCGGTGTTTTTACAGAATGTGATGGACAGAGATAGACAGAGATAGATGGACAATGTGAGAAGTTTGATGTTTCAGGAAATTCTCATTAGTGAGAAACATTTGTTCCTTTGAGAAGATGTAAAGCAGTGAGTAGGAAGATTATGTTTTAGTATTTTGTGCAAATCTTATATTTTGTGGCCAAAAATGAGTATTTCTTGGGAACAAATTAATATTTTTTGGGGGAAAAATAATATTTTGTGGAAACGAATTAATATTTTGTGCGAACAACTGATAATTTTGTGGAATCAAATCGTCTGTTTTAGAGGAAAAAATAGTTTTTCGTGGCTACAAATTAATATTTTGTGGGAATGAATTACACACACTATATCTCTTTTTTCTCCCATGTCAGTTCTGGGGCTCCATACTTTTTTAAGTGCTATATAAATAAAGTTGGATAGGATCAAATTGTATAATAGTCATAGAATCGAGCAGCTTTTATTTTTTATTAGGCATCTTTGTTCACAAAAATAAACACAGAAGAAGAGACAGAACATTTAACAAGGAATTCAGGGATGGTTATCTCCATTCAGACGTTCATTCACATTTTTATCCAACAGCACAATCTATCCTGCCGCTAGATGGCGCCATTATCCGCAGTTACAGTATTTGAGAAGAAGCGCGAGGAAGAAACCCGAAGAAGGAGCCGAATTGTGGCTGTTCCATACTGGTTTAATTGAATGAGGCTAAAGAGCAGCTAAAGTTTGTGTTTGCTCGTTAAAATATTCTAAAGAAATTCGTCCAATATTCAGCTAGAGCGTCTGAGACTGAGCGGTAAGAACAACATGGCTGCATCCAGCCGCTCCAGGCTCGCAGCCTGCGGCTTTATAAGGCACTTCACTGGGCATGCTAAGCTAGCTTCAGATAACCATGCTAACGGCTAACACGTTCGCGCGGAGACCTAAATAATGATCAAATGATCGCTGGCATTGGGGTTCGTGCTGGTTGTGTTCCGCTGATGAAGTCAATGACTTTGTTTTGTTGATTATTTTGTATTAAAAGTGTTTTTTTCGGATCGGGTTTGGGGAGTTTAGCTAGCGTTTGGAGCTAGCCTTGCTAGCGCTGCTCCGCTCGGCAGGGAAGCTGAATGAGCTGTTGGTGTTTAGCGCTTCATTCCAGCGGCTGTTTAGCGGCTTCTCCAGGTCCTCCTCGTGGGTTTACACCTGGGTTACACCTGGCTTCCGGTGCTCCTTTATTCAGATGCTAACGCCGAGCAGGTAGCCCCCCTCCCCTCCATGCTTAGAGATCCCTTATGGTAATTAGTGTTTACCCCCCGTTAGCAATGACTTACCAACACATTCAAACCTTTAACAGGTACTAACAATGCAGCTGTTCTGCTGAGATTAACCTTTTATAATTAATCAATGGGTTTGATAGAGTTAAGTTTATTATCATTGTTTTAAAAACACCTGGAAGCATTGGAAACATTCATTTTAAGATATTTAAATGAAGATAAAAGTGTTTATAAAGGGAGTTTGACGTCTGATTGTTTACTTTTTGTTACCTGAGATAAATTCTTAGTTTTGTTTTTGTTTTTTTTGTTAGATTTAATAATGTTAACTGACAAACAACAAAAAACTAATAAAAAAAAAAACCAAGCGTATTTTGGATCATCGCTGATCCTCTGAGGAAACCAGACTATCCAGAGTTATAAAAAAGGATTACATACGTTTATTTTTTAGCAGAACTTACCTTGTATAATTAATCAATAGGAGGTTTGATGGTTTAAAGTTTATTATTATTATTATTATTATAAGGACGCTTAAAAGCGTTGGAAACATTAATTTTATGCTCTTGAAATGAAGATAAAAGCGTGTGTAAAGGGAGTTTGTTCATTTTTTGCTGCCTGGGATCAATTATTATTATTATTATTATTATTTGTTAGATTTAATAATGTAAACTGTAACAAAAAACAAACATATTTTGTATCATCGCTGATCATCTGAGGGAACCACAGACTGTCCAGAGTTTTAAAAAAGAATTACAAAAGTTTATTTTTAGCAGAACTTAGGACTGTTAACCTTGTATAATTAATCAATAGGAGTTTTGATGCTTTAAAGTTTATTAATAGGGATGCACGATATAATCAGCCCCCTATCGGTATCGGCCTTAAAACTGAATATCGGACATCGCCCCCCCCCACCGATATTTAACCCGATATTTGATCAGCTTCTGAGTTTCTAAAGTCTAAAAAATAAAAAATACTACTTCTTCTTCTTCCTCAAAAACTTATTTTTTACAGACTTAAAAACTTCTAAAGACGAGGGAAAAAATATTGATACATTAAAATATCCCAATATCTTCATATGCTGATATATTGCCATTTAAAAACACCGTATCAATCTCTTTTACTAATGAAATATTGCTATATGTCATCGTTATGCTACGAAATCCCCCGAAAATTCACGAAATTTTGCCAAATTTTTATATGTTGATATATTGACGCGGTATCGATCTATTTTACTAACAAAATCTCACAAGAATTTGCAAAATATCACGAGAGTTTGTAACAGAACGATGAAATTTCACGAGATTTTGAAAGTAAAATAGATCGATACCGCGTTTTTAAAAATCAATTTGATATCAGCATATGAAAATATATTTGAGTTTATTATTTTTCAAAGTGTGAGAAATGGATAACAAAACTGCTATTTTCAATGACTACTTATTTTTGTCCAGCTTTAATATCGGCATCGATATCGGTTATCGGCTACATGAGTTTTAAAATATCGGATATTGGCCAAAATCCCAATATCGTGCATCCCTAGTGGTGCACCTATAAATCGGCCGGCCGATCGATCGGCCCCGATTTCCTTAATTTAGGGTGATTGGTGATCGGCCAATATTTACATAGGAAACCGATCTTAACCACCAATCTATTTACCTCCGCGAGTGTCTTAAAATCAGTTGCTATTCCATATTTTTTCTGATCTTTTGTTGAAGTTTTGTTATTTGAAATGTAAAAAATCAAAAGACCAATGTTGTAGTCTTAAGTTTGTTTTATTTAATTAATATTTATTATTTAATTCATTTATTTGTCAAGGCTCTACCTCATGGGCAGTTAAAACAAGTTTATAATGGTTCAAGGCTATTGTTCAAGGGCATGTTTTTCAAGAAAAGATTGTAACATTGAAAGTGAATTGCGATCTTGTAACACAGTGTTGGTTATAGCAAAAAAATACTAAAATCGGTATTAACCAAAAATCGGAATCAGCAGGTTAGACTTTTTAAAGATTGGTGATCGGAAATCGGCCAGAAAACTGCAATCGGTGCACCCCTATTTTATAGTTATGCCACAGGCTTATTTATTCATATGTACTTTACAATGATTTTAAGTTTTTTGCTTTTGCCTTATGATGATTTTACCGGCCGTCGTTAGTCGTTCTATTCACGGTAGGATTGGGACCATTTTCCTCCAATGAGGGCAGCAGAAAAGTGTTTTATTCAATCCGAAAATTATTAAGTGGACATTATTTTAGGGATGAGCTGAGTGTAAAACTACAGACTAGTTTGTTCATTTTCCCGTATTTTGATCAGAATCTTGATCTTTATTCAGATCTGTTCCAATTTGGGGCGGACCCCTTCATCCTTTTCAATTTAGGGCGGATCCATTCGTCCGTTTCAGTGTGGGATGGGAAGAGAAACGTCTTCAAACTTGGAAACAAAGTCTAGTGGATTGTTTTTAACTTTTTTTTTGGAGGGGGGGTTTCCCTGGAAGCGTTTCTATTCTGTTCCGCTAATCGCTGATGCCGCCTTTCTTTGCCGTCTGCAGGTGACGAGCTGGCGCAGGTCGTGGGTTGTCCGTGGACCATGCGAGACAATGGCGGTAGCCTTGCCCAGAACCGCTGGCAGGGGGACCTTGGGCTGACCGCTGTGGGGCAGGACAGCACCGGAGGAGGTAGGCTCTCTGCGGCGCCGCCGTCGCTTCAGCTTCATTTCTAGACGGAAGATAAATCAGAAGCAAACATTTAAAGTAACGAGTACGACGGTGTGTTTAGTTCCTTTGTGTGGTTTCTGCTTCTTTTTCATTTTCATCTGTCAACATTCGCTATAATCCACAACTCCCCAAGTGGAAAAGTTTTTGTTTCTCCTCCAAATCTTAAAGGAACCTTTGGCTATCTGATTATTAATAAATTAATCGACACATTAATCAATTAGCAAAATAATCGTCCATTTTTCCTTAACCTATGACATATGGTGTTTATGTCACTGAGACCAATTAGATCACTGATGTATTGATTTCTGTTTTCATCTGATAGATAATAGACATATCAGAACAAATGATGATGAAATAAAGGAAATCAGACTTCGTAGGTCTGAGCCTCATGCTGTGGCGGTTGCTAGGCAACCAAAGCTACCAGAGCAGGACTTTTCCTGATTCACAGCAGGTCACTTCCAGCCTTCATTGGGTGTGAAGGACTCGGCCTATGTGGCCGTTAGAAGGCTCCGCCCCCTGAGTTTGGGCTCGGCAGGAGACTGGAGGAGAAGGAAGAGAATGTCGGCTTTAAAACATTTTATTCAAAGTTTATGATCAGTTTTTATCTCTGAAAGCTGCCGCTGAGATGGTCTGTTTTCTGAGCGTGTGACTCTGTTCTTTGGTTCAGGGGGGATTCCTGAAAACCACCTGATCGTCCCGGTGTCGGGCCACAGCTTGTCAAGCTCCGTGCACCTCAGGCTCGGCCAGAAAGACAAGCTGTGGGCCGGCGAGTATGTAGAAGACGACGGGCCGGGGGCCATCGAAGCCATCGGCGACGAGGAGGAGGGGAAAAACCTGTACGAAGACGACGGAGAGGATCTCGAGGGCAAAGCCTGGGAGAACAACGGCGAAGAGGAAGATGGCGACGAGGTGAGCGAGGAGTGGGAGGTGCCGGATTTCCCCTGCCAGTCCAACCCGTACGGCCGGCAGCAGCACCAAGACCAGCGACCGCAGCATCAGCAGCAGGACGAACCTGGTGCTCCGAGCGCAGAGAGTGCTGCGTTCCAGGCTGGAGCCAGGGGCCTCTACCGGTCCCAGTTGAGCAGGTACCGGGTCCTGAAGAGGCTCCGGAGCTTGGCGCTCGTATCCCGTGGACTTCCTGGATCCCAGCCCGCCCGCCAGTGGAAGAACTGGCGGCAGAGCGTTCGATGGAGCACCACCGTGGGACAACATGGGGGTCGGAAAGGCCAGAAGCCCAGTTTCTACGGCAGGCAAAGGAGGACAAAAAGATTTCTACGGCTGTACGGCGATGCGGAGGAGGAGCTAACAGGTAGCGTGTTTTTCCCTGACCCGCCTCGCCTGGTGAACGGGGCGGCTCCCGGACCGTATGGAGTGAAATTTGGTCCAATATTGTTGGAAACAAAGAACAAGTTTGAATTACGTTTGTTTAGAAAAACTTTATAGTTTATTTATTCAAAGTTTAACCAGCTTTTTATTTTTATTATTTTACAATTTTTCATTTTTTTTCTGTCGTATTTTTTCATTCATTTTTTTATATTCTTCTCTCAGATTTGATTTATTGTCATTTTTGGAGGAAAAGAGATAACATTTTTTCCCATCCAATAGAAATGCGGTTGCTAAGCGCCACACAGAGCAGATTAATTCCCATTGGTCCGTTCAGACCACCCAGAGGCGTAGAGCAGGAAATCTGTAAAACAGGATTTAAAGAAAGGCTGTTCATATAACCGAGTCTCCCATAAGAAAGTTTAAAAAACAAAACAAAAAAAATAATTTTGGACAAAAAAATCCAAAGAACAAATTTTTGAAAAAATGATTAAATTGAACAAATTTTGAAAACATAGAAATAAAAAAAATATTAAAGGAAATGGGACAAACTAGAAAGTTTTCTTCTTTTGTAAAGTAATTTTTTTTTGAGACATTCTTTGCTTCCAATAATATTGGACCATATTTCTCTTCATAAACCAGCAGGAAATGCTCCAACCTGATGGAAATAAACCCTTTTCATGTAGCAGAATCCGTAGAATCACTGGAAAAAAAACCCCAAAGTTTTATACTTTGGATCAGAGAATAATCCAAGTTCACTGGCAGTGAGGATGGATAGACTAACAGAATCCAAGATCATCTCCTTTGGTTTAATCTTTAAATGTTAAATCATTCTGGCTTAAACATGTATATAAATGTTCTCTTATGTAACGATATTGTCCCAAAATTTAGAAAATTTCTATATAAAAAAATCCTGTCTTAAATCTGTGGGTTTTCTTCGTTATCTTCTGCAGGCCAGTTAGTTCTACGTCAGCCTGAACACCTAAATTCAGCCAATCATATATCAACGGTCATCTGTCAATCAAATGTTTTCGGTCATAGCATCTTGATTCATATGTCGCAGCTAATATACGCAACGGTTGAAATCAGAATCCTTTCCTTTCCCATTGAGTTGCGTCCCAGTGTCCACGGGGATGGACGTCTGTGTCTTCGGCAGGCGTAGAGCTAACAGAACTGGCAGCGTTGTGAGGCAAGGGCTCAAACATGTACGGCTGGAAGCCTTCTACACCAAACCAAGCTTCTGCCGCCCTGGCGTCCTCTTCCACAACATCTTCGTCCCCGCTTTCCTCCTCTATATAAAAAATGGATGACGGAGGAGACTCATCCACGACCTCCGACACTAAACTCTCCTCCTCTTGCATGTTTCCTCTGTCCATAGCGTTCCTTGACAGCGTCGTTTCTAAGTCACCAATTTAGTGCTACTTGGTCCCAATGGAATTTCCCATTGGGAACCTGCTAGCACTAAGTTGCTAACTGGTTAGCAAGATGCTTCCCACAAACCTGCTTGTAAACCTTCTGCCACAACAATCCCGCCCCCTTGATAATCGACCAATTACATTCACTTTATTCACTCGTGTAAAGTCGTGCACCACTGGGAGAATTCGGAAATGCAACGGTTTGAACGGCCGCTTCCCTACGACTTTACATTCTTTCACATCAGATGGAAAGAAAAGGAAGATTTCAGGTTTCTTGTTTTTATGCCTAAACCCTGCAAACACGTATCTGACTTCAGCTAAATCTGCCAGTGGAATGATAATTTAAGCCCTTAAAATAAGATCATTAGAGATTTAGCTTTTTTTAGTTCTAACTTTTAATGTAAATCATAGTTTTCATTCCAAATTGTTCAACTTATCTCCTTAAATCAACAGAAAAAATAGATTTGAAGGGACATTGACTGCAATTGAAATGTTTTCTGGCGTAATGAAGCCTCCAGGTTTCCATTAACGAAGCTGTTTATTTCATGTGGTTTGACAGGAATGCGTTTAAACGGACCTTCTTCGGACAAGCATGAGGAGAAAATGAGACGTGACTTGGCGGTCCGACCAGCAGAAGCTGCTCTTAGCGAAGAACACACCAAATACATAACGGGTACGGATCATTTTATAACGGGGGTCGGCATCCCACGGCTCCCTGGAGCTTTTTTTAAAGCAAATAAAATGGAAAAAGATGGATTTTTTCTTTTAATATAGTCTGTAGGAGGAAAAACAAACTTTCTTTGTTCCCCAGTGCTGTAAAAATGTGTAAAATAAACATTAGTTATGGTTTAATGAGGCATCTTGAAGCCAACCTGTATTGATGCTGTCTCACAGAATACTGACACCTGCTGGACATTTAAAGACACTACAGGCAGCTGATTGACAGACTAAACTGAATTGATCTGATGACCTAGAAAAATGATATCATTGAAGTTATTGGAGGTTATATTCTGTTATTTAATATCTGTTTAAATTGAAAATATCTTTAATATTTGTAGATGCAGCCAATAAATAATGTAAACGTGTATCATAACGTGAAAATATACGGGAAAATGTGAATGAGGATGCTTGTGGACTAGAATTTTAAATCATATCTTTAAAATAAGTTCAGTAAAAACTGTTAATAAACTAAGAGTCACTTCGAAATGAACTTTATGTCAGATAAGTTGAGTGATAACTGAGGATGACACAAGCAGAAAATTAAAACGCAACCGCTGAAACGTTCCTATTCTACGGAAGAGGATTAGGGCCACTGGAAAAAAAAAAAGTAAACTGATTTTTAAATTTTATTTCAGTGAATATGGGGAAAAAGTCAGAATTCTTTTCTCGGAATTCTGACTTTAATCTCGGAATTCTGACTTTAATCTCGGAATTCTGACTTTAATCTCGGAATTCTGACCCTAATCTCGGAATTCTGACCCTTTTTCTCGGAATTCTGACTTTAATCTCGGAATTCTGACTTTAATCTCGGAATTCTGACTTTAATCTCGGAATTCCGAATTTCCCCCCGGAATTCTGACAGCTAACAAACATGTTAGCATCCAGCCATAGCCATGTCTGTTTTAGAGACTAGCTCTCTTGTTTTAATGACCTTCTGCTCCTCCATTAATGAGGGGACCCCTCGGCCACGTAAAAAGTTGCCTAATTCTGTCATTTTCCACCATTGTGTTCCTGTTCCTCCCAAATAACTCCCATCTTTGCCAGTGAAGCTGAGTGCTCCACATCTCTTCCTTCATGGGGCCC
Organism: Cyprinodon diabolis; assembly: GCA_030533445.1. Classification (NCBI taxonomy): domain Eukaryota; kingdom Metazoa; phylum Chordata; class Actinopteri; order Cyprinodontiformes; family Cyprinodontidae; genus Cyprinodon; species Cyprinodon diabolis. Next base: position 3,845,406 of record CM060075.1, on the reverse strand, counting down.
ATCTACATTAAGATCCACAATTCTGGGATTAAAGTCAGAATTCTGACTTTTTTTTCCCATGTTAAACTGAAATAAAATAAAAAAATCCTAAATTTTTTTTTTTCTTTCAGTGGCCCTAGTCCTTTTCCGTACTATTCCTTTAAGGCTTCTTGAAAATTCTGGATCATTTTAATGATAAACCGCAAAATATGAAAAAAAATTTAGCAGATGCATCATGTTGACAGAGATGCTTTTAAACACAGTTTAGTGAGTCAGTCAGTTAGAAATAACTCCTGTATCTTTCTGGAAACGACTCGTGCACCGATGCAGCGTTTTGATCTATGGGCTCCATGCGTGTACCCAAACATAGGGGTTAATGGACCCATCACTAATAAATATATTTAAACAATAACATTAAACGCATAACCTGTGAGACATGTTTCTGTGCGGTGCCAGGCAGGTGGCTGTTGTAAAACAAATGTATTTTAATTGAACTTTATTGATCTCACATTGGAGAAATGAACCCTCTGCATTTAACCCCTCCCCCTGGGGAGCAGTGGGCTGCCATTGTGCGGCGCCTGGGGAGCAGTGAGCAGTGCTCAGAGAGCCAGAGTGGCAGTCTGTGGGAGTGGGGGTTGAACTCAGAACCTCAAGATTCCCAGCTTTATGCCCTAACTACTAGGTCGCCCCTCCCTCACTGACTGGGCCTAAAAATATTGGCAGCAGATATCGGGGATCGGCTGGACTGATGTCAGGATAAAAAAAGCTGCGTTGGTTAATTTATTCTCAGTTAACGAGCTTCTGTGGCGGCACAGACTCATAAGGAAAGCAGGAATCAGGTTTCATTCAGTTTCATTTCTTTATTGCCCTTTTCAGTCACTAAATTATACATTTCATTTTTTTTTTCATTTATTGTTAATTTGAAAGGGGACAGTGTACATTAATCAACACTAAAACAATGTAAATATACCCGAGTTATCTAAGGAGTGCTAATTTTCATCGGTAGTCCCCCAGCGAGATATAAAAAAGGCAACCTTAAAAATAAAAACAAGATAAAATTACAATAACAATTACATAAAAAAACATTATGGTTAAGAAATACAATTCATGTAAAATTATTAAAAATTAATTATAAAATTATTTAAATACACACAGAAAACCTTAGTGCCCACAAATGTGACTCTCTACAAGCCATTTTTTTTTTGCATTTTTTGAATGAAAAGAATGACAAAGAGTCTCTGAGATGCCATGTAATCCTATATAACTATACGTGATTGTGTGTATTTGACCTGCATGGATTGAAGTAGAGAAACCAAACGTTTGCTCCTCCCATCAGGCCTTCTGGAAGAGTCTCTGCAGCAGTACGGCAGCTTGATTCCCGTCCATGTTGATGACATCGCGGCGAAGCTTCAAGACGCCTTCCACGAGAATTTCTCTCATCCGCACAGGTCAGAGATGCTGCTCACCTAGAAATGCTTTTCTAGATTGGAGAGCATCAGCCCATGAAGGACCATTGATTTAAATCTGTTTGACCTCGATAAACAAGTAACTTCTATGAATTCCGTTATTTACTAAAACATTTACAGCTAGGATCCGATTAACCTGAAAGACTGAAATATAGAATCTATGGAGGGACTTTTGTTCCATTATTGTTGCAAACATGTTTTCTAAAAGGCAATTTGCAAAAGAGTCGATCTAGAAATCACATTTTGAAAACCTCCAAAAAAAAAAGGAAAATTTTTTTTTAAAGAGAAAATCCAAAATTTGTTTTAGTGGTAAACTTTGCTTTTTTTTTTTCAAAATTTTCTCTGTCTATTCGAATTTTACGATTTCTGTTGTTTTCAAATCGTGTTTTCCAGATCACTTTCTCTTCACTTCTGGGGGCGGGGCTTTCCTCTCTATTGGTCTGCGTGACGTTAGCAACGTTTCTATTGGTCAATGGGAGCTTTGGGCTAAAAGAGAATGATCAGGAAAACACAATTTAAAAAAAAAAGGAGGAATTGGAAAACATTTTTGCAATAAATTCAGAGAATCATCAAGATCACTAAACGGTTTGAGTTCTATGGATCCAAAATGGTCTCTTTTTTTTGTACACTGAATTTTAATCACTGAATTTATTTTACACTTTGAATTTCTTACACATTTTTATCTGGTAAAAATTCAGCTGCAAAAAATTCAGCTGTGAACGACCCAGATTCGAGTCCAGCCTGTGGTCCTGTCCCGCATGTCTCTCCCCCTCTCTCATACCTCCTTTCCTGTCAGCCTACTGTCGTAAAAACGAGCCAAGAATGCCATTAAAACTCAAAAACAAAAAAATTCCCCTGCAATTAAAAATTCAGCTGCAAAAAATTCAACTGCAGAAAAATATCCTTGCAAAAAACTTTGTCTGCAAATGTTTTGACCTTTTGTTGAACTCAAGCCAAAGCAATCCACTCTGGATGCAGTCAAGCAGCTTCCAGCCAATGAAATTAGCTCATTTTCTCAAGGTGAATTTTTTGCAACTGAATTTTTTTACCAAATAGCATAAGGCTGCGGTTTTCAAAGTGTGAGGCGCGTCTCCCCTGGGGGGCGCCAGAGCACCTTAGGGGAGGCGCGGTGCGAGGGACAAAATAAATATGGATTTAGGGCCAAGTTGGAACTGTGGGGTGCGCGTGTGGAGCGGGGATCAGTGGAAATGTTTCCCACCTTAGAGGATGTTTTGGCCAGAGGGGGGCTGAAGGTGGAGTTTTTACAGCAGGCTGTCTGCGCGCATTTGGAGGGGATGCACGAGCAGTTTGGAGAGGAGACAATGGTAAACCAGTGGGTGAAAAACCCATTTTCCTTCCCCGTGACACTCAAAGATGGACTTTCAGCAGGAGAGGAAGAGGCTCTGGCTGAGCTGAGCTGTGACCTGGACTTGAAACACGTGACGTGTCCCTTTTGGCTGTCAGTAGGGACTGAATTTCCACAGCTCTCAATGAAGATCGGATCAAAATGTTTTTGTTAAGATGTGAAAACACTGCTGGTATCTCAAACATTAAACTCAGAATCTCGCATGTAACGTTTGTTGAGAAAACAGTTGAAAAGTGAGTTTGGGGTTGTTATCATTAGAAAAAATGAAAAAAGGGCGTATTTGCCATACAAAGGCCTTGATAAATTAATGAAAAAGTGAGGAAATGTTTTAAAATGTTCATGTGTCAAATTTCATTTAGATAGTGTCATTTTAAAAGATGAGATGGTTCTAAAATAAAAGCAATTACAAGGTGTTTTGTAGTGGCATTTGTTTGTGTGTGGGTTGATTTTTTTTTTTTGGGGTGGGGGCGCAGCAGGCATAGTGCTCCTGGAGGGGGGCTCACCCTTTCATACTTTGAAAACCCCTGGCCTAAGGAATTTATTGAGTAAAAAAATATTCGGTGTTTAAAATTCGGCGTCCAAAAAAAAGGCGGATTTCAATAAGAACGCTTTTCTTCTGTACAGTTCTGGGTTTCCATTTGTCTTACCATGAGTTCCCTTATCAGTCAGTAGTATTGATGTAAAACGTACATTAACTGATAATAAATCCAAAAAATATTTTATTTAATTGTCAACTTTGATTCATTTAATTCATAGGTATTTGTAAATAAAAAAAACAAAAATATGTTGCCTGGAAGTTAATAAGGAATCGAAATAAATACAAAATAAAATCACATTATAAACCTGTTTTTATAAAACTGGAGCTCCTCTGAGTAATTCCCTTATAACATTTAAACTTGATGAATTGGGAAGAAAAATTATAGTCAGACTGACTTAATTAGTTGAACTTTGTTTTCATCCAGACCTGAGCTGCTTTGATGAGCTCTGATGGCTCAGAGTGGAAACCAGCTGATCTCTACATCCAGTCTGTGCCTCTGCTTGGTCTGGATGGGGTTAAAGCTGAACTCAAACATGTTTAGATGTTTCACTTCCTGTAATGACTGGAGAACGTTTACAGGATGTCCTAACTTTGGCAGGCGTGTCGTCTAAACGCCACTTTCTGTTTCCTGTGGTTCTTCTGAAGGAAAGCAATGGTCCAGCACCAGATCCAGTCCTTCCAGCGTTCATCTGGATCAGCCGTGGCCAAAACCTTCAGGGTCAACTACAAGCGCCATGTTCTGACCATGGATGACCTGGGCACGTTGTATGGGCAGAACTGGCTCAATGACCAGGTAGGACTCCGCCGCACACCGCCGGAAGCTAACTTCCTGTTGGGCAAAGTCATCAAATCAGGAAATACATGGAGAAAAAGTTTTAGATTGACTTTGATGTTTCCGTCTAAGCCATTGATCAGCTGGAAAGTTCTTTAGAACGCAGCACTGATGTCATGTTTTACATTCCATTAGAGTTACAGGCTGTTAGCTAAGGCTAACAGTCTAACGGCTACACATGTTTGACTTTAGCCTAACGGCTTCACTTCAGGCTAAGGGCTACACATGCTTGACTTCGGGCTAACGGCTACACATGTTTTACTTCGGGCTAACGGCTTCACTTGCTTGACTTCGGGCTAACGGCTTCACTTGCTTGACTTCGGGCTAACGGCTTCACTTGCTTGACTTCGGGCTAACGGCTACGCATGTTTGACTTCAGGCTAACGGCTACGCATGCTTGACTTCAGGCTAACGGCTTCACTTGCTTGACTTCGGGCTAACGGCTACGCATGTTTGACTTCGGGCTAACAGCTACACATGTTTGACTTCGGGCTATAGGCTACGCATGCTTGACTTCGGGCTAAGGGCTACGCATGCTTGACTTCGGGCTAAGGGCTACGCATGCTTGACTTCGGGCTAAGGGCTACGCATGTTTGACTTCAGGCTAACGGCTACGCATGCTTGACTTCAGGCTAACGGCTTCACATGCTTGACTTCGGGCTAACGGCTACGCATGTTTGACTTCGGGCTAACAGCTACACATGTTTGACTTCGGGCTATAGGCTACGCATGCTTGACTTCGGGCTAAGGGCTACGCATGCTTGACTTCGGGCTAAGGGCTACGCATGCTTGACTTCGGGCTAAGGGCTACGCATGCTTGACTTCGGGCTAAGGGCTACGCATGCTTGACTTCGGGCTAAGGGCTACGCATGTTTGACTTCAGGCTAACGGCTACGCATGCTTGACTTCAGGCTAACGGCTTCACTTGCTTGACTTCGGGCTAACGGCTACGCATGTTTGACTTCGGGCTAACAGCTACACATGTTTGACTTCGGGCTATAGGCTACGCATGCTTGACTTCGGGCTAAGGGCTACGCATGCTTGACTTCGGGCTAAGGGCTACGCATGCTTGACTTCGGGCTAAGGGCTACGCATGCTTGACTTCGGGCTAAGGGCTACGCATGCTTGACTTCGGGCTAAGGGCTGCGCATGCTTGACTTCGGGCTAAGGGCTGCGCATGCTTGACTTCGGGCTGCTAGACTTTGGGCTAAGGGCTACGCATGCTTGACTTCGGGCTGCTAGACTTTGGGCTAACGGCTACGCATGCTTGACTTCGGGCTAAGGGCTACGCATGCTTGACTTCGGGCTAAGGGCTACGCATGCTTGACTTCCGGCTGCTTGACTTCGGGCTAAGGGCTACGCATGCTTGACTTCGGGCTAACGGCTACGCATGCTTGACTTCGGGCTAAGGGCTACGCATGCTTGACTTCCGGCTGCTTGACTTCGGGCTAAGGGCTACGCATGCTTGACTTCGGGCTAACGGCTACGCATGCTTGACTTCGGGCTAAGGGCTACGCATGCTTGACTTCCGGCTGCTTGACTTCGGGCTAAGGGCTACGCATGCTTGACTTCGGGCTGCTTGACTTCGGGCTAACGGCTACGCATGCTTGACTTCGGGCTAAGGGCTACGCATGCTTGACTCCGGGCTGCTTGACTTCGGGCTAAGGGCTACGCATGCTTGACTTCGGGCTAAGGGCTACGCATGCTTGACTTCGGGCTAAGGGCTACGCATGCTTGACTTCGGGCTAAGGGCTACGCATGCTTGACTTCGGGCTAACGGCTACGCATGTTTGACTTCGGGCTAACGGCTACGCATGTTTGACTTCGGGCTAACGGCTACACGTTTGACTTTGGGCTATAGGCTACGCATGCTTGACTTCGGGCTAAGGGCTATGCATGCTTGACTTCGGGCTAAGGGCTACGCATGCTTGACTTCGGGCTAACGGCTACGCATGCTTGACTTCGGGCTAACGGCTACGCATGCTTGACTTCGGGCTAACGGCTACGCATGCTTGACTTCGGGCTAACGGCTACGCATGCTTGACTTCGGGCTAACGGCTACGCATGCTTGACTTCGGGCTAAGGGCTACGCATGCTTGAGTTCCGGCTGCTTGACTTCGGGCTAAGGGCTACGCATGCTTGAGTTCCGGCTGCTTGACTTCGGGCTAAGGGCTACGCATGCTTGACTTTGGGCTAACGGCTACGCATGCTTGACTTTGGGCTAACGGCTACGCATGCTTGACTTCGGGCTGCTTGACTTCGGGCTAAGGGCTACGCATGCTTGACTTCGGGCTAAGGGCTACGCATGCTTGACTCCGGGCTGCTTGACCTCGGGCTAAGGGCTACGCATGCTTGACTTCGGGCTAAGGGCTACGCATGCTTGACTTCCGGCTGCTTAACTTCGGGCTAAGGGCTACGCATGCTTGACTTTTGGCTAACGGCTTCACTTGCTTGACTTTGGGCTAACGGCTACGCATGCTTGACTTCGGGCTAAGGGCTACGCATGCTTTACTTCGGGCTGCTTGACTTCGGGCCAACGGCTACGCATGCTTGACTTCGGGCTAAGGGCTACGCATGCTTGACTCCGGGCTGCTTGACTTCGGGCTAAGGGCTACGCATGCTTGACTTCGGGCTAAGGGCTACGCATGCTTGACTTCGGGCTAAGGGCTACGCATGCTTGACTTCGGGCTAACGGCTACCCATGCTTGACTTCGGGCTAACGGCTACCCATGCTTGACTTCGGGCTAAGGGCTACGCATGCTTGACTTCCGGCTGCTTGACTTCGGGCTAAGGGCTACTCATGCTTGACTTCGGGCTAAGGGCTACGCATGCTTGACTTCGGGCTAAGGGCTACACATCCTGACTTCGGGCTGCTTGACTTCGGGCTAAGGGCTACGCATGCTTGACTTCGGGCTGCTTGACTTCGGGCTAACGGCTACGCATGCTTGACTTCGGGCTAAGGGCTACGCATGCTTGACTCCGGGCTGCTTAACTTCGGGCTAAGGGCTACGCATGCTTGACTTCTGGCTAAGGGCTACGCATGCTTGACTTCGGGCTAAGGGCTACGCATGCTTGACTTCGGGCTAAGGGCTACGCATGCTTGACTTCGGGCTAACGGCTACGCATGCTTGACTTCGGGCTAACGGCTACGCATGCTTGACTTCGGGCTAACGGCTACGCATGCTTGACTTCGGGCTAAGGGCTACGCATGTTTGACTTCGGGCTAAGGGCTACCCATGCATGGACTTTGGGCTGCTTGACTTCGGGCTAACGGCTACTCATGCTTGACTTCGGGCTAAGGGCTACGCATGCTTGACTTCGGGCTAACGGTTACGCATGCTTGACTTCACTACACTCAATGTACTACTGTTGTACTGTTTATCCATTAGACAGGGGAAATAATCCATTCCGATTTTGCTCTAGCATGGCTCTGGTCTGGGATTCCTTCTATTGCAAATACCAGGGAGTTTTCACTTAGTAATGAGCAGTGGTGCCCTCTGGTGGATGGTGGTAACATAACACTAAAGCCTTGAACACACCGAAACCGATTTTTGCATCCAACTCAACAGAAAATCGTGTCCGACAAGTTTGTGGCGTTCAGCGCTCACTGAAAGTCAGTGGGGATGATCACACCAGACACGATTTGACTCCGACTGAGATAAAGCCCAGGTCTATTTTAGTTACAGAAATTTCATGGGACTGACGAGAAAAGAAAAAGAATAATTACAGGAGTTTAGGAGGACAGAAAACACCTCATCTCCATCTTTACGAAAAAAGAAAAACAAACTTAAAAAAAAACTTCATTTCTATAGCTCCAATTCACATCATGTCATCTCAGGTCACTTTCCAGTTCACCAGATCATCCAGTCAGATTGATTCAAAGTTTTCTCTCTAAGGAAAACCAGTTGATTGCATCGACTCATTGACTCTTCAGCAATCCCTCACACTAAGCATGCTTGTAGCGACAGTGGAGAGGAAAAACTCCCTTTGAACAGGAAGAAACCTCCAGCAGAACCAGGCTCAGTGTGAGCGGCCATCTGCTGAGGCCCACTGGGGTTCAAGGAGACAGAAGCAGACATAGAAAAAGAAGCATAGATACAAAAGGCAACTGTCAACCAGCTCCACAGGCGGCCCCGTCCAGGAAACACACAGCCAGGCAGACGAGCTCCGAGCCAGCTCCCATGTCAGAGGATGAAGAGAGCACATCCAGTTAGTCACAGTCAGAGAAACAGGACTACACTGGAAAACAGGCCGAGCTCCAACATCTAGAAACAAAGGTGTTGATGGCAGCAGCACAGCTGATATTTCTCTCCAGGATGGAGTCACAGCCAAACAGGAACAGACCAGATGAAGCTACTATGAGAAAAAGCAGAGAGAGCAGAATGTTAGAGATTGAACTAACAGATTCTGCAGAGTGGGAGAATAGAGATAGAATGAAGCAGAATGATGAAAAAGGGGTCCCTATGTCCTCCAGCAGTCTAAGCCTATAGCAGCAGAACTATAGAGATAGCTCAGGAGTCAATTAGCTCATTTGTTTAAATTATCCATTAACTATTAGTTTTCTTTGTAGAGTTTGTTTATTATTCAGTCTTCATCTGTTCATCTTTTCTTTGTGTTTTTATTACTCAGGATTCCTGAGTTAATCTCCTGTTTTCTCCTCCTGCTGTGTTTCTGTGTAGATTATGAACATGTACGGAGATCTGGTCATGGATTCCGTTCCAGACAAGGTAGGAGCCATGGAGCAGCTTTCCTCCTCTACTCTCCTTTCATGTGCCGCCTGAGCTCAGGCTCCGGTTTTCCATTTACTGGGACGTCTTACGGTGTGTTCACACCAAAACGGAAAGTAGAGCTTCCTAAGTGTTCCGCCTATTGAGAGGCGTGTTCAGGAGCAACTCGACTGCCTGCATTTTCAGCTCATGTTTGGAGATCAGAGTGAAGGTTTAGCAGAAGTTAAAACGTCAATCAATCCGTTAATTACCGCCTGCATGACGACAACAAAAACTAAATTCACAGGTGGTGTTTAAAAGATTTTTGGCTCCGTTTTGTTTCCAATTCAGCTAAATATTTTCCACACGAAAAGTGAAACTACGAAAAAAAAAATCCTGCAGATTTGATTAAATAATAAAACATCCTTCCGATAAATAAATGTCCTTAATAAAGTTAAGCTGAATATATTTTTAAAATATACATTTTAGTTTGTCATTTATTTTATTTACTTGAAGATAATTTTTTGCATTTAAAGATTTATTACTCTAAACGTCAGTTAAATTTCTAAACATGAATTTGTTTCCTAATTTTTGATTTTTTGTTTATTTTTCTTTTATGTATTTTAAGGACTTTTATTTTTTTACTTTAGGGTGTTTTATTAGTTCCAGATATACGTAAAGGAACTTTAACAAATAAGTGTCAATAAAACTGTTATTAAAAAAAAGAAAATAAGAGAATCTTGAGATAAATAAATCTAAAATTAAATTGGCTCAGATTGTATTTTTTTTAATATATTCTTTCTTTTGCTGCATAGGGACATTTATTTATTTGACATTAAGTTATTACAGAGGATTTTCTCAGAAATTAGATGTCCAGGTTCATCTAAAATAAGTTAATTGATGGATGGCATTCTTGCACTTACCTCTTGGTGCCTACAAACAGTAGCCAATCCACTTGGCTACTGTCGATAATGGATTGGCTACTTGTTTGTCAATGATGCCACTATGATGATTTTTTTTTTTTAGCTATTTGTTCACTCTTTAGTGTAAACTGGAGCGTCAACGGCCGAAAAGAATCCTTATAAACTGCTGTAGCTACCAGATCTGCTTCATGCCAGTGACGTTATGCTACATGATTGGCTGAACGTCGCCACGTGATGTAAAACATTGCGGTTGCCCAGACAACGAAATAATATCACGCAGGGTCTGTCTGCCGAGTCGGGAGCATCTGTAGTAAAAAAATAATAGCAAATATTGGGAATAATATGTTGAGAAATGGGTGCGATATAGTTTGTCCAAGTGGAGTTGCGATATGATGACATCATAAGAAGGGGCGGGCCCGAAGCAGATCTGGTACCTACACTGGAAATATTTGCGTAATCTTGGCTAATTAGCAAGATGGTTAGCATTAGCTATATGGATCGAACTTTTCTGATGGTAAAAAACGGACTTTAACTTGCGATTTTCTCATCATGGAATTTTTTTATTACCAATTGTCTGTATTACTTTGTATCCGTAGGCCCTTAGGGACAAATGGATATAAACAATCTAGATCATATTTATTATATGGCCTAAAAAGTAGGAAGTCAAAGCTTTATTTTAAAAATTCTGATTTAGTTAATTATGCTCTGCTGCTCATGGTTTCCATAAAATGAACTTGGTGGTTGAATTGAGTCTAAGCTTTCTAAAGATGTTTAACATATTAATAATGGTTACTTTTTAGCATACTACTGTGTTCGATGTAAATATGCACAACGGAGCGCCGGCGAAGCATTTCAACAACAGGCATATTTTTGGAAAAAAAAGTAAGTTCTAGCAACAGCACCGAGAAAACACCAAAAAATTGTAAAAATAACCTGCAGTGAAAATGATGGCAGAGACCTCTTCTTCTGGTAGAGATTTCCTGCCGACTATGTGCATCCTGGCTCTTTGCTGCCTCTCTAGGTGAAATACAAAATTACCGGCTGAGATGTTTCCAGCGTGGAGAACTTTTGTGAAGAAGGGAGCTTTGGCGCATGTGAACAATAAAAAAATAAACAGCTGTTGGACATATCTTCCACCACAGAATCCTCTTTCATGCCTTTAAAGTTATAGGGCAATTATATTTAAATGTTAAATCATTCTGGCTTAAACATGTATATAAATGTTCTCTTTATCAGACCATATTGTCCCTAAATTTAGAAAAATTCTATTTAAAAAAAAATCCTAAATTGAACAAATTTTGAAAACATAGAAATAAAAAAAATATTAAAGGAAATGGGACAAACTAGAAAGTTTTCTTCTTTTGTAAAGTAATTTTTTTTTGAGACATTCTTTGCTTCCAATAATATTGGACCATATTTCTCTTCATAAACCAGCAGGAAATGCTCCAACCTGATGGAAATAAACCCTTTTCATGTAGCAGAATCCGTAGAATCACTGGAAAAAAAAACCCAAAGTTTTATACTTTGGATCAGAGAATAATCCAAGTTCACTGGCAGTGAGGATGGATAGACTAACAGAATCCAAGATCATCTCCTTTGGTTTAATCTTTAAATGTTAAATCATTCTGGCTTAAACATGTATATAAATGTTCTCTTATGTAACGATATTGTCCCAAAATTTAGAAAATTTCTATATAAAAAAATCCTGTCTTAAATCTGTGGGTTTTCTTCGTTATCTTCTGCAGGCCAGTTAGTTCTACGTCAGCCTGAACACCTAAATTCAGCCAATCATATATCAACGGTCATCTGTCAATCAGATTTTTTCGGTCATAGCATCTTGATTCATATGTGGCAGCTAATATACGCAGCGGTTGAAATCAGAATCCTTTCCTTTCCCATTGAGTTGCGTCCCAGTGTCCACGGGGATGGACGTCTGTGTCCTCAGCAGGCGTAGAGCTAACAGAACTGGCAGCGTTGCGAGGCAAGGGCTCAAACATGTACGGCTGGAAGCCTTCTACACCAAACCAAGCTTCTGCCGCCCTGGCGTCCTCTTCCACAACATCTTCGTCCCCGCTTTCCTCCTCTAAATAAAAAATGGATGACGGAGGAGACTCATCCACGACCTCCGACACTAAACTCTCCTCCTCTTGCATGTTTCCGCTGTCCATAGCGTTCCTTGACAGCGTCGTTTCTAAGTCACCAATTTAGTGCTACTTGGTCCCAATGGAATTTCCCATTGGGAACCTGCTAGCACAAAGATGCTAACTGGTTAGCAAGATGCTTCCAACAAACCTGCTTGTAAACCTTCTGCCACAACAATCCCGCCCCCTTGATAATCGACCAATCACATTCACTTTATTCACTCGTGTAAAGTCGGGCACCACTCTGGAGAATTCAGAAATGCAACGGTTGGAACGGCCGCTTCCCTACGACTTTAAAAGCTGAATTTATGCATTTAATTTTGGAATGAAATGACTTTCCATATGAGCGATCCCCCTCACACGGTTGTTAGCTGCTGCAACCATGATGATGGTTAAACTCAGTCCTGATTCTTTTCCTTCATATCTATGAAGTTTAAAGCTTCGCTATCAGGAAAGAAATGGTCTAACTTTTTGCTCTGCTGTCCTCAGGTCCACTTCTTCAACAGCTTCTTTTATGACAAGCTAAGGACAAAAGGATATGAAGGAGTTAAACGGTGGACAAAGAATGTAAGTGAACAGTCTCTGTTTGTAGACCTAGAATGGATAGAGCTGCTTGGTCCCTTTTCCTCTGGATGGTTGCCCCCTCCTTTCTTCCCAGGTGGACATCTTCCAGAAAGATCTGCTGCTGATCCCCATCCACCTGGAGGTCCACTGGTCTCTGGTCAGCGTCGACATCCCCCGTCGCACCATCACCTACTTCGACTCTCAGCGGACCCTCAACAGGCGCTGCCCCAAGGTGGGAGGAGACTCACGGAGCGCCTTCACCTCCCGCTTTCATTTACGGGGAGAAATGTGGTCCAATATTATTGAAGGGGGAGAAAAAAAACAACTTTGAAAAACTTTTAATCTAAAAAAGGTTAATTGGCTAATTAATAACGGAAAAACGTTAAACACTACTTTTTCTAATTTCTAGGAAAAAGTAATTTCCCTCTGGGATTATTAACCCTCTCAGGCTCAAATTAAGTTGTAGTTGCAGGAAAAATCTGATATTTGGAGAAAATGATCATATGGGGTAGTAATATACAATTCAGACTTTTTTTTGAGAGACCTTCACATGGTATTCTGGGATGTTGCAGATTTGCAACAGTGGCCCGGAGTGGTAAATTAACACTGAAGACAGAATCTGATATGAACTTTGAATGTAACAACAAAAAATTAACAAAACAAAACAAAATAAAAAATAAATTCTCAAAATTAGAGACAACTTTTTCTCCACCGACATCCCAAAACCTCTTGAGAAGACTGTTTCTGTTAAGCTGTTGCTCAAAATATAGGCAAACTAGTAGATAAAGCATGTAGCATCCATTGGTACCTGTTTGGGCACACGTTGCAAATCCACAACATTGAAATCGAGATGCCTCTGATGAAAAACCGAGAGATAAATTCTACTAATTGGCATGTGTCATATCTATACACATTCATGATTCATCTTATGTAGTATTGATTTCAAAATAATGGAAATTGGTAGTGATACTTGCATGAAATTGGTGCTTAGAAAATCTGTTTCAGTGACTCAGCCATGTTGAAAGTGAGTCAGCAGTCCTATCTGGTGAGCTGGAGAGAAACTGTTTGTTGCAAATGCACAACTAAGTCCTTCTGTTGTACTTCTGAGTAACAAAAGCTCTTAAAATATGGATGTGGAGTAATTAGCTAAGTGGGATTTAGCTGTTGCAAATCTGCAACATCTGCCTGGAGAGGGTTGAAATATTTCTGATTCACTAAATGATTTCCTTCCAAATCCCGCGTTACTGATATTGTCTTTTACACCTCTGGGTGGCCTGTGGACGGACCAATAGGAATTAGTCTGCCCTGTGTGGACATTAGCAACAGCATTTGCATTGGTCCGCTCACAGGACACCTGGAAAAAAAAGATTACAAATAAAAAAAAAAAGGACTAAAACGATTAGAAAACATCTAAAGATTAAATCTGGAAAAAAAAAATCTAAAAACACATTTGGGAAGCTAAACTCTGGAAAATAAAATCTTAGAATATGTAAAAGATTTATGAAAATATTGGTTTAACTTCTGCAGACAGTTTATAGTTTATTTTTTATTCTGCATTTCAAAACTTCTGCCAAATTTTCTTTAAAAAATAAAAATATTTGTTTTCAGTTTAGGGCTGAAACAAATTGATTATTGAAACAATTGTGAACTAATTTAGTAATCATTAACTGGAGTATAGAAACTGTCCAACATGTCTTTAGCCAACAGAGCGACTTACTTGTTATTATTAAACCACGATTTAAAAAAATTATAGAAACATTTTGCATTTACGATAAATATAACGTTTTTTTTCCCATCAATCTTCTCTATCCAGAACTCAACTTTTAGTTTTGTCTAGTTTAATTTCATAAAAAATCTTTGAGGAACCTATGGCTATCCGACTATTAATCAATTCATCGAAGAAATAATCGAGAGATTAATCAAGATTGTAAAATAATCCTCTTTGGGAAAAAATTTCTCCCCATACTGTCTGTGATTAGTGTCATAAATTAGATTTTATTTAAGGGAATTTGAACCAACAACCATATTCAGGATCTACGGTTTTCAGTAACATCGTTTCTGTTGACACTAACTTTACGTGTAATTCCACTGAATTACGGCTGAAATGATTAATCTGATCTATTGAATACTGGAAATAATCGATTGATAATCGATTGGATAACGATGCAGACTTTTTGCTAAAATAACTTGCTTACAGCCAGGATTCAAACAATAACTTCATAAATATCAATTATTAACAGTTTTTTTATTACTTACCGGTTTATGTGCGCGAGCATAATTATATTCTTTTATGTTTTTCCATTTGCAGTTAATTTAAAATAAATAAAAAATTAATCAATTTTTTTATCATCAAGTACGATTTGCATTGTAATCAGTTCTGGGTCCTTCTGCCATGACATCCAGGGGAGGTTTGATAAAGGGGGGGGGCCGAAGCCAAAATGACACCCAACATGTGTAATTAAGGGGATTATTTTTCTGTATTAATGCTTGTTTATTTAGAAATATAAATTTACTAAAAGCATGTTTTATTTAAACGGAGCTTTGATGCATAAAATCTGTCTTTTTTTCTCCCCCGACTACTTCCTCTTTGCAGATTTTTTCTATAAAAAGTTCTCCCCTCAAAGCGAATGTTAATCCAAACACAGTTTAAAATGTAATGATTGATAAACTTTTAATTTCATCATTTGTTTTTTTTTTTCTCATTCCAGCATATTTCCAAGTATCTTCAAGCCGAGGCGGTAAAAAAGGACCAACGGGACTTTTTGACGGGCTGGAAAGGATTTTTTAAAATGGTGATTATGATTTTTTTGTGCCGGCTTCTATCAGCAGGGGGCGTCCTCACCCTCTGATCTCACGTCAGTAGACTTTGTACCGATATCATTTAATATTCCACTTTAGATCCGTCAGAAGGACTAAGTTTATACATTGGAGATGATAAATTATTTTTTAGGCGTTTGCAGATTATTAATCAGTGAACAAAAGTTCAGGAGCCAAGAATCGTAGCTTTTGGAGGCTGGAAAGTTTGTTCAAAGACATTTTTATTTTATTTTTACTGTGCATGAAACAAAAATGTTTTAAACTCCTTTCAGTATAATCAATAGTGTTTTAAATCCCACTGTCCCTGAATGCAACATCTGGGAATATTTTGCTGGGGTACATCAGCTGTCAATCATCACACGCTGTCATCTAAACTCCGCCCCCAAATTGAGGCCCAGCAGTTTGAAACTAAGGCCATTTCTTTATTCCCTAGAACCCGAGTACGGACTCGTTTCCTCGCCAAGTCTTTTCTTGATAAGAACCCAGGAAAGTCTAGACCCACATTCAAAGCTCGTCTGGAGCTGCATTTCACCTCCAGTTATTAATAGTCTCTGCATCATAATAAATTATTACTTTTTTCATTTATTGCGGGAATAATGATGAACACAGTCAGATAAACACAAACCAAATTAATATTTTGCCAAATAAAATAATCAAACCTCCATCAGAGCCAGCGGTACTTTACACACGGTTATGCAGAGAGAGGGTTAGCCCTAACGTTAGCCCTGGCCGCCGCAGACGGGCAGACGTTAGCCCTGGCCGCCGCAGACGGGCTGACGTTAGCCCTGGCCGCCGCAGACGTTAGCCCTGGCCGCCGCAGACGTTAGCCCTGGCCGCCGCAGACGTTAGCCCTGGCCGCCGCAGGCGGGCAGACGTTAGCCCTGGCCGCCGCAGACGTTAGCCCTGACCGCCGCAGACGTTAGCCCTGGCCGCCGCAGACGTTAGCCCTGGCCGCCGCAGACGTTAGCCCTGGCCGCCGCAGACGGGCTGACGTTAGCCCTGGCCGCCGCAGACGGGCTGACGTTAGCCCTGGCCGCCGCAGACGTTAGCCCTGGCCGCCGCAGACGTTAGCCCTGGCCGCCGCAGACGGGCAGACGTTAGCCCTGGCCGCCGCAGACGGGCTGACGTTAGCCCTGGCCGCCGCAGACGGGCTGACGTTAGCCCTGGCCGCCGCAGACGGGCTGACGTTAGCCCTGGCCGCCGCAGACGGGCTGACGTTAGCCCTGGCCTTTAGGCCGATTGAGAAACGGCCTAAAACCAGAACCTAAATCTGAAAAGCAGTTTGAATTATTTCAAAGATTTTCAGTTTTTTGGACTTCCAAATAATTAAAAAAAAAAAATTTTTCAGTTTAAATACATTTTTGAACAAACGTTTATGGCCCAAATTTATCTCTGTACAATCTGTGTCCTCCTGAATAAGGATGGTGGATTGCACACTATAAGCAATCCCCCATTACATCAGATCAGATTATAGGGTCAGGATTGAACCTTTAGCTATGAAGCTAATTAGCAGCGGCTAAACATTGAAACAACCCTTTGGTTATTTGTCTTTAGAGCTTTTATTCCCGTTTAATAAAGGATTCTGATTTTAATTTTGATTGTTTATTCCAAGTTAATTTAGCATAATGTAATGAAACATCAGGAATAACTTCATGGTTTTAGGTCGGCTGTTGTAAAATAAGTATTTTTATTATCTGATTTAATTTGGATTTAAACAGATTTCTGAGTTTATTAAATTCTTTGCGTTTCCCTCCTGGTTCCTGCAGTTTTTATGGCGTTTCTGAACCAAAGGCACGCCGTTTAAAGCAACCTTTGGTTCTGCATGAACCGTTCTGACTGTACTGAGGCAGAACATGTGTTAATAGTGTTAGCTGAACGGTAACCGTGGTGACGGCGGGGAGATCAGGATGATGGAAAAATGCTGTTTTCTCTCTTCCAGAATGTGGGCCGTCAGAACAACGACAGCGACTGTGGAGCTTTTGTGCTGCAGGTGAGTTCCAGCAGATGAAGAGCAGCTGTTCCTTTAACTGCAGCTGGAAGGAGAAGCCAGAAATAATCAGTGCATCATTATTTATACCTAAAACTAATACGCATTAATCAGGAAAATAATAAAAATGATTTTTCGTTGCGATCCCCTAGTCTGGGAGCGGCCATCTTTGCCCAAATATAGTAACCCCTCCCTCCTGCCATCTTCCAGCAGTGACGTCACGGTGCGGTAAGCCTAGCGCCATTCTCCCCGCTTTACAAGCTAAATCAATGGGAACTACTAGACACATCTGCAATCAACAACAATTATTGAAGATTTCCAGAGGACTTCACCATTGAAATTCACCAGAGCTATAGTGAAACTGACAATGCCCACGTGCATGGCAGCTGGATGCTGGAATACAGAGGTCACGGTTTAGCGAACCACTGTCCGGATCCAGACCCACCAGCTGGCTAAACCAGACCTAAACTGATTTAAAACATTTTAAAACATGTCTAATTTCACTTGCTCCTCTTCTCCTGTTAATACGGTAAAGCCCTGGGGAGCGTCCGGCTCCAGGCTGCACGTGATCCAAATGAGCCAATGAGCTGTCAGTCTGGGTTGCTGCTGCTGCTCCTTTTAGACACAGCAGGCAAACCTGTGGCAAGCCGGGCGATGGGAAAGAAGGAGAAGACGATGAGAAAAAGAGAGCAGAGAAAGTGTGGACTGCTGGAAGAACTGCGGTGAACTGGTGAAAGAAAAGTGAAATGGCGTGCTCAAAGATGACCCTGCACATTTAGAGGATGTTTGGCTCAACCTGCTGCTGTGAAGCAGGATTCTCCACCATGAACAGAATCATCAATAAATCTGGATCCAGGCTCAGAATGAGCACCTTGATATGTGCTTGAGAATGGCTTAGTCTCCGGTTAAACCCAGGTTTAAAGCCTTGCAGGGCAGCCTAAAGCCCACTGCCAACATTAAGACAGAAAAAAGAAAGAAAAGAACAAACGATCAGTTCAGGGGTTTGAGAAAATATGGGAATCAGGAAATTATCTATAAACCAAACTGAACGATTGCTGTTCTCTACTTAAAAAAACACTTTAGATTTTAAAATGGAAAGATGTTCTCTTTTTTTTATAATTAAACGTATAACATGGATGCATAAAAACCTGATTTTATTTCAGTGTTAAATGCTGTTTAAAGTAACAGATTATAATTAAATTTATAGCCCCACTTTAACTCCACAAAATACAGAAGAGGATTAGGGTTTTATAGATCAGACCCGTCGTGGCGAAACAGACGCCGCCTGTTGAAATGTCCTCTGCTGACCTCGCTAACGTCTCCTGTCTTCTCCCACAGTACTGCAAGTGTCTGGCGCTAGGACAACCGTTTAACTTTGGGCAGCAGGACATGCCGCGGCTAAGGAGGCAAATGTACAAAGAACTGTGCCACTGCAAGCTCATCCTGTGACGGCGCCCGGATCCGGAGCGTGCGGCGGGACGGGAGGAGCCAGCGGATCGCTGGACAACAGAACATCTTCAAAGTTAACTGGGACTGAGGCAGGCGGCTACCAGCACATCTGACGTCCGGTTTGTCTCTCTGGTTCCGTCTGTTCGCTTTTATTTGAAGTTCTTAATTTTTCGACAGACTCATTTAAGGCGGGACGGTTTGGTCACATGTCCCGGTTCCCTTTTCCTTCCGCGGCAGGAAGGTGGCGTAGAGAGAATCCAGATCATCCTGCTTTCATGTTACCATGTCCGACCATTTGAGGTGGTCTCTGTAAGCCTGTTAATAAAGCAGAACCTGTCGTGTTTTTCCGTTTAATTCAGTCCACCTGCACAGGCGAAGCCCCCCCCCCACAGATCCAACATTAACGCCACGGCTTCTTTCGGACGTGGTCATCCGTGTAGGCGCAGCAGCGTGGCGTTTCGGTGAGTTATATATATTTTTAAAGAGGTCAAGTCGTCATGAGTTTTGCAGGATTTCAGACGATGGAGCTGATGAACTCTGCCACAAACCGGCTCTCTTGTACATTTACTTTTTTTTTTTTTTTGAAGTACACTTTTACCCGGCTTAGGCACCCGAAACTTTCTGCCTTTTTTCAGTAGAAAGAAACCAACGCAAACATCTAAATGTGGGAAATTTGATCTGCATCTTTGTCCAAACGGATCAGATTGATACAAAAACCCCCAAAAAACCAAGGGTACCTTTTCCTTTCATTTATCTTCTTTGTGTTTTTATTGCTGTCAGTAAATGTGGTGATATACTTATTGCTTAAACAAATGGTGTAAAAAAAAAACAAACAACAACTTTAAATTAGTTTTTTTTCTTTTTGGAGCGAGCTCCAAATGTTCCGTTTAGTATTTGTTTGATAAAAGCCATCTTGGTCAGGACCACAGCAGCGACACAACAGGAGCACCGAATGCCACCATGGAGCTGCAGTGCTTCCTTCTTCTTCTCTTTTTTTATAATAAAAGACAAACTTGTGGATGGTAGTCTTTTTGTTTTTGCATTTTTTTTTTTTCCTGAGTGGATGCAACAGAGATGTTTTCTATATCTTCTAAAATGAATTCTGGTTCGTTTAAAAATAAAAAATATGTGGCAAAAAAATGTGTTTTTAACCTCACAATGCATTATTATTTATATTTATCTTTAAACCAGAGTTGGTGGAAAATAAAGGGTGACGATTTGAACTGGGGGGGTGCTATCCCGTACATTAAACACGATTAACTATCCTAGCAATCGTAACCGTCTGGATTAAATCGGAGTCCATGGAGGTACTGCAGTATGGGGTGATATAACTGTCAAAAATATGTGTAAGTTCCTAGATTTGTAAATGTTTCTCGTAAACATATAAATGTGACATCAAATGTTTAATTTGTGAAAATACAGGGCTTGTTTTTTACTTTTCATTTATTATTTTCAGGAATCAAAGTAATCCGTCTCTTAGCGATTGGCTGTGGGTAAAAAAATAAATCACTCAAATAAATTTACGGTAAATAAATTTTAAAAAGAAAATCAAAATCCGTCTTGCATTTGTCAGCCAATGGTAGCAAAGGAACGTTCTGAAACTAACAGTATTAGCCAATCAGAAGAAGAAGGGGGCGGGTCTTAGGAAAGCGTGTCCCTCCTCCACGTGTTTTCTGCTCTAGTTGCCTGTTAGCTTGTGGTTCAGTGCTGAAGGGAAAGTCACCTTGCATCGTTTATGGCTTCATTCAACAGAAAAGTCAAAAATAAATAAATGAAACTTAGTGTTTGGAGAGAACGGATGGCATGGAGTGGGAACATGCAGTTCATGAACTCCAGGGAAGATGTGACCACCATAGATGGAGGTCTGAAAAATAAATGCTGCTGGGCGTGGCTGAAGGAGACGGGGACAGATGGAGAGCCATTTAGCAGCTGGAGCAGGAAGTTAGGTCAACCAGGCGCTTCCTTCTGCACGCTGTGCTCCAGGAGCGCTTATTTACACATCCAGCGGTTAAAAGGTGCTACGCTAACATGAGTTAGACCCTGGTCATCAAGCTGCTGTTCGTCCGATCGCACAAACTACACGTTAGCAGGGAGCTACGGCGACAGCTGATTGACCAGCGTCAATAATTGACCGTTATTGAAGCTTCTGCCATCTTCTGGCAAAAGTCAAATTTATTCTTCCATCATTCATGCAATGTCTGATCCCATGACCCCACACCCCCCTGGCATGGCTTGAAAATACACACACATACGCGTGTGTGTGTGTACATATATATATATATATATATATATATATATATATATATATATATATATATATATATATATATATATATATATATATATATATATATATATATATATATATATATATAATAGCCTAGTAAACCAGTGCGCCCCCCCGGCAGTGGCCAAAATATTTTTTTTCCTGCGAGTTGGTCTAGCCTCTATCAATGCCCCAGGCCCTAGAACTGGCGGGCCAATCACAACGCAGATGATGTTTTGAAATTCTGGATGCAAAGTGGGCGGGGTTTTGAGGGCGTGACGACAAAGCTGCGCAACGCTGGAGAAGCACAAGGAAGATGGCAGCAACTATGGAACAGTTCTGGTTCGACTCAGCTTTGGAAACAGTTCTGGAAGGATCAGATGGGTTTTCATTGAAACGTGAGCAGGAAGAGGCTAGACGCTCGTTCATTTTTAAGAAGGACGCATTCGCCGTTTTACCGACAGGCTGTTTGTTTCCACTCCCCCACAAGCTTCCTGTCACGCTTCACAGTCAGTTGCTCTCATTGGTCAGAGCGTTGGCCAATAGGCACAGACATGGTTTGAAAAACAACGGGTTGATCTCATCAACAATCTTCTGATGTGTCATTCATCGGGGCCAGACTAGATTACACATTTAATCTCACATTTAGTCTGGCTTATCGAAAAATCTCAGGCTCAGGATTTTTTTTCTTTTTTTTGCTTTAATCCCTGTATTATTTAAATTTGCAAACAACACTCAAAAAAGAAAAGGGCAAGAAGAAAAGAAGGTCCTTTCCAGTTTGTGTAATGAAGCCACTTTCTCCAAAGTTGTTTCAAGTATTTGGGTTTGATGTTAAGGTTCATTTTCTCCATGGTGAAGATCTCCTCTACTATCGATATCCACTGCCTCAGGTGTGGAGGGTCACTTTGACATCGATGTATTTCCTGTGCATCTCTTCACTCACGGGTCCCTGGGGATCTTGTCTTCTATTATTTTCTGTTTTTTTTTCTATAGACTGAACAACTTGATACCAGTAGGTTTGTATTTTTCTACATGACGGACATTTATCTGTGCACATTGCCTCCAACATTTTACATATGGACTGAATTATATTGTAATTGGGGTTTTCTAAAGTAGCGTATTAAATTCCTTCAAGCCTCTAGATCAGGGGTCAACAACTTTTTTAAGGCTGAGGGCTACTTTATGGGTACTGAGTCATAGGACGGGCTACCAATACTGACCTATGAACTAGAGGAGTCGGCGTTCACCTGAACTTCATAGAAAATAAACATTTATATTGTTTCTTTTCATTTTTAATTTGCTTTTAGATATTCTCATTATGAAATCAATATAAATCCTCAAATGTTCTAATTTATTCATATGATAAAATGCTTCATAAATGCTTCAAAATAAGAGCTTCAGTAAAAAATAATATTTCAGATTTAGTCCTCTGGTGAATTGTTCTGTTTTCAAAAGATGCTGAGGGCCCCCCATGTTGTCCTTGAGGGCCCCTTGGTGCCGTCGGGCACCACGTTGGTGACCCCTGCTCTAGAGCTTGTGCAGGACTGTTGTGTTTTGCACATTGAAAGCCAGTTTCACTTTTACCTCTGCTTCCCATTTGGACTTTATATATATAGTGAGTTATTTTCATTTTGTTTCTGTTGGCTTAGAGATTATTTTTATTGGGGGTTTTGTTGAAAATACAGGTTTTTAAGTTGGAAATGCAAATTACTAAGTTATACTTTCACCTAAATCACTTTTACAGTCACAAATTTAAGAGTGTGGATCATAAATTTCCAAGTAAACAATGAAGCTGTTGCACTCCCTACCAGTTGGTGGCAGTAACTTACCCCAGGATTGTTTTTTTTTATTGCTGCTGCCATTAAATAAGAGGAAGATGAAAATGACTGAGCAGTAAAGTGAGGATCCTTGGAGGTCCGTGAAAATAAAAACAATGGAAGAGTTTGGCTGCGGATTCAAACAGGTCCAGGCTTCTCCGGCTTTCACCGCCGTACGCTCTGTCACCTAGCAACCATGACGATTGAGACACACAGCAGGCAAAGAATGGATGCCGAACTTCTCCCTTCTGTTCTGGGTGCTAATAACATTTCTGAGGAGCTTCGGCAGCAGTACCGTCGTCTCAGATATCAGATTTCTAGTCCCCAACCTGCAGAGATCAGCCTCAAGTTTCACAAATTACACAGGAAAAGATCTGGTGAACTTTCCCTGATAAATAAATGTATATTATAGAAACATGATTAAATGCAGCTTGAAGAGTTTGACCTTTAATTTTAAAGTGATTCAAATTGAGTTTTTCTCTATTAGACGTCTAACAGAAAGAACAGGATGTTTAAAGCAATTGGATACAAACCGTGAGCCTAAAACAAGAATCAAGGGATTTCTATGAACTGCATTGGGTTTTTTTGTTGTTTTTTACAACTTTAAATTTGTTTTTAACTCATTATAAAAATAAAAAAAATTCTTAAATGCTTAACTAAATAAATAAAGTCTTGGTGTTTTTCATTCAAATAAAAACAAATATAATTTATTCATGACTGATTGAGGATTCGGTTTATTCAAAGTAATGTTTCCTCTTTCCTCACAAAATTTAAAAAAAAAAAATTAAAGCAACAAAATACATTTTATCTTCCATCTTGTTTGAAATAAAAAATTTTGAACTTTACACTTGAAATTTTTAGGCACAAATTAACAATAAGAGATTTATACGGAAGAGGATTAGGGCCACTGGAAAAAAAAAGTCAGAATTCTGACTTTAATCTCAGAATTCTGACTTTAATCTCAGAATTCTGACAATAAAAAAGTCAGAATTCCCATGTTAAACTGAAATAAAATTTAAAAATCAGTTAACTTTTTTTTTTTTCAGTGGCCCTAATCCTCTTCCGTAGATTTAGGGAAAAGACCATGAAGGTTAACTATATTTTTATTCAATTTCACAAAGAATTGGTTTTTATTTTTGTCATATTTGTTTTTGATTTGATTTCTCTGCTGTTTTTTTTATGTCCTCCAACTGAAGGACATTTGGAAATATTGTGATAAAGCTTCCTGAAAATCACTGAGGACTGTGGACAACGACTAAAAGGTTTAAAAAAGAAAAACTATTATGTTCTCTTAACTACTCCAGTAACCGAAGAGTTACGGATTTTTTTCTGTTTACGTTTCTGTCGTATTTTTTCTCAATCAAAAGTTCTTAATAAATCTGTTTATTTTCTCTGCTGTTTTTTTAGTTATATATTAATACTATAATGTCTCCTTTTCCTCTCTCATCTTTTGTTTCTTTTATTTTGTTGTTGAACCGTCTGTGATCTAATGATCCTTTCCTCACTGCTGTTTGTTTCAGAAATCCTAATTTATTCAACTCTGCTTTTTTTAATTCTACAGCAGAAGTTCACAAATATTTCAGCCAGTAAATATATAGAAATACTTCACTCTATATTTAGACTTATTAAGTGAAGCTACAGTGTGTAACTTTTAGCGACATCTAGCGGTCAGACTGCAGCAACATGAACATCTCCCCCCCACCGCTTCTCCCCCCAACAGTACGGCGAGCGTTACGGGACAAAATGTCTTCCACGACGTCCGCATCACCTACCTTCTCAAGTGATGAGGTTTGTTTACATAGATCATTTTACAGATAGTATTTATTAGTCTGTGTAGGGTATAGATTTCATGTAGACTTAAGATAATAAATATACCCGTTATTTTTTCTACATCGTTGTGACGTTTTGGCGATCTCGCAATCGCTAGTTTGTTGGCTCTGCGCTGCCGTAGCGCAAAGATGTCTGCCTCCATGGCTGCGAGACCCGCTCCTATGTAATTATAAATAACGAATTCTAAGGCAACGCAAATATTAAGGTTAAGAGGCTGAGCTCGTAGATGATGATAAATAACATAGTTATGTATAATATATTACATTTCTGACTGTATATCCCTGTAATTATTACACACTGTAGCTTTAATATTTCATTCATATTATGGATTTTTTTATTGCCCGTTTCATAATTTATTGATCATAATTTTATGGAGACGCATGGAGTGGCGCGCTGCTTGAACACAAACTGGGGCCTGATCAGCACCAGTTGGGTCGCCCAGACCAGGGTGACCCTGGGTCCTTCACTGATGATGAGTTCAAGCTGCAACACCTAGAAGTTTTCTAAATCTGGGTTGATAATTAATAAGCTATGGTTTTAATCATTTAATAGAATATAAATGTTACATCTATTCCGTGTAATCTGATGTATTTTGGCCTTTATATTGCTCTAGGATCACATAATGATTCTGAAAACTACCTTGCAACCAGTTCTTGGCACCTCGTGACCCCCTTCGGGGTGCCAGCCCTTATTTTGGGAACCGCAGTGCTAACATTTCTGCCATTTGTCTTTAATATCCCTCAAATGGTTTTAATCTCTGATTCACTGAATGTTTGCTAATGTTTTGCCTTTTTCATTTATCGATATTAAGGAAAACATCATGTGACATTATGGCTTTTCTATAATATTCTTTAAAAGGGGTAAAAAGATGTAAGAAGTAAATCTAAAAAAACGTATGTTATTTAGATTTACTTATATATTTACTTATTTAGTTTAAAAATATATCTGCAAAACATCTTAAATTCAACAACAAAAAATAGTTAAGCAAAAAATCTATATCTTATCAGATTTATAGTCCCCACGCTGCAGATATATTAGAATCTGTCCTTAAATTCCAGCCAAACCCATTTACACAGTAACAGATAAAAACCTTTAGATAAATCAAACATTATCTGACTCTATAACCATTAAAACAACTATTTTCATTCATTTCAGACGGAACTATTCACAGACTGGATTATATTAAAGGGGAACGCCATTTTTCTTTTCCATTGGTCCTTGATTTTCCGTTATTCCATCATGTTCTACTCAGCCATACGAGTTTAGTGTCATTTGGAGCCGTTCTGAAGATATTCCGTTAGGTTATATCCAGTAACGTCTTCCTATGGGCAACGACTTGAAGGCACAAACTAAACTGTTCATTATTTATCATCATAAACACTCCGCTTTGTTTTAAAAAGATATAAATATAAAAAATATAACTGCGGATGTCTGGGGACAGTGATTCGGCTACATGTTATGAATGCTGGCGTACCATAAAGAATAAATGGAATATCTCCAGAACGGCTCCAAAAAAAAAAACGGCGATCCCCTTTAAACTGCACTTCCAATATTCACCACTGTTTAGCGCCATTTCCCTTTTTCCTCCAAACACTGAGCAGCCGGCTTGGTCTCTCAATGAATCCTGGGATACCCAAGGATAGAGAGGACACAGCAGAACCATCCTTCTGTGCATTTGTGGGCTACATTACGAGGAGTCTTGGAATCGGACCAGACCTCGGCGCCGCGCTGTGATGTAATCGGCCGACGAATCTGGCCTTCGGAGGAAGCAGCCGAAGAGTTCTGTCTCCTTGAACCCCAGTGGGCCTCAGCAGATGGCCGCTCACACTGAGCCTGGTTCTGCTGGAGGTTTCTTCCTGTTCAAAGGGAGTTTTTCCTCTCCACTGTCGCTACAAGCATGCTTAGTGTGAGGGATTGCTGAAGAGTCAGCTGGTTTTCCTTAAAAAAAAAATCAATCAATGACTGGATGATCTGGTGAACTGTAAAGTGCCTTGAGATGATGTGAATTGGAGCTATAGAAATAAACTGAATAGAATTTAATTGGTGGGAAAGGACAGCAATATATTTTTTTCCAAGGTTAAAAATAAATACATTTTTTCTGCTGTTTTTATTATATGTATTAATTAATGTAGCCATTAGTGATACAGTGATATGTAATAGAATAAGCCCTTGAAACCTCCCAATTAAACCTCTTTTCCTTCAATATATACTCTGTTTCCAATAAAATATGCTTTATGTCCAGCATTGTTACTGACTTCCGGGAATCACGCCTTAATTTTCATTAATTTATCATCGGTCTGCTATGGAAAAAACTACAAAGCGACCTTCAGGCCCACATAGGTGCGCTGTCTCTTTAAAAAATCCAAACCCCGCCCTGCCGGGTTGTGAAATTACAAAGTCCCGCCCTGGTCGGCCCTATTTTTTCATCCGTCAGCATCAACGGCCAATCATGACCCAATGAAGGCGGGATCAGAGTAGAATGACAGTGACGACCTCCAATGAGAGTGCGGCATTGTACGTTCAACGTATATAAGACATTCCTGCCGTTTTTTTCTTTCTTTGGAATAATGTCGGCTGACTATGAAAACAGGTCGGTGAAACAGTCAATAATGCATATCAAAACGGCATATTTTGGAGGGTTAAAGAAGCTTAAATCCAGTTAGGGAGATGTTTATGTTCCTACGGAAGGTTTTGTTTGGCAGCGCGGATCGATTAGCCGCTTAGGCCCAAACCTCGCCTCGCTGTCCGTAAATTAACAGATGAGCGAAAAACACCGAGAGGAAAACTTAAACTTTCCGAGTTAAAAGTTTTTATCTGAGATTTATCGGTCGGTATTTCTGGTGTGACGCCGGTTTCTGTGTTCGGTTTTGGTCGGTTGGGTCTAACGGCTACCGGCGCCGTGAGCAGCACGTGAGTCCAACCGCTGGCTCCGATAAAAAAAAAAAGGCCCCAGAGGTCCCGCTGGGCCGGGGAGCCTCCAGAACCGCCACTTCTGAAGTCCGCATCATGTCGTGACCCACTCGGGGTTCGGGTCCGTGTTCTGGTCCACATGGCGCACCCCCCCCTCCCTGAGCGGCGGGGAACAATGCCGGCAGCAGCGGCCTCGTGGTCCGCTGACTTCCCGTCCCGTTTCTCCTTCGTAGCATTATTTCCCCGGCTGGTTCCGGTTCGGTTCTGGTAAACCGCCGGTGGTTCTGCCTTTCAGCGCCGCTTTTGTTTAGTGACGCTGAATCCATCAGATCGGAGCTAATGTTCAGCTAGCAGGCCCGCCCGCTGTTAGCTTAGCTTCATTTTTTTACGACATTTCCCCCTTTTTTTATTGTCTGTGTTACAAACTTATTAACGTCCCGCTTTCCTGCTCGGCTCTGCCGGTGCTTGTCAGGGCAGTTTGTCACGGTACCGTGTGTCCCGGTACCGTTCTAGCCTCCCCTTCATCTCGGCCCGACAGGAAAGCGACCATCTTGAATCGATCAGGCAGTAAAGATGGCGGCTCCTCCAGGCGGCCTCCGCTTCCAGGACGCGGCCTGTAGGAAGACACGCTCTGGTTTCATCACCGGTTCTGTTAGTCGCACAATATTAAATCGGCTTTATTTTTATCGCGTTAAAGTCTGTTCGATCGGGTTTTTAATTCTGTTTTTTGTGATTATTTTCAGGGATAATGGCCCGGAGGGCATGGAGCCCGATGGCATCATTGAGGTGAGTCTTCATTCTCCACATCTGATCATGTTCTGTTGGAAAATGTAAAAATCTGTTGACTTTGGGCCAGAAATCATCTTTCCTCCGTGTTTTGTTTTCTATTTCTTGGATGTAAGACTAGTTAGAGGTGATGGATGGTCAGATATCAGGCTCTGAGTGATTAAATGTTAACATATTTTCCTCTTCAGAGCAACTGGAACCAGATCGTGGACAGTTTCGATGAGATGAACTTGCGCGAAACTCTGCTCAGGGGAATTTATGCCTATGGTTTCGAGAAGCCATCTGCTATTCAGCAAAGGGCTATTATGCCTTGTATCAAGGGTGAGTGTCCCGCCTCGGGATGAACGCGAATAATCTCAGTTGGCATCGCTGACCGTAACGTCTCCGTTCTGCTGTA
This sequence comes from Cyprinodon diabolis, assembly GCA_030533445.1. Taxonomy (NCBI): domain Eukaryota; kingdom Metazoa; phylum Chordata; class Actinopteri; order Cyprinodontiformes; family Cyprinodontidae; genus Cyprinodon; species Cyprinodon diabolis. The sequence continues at coordinate 3,816,632 of CM060075.1, read as the reverse complement.
GGTTATGACGTGATCGCCCAGGCCCAGTCTGGCACTGGGAAGACCGCCACGTTTGCCATTTCCATCCTCCAGCAGATTGATGTGGAGATGAAGGCCACCCAGGCTCTGGTTCTGGCTCCTACCAGGGAGCTGGCACAGCAGGTAGGTCCACCTGGATCTTAACTTCCTGCACAGGATCCCATTTAGCTGGATGTTGGTTTGCTCTAGATCTGGGCAGTTGATGAACACAAACTAGCAAGGGAGGAAGGAACAAAGCTGCCAGGTATGCTGCAGATGGGAATTCAGTCTCCCAGACCTTGAAATATCTTTCCAGGGTAATACTCGGATGTTCCATCACCTCCGAGATCTGTCTCCTGGCCAACAATGAGGGGGAAATGCTGTTGCTTTCCTTTAAGCGGTCGTTCATTTCCTTTCTCCTGATGCCGCGCCAAAAATGCTTTAGTTAAAATGGATTTAGCCAGAAGTGGACATTAAATTTCTACCTGTGGTGGCGGCAGCGGGATTAAAGTGGGCCTGCTGTCGCTCAGAAGGGAACAGTTGCAGGTAGCACGTAGATCCATGCTTTATAGTAGTGAGAACTTTTACGTTACAGTAAAGTCCTGCAGTGCTAGATTCTGGTGAAGCCGCCTTTCAAGGTCATGAAAAGACAGAAACACTGGAAGAAAACGGCAAAATGACAATATTGGAGGAAATAAATTGCTTTTAGATTTTTGACAATCATTCAGTCCTAGTTTGCTCTGATAATCTCAGGAGTTCTTCCCTATGTTGACGATTATGGACAATTCTGGTCCATTATTTAAATGAAAGCCTTAATTGGCATAAAAATTAATTAAATTTGATTACCGTGGCATTTGAAAATGACTTAAATGCGTTTATGTAAATTAGTTCATCAGATATATCGAAATATATTCAACGGAACTGCTTCCGGTTGATCGTATGTTCATAAAAGAAGCTGGAGGCGGAGACAAAGCTGGAGGATGGAGGAAATTTCAAAAAGTGTCTAGAAAAAAAACAAATTTTGTCCAAGGCTGCTGTCTGTCTACGGCAGAGATGACCAAGGATTTTGTCGTGTTTGTATGGGAGTCATGGGTGCTTGGCGATGGCATTAAAATTATTTCTAAGAGTATTAAATCAGTTACTCATCCCCGGTGAGTAGGGAGGAGCTGTGGTTGTTCAGAGAAACTCCATGGTTGTTTGTCAGGTGGCTGAACGTTGGTGCAGAAGTGAGGCTGTATTTTGCTTTTCTTTGTCCAGATCCAGAAGGTGGTTCTGGCTCTGGGCGACTACATGGGAGCCAGCTGCTACGCCTGCATCGGAGGAACCAACATCCGCAGCGAGGTCCAGAAGCTGCAGGCTGAAGCCCCTCACATCGTGGTGGGAACCCCCGGCCGCGTCTTTGACATGCTGACCCGCAAAAACCTCTGTGAGTAACGGACTCCTTATTGCGGGGCCAGAAAAGTTTGTTTCCACAGACTCATTGGGACACAAATGTTAACGTAACGCCGCCTCAGGGTTCAGATTTACTCCAGGCCGTATCCACGTCAGGAGCTGCTGTATAATGATGAAATCCATGCGTGTCAACTGACTCCGTGAACCTCTGACGCCGAGCTGCTCTGGTTGGCGTTCTGCTAGCCGGCGCTGTCCCTGCGTCAGAAGAACGGAGACGTGATCAGACTCCCATGTTTCTGATTACAGCCGTTATCTGAACGCTACTTTCCTCTGGGAGGAACCAGAACCACCAGTTTGAGATCAAATCTGATTCAATGGTGGACTTAAAACATAATTTAATCAGTTTATGGAAAGTTCCTCTAACTACAGGACATTTGATCAATCTGTTCGACTTTAGATGGATTTATGTATCTGTGGCTGGTTTCCTTGCTTTAAATCCTCATTCAGGTCATCTGGTTTATTTTTTGCAGCTTCCAAAAGCATTAAAATGTTTGTGCTGGACGAGGCCGACGAGATGCTGAGCCGAGGATTCAAGGACCAAATCTACGAGATCTTCCAGAAGCTGTCGAGCAACATCCAGGTGAGCTTCTGTTCTTTAGAGGCCTCCTGAAAACTGATCCGGTCCGCATCGCTAAAGAGAAACGTGTGCCTGCAGGTCGTCCTTCTGTCGGCCACCATGCCGGCCGACGTCTTGGAGGTCACAAAGAAGTTCATGCGAGAACCGATTCGAATCCTGGTAAAGAAGGAGGAGCTGACCCTGGAGGGTATCCGCCAGTTCTACATCAACGTGGAGAAAGAGGCAAGTTGTCGAGGATTATCCTCGTCCAGCAGGAGCTCCGCCGAGACTAAACCTGCCGCTTTGTTTCCAGGAGTGGAAGCTGGACACGCTGTGCGACTTGTACGAGACCCTGACCATCACACAAGCTGTGATCTTCATCAACACCAGGAGGAAAGTGGACTGGCTCACCGAGAAGATGCACGCCAGAGACTTCACCGTTTCCGCTCTGGTAAAGGCCGCCATGTTCTGAGAGCCGCCCATCCCAGCGGCGGGAACGAACCTCCAGGTGCCTGACTCTGACTTGTTCTTCCAGCACGGAGACATGGACCAGAAAGAGAGAGACTTGATCATGAGGGAGTTCCGCTCCGGTTCCAGCAGAGTGCTCATTACCACCGACCTGCTGGTACGTTCAGCCGGACGCCATGATGTTTGGTTCTGTAGCAACACTCCAAGGTTCCCTCTCCTTCCACCTGCAGTGGTGGTTTAGGACTGAAAGTTCCTTGGTATAGAAACATGCCTGCTCTCCACTGTGGCCTAGTCAAAGTCTTTGTTTCACAACTAAACAGCAGGCGACAGCCCCGTTAATCACTGAATGACGCAGCGATTTAACTCGTTGTTTTTCCTCCGTCAGGCGAGAGGCATCGACGTCCAGCAGGTGTCCCTGGTCATCAACTACGACCTGCCCACCAACAGAGAAAACTACATTCACAGGTAAATGATCTGCTTCTCAGGAGACCAGTTCTGTTCCAGGGTTTAGTTAATGTGAATTTAAAAATGGGGTTCAGGAACACCTGGATGATGTCATCCAATAGGTTTAAATTACATTTTATCAATGTTTTTCTTTTCATCTTAAATTTCACAACTTTTCTCCTCACTTCTGGAAGTCATTCCTCTGGAGTCAGGAGAAAAGATGCATTTTTATTGGTCTGCTGGAGGTTAGTGATCACGTCTGATTGGCCAAGAGCGAGCGTTTGGATTGGCTGGATGTGAGCTGGAAGATGAAAAAAAATGCATTATAAATTTTGATCTGGAAAAAGGGAATTTGAATAAAATATTACAGCTGAAACAATCATATTGATTATTGAAATTAACTAATTTAGTAATCGGTTAATCTTTAACTGGAGTATAGAGACTCTAAAACATGCCTTTAGCTGACAGTGACCCACTTGTATATATTACAAATATAAAGTAAATTTAAAACAAAATAAAACTTGTCGATCTGTTCTATCCCGAACTCCTCTAGTGGAGAAGTTTTAGCTTCACTGGTTTTAGCCCTAAAAAGCTTTACATAAAACTTCTAAATATGAACATTAAGAAAACAAAAGGAGGGAAGTGGTAATGGTTAATTAGATCTGAGAAAATTGAAAAGTTAGCATAATTTCTGGACTATAAGCCGCTGCTTTTTTCCCTCGTGGTTTATAAGAGGCTAATTTTATTCCCTTATTTGGGCGTTTACTTGCTGCATTAAAGCTGTTGAACAAACGAAGAGACTGAGCTCAACTGCTGCAGAGCTGAAATAAAGCCCCAACTTTCAGTAGAAGCTGCGTTCTTTGCCAATAGTAATGGAAGATGATTCCTTCAATATGGTGAAGATGCATTAGTGAAGCTAACGGTTTCCTCTTTCCGTTCAGGATCGGACGCGGCGGTCGCTTCGGCAGAAAAGGAGTAGCCATCAACATGGTGACGGAGGACGACAAACGAACCCTGAGGGACATCGAGACATTCTACAACACCACCGTGGAAGAGATGCCGATGAACGTGGCTGACCTCATCTAACTTCTACATGCCCTAACATCCACCCCAACCTGCTTATTTTAGAAGTGAAGTCCTGTTTTTTTTCTTTTTCTTTTTTTTTTGCTATGTGATTGGGGGAAAGAAATTTTAAACTTCAGCGAATTTCACTGACTATGCTCTGTATCCAAATATTGAAAGTGTTTTTTGCCTAAGTGGAAGGATAGCTTGCTGAACTGTCATCTGTTCACCGTAGTTGTCGTAGACCTTCATGCATCTCCTTCGGTTCAGAACTGCCTGCATCTGTAAAACATTGATAAAAGCAATCTTTATTTCAATGGTGTTTGCTCTGAAATCTGTTACTTGAACTGAAGCGATCAGGAGTGTGGCTACCAGCGCGCTGCGGTCTGCGGGAGTTGTTGGGGAATGAAGTTTTTTGGGGGGGTGTTTGCCACCGGGGCAGTATTTATCCAGCCTTAAGTGTAAATATGCAGCGTTTAGGACGGTGGTCATAGCAGTGGAATAATGCGGGCCGCGTTCAGGAACGCCTTATCTGGAGAGGGAAGGGTTTAGTAGTGAAAGGCTGGCCTCGGATCCGTGCTTTCCGATTCACTTTTTTTTTTTTTTTTTTTTGTTTCCTCCCATCTCGGGGTGGGTGGGGTGTTAAAAGGCATGAAAGGACCAAAGGACAGCAAATTGGAGAAAAAAGGCCATCCGTGTCACAAGCATTCTCAATAAGCTTCATTTAAAAAGTGCTGGCCATGTTTTTCCTTTATTACCCCCCCTCCCTCCATCTACTCCTCCCATCGCTTCAAATTTCATTACGGGATGTTAACCTTTTTGAGACGGTGTACCGAGTTTTCTACATTGGATTCTGTAAAGTATTTATTTTAATGGTCTTTAAAAAAATAAAGGTTTCTCCTTTTTAACACAAACTGGTTTCTGCATTTCAGATTTGAACGAATGTTTTAATTCAAATTCTTCCAATAATCGTCGGTAATTTCATGGAGGAAAATGACCTTTTGTAAAACAAAAGGTTGATTGCAGCCATTGTTCTTCCCATTTAGTAGGATCTAATATTTTATAGCTGCTCCCCTCAGGCTGGGTTCTGAATCAGAACAGCGCCACCATCTGATGACTTATGAAACCAACTTCTTTCTGAACTGAAGGCAGCTCAGCTGTTTCCTGTCTTTAATGACTGGATTAGTCAATTAATCCAGGTGAGTCTGATCATTTTATCCAGTAGAAATTAAAAAGGAAATGGAAGAACTGCCTGAAGTTCAGCAACTAGTGAAATTAAAGTATTATGGCCAGGATATTTTTATTTTAATACGAGAATAAAGTAATGTTAAGAAAATGAATGAGAATGCAGTACTTCCTGAGGAGGGCCCACCTGCCCCCACCACTGACCTCTTTACCCTGGATTGCCGCCGTCCGCCATATTGGTACTCCCCACTCCAAAGACATGCAGTAAAATGCTGTCTCACTGTGTGGTGTGGAGGCTGCAGCGCCTCAGACTGGAAGAAGGTGAGAACAGCAGAGAGGATCATGGGGGCTCCTCTTCCCTCCATTAAAGACATTTCATCCCAGCGCTGCGTGTCCCGAGCCCGTGACATCATCAATGACCCCTCACCCCCCCCCCCCCACCATGCTGCCCTCTGGGAAGAGGCTTCCCAGCATTCAATGCAGGTTCTGCAGCAGCTCCTTCCCCACCGCCATCAGACTGATGGATAAAAACACTGAATGTTGGAAACGTATCTCAGTCTTATCTTTACGTTTTATCACTGCTGCACTGAACTAACTTTCGTTTTGTATCCACTGATTTAAAAAAAAAAAAAAACGAAACAAAAAATCAATCCACTGGACTTTGTTTCCAAGTTTGAAGACATTTCTCTTTCATCCAGGAAGATTTTTCAATTCTAAATGTCAGAAATAGCGTTGAGTTCCAGGTTTTATCCAGCAGCCCAACAAAGCCTGGTTTTGGTCTGCTGTCCTTCAGGGCTGCATCTTTGCATAAACACGCTTGCATCCAATAATCAGGTTATCAAGGGTTGACTGGATTCTGAGGCGGAGACTCGGGTGAGTTGGACCTGGAATCCTGCAGACAGGCCCTGTAAACTATTTACCAACAAGTCATGCCGTGAAAATAATCAATTACCCCTTCATCCCTGCGGGCCCGGCACAGGGCCCCCGCTGACACCTGCTCATGTTTATCTATTTATAGAAATGACCAAAAACACAGTCACATGTATGGAGTCACTTTTCTACCAAAATGTTGCACACACACATAAAGCATGCTAACTACCTTGACACCAGCACGTTTCAGTTGTTTTGTTTGGATGGCAGAAACTTCCCACGGAGTGCGTAGAATTGTCTCGTACGTGAGGAGAGGCAGTTTTATATGTGAGCATACACTCACCGGCCACTTTATTAGGTACACCTGTCCAACTGCTCGTTAACACTTAATTTCTAAGCAGCCAATCACATGGCGGCAACTCAGTGCATTTAGGCATGTAGACATGGTCAAGACAATGTCCTGCAGTTCAAAGCGAGCATCAGTATGGGGAAGAAAGGTGATCTGAGTGACTTTGAACGTGGCATGATTGTTGGTGCCAGAAGGGCTGGTCTGAGTATTTCAGAAACTGCTGATCTACTGGGATTTTCACGTACAACCATCTCCAGGGTTTACAGAGAATGGTCCGAAAAAGAAAAAACATCCAGTGAGCGGCTGTTCTGTGGGCGGAAATGCCTTGTTGATGCCAGAGGTCAGAAGAGAATGGCCAGACTGGTTCGAGCTGATAGAAGGGCAACAGTGACTCAAATAACCACCCGTTACAACCAAGGTGGGCAGAAGAGCATCTCTGAACGCACAGTACGTCGAACTTTGAGGCAGATGGGCTACAGCAGCAGAAGACCACACCGGGTGCCACTCCTTTCAGCTAAGAACAGGAAACTGAGGCTACAATTTGCACAAGCTCATTGAAATTGGACAATAGAAGATTGGAAAAACGTTGCCTGGTCTGATGAGTCTCGATTTCTGCTGCAACATTTGGATGGTAGCGTCAGAATTTGGCGTCTACAACATGAAAGCATGGATCCATCCTGCCTTGTATCAACGGTTCAGGCTGGTGGTGGTGGTGTCATGGTGTGGGGAATATTTTCTTGGCACTCTTTGGGCCCCTTGGTACCAATTGAGCATCGTTGCAACGCCACAGCCTACCTGAGTATTGTTGCTGACCATGTCCATCCCTTTATGACCACAATGTACCCAACTTCTGATGGCTACTTTCAGCAGGATAATGCGCCATGTCATAAAGCTGGAATCATCTCAGACTGGTTTCTTGAACATGACAATGAGTTCACTGTACTCAAATGGCCTCCACAGTCACCAGATCTCAATCCAATAGAGCATCTTTGGGATGTGGTGGAACGGGAGATTCGCATCATGGATGTGCAGCCGACAAATCTGCGGCAACTGTGTGATGCCATCATGTCAATATGGACCAAACTCCCTGAGGAATGCTTCCAGCACCTTGTTGAATCTATGCCACCAAGAATTGAGGCAGTTCTGAAGGCAACCCGTTACTAGCATGGGGTGCCTAATAAAGTGGCCGGTGAGTGTATATTTGGCCAATTTATACATGGGGACAATTTATAAATTATATTTAGAGTGCAAGGTTAAAATCCGGCTTGTAAAACTAATTTTTTTTGTGTGATATTTTAAGAGAGTCCATAACACAAGTTTTATTTGTGAGAAATAAGATTTGTTTGTGTGAAATATGCTTTATGTGTTTCCAACTTGCTTTTTAGTATGCAACGTTTTGGCAGAAAATTGACTCCATACACATGGTGTTTCATCCACACGCCTTTCAAATGGGGCTTTACAATTTCTAAAACATGTTTCAAAATTATTTATTCACAAATACTTCTTGTTTTACAGCTGTGTAAACAAATAAAATGAGATATTAAATTGCACCTGACATGTGTGACTCTGCAACAGCAGGTATTCATTTTTAGCCCCGCCCCCTAATGGCCGCCATCATTGGACACTAGAGGCTCAGACCTTTCCAAGGAGAGGTCAGAGGTCATTGTGTGACCATTTCAGGTGATGTAACCGGCATGCGTTACATAAGCTGCTCTGTTATTCTTATTTTCTATCCAGTTTGGTGATTTTATTGGTAAATTTCAACGAATCAACAGCTAAATCTGAGGAGCAAAGGCTTTGCCTCATGCAGAAGGTCTCCAATAATGGAAATCAGCATATTTATCTGACCAGATTCACTTTTATGAGTGGAAAAAAATGCATTTTGCACTAAAATCCCATTTCCTCCTAGCACTCTGTCCACTAAAACCTCCGTGGAACAAACATGCTTCATCTTCTTCAGTCCAGATTAGCTTTAGTTCTAGTCTAGATGTGGATCTATAAAGTCTGAGGTTCATCCAGAGCTGCTAATGGGCTTTATGGTGTTTTGCTACAATGGAGTATTAGGGCCAGGCTAGAGATTTTTTTTATTTCGAGAATAAAGTCATAACACTGAAATGAAATTAGATTTTTATGCATCCATGTTATTCATGAATTTGTAAAGAAAAAAAATAAAATAAAATAGAAGTTTTCCATTTTAAAATCTAAAGTGTTTTTGAAGTAGAGAACAACAATCGTTCAGTTTGGTTTATAGATAATTTCCTGATTCCCATATTTTCTCAAACCCCTGAACTGATGGTTTGTTATTTTCTTCCTTTTTTCTGTCTTAATGTTGGCAGTGGGCTTTATGCTGCCCTGCAAGGCTTTAAACCTGGGTTTAACCGGAGACTAAGCCATTCTCAAGCACATATCAAGGAGCTCATTCTGAGCCTGGATCCAGATTTATTGTTGATTCTGTTCATGGTGGAGAATCCTGCTTCACAGCAGCAGGTTGAGCCAAACATCCTCTAAATGTGCAGGGTCATCTTTGAGCACGCCATTTCACTTTTCTTTCACCAGTTCACCGCAGTTCTTCCAGCAGTCCACACTTTCTCTGCTCTTTTTCTCATGGTCTTCTCCTTCTTTCCCATCGCCCGGCTTGCCACAGGTTTGCCCGCTGTGTCTAAAAGTAGCAGCAGCAGCAACCCAGACTGACAGCTCATTGGCTCATTTGGATCACGTGCAGCCTGGAGCTGGACGCTCCCCAGGGCTTTACCGTATTAACAGGAGAAGAGGCGCAAGTCAAATTGCAGTCCGTCATCAGACAACATTCGGTAATTTATAAATGTTTTAAATCAGGTTGGGTCTGAATCCGTGACCTCTGATCGTGTTTACTTTTGAAAAAAATGTGGCGAGGCTAAATATTTTTCATTTTTTTCTTTGTTTAATCACCTATAAATCAGACATGGTGGTATTTAAAATAGTGGTTCCACCTGAAAAATATTCCTCAATGCCTTTCCATTATATAAATACAAACACTTGTATTTCCAATTTATGGTTTTTGGAGATAAACTTGCTTTAATTCACAGATGTAATTTCAGGCGGAATTTGACCCTCTGGGTTAAAGGGTTTTAAACTGAAAAATCCAGCAATACTAAACTTTAAATGATTCCAGGATGGAGGTAACTAAGGAAATCGTGTTTATTGATTTGACACATAGAAAAAATTGAACCATCACTTGGAAAAAATGTCAGTTTCTAGCCGACAGTTGATGAAATGAGTCGATGCAGGACTTGACGTGTCAAATCTGCTGATATTTATGAAACGCTCATTGAACTAAGGGGAAGAAATGAGCTCCACTAAAGTGATGAACATCCAACGGGCTCCTTTGGTTCAGTCCCGACCAAAACAAAGAGGCGTCGGATCGGTTGGTTCGTCCGTCCGCAGCGGGCCGCCGTCCGGCCTCTGATCTCACACCTGAGGCTGCTGCTGCTGCTCCAGCATGGCTTCACACGTCCGACCCAGTTCCCCCAGCTTCACCTTGGCGTACTCGGCTCTGTTCAGCGACATCTGACAGTCCTTCCTGGAAGAATAAGTGGAGCCCTCGTGTGGCTGACCGGTAGCTACCTGTTGGGAAAAATCAACCTGGTTAAACGTTATTACTGAAAATCAGACGCGTTCAAATACTTATTTTCCTCACTTTAACACCTTAATATGACGGATAACCAGGCCACTCCCATCTGCTCTAAATGTCAATTATCTGTTGCAAACAAACATTCACTGTTTTGGTGAATTTTAGAGCAATAGAGTCCAAGAGTTGAGCGAAATCTTCTCATTTAAATTAACGAGGCTTCCTGGCCTCATCATATTAGGTTTACCTTCAAAGACATTAGCTCTAAACAGGACAGATTTTAAACTCTGACAAGCTTTTGTTCCTGGTTAGGAAGGTCTTTTAAATCTGAATTTGACTAATTATTTACTTATCAACTTTTATTAATGATCCCATCTTGTGTAATTTCCCTATTTTCCACTATAAGGATGTGTGCAGAATAATTGGTGGGTTTGGATCTTCCTGCTTCGCTATCCTTGTGAATATAGAGAGCACTTGTACGTATATGTTCTGTTTAAAAAAACAAAAAATCTATAAAATCTACTTAGAAAAAAAAAATTTAAAGTTCAAAATTCTAAAGAGATTTCTGGTTTTCACAGCTGCTGAATGGAACAGCTCGGAATATTTAGTTCAGGTGCCGAATCCGTCAGTCATCTATCCAAACAGCATGGCATCCAAGTCCCGCCCCCCAAAAAGGTTTTTTTTTCTTTTAAAATAGAAGAAATATTTATAAAAAAAAAAAAAAAAAGGAAAATTGAAAAAAAAAAAAATTTAAACCAAAAAAAAAGAAAATTGGAAAGAAAAAAAAAAAGATTGAAACCGAAAAAAAAAAAAGGATTTGAAACTTACGAAGGAGTATTAGGGCCAGGCTAGACATTTTTTTTTTCTATTTCGAGAATAAAGTCGTAAAATTACGCGAAAAAAGTCGTAAAATTACGAGAAACAAGTTGTAATTCATCCCAACTCTTCCAAGAAGCTCTTTCTTCCCTAAAGTGAGGAATGTGGAGCATCGTGTGAAGTTCTACTTTAGCATCAGTTTGACAAATCAGGAAATCTTTTAGCAGCAGCATCAAACTGGGCAGGATGTCAAAGTGGACTCTGGTTGCTGATTGGTGGAGCTGGTCAGCCATCATCGGATGGGCGGAGCTCCAAGCTTTCTTTCTGAAACGGGTTGATGTATGATAGCTTCATTCTCATAATATTGCGACTTTTCTCAAAATAATAATAAAAAAAATAGCCTAGCCCTAATACTCCATCGTAGTAACTAAATATAAATATAATTTTATTTTTGTTTTTATCCTGTTTTTCTACAGTTAAAAACTGGGCAGCAGTTTATAACTGGAGAAAAATATCTGAAATTAAATAACCTAGATTGAAACATGTAGTTTCAGTTTCAAAAGTCTTTGTCAGTAATTATATTTTTTTTAAATATAAAATTAAAATCCTTTCGAGCTAATTTTATGGCATGACTTCCTTCCATACATTCCCGGTATGCAGCACCTGCACCAGAGGCTGCAGAGCTTCCTGACCTGTGTGAGGTAGCGGATCTGGGCGCTCAGTTCGCTCTCCACCCGGTTGATGGACGTCTGGAACTGGACCAGTTGTCTGTCCAGGAAGCTGGCGTTGTGTTTGTCTTTGGAGAGTTCCAGAACGATGTTCCCTGCAAAGAGACCGTCCAGGTTTACCGCAGGGTCGGGTTCTGCTCGGCCAACGATACCAGCCGTTCCACCTCAGCTGGTCTGAAGGGAGGCGGGACAGTCCTAAACCTTTATTAGACGTCACTATGGCGATGATGGACGCAGCAGAAACTTCAGCAGGTTTGAAGGTTTTGGAGCCAAACGTCACGTTAAAAGCAGTGATTAAATTATTAAACAAAAACCCAAACACCCTCATTAAGCTAACATTAGTTTCTTGGCTTAAAGGTCAGCAGATCCAGACCTGAGGATGATCGACTGTATCCTCAGTGTCAGCAGGTTAAACATCCACAGATTAACAGATTAATGGTTGGTTGCAGCAATCGAACCAAATCATCCTGTAGCAGCTTCCCAGTCAAAAGCAGCCGAATGGCAGCAATATCCCCTCCATCACTGAATTACCGGGTCTGACCAGGAGATGGCGCTTCTCTTTAGATGTTAATGTCCACAAATCATGACAGAAAGAGTATTTTAGATGTTTAAAAAGGAATTGAAGGGGACTACCGAAGGAAAGTGGGGAAATGTTGAATGGTTATTACTGTAGCTTGAGAACCTGTCTTTAGACAGTTTAATTATCATCATAAAAATTTAAAGTTCTGAGTAAAACTAGAAAATGAAAGATTTGTTTGACCTTCAGACAATGAAAAGGTTTAGAGCAAACTGAGATGAACATGGAGGAAGGACAAGAAATATCAACAGCAAACATCAGAGATTGGTTAGATTATGACGGCGTATTAGGGCCATTCCAAGACAAACAAAAAGCGGCATATTTGAGATAATTAAACATCAAAATTTAAGAAACTAAAACATACAAAAATAAGAGAAAAAAAGATTTAAACACGCATATTTGTGGAACAATGCAAGATTCTAGTATGCGACATAAAGCACATCCAAATGCATCATTAACTGGGAAAGAGACGGTAGAATGGACTCATGGAAGTTTTTTTAAGTAAAAATTTCTGATACAATAACTTTGCATGTTTTTTTTCTAGTAAATTTGCGTCTCTTACATTTTCTGTTCAGTTTATTTCTATAGCTCCAATTCACATCATGTCATCTCAGGTCACTTTCCAGTTCACCAGATCATCCAGTCAGATTGATTCAAAGTTTTCTATCTAAGGAAAACCAGCTGATTGCATCGACTCATTGACTCTTCAGCATGATACAGAGATTGCTTTACGGGTGATGGAGTACGGTGACTAGATGCCCCGATTTCTGGGGAGTCTCTGTTTTGGACCACCTTTCCCCAGCTAAAGCTGAAATGTCCCTGATTTTACCGTTTTATGAATGATGGGGAAATGTTGCATGTAAACTGTTATTATGGTAGAAAGAGAACAGTATGGTAGAATCTGTTTCTATGGTAGAATCTGTTTCTATGGTAGAAACTGTTTCTATGGTAGAATCTGTTTCTATGGTAGAATCTGTTTCTATGGTAGAAACTGTTTCTATGGTAGAATCTGTTTCTATGGTAGAAACTGTTTCTATGGTAGAATCTGTTTCTATGGTAGAATCTGTTTCTATGGTAGAAACTGTTTCTATGGTAGAATCTGTTTCTATGGTAGAAACTGTTTCTATGGTAGAATCTGTTTCTATGGTAGAAACTGTTTCTATGGTAGAAACTGTTTCTATGGTAGAATCTGTTTCTATGGTAGAAACTGTTTCTATGGTAGAAACTGTTTCTATGGTAGAATCTGTTTCTATGGTAGAAACTGTTCTATGGTAGAATCTGTTTCTATGGTAGAATCTGTTTCTATGGTAGAAACTGTTTCTATGGTAGAAACTGTTTCTATGGTAGAATCTGTTTCTATGGTAGAAACTGTTCTATGGTAGAATCTGTTTCTATGGTAGAAATCTGTTTCTATGGTAGAAACTGTTTCTACGGTAGAAACTGTTTCTATGGTAGAATCTGTTTCTATGGTAGAAACTGTTTCTATGGTAGAAACTGTTTCTATGGTAGAAACTGTTTCTATGGTAGAATCTGTTTCTATGGTAGAAATCTGTTTCTATGGTAGAAACTGTTTCTATGGTAGAAACTGTTTCTATGGTAGAAACTGTTTCTATGGTAGAATCTGTTTCTATGGTAGAAACTGTTTCTATGGTAGAAACTGTTTCTATGGTAGAATCTGTTTCTATGGTAGAAACTGTTCTATGGTAGAATCTGTTTCTATGGTAGAAATCTGTTTCTATGGTAGAAACTGTTTCTATGGTAGAAACTGTTTCTACGGTAGAAACTGTTTCTATGGTAGAATCTGTTTCTATGGTAGAAACTGTTTCTATGGTAGAAACTGTTTCTATGGTAGAAACTGTTTCTATGGTAGAATCTGTTTCTATGGTAGAAATCTGTTTCTATGGTAGAAACTGTTTCTATGGTAGAAACTGTTTCTATGGTAGAAACTGTTTCTATGGTAGAATCTGTTTCTATGGTAGAAACTGTTTCTATGGTAGAAACTGTTTCTATGGTAGAATCTGTTTCTACAGGTGCTGGTCATAAAATTAGAATATCATGAAAAAGTAGATTGATTTCAGTAATTCCATTTAAAAAGTGAAACTTGTATATTATATTCATACATTACATACAAACTCATATATTTCAGATGTTTATTTTGTTTAATTTTGATGATTACAAATGACAACAAATGAAAATCTCAAATTCATCATATCAGAAAATTAGAATATTGTGAAAAGGTTCAAAATTGATGGTGCCTGGTGCCACACTCTAATCAGCTAATTAACTCAAACCACCTGCAAAAGCCTTTAAATGGTCTTTCAGTCTAGTTCTATAGGCTACACAATCATGGGGAAGACTGCTGACTTGACAGTTGTCCAAAAGACGACCATCGACACCTTGCACAAGGAGGGCAAGACACAAAAGGTCATCGCTAAAGAGGCTGGCTGTTCACAGAGCTCAGTGTCCAAGCACATTAATAGAGAGGCGAAGGGAAGGAAAAGATGTGGTCGAAAAAAGTGTACAAGCAAGAGAGATAACCGCACCCTGGAGAGGATTGTGAAACAAAACCCATTCAAAAATGTGGGGGAGATTCACAAAGAGTGGACTGCAGCTGGAGTGAGTGCTTCAAGAACCACCACACACAGACGTATGAAAGACATGGGTTTCTGCTGTCGCATTCCTTGTGTCAAGCCACTCTTGAACCACAGACAGCGTCAGAAGCGTCTTGCCTGGGCTAAAGAGAAACAGGACTGGACTGCTGGTGAGTGGTCCAAAGTCATGTTCTCTGATGAAAGTAAATTTTGCATTTCCTTTGGAAATCAAGGTCCCAGAGTCTGGAGGAAAAGAAGAGAGGCACTTCATCCACGTTGCTTGAAGTCCAGTGTAAAGTTTCCACAGTCAGTGATGGTTTGGGGTGCCATGTCATCTGCTGGTGTTGGTCCATTGTGTTTTCTGAGGTCCAGGGTCAACGCAGCCACATACCAGGAAGTTTTAGAGCACTTCATGCTTCCTGCAGCTGACCAACTTTTTGGAGATGCAGATTTCATTTTCCAACAGTTCTATAGGCTACACAATCATGGGGAAGTATCTAAGGAAAACCAGCTGATTGCCATCCCTAAAACTGAGAATGCTTGTAGCGACAGTGGAGAGGAAAAACTCCCTTTGAACAGGAAGAAACCTCCAGCAGAACCAGGCTCAGTGTGAGCGGCCATCTGCTGAGGCCGACTGGGGTTCAAGGAGACAGAAGCAGAGATAGAAAAAGAAGCATAGATACAAAAGGCAACTGTCAACCAGCTCCACAGGCGGCCCCGTCCAGGAAACACACAGCCAGGCAGACGAGCTCTGCCCCAAATTCCTGACGGTGCGCCCGTCCACAGGTAAGGCTGGAGGATGAGGAAGATTTATTATCAATGTGAACAAAGTGAAATCTGTCAGATAGATACGATTTAAACCAGCCTAGCGTTGTTCCTTTAACTCCTACATTATTCTAAGAATTACTGATGGTCCATTAACCCCGATGCATGGAGCCCATAGAGCTAAACACTGCATCCAAGTAGTTCTATTGACCGACTCACTAAACCGGATTTAAAAACATCTGTCAACATGATGCATCTGCTAAAAAAAAGTCTCATCTATAAAATGATCCAGAATTTTGGAGCCTAAAAGCAAAAGGAACATCATTGCGTTTTTATTTTAATTTTCTGGTTGCGTCATCCTTTTCCTCTCAGTTATCACTCAACTTATCTGAATTAAAGTTCATTTCAAATTGACTCTTACTTTATTTACTGCTATTATTGTTTTAAAATCCTAGTCCAGCAGCATCCTCATTCATATTTTCCCTTATATTTTCACATTCTAATAAATATTTACATTATTTATTGCATCTAAAAATATTAAAGTTATTATCAATTTAAACATAGATATGAAATAATAGAATATAACCTACAATAACTTAAATGATATTGTAGTGACGATCGTTTGCCAAATCAAACATCCATTAAATGTTCCATTAAGCTGTTATTAAGGCGCTGGGGTCCAGTTTCTGTATGCAGGCAATTATTGATTGATTTATTCAGCGATTACAGGGTTAACACTCTGCTTTGTTGTCTCCCAGGCCCTTACACTTATAGAAACTGGACTGACCCACATCACTTCCTGTCTTATTTCAGAGCAAAACAATTTTTTTTATAATGGAATAAAAAAAATCAAACAAAGATAAATGGAATCAACAATTGTTAATTGCAAATCAACTGTAAATAATACACAAAATATTGATTTGAGAATACATTAATACAATTCAAATGGATAAAGAAATAAAGAATAAATAGCTCCAACATATATAATTCAGTTTATTCTGTCCTATCAGCTGCCTGCAGTGTCTCTAAACGTCCAGCAGGTGTCAGTATTCCGTGAGTTGGATCAACACAGCATCAATAGTTGCCTCATTAACCGGGTTAGCTTTCATCTGGATTTATACTCAGATGTAGCTGAATATCATCACTCTAACAGTGGAAATTGTTATTTCTAATCTTTCCTTCTAAATTTGCGTGTTTATTCTAGTTAAGCCACTTTAAATCCAGAAATTTAAATCCCTTTTTTTAATTCTTTGAATGGGCCTAATAGGCCACCGTAGTTAGACTGATGTCAGAGGAATAATGTATTCTGGCATCGGCCCGCTGGGTCTCTGCTAGCGTCAGTTTCCTCACCAGCGCACTGCAGCACCACCGCGATCTCCTTCTCCACCTCCTCCAGCAGTCGGAGCCGCTCGTTCGCCATCAGAGCGGGAAAATATTTAGATCCTCCGGAAGACGATTTAAATCCGCCACAAAAAAATAAAAAGGACAAAGAAACTCAGCAGAGTTTCTAGAACCAGTGAATCCAGCCTCTCTACGGCGGCGCGAAGAAATGACGGAGCGGAACGCGGTCGCGCAGTAGTGACGTCACACTGGCGCTGAGGGGGGCGGAAAATGGCTGCCTCGGCTTGGATGCATGGCGCCGCTGCAATGAGACTCACCGAGGGTTTGGTGTCGGTGCTGAAGGAGCAGCGTCCGGAGTTTCTGTCCGAAGCCTTAGAGAACTACAGAGAACATGGCGTCTTCTCCTCACAGGTAACCGGGGCGGCTTCCGGTGGACCGGCCGGTCCAGCCTTTGTTGCTCGGCAGCTGGAAACCGACCGGTGGAAATCCTGCGTGTTTTTACCTTTTGTTGTCTCCTCCTCAGGGCTCCGGGGACGCCGCGGGGCTCGTGGGGTTCAGCAACGCCAAACTGAGCTCCAGTAAAACCAGGTGAGTGACGCGGCTGCTGGGTCCATGATGCTCCGGGAGGGGGGGAGGAGCAGCAAGATGGTCCCGCTGTCAGAGCAGCAACCCCTCAGTCAATACCCGTTTATCTCTTTGGTTTATCTCTAGTTTATCCCTTTGGTTTATCCCTTTGGTTTATCCCTTTGGTTTATCCCTTTGGTTTATCTCTAGTTTATCCCTTTGGTTTATCCCTAGTTTATCCCTTTGGTTTGTCTCTTTGGTTTATCCCTTTGGTTTATCTCTTTGGTTTATCCCTAGTTTATCTCTTTGGTTTATCCCTAGTTTATCCCTTTGGTTTATCCCTTTGGTTTCTCTCTTTGGTTTATCCCTTTGGTTTATCTCTTTGGTTTATCTCTAGTTTATCCCTTTGGTTTATCCCTAGTTTATCCCTTTGGTTTATCCCTTTGGTTTGTCTCTTTGGTTTATCCCTTTGGTTTATCTCTTTGGTTTATCCCTAGTTTATCTCTTTGGTTTATCTCTTTGGTTTATCTCTTTGGTTTATCTCTTTGGTTTATCTCTAGTTACCCCTTTGGTTTATCTCTGGTTTATCTCTAGTTTATCCCTTTGGTTTATCTCTAGTTTATCCCTTTGGTTTTCCCTAGTTTATCCCTTTGGTTTATCCCTTTGGTTTGTCTCTTTGGTTTATCCCTTTGGTTTATCTCTTTGGTTTATCCCTAGTTTATCTCTTTGGTTTATCTCTTTGGTTTATCCCTTTGGTTTATCCCTTTGGTTTATCCCTTTGGTTTATCCCTTTGGTTTATCCCTTTGGTTTATCCCTTTGGTTTATCCCTTTGGTTTATCCCTTTGGTTTATCCCTTTGGTTTATCTCTTTGGTTTATCCCTAGTTTATCGCTTTGGTTTATCCCTAGTTTATCCCTTTGGTTTATCCCTTTGGTTTATCCCTTTGGTTTATCTCTTTGGTTTATCTCTTTGGTTTATCCCTAGTTTATCTCTTTGGTTTATCTCTTTGGTTTATCCCTTTGGTTTATCCCTTTGGTTTATCCCTTTGGTTTATCCCTTTGGTTTATCTCTTTGGTTTATCCCTTTGGTTTATCCCTAGTTTATCCCTTTGGTTTATCCCTAGTTTATCCCTTTGGTTTATCCCTTTGGTTTATCCCTTTGATTTATCTCTGGTTTATCTCTAGTTTATCCCTTTGGTTTATCCCTAGTTTATCTCTTTGGTTTATCCCTAGTTTATCCCTTTGGTTTATCCCTTTGGTTTCTCTCTTTGGTTTATCCCTTTGGTTTATCTCTTTGGTTTATCTCTAGTTTATCCCTTTGGTTTATCCCTAGTTTATCCCTTTGGTTTATCCCTTTGGTTTGTCTCTTTGGTTTATCCCTTTGGTTTATCTCTTTGGTTTATCCCTAGTTTATCTCTTTGGTTTATCTCTTTGGTTTATCTCTTTGGTTTATCTCTTTGGTTTATCTCTAGTTACCCCTTTGGTTTATCTCTGGTTTATCTCTAGTTTATCCCTTTGGTTTATCTCTAGTTTATCCCTTTGGTTTTCCCTAGTTTATCCCTTTGGTTTATCCCTTTGGTTTGTCTCTTTGGTTTATCCCTTTGGTTTATCTCTTTGGTTTATCCCTAGTTTATCTCTTTGGTTTATCTCTTTGGTTTATCTCTTTGGTTTATCCCTTTGGTTTATCCCTTTGGTTTATCCCTTTGGTTTATCCCTAGTTTATCCCTTTGGTTTATCCCTTTGGTTTATCCCTTTGGTTTGTCTCTTTGGTTTATCCCTTTGGTTTATCTCTTTGGTTTATCCCTAGTTTATCTCTTTGGTTTATCTCTTTGGTTTATCCCTTTGGTTTATCTCTTTGGTTTATCCCTAGTTTATCGCTTTGGTTTATCCCTAGTTTATCCCTTTGGTTTATCCCTTTGGTTTATCCCTTTGGTTTATCTCTTTGGTTTATCCCTAGTTTATCTCTTTGGTTTATCTCTTTGGTTTATCCCTTTGGTTTATCCCTTTGGTTTATCCCTTTGGTGTATCCCTTTGGTTTATCTCTTTGGTTTATCCCTTTGGTTTATCCCTAGTTTATCCCTTTGGTTTATCCCTAGTTTATCCCTTTGGTTTATCCCTTTGGTTTATCCCTTTGGTTTATCTCTGGTTTATCTCTAGTTTATCCATTTGGTTTATCTCTAGTTTATCCCTTTGGTTTATCCCTAGTTTATCCCTTTGGTTTATCCCTTTGGTTTGTCTCTTTGGTTTATCCCTTTGGTTTATCTCTTTGGTTTATCCCTAGTTTATCTCTTTGGTTTATCTCTTTGGTTTATCCCTTTGGTTTATCCCTTTGGTTTATCTCTTTGGTTTATCCCTAGTTTATCCCTTTGGTTTATCCCTAGTTTATTCCTTTGGTTTATCCCTTTGGTTTATCCCTTTGGTTTATCTCTTTGGTTTATCCCTAGTTTATCTCTTTGGTTTATCTCTTTGGTTTATCCCTTTGGTTTATCCCTTTGGTTTATCTCTTTGGTTTATCCCTAGTTTATCTCTTTGGTTTATCCCTTTGGTTTATCCCTTTGGTTTATCTCTTTGGTTTATCCCTAGTTTATCCCTTTGGTTTATCCCTTTGGTTTATCCCTAGTTTATCCCTTTGGTTTATCTCTTTGGTTTATCTCTTTGGTTTATCTCTAGTTACCCCTTTGGTTTATCTCTGGTTTATCTCTGGTTTATCCCTAGTTTATCTCTTTGGTTTATCTCTTTGGTTTATCTCTTTGGTTTATCTCTTTGGTTTATCTCTAGTTACCCCTTTGGTTTATCTCTGGTTTATCTCTAGTTTATCCCTTTGGTTTATCTCTAGTTTATCCCTTTGGTTTATCTCTAGTTTATCCCTTTGGTTTATCTCTTTGGTTTATCTCTAGTTACCCCTTTGGTTTATCTCTGGTTTATCTCTAGTTTATCCCTTTGGTTTATCTCTAGTTTATCCCTTTGGTTTATCTCTTTGGTTTATCTCTTTGGTTTATCTCTAGTTACCCCTTTGGTTTATCTCTGGTTTATCTCTAGTTTATCCCTTTGGTTTATCTCTAGTTTATCCCTTTGGTTTATCTCTAGTTTATCCCTTTGGTTTATCTCTTTGGTTTATCTCTTTGGTTTATCTCTAGTTACCCCTTTGGTTTATCTCTAGTTTATCCCTTTGGTTTATCCCTTTGGTTTATCCCTTTGGTTTATCCCTTTGGTTTATCCCTTTGGTTTATCCCTTTGGTTTATCTCTTTGGTTTATCTCTTTAGTTTAGTTTATTTTGACTAAAACTGAGTGCCTCTGCAATTTGAAAATTGCGTTGTTTTTTTTTTCTAAATTGTGAAATTAATTAATTACCCAGATCTAGTCTTAGTGAGGTTGAGGTCAGGAACATGCAGATCTTCCGTCACTCTGGAGGCAGCAGATAGGCCCCATCTGGTCCTCCTATTTCTAGACATATTCCTGAGCAGTTAGCGGATGCTAACAGATCAGGGACTGCAGCCTGTTCAGTTGTAGGAGCAGGTCTGCAGGCCGGATGCTTCTAGAGTCTGTTGAGGTGATGCAGATGTGTCCGTCTGTTGAAGTGATGCAGATGTGTCCATCTGTTGAGGTGATGCAGATGTGTCCATCTGTTGAGGTGATGCAGATGTGTCCATCTGTTGAGGTGATGCAGATGTGTCCATCTGTTGAAGTGATGCAGATGTGTCCATCTGTTGAGGTGATGCAGATGTGTCCATCTGTTGAAGTGATGCAGATGTGTCCATCTGTTGAGGTGATGCAGATGTGTCCATCTGTTGAAGTGATGCAGATGTGTCCATCTGTTGAAGTGATGCAGATGTGTCCATCTGTTGAGGTGATGCAGATGTGTCCATCTGTTGAAGTGATGCAGATGTGTCCATCTGTTGAGGTGATGCAGATGTGTCCATCTGTTGAAGTGTCCATCTGTTGAGGTGATGCAGATGTGTCCATCTGTTGAAGTGATGCAGATGTGTCCATCTGCAGATGTGTCCATCTGTTGAGGTGATGCAGATGTGTCCATCTGTTGAAGTGATGCAGATGTGTCCATCTGTTGAGGTGATGCAGATGTGTCCATCTGTTGAAGTGATGCAGATGTGTCCATCTGTTGAGGTGATGCAGATGTGTCCATCTGTTGAAGTGATGCAGATGTGTCCATCTGTTGAAGTGATGCAGATGTGTCCATCTGTTGAGGTGATGCAGATGTGTCCATCTGTTGAAGTGATGCAGATGTGTCCATCTGTTGAGGTGATGCAGATGTGTCCATCTGTTGAAGTGTCCATCTGTTGAGGTGATGCAGATGTGTCCATCTGTTGAAGTGATGCAGATGTGTCCATCTGCAGATGTGTCCATCTGTTGAGGTGATGCAGATGTGTCCATCTGTTGAAGTGATGCAGATGTGTCCATCTGTTGAGGTGATGCAGATGTGTCCATCTGTTGAAGTGATGCAGATGTGTCCATCTATTGAGGTGATGCAGATGTGTCCATCTGTTGAAGTGATGCAGATGTGTCCATCTGTTGAGGTGATGCAGATGTGTCCATCTGTTGAAGTGATGCAGATGTGTCCATCTGTTGAAGTGATGCAGATGTGTCCATCTGTTGAGGTGATGCAGATGTGTCCGTGTCCTCCAGGTTCGAGGGGCTGTGCCTGCTCTCCATGCTGGTGAAGGACAGCTCCAGTGAGCTGTTCCAGCAGCACTGCCTCTCCTGGCTGCGCTCCCTGCAGCAGGTCATCCAGGTAAGACCAACACCTGCTTTTCCTCATCAAACTGTTTACCGTCTTGGTTCTATGGAGGACCAATGCTGCTATAATAAATAAAAATAATCCTTTTTACTGAATGCATTCTGGGAATTATCATTTCTGCTGGTGTTCAAACCTTTGCAGGGTTTTATTTGTTCCTGTTTTGTTTCTGCTGCAGTCTCAGGCTCCCACTCAGACCATCCAGCTGGCTGTAAACATCCTGAAAGACCTGCTGCAGTACTCCAGTCAGATAGCAGAGCTGGCCAGGGAGGTCGGCCTCAACTCCATCCTGGGGATCCTGACCTCGCTTCTGGGCCTGAAGTCGGAGGTGAGGCAGGAAGCTGCTTTCCTCCAGAAGAGCCTAAAACTCAGAAAAACCAGCCGCGGTCAGACAGGAAGCAGCCAGCAGCGTTTGTTTTTCACAATAAAGGCAAACTTAATGTATCAGGATGTTTTATTTCTGACTCTGATTAATATGAGTCTAAAATTATAGATCTTAGAGAAAGAACCTGCAGTATTTATTATTGTACGTTTGATATTGTAGAGCAGTTCTCTAAATTGTTGCTCCTGACCAACACTGAAACGATTAATTAAAATAGTTTAATTAATTAAATTTAATTAGTATAATGGTGATAAAGCAGCTTTAACAACCACTATACTTAAAATTATAGGGAAATCATATTTAAATGTCAAATCATTCTGGCTTAAACATGTAAATAAACGTTCTCTTTATCAGACTATATTGGCCCAAAAAAAAAAAAAATTTGAAAAAAAAAGTCCTGTCTTAAAAATCTGTGTTTTTTGTTCATTATCTTAAGCAGGCCGGTTAGTTCTACGTCAGCCTGATAAGCCTTACTCTGTGCCAGCTCCCAGATCAGCTTCTCTGATTGGTTGATGGTTTGATGCGGCGCGTCCAGCAGCTAAACAAATACTTTTCAAACTCCAGGATCTGCTATCTGCTGCTTCTGAAGCGGCTCAGAAGCTCATGAGGCGCTGCTCCTGCTGCACCTTGATGCGCATCAACCGTTGACTTTGCATGTAAACTAGCTGCTCCTGCTACTAGCGATCTGAACGTAGAGTTAGATTGTTTCATGGGAGCATCTGAAGGTTTGTGGACAAAGAGAAATGTTGGTTTCTAACTGGTTCTTCCTGTGGTGTCAGTGTGAGCTCGCCGCCATGGAGGGGATGAAGGCCTGCATGATCTACTACCCCAGAGCCTGCGGCTCACTGAAGGTGAGGCGTCCTTCACTTCCTGTCCAATGGGATGGGCTGCGTAGCGCTGACACACATTCTGCTTCTGTTCGAAGGACAAACTAGGAGCGTATTTCCTCTCTAAGATGGACAGCGCTAACAGGAAAACGCAGGAGGTGAGTTTTCCTGGCGAATTCCATCCAAAATGTGTGTCCCCATCCCCGTCTGTTAACTCGCTCTCCTCCCTCAGACGGCCTGCCAGGGTTACGGCCGCCTGCCCTGCCTGGGGGGCCTGGCGGACAGGTCACTGGGGACGGGCAGAGCCGAAGGCTGGACCAATCAGATTCAATGTCTGCTGTCGTCTGGGAACGGCCTCCTGGCTCAGCTCTACCAAGGCTCAGAAACAGGTAGGTCTTTCTGTCGCTGGGGAAACGCGTCTCTATGACGACCCTTACATCTGCAGCTCAAATACAGCAGCTGGTTTCTAGGAAACCTTTCCATCAAATCAATCTTCCTCAAGTCGTAAACGTAGTTCATTAAAATCATTATAAAGTCGTAAAAGTAGTTCATTAAAATCATCGTAAAGTCGTAAACGTAGCTCATTAAAATCATCATAAAGTCGTAAACGTAGCTCATTAAAATCATCATAAAGTCGTAAACGTAGCTCATTAAAATCATTATAAAGTCGTAAACGTAGCTCATTAAAATCATCGTAAAGTCGTAAACGTAGTTCATTAAAATCATCGTAAAGTCGTAAACGTAGCTCATTAAAATCATCATAAAGTCGTAAACGTAGCTCATTAAAATCATTATAAAGTCGTAAACGTAGTTCATTAAAATCATTATAAAGTCGTAAACGTAGTTCATTAAAATCATCGTAAAGTCGTAAACGTAGCTCATTAAAATCATCGTAAAGTCATAAACGTAGCTCATTAAAATCATTGTAAAGTCGTAAACGTAGCTCGTTAAAATCATCTTAAAGTCGTAAACGTAGCTCATTAAAATCATCTTAAAGTCGTAAACGTAGCTCATTAAAATCAGCTCATTAAAATCATCATAAAGTCGTAAACGTAGCTCATTAAAATCATCTTAAAGTCGTAAACGTAGCTCATTAAAATCATCATAAAGTCGTAAACGTAGTTCATTAAAATCATCATAAAGTCGTAAACGTAGCTCATTAAAATCATTGTAGTCGTAAACGTAGCTCATTAAAATCATCGTAAAGTCGTAAACGTAGCTCATTAAAATCATTGTAGTCGTAAACGTAGCTCATTAAAATCAGCTCATTAAAATCATCACAAAGTCGTAAACGTAGCTCATTAAAATCATCATAAAGTCGTAAACGTAGCTCATTAAAATCATCATAAAGTCGTAGACGTAGTTCATTAAAATCATCATAAAGTCGTAAACGTAGCTCATTAAAATCATTGTAGTCGTAAACGTAGCTCATTAAAATCAGCTCATTAAAATCATCACAAAGTCGTAAACGTAGCTCATTAAAATCATCATAAAGTCGTAAACGTAGCTCATTAAAATCATCATAAAGTCGTAGACGTAGCTCATTAAAATCATCAAGTCGTAAACGTAGCTCATTAAAATCATCTTAAAGTCGTAAACGTAGCTCATTAAAATCATCATAAAGTCGTAAACGTAGCTCATTAAAATCATCATAAAGTCGTAAACGTAGCTCATTAAAATCATCGTAAAGTCGTAAACGTAGTTCATTAAAATCATCATAAAGTCGTAAACGTAGCTCATTAAAATCATTGTAGTCGTAAACGTAGCTCATTAAAATCATCGTAAAGTCGTAAACGTAGTTCATTAAAATCATCGTAAAGTCGTAAACGTAGCTCATTAAAATCATTGTAAAGTCGTAAACGTAGTTCATTAAAATCAGCTCATTAAAATCATCACAAAGTCGTAAACGTAGCTCATTAAAATCATCATAAAGTCGTAAACGTAGCTCATTAAAATCATCATAAAGTCGTAGACGTAGCTCATTAAAATCATCATAAAGTCGTAAACGTAGCTCATTAAAATCATCTTAAAGTCGTAAACGTAGCTCATTAAAATCATCATAAAGTCGTAAACGTAGCTCATTAAAATCAGCTCATTAAAATCATCGTAAAGTCGTAAACGTAGCTCATTAAAATCATCATAAAGTCGTAAACGTAGCTCATTAAAATCATCATAAAGTCGTAAACGTAGCTCATTAAAATCATCATAAATTCGTAAACGTAGCTCATTAAAATCAGCTCATTAAAATCATCATAAAGTCGTAAACGTAGCTCATTAAAATCATCATAAATTCGTAAACGTTGCTCATTAAAATCATCATAAATTCGTAAACGTAGCTCATTAAAATCAGCTCATTAAAATCATCAAGTCGTAAACGTAGCTCATTAAAATCATCATAAAGTCGTAAACGTAGCTCATTAAAATCAGCTCATTAAAATCATCATAAAGTCGTAAACGTAGCTCATTAAAATCATCATAAAGTCGTAAACGTAGCTCATTAAAATCAGCTCATTAAAATCATCATAAAGTCGTAAACGTAGCTCATTAAAATCATCATAAAGTCGTAAACGTAGCTCATTAAAATCCTCAAACTTAAGACGGTGATGCAGTGAAAAATAAAGACGACCCGGCAGAATTTATTGGATGAAAAATCACTTTTCTGCTTCTAGAAACAGGAAACCATCAAACAGCTTGTTTGACGTCATTCACTCCATATTACAAAAAAAAAAAAAACATTTTTGCATTTTTGAAAAAAGCTCCAGGGAGCCACCAGGGGGCGTTAACACTAGAACTCCTAAGGCTGGTTCTGAGATTTTAAAGGGAAATAACTTTATTTACATTAATCATATGTTGCTCATGTTAACTAACTTTTCCTGTTTCTATATTTCCTTCATTTTCACGTAATTTTCTAATAAAATAAAAACATAATAAATAAATCTCGATCTCCCACAGTTGTCATTTTGACGGCTCTATTAGATGCAGTGAAAATTCTTCACGCTGATGATTGACGTTCTGTACAGTTGCTTAGCAACCAACATTCTACCTTGAACTCCTTGGCTAATAGCAAAAAGTGGCTTTCAGCAGAAATCTAACAGCGAAACAGGCTTTAGAAATGCTTCAAAGTATTGATGATGGGGATTCGGGCGCAGGGGGAGGGACCGATGAGGAGGAAGCGGCTCAGATCAGTGATCCATCAGACAATAGGGAAACTTTTGTTCAAGGTTTGGATTGCGCTGCCCACACCTCAACCGGTTCATTCAGCGGCCTAAAAGCCAAACTAGGCAGTTTGCATCTTTATTCTCTTAATTCGGCGACGTTTTTCTTATAAATTTACATGTTTAGGATCTCGGAAATATGCATGTTTATTCTAGTAAATATGCCATTTTAAATTCAAAATAATATTTTTCCATCTTTGAATGGCCTGAATACGGCGCCATCATTTTCATCACTAGTTTGAATCTTTTTTTTTCCATGTATTTATTTCTGTGGGGCCACTATGGAGGAATTTCTCTGATCTTTAAGATTTAAAAATAAAATCCAACATTTTATATGACATGTTTGTCACAGGTGTCCATAATGAGCGCCTGCATGTTTAAACTACGTGAATAAAATGGCAGATTAATGAAGGGTTTATTACTTTATGCAGGATCATCTCTCATTGCTCTTCTCCTCTAATCCCATCTGTATCTTTATTAGCGGCTCATGTTGAAAACATCAGCCTGTGTCAGTAGAGAGAAGCTAGTCCAGTAAACGTTTGCTGTGTTTCTCATACGAAGCGTGTGGTTCTGCACAGATGATGCTGTTCAGTATGGAGGTCCAGGCGTGGAGATTCGCTTCCCTCATCTGGATCAGACGGATCCACTGCTCCTTCTGCAGCTCCGCCACAGATATGCGGCTGTCTGCCTGGCCATTAAACACACGCTCAGGTAGGAAACAACCAAACGCCTCAATCCTTTAATGGCTCTTTAAGACTTTAAATTGGATCTGTTTTATCTATGGGGGTTAGAAAACTGTCTATGAAAATGTTTGCAGGGGAGTCTGAAAATTAACGAAAATAAAATGTAGAATATTGCTGTTAACTTTTACCTACAAGCTACATCAGATGTTTCCTCTGTGAGAGTTTAGAACGTTGCAGAAATGTATGGACAGGGTTTCTGAGGGTCATTAAATTATTATTTTTTTAAATTAAGGCCTTAATTGGCATTAAAATTAATTTAATGTGATTATCATGGCATTTAAAAAAAATGGTCAAATATATCAGATTTAACTGGTTCCACGTGTTTGTGTGGAACTCCTCCTGGTTGATCCTAAAGCCGTATGTACGGAGAACGGGAAAATGCTCATTTTAACATAAGTGGCTGGAAAACGTGAAATTCAGGACACGGCTGCAGCCTGTCGATGGTAAAGATTACGAAGGATTTGGCCGTGTTTTTATGTATAAAATATGAGAGTAATGGGTACTTATTGATGGCATTAAAATGATTTCTAAGAGCATTATTCTACGTTCACACCTACATGCAAAAATCAATGGTTGACGCGCGTCAAGGTGCAGCAAAAGGTCCCGCAGCGCGTTTTGAGCAGCAGGCGCAGCGCGTCTGAGCAGCTGAAGCAGCGCGTCGGGCGCGTTTAAGCATCTGAAGCGCGTGACACGCCACAAACGCGCCGCTGCTCGAGATGGAAAAATGTGACCTTTGCTGCTCTACGCGCCGCGTCAACCAATCAGAGAAGCTGATCTGGGAGCTGATGCAGAGCGCTGTGATCACTCCTCTGAAACAGTTTATTGACGCATAAATTAACTTAAAATGCAGAAATCTGCCGACAGAATATGTTCGCTTTTATTATCCTGCTGCCTGCAGTTTGGATTATTTAGATGAAAACCACCTACCAGCTGCCGCGGTGAACCGCGAGGAGGCGACCCGGCCAGAGGCTGCTGTTGAAGGGATTCCTACTGACCGCGCACCGCCGGTATGTGGGGGTCTGAGCGTCTCCGACAGAAATGATATTGGAAGGCGGGATGGTAATCTGGATGAACTGACTGCACTGATTAAGTTTTCAGGGGGATTTTCCCACTTTAAAACATATAAAAACTACTTTATTCCCACTGATCACAGCAAATATAGCTGCAAGGCAGAGAAAGGATAGTGAAGCTCCGCCCAACGCGCGTCAGACACACTTTTGCACCGCGCAGCCAGAGCAGCAAAGCTGCTTCAGCCGCGCGTCGGAACTAACTGGTACGAGCAGCAAAAATGAAGCAGCAGACGCGATTTTGCTGCTCTTGCTGTGTCTGGTGTGAACGTAGCATTAAAAAGCATTAAATTAGAGTTCCTCCTTCCTGTAAAAACCTTCATGTAAAAAGTCAATAATTTGCAAGAAGAAATCACAGATTTATGGTTTACCGTATCTTTCGGACTATACGTCGCTCCAGAGTTTAAATTCGTAGGGAAATCATATTTAAATGTCAAATCATTCTGGCTTAAACATGGATATAAATGTTCTCTTTATCAGATCATATTGTCCCAAAATTTAGAAAATTTCTATTTTAAAAAAATCCTGTCTCAAAATCTGTTTTTTTTTTTTTTGTGTTTGTTTTTTTTCCGTTATCTTCTGCAGGCCAGTTAGTTCTACGTCAGCCGGAACACCTAAATTCATCCAATCATTTATCAACGGTCATCTGTCAATCAATTTGTTCTCTAAACTCTCCTCCTCTTGCATGTTTCCGCTGTCCATAGCGTTCCTTGACAGCGTCGTTTCTAAGTCACCAATTTAGTGCTACTTGGTCCCAATGGAATTTCCCATTGGGAACCTACTAGCACTAAGATGCTAACTGGTTAGCAAGATGCTTCCGACAAACCCGCCACAACCAAACTTACGTGCGAACCTTCCACCACAACAACCCCGCCCCCTTGATAATCGACCAATCACATTCACTCCTGTAAAGTCGGGCACCACTCGGGAGAATTCGGAAATGAAAAAGATGGAACGGCCGCTTCGCTACGATTTTAAGTCACTTCAGCCAAAAAATGCATTATGAACACCAAAAAAATGTGTACGTCGTACGGGACTAAAAGTCGCACCTTTTTGAACCGTTATTCTATCCATGGAATCCGTGTTCTGATAACTGGTAGGCTGCTGATCGAAGACCGCATTGTTTTATTTTTGATTAACACGCTAGCTGCCCTGTCGCCTACTCTGCTTGTTTTAAATATCACCACTATTATCATTACGCGTTGTTGTAATGCTAATCTGTTTTGTTGTAGTAAGTTCTAAACTGTTTTTCGTTCTGTAGTATTACCGGTAATAGAAGACCTGTATTAGTTGCTATGCGATAAGTATAAGTGGCATGGCCAGCCAAACCATGAAAAAAAAGTGCTACTTATAATCCGAAAACTAAGGTATGCTGCGTTAAAAACCAAAGCGCCAACAACTTAGAGATCTGGGCTCTGGATCAAACTGTTGTCCAGCTGCTTTGCTGCTCGACGCTCTGGTTGTTTATCTGCTCTGTTCTGTAGCTTCAAGCTAGACAGCAGCTCGGCTTTATTTACTTTATGAGATGGAAAAATAGATTTAACACGTTTTTAAGTGAGAAAGTCCACCTCCAAACATCAAGATTATAATCCCAATAAAATCTGCATTTCTTGTTTGGAGCTCCAGACCTCCAGCAGACCGCCGGTGTTCTGTCAGATGAGCATACAGCCTGGAGAATCGGCCCAAAAAGGGCAAAAATCGACGAGCAGTGTATGCTTTATGCCAAAGCCTACTGCCCACTTTGTTAGGTGCTTATCTGCTAAATGCATAAACATAAGTCCCTGAACGCACCAGTAGAATCATGAAATTAGAGAGGAACAAGTCTGAGCAGTTTTTCAGGTCTGAATCTACTTTTTTTTGCTGTCAACCGACATTATACTGGAGAAAAAAAACCCTAACCTTTGACCGAATGTTACGCTGCTCCCGATCCGTCCCGGAAGCAGAATCCGTCCTGCACACGCCCCAACAGAATAACTTCCAGGTTCTTTTTTATTCTTTTGTCTTTATCCGGCGGGGAGTGGGGGGGTTCCTTTGAATATTATTGTATTTTCCTAAATATCGCATTTTCTAAAAAAAACTTTGGAACCCTACTGTGGCTGCTCTGAGCGCGTCCGTAGTGACGTCACTTAATGCAATGGAGAGAATGATAAACGTCTCCATTTCTTCCAGAAAAGTCTTCAATATTTTCTATTAGGGCTGCAACAACGAATCGATAAAATCGATAATCGACTTTTAAAAGCGTTGGCAACGAATTTCATCATCGATTAGTTGTGTCGCGCGATTAATGCGTCATCTGCCGCCGTCGTCATCGCTGCCGCTTGACTGAAATAGGGAGAAAAAAAATACGGCAGAGCGAGCCAGCGCCGCAGGTGATCAAAGGCTGTTTTCAAAAGGCACAAACGTCAACTGTTCTAATGACCGATTCCGCAAACGCAAGCTGCGTCTCAATTCGCAGACAGGCTGCGCTTTGTAAAGTGAAAAAAGTCGTAACATGCAACTTTTGTAAAAACAAATTAACATGGCGCGGAAGCACCACTGTTATGATGCAGCACCTGAAAAGAAAACACGTTGGAGCCTTCGATGGCAGTGAAGAGAGCTGATCAGCAGGGTGAGCGGCCATGTTTGTTTGGTTTTAAAGGGGAAGCGTAACGTTAGTTTCTCAGGTAGCTCATCTGATGCTTTCCTTACCGTGTTAGTAGGTTACAGACAGTGATAAGGTTGGCTACTTCTTTTACTTTTATTTCATTTGAATTAGCTTAAGCAGCGTTTAGATTTTCTTTAATAACTTTAGGCTTTTAAAGTTTAAAGTTTAAATCTTCTGGCAAAGATAAAGTAAAGAAGATCCTGCAATTTATGGAAGTAAAGCAGAATAAAATCCAGCAAGATCAGTAATATGTCAATTAATTATCTGCCACATTCCCATGTAAATACACTATATTGCCAAAAGTATTTGCTCACCCATCCAAATTATTGGAATCAGGTGTTCCAATCACTTCCATGGCCACAGGTGTATAAATTCAAGCACCTAGGCATGCAGACTGTTTTTACAAACATTTGTGAAAGAATGGGTCGCTCTCAGGAGCTCAGTGAATTCCAGCGTGGAACTGTGATAGGATGCCACCTGTGCAACAAATCCAGTCGTGAAATTTCCTCGCTCCTAAATATTCCACAGTCAACTGTCAGCTGTATTATAAGAAAATGGAAGTGTTTGGGAACGACAGCAACTCAGCCACGAAGTGGTAGGCCACGTAAACTGACGGAGCGGGGTCAGCGGATGCTGAAGCGCATAGTGCGAAGAGGTCGCCAACTTTCTGCAGAGTCAATCACTACAGACCTCCAAACTTCATGTGGCCTTCAGATTAGCTCAAGAACAGTGCGCAGAGAGCTTCATGGAATGGGTTTCCATGGTCGAGCAGCTGCATCCAAGCCATACATAACCAAGTGCAATGCAAAGCGTCGGATGCGGTGGTGTAAAGCACGCCGCCACTGGACTCTAGAGCAGTGGAGACGCGTTCTCTGGAGTGACGAATCGCGCTTCTCCATCTGGCAATCTGATGGACGGGTCTGGGTTTGGCGGTTGCCAGGAGAACGGTACTTGTCTGACTGCATTGTGCCAAGTGTAAAGTTTGGTGGAGGGGGGATTATGGTGTGGGGTTGTTTTTCAGGAGCTGGGCTTGGCCCCTTAGTTCCAGTGAAAGGAACTCTGAATGCTTCAGCATACCAAGACATTTTGGACAATTCCATGCTCCCAACTTTGTGGGAACAGTTTGGAGCTTGCCCCTTCCTCTTCCAACATGACTGTGCACCAGTGCACAAAGCAAGGTCCATAAAGACATGGATGACAGAGTCTGGTGTGGATGAACTTGACTGGCCTGCACAGAGTCCTGACCTCAACCCGATAGAACACCTTTGGGATGAATTAGAGCGGAGACTGAGAGCCAGGCCTTCTCGTCCAACATCAGTGTGCGACCTCACAAATGCGCTTCTGGAAGAATGGTCAAAAATTCCCATAAACACACTCCTAAACCTTGTGGACAGCCTTCCCAGAAGAGTTGAAGCTGTTCTAGCTGCAAAGGGTGGACCGACGTCATATTGAACCCTATGGCTTAGGAACGGGATGTCACTTAAGCTCATATGTGAGTCAAGGCAGGTGAGCAAATACTTTTGGCAATATAGTGTATCTGTCTTTGGAGGATGTGTTTTTTAGCTCCCCTAGTTCTCTCATTTTTATTCCAAATACAATTTATAATTTGAATCACAGGCTATTTTTATCTCTATGGTTCAGTATTTTCTCAAGTAGCAACTTTAACTGCTATACTTTCCTGTCTTAAAAGGCAGAAATCTTCTAGTCTAAAAAAACTCATTTGTTGAAATGGGGGGGCCTATTGTTTGAACCCCTTAGGGGCTTTAAAAACAAAAATGTCTTTTTTTGCACTTTATGAAACAAAGTAGCCTATATTTTGTGGATGTACAGCTACATTTCTCATGTAAGTTTGCGTAGTTTTAACACAAACATTTATTTTTCATATTGCACCAGGACAGTTAATGAGCAACTTGTACTTGTGTGCTTGTTTGGTTGATATAAAAAATATTTTTTGTCCGATTCATCGATGAATCGAACAAATAATCGGCCGATTCATCGATTTTTAAAATAATCATTGGTTGCAGCCCTATTTTCTATACAATGTAGTTTAGTATTCTTTAATGTTTTTATTATATAAAGTCAAACTTTGTTAAACTGCGTATCACGTTTTTCATGATCCAGATCTTATTATTGTCTTCGCGCAGGATGGGTTGGGTAGCGTTTTTAATGAAACGGCCATGTTGTCTTCCATAAACCAGCCTCAGGAAATGTTTTCCTGACGGAGTTTCATGTTTGGAGCCACAGTGTCGATGTTTCAGAGAAGATGGTTTGTTCTGAGTCTCATCTGGTGAATGTTTCTCCCCATCAGAGCGGATCCTGCCTCAGCTGTTCATCTACCCGTCAGACCCATCCTCAACCTGGTGTGCCGAGGACTCGCCGTCAACGCCAAGAGCATAGTGAGCAAAGAGACACGAGACACGATCATCCGAGTTCCTGCTTCCTGATGCGGATCAGTTAGAAGTTTTAAAGCTGGGATGCATGGATAGTAAATCTGTACCGATCAACTGATCTCATAAATTCCCAAACCCTTTGGAACCACAGGGAGTAAAGATCTCTGCTTCTTCTGTCCCACAATCCTTTGCTGCATCCGCGTCACATGACCAAACGCAGCATGAAAGACAGTAAACATCAGCCCAGGTTTAGTTAACAGACCGATTCCAGTATCGGCCCATGCCGATCTTTGGGGCCTCCCTTTTGGTTAAGTAAACATGGTTCCTACTGTCCTTGAAATCCTGGAAAGTTTTGGAATTTTTAAGAATGGGCATTTGGGTTTATGTCACTAATCTCTATTTATCCACTGGATTGCTGATTGCCCGTTCGTAGTACGGGGTTGCAGTGAAGCCACCGGCCGCCATATTGGTACTCCCTAGTTAGACCGGTCCCAATGTAAACAATCCATCGCTACAGCATAGAACAACCATGATGTTCTCAATTTCAGGGACGTCTTCCTGCAGCCAGAAAACTGCTGGTTTCTGCAGCCAGATGCTGCAGGGAAGCATTTTACTGCGTATCGGTGGCTTCACTTTTTTCTATCAATCAGCAATCATGGGAATAAATCAGGATTAATAGTTTATATGCACACATTTTCCCCAGCTAACTGAAACCTACTGTACTGACCCAAATATAGGGCAACCCCCTCTTTCCAGACCGGTCTTCCCTGTGTCCATAACTTATCCAACATATGCCAGCATTTTTCGTACGTCAGGTTTACGTTGGTCTAAATCTTCAAGGTGCGACGGGGGCTTTATGGAGGTTTAGAGAATTAAATATAAATGGTGCAATTTTGAAGTGTTTTGGTGTTATCAGTTTAATACAGAGTCTGTCACATGATTTCGGACGCCGTATTTCTTTGTTTCCTCCGCTGCATTAACCGCCATTATTTAAAAAAAGGCGCCATAACTCTGCCTCAAACGTTTGCTAACTTGTCTTGCTTTTGATCCACTCCACCCTGGGGAGCAATTCTCCATTTTTGGCATCCATGCCACTTCTTCTCTGTTGTGATTAAAAAGCCACTGTGAGGTCACCGGCTTTACAAAAAAAAAAAAATGGGGCCCTCTGCTGTTGCAGTTGTGTAGCGACCCCAGACCACTGTCAGCCTGTGTAGTTGGTTAGACCCCGATTATAAGACGACCCCACATTTTCAAGAAAAAAAAACCTTGTCTTATATTCAGGCCATTACGGTATTTAAAATACTCAAAATAAGAAAAACGCAGGAAATGCAATCCGATTATATTCTGGGTAGCACGTTAACGTGACGCGTTTGTAGCCTTTATTCTGATTGCTAATATCCTCGTTAACGCAGCAACAGATGACACGCTAAATGCCACCAAAGGAGGTTCTTGTGTTCAAGAAAATTGGTCCTGGGAAGTTTTTGAATTTGACATTAACAAACAAATTAACATTTCAGAGGTTTGACAGCAGCGCCGGTGTTCTGTCAGATGAGCATACACCGTCAGACCAGCATACCTATAGTGAATATAGGTATAAAACATAAACCTCAGCGGGCCTGTATGCCTTTAGCCGTGTACAAAAAAATTCACGAAAATTTGCCATATTTTTATATGTTGATATTTTGACGCGGTATCGATCTATTTTACTAACAAAATCTCACAAGAATTTGCAAAATATCACGAGAGTTTGTAACAGAACGATGAAATTTCACGAGATTTTGAAAGTAAAATAGATCGATACGGCGTTTTTAAAAATTGATTTGATATCAGCATATGAAAATATATTTGAGTATATTATTTTTCAAAGTGTCAGAAATGGATAACAAAACTGCTATTTTCAATGACTACTTATTTTTGTCCAGCTTTAACATCGGTATCGATATCGGTTATCGGCTACATGAGTTTTAAAATATCGGCATATCGGATATCGGCCAAAATCCCAATATTGTGCATCCCTAATTAATAATAATGGGCCCAGAAACTGGCAGAACAGATCTGGGATCAGTTGGATCAAGAATAATCAGCATCGGATTTAGTAAACCTGCATCTGTCGGTTGCTGGTTCTGGAGCTAAAAGGCCCGTTTTACGCTGAGCAGAGTATTATGGGACGGAGCGAAGAGCACGATGTTGGAAACGCTTCCGGAAAATCTGATCCTGTTTGGTTTGTTTGTCAGAGTCTGACGGCGGATGGAAGTCTGAGGCTCCTGGTTCTTCCCGGCGTTCACATCAGCACCTTGGAGGTCCTGGCAGAGCTGATCACTGTGTGAGTAAACGCCAACAATCCCACTACTGTTCAACAGATTTTCATTCCAGGAGGCTTTTCTTTTATTAAAGTGGCCCAATTAGTGTTTTATTCTGGCCTTTGGATCAACAGACTCCCAATTATGAAATATTACTGATCACTTATACAACATGTAATATTTCCCCTCCAGAGGTGTTCATTTTTTGGCCTGTAGGTGGCAGCAACAAGCTCGGAGCCGTTTGCTGCCACACAGATGGGAAGAGAACTGCAGGAAATGACTTCTAAGGAAAAAGTTTTATCTTTTAAACCTGTTTTTCTCCTGATTTGAGACGATTCACCAAAAGGAGACGATTTATGTTTAAATCTGGAATAAAACAAACATCTGTTATTTAATGTATACGCCAAAAACCTTTATTCCTCTGATTTCTGAGTTATTTCTTTAATAACCTTTCACTTGTTTTGGGGTCAGTTGTTGTACTATTTTTGTTTATCTTCACTCCTCGATGGTTTAGATCTCAGATCAGGAGTTCTTAAACTTTCCGTTTGTCCCCATTTGAAAACTGTCAGACAAAAGAATGACTTTTAGGTTTTACTTTGTATTCTATTCCTGTTAAATTAATGTTTGTTTAGCAGAAGGAAAATAAAAAAATGTTCAAAGCTGATATTGCAACAACCGCTGGAATCAGACCTTTGGACGGTCTGTCAGTCCTGGTCCTCCTGTGGATCTGCTCCATCTTTCATTTTCAGCTCCTTTAAAGAAATAAAAAGACTGACCCAGATGAACGGATCTGGTTTCCCTCTCACTCCGTCCCTCTCATTCTGACTCTGTCCCTCTCGCCCCGTCCCTCTCACTCCGTCCCTCTCATTCTGACTCTGTCCCTCTCGCTCCGTCCCTCTCATTCTGACTCTGTCCCTCTCGCCCCGTCCCTCTCAACCCCGTCCCTCTAATTCTGACCCCGTCGCTCTCATTCTGACTCTGTCCCTCTCGCCCCGTCCCTCTCACCCCGTCCCTCCAATTCTGACCCCGTCCCTCTCATTCTGACTCTGTCCCTCTCGCCCCGTCCCTCTCACTCCGTCCCTCTCATTATGACTCCGTCCCTCTCGCCCCGTCCCTCTCAATCTGACCCCGTCCCTCTCAATCTGACCCCGTCCCTCTTATTCTGACCCCGTCCCTCTCGCCCCGTCCCTCTCATTATGACTCCGTCCCTCTCGCCCCGTCCCTCTCGCCCCGTCCCTCTTATTCTGACCCCGTCCCTCTCACTCCATCCCTCTCACCCCGTCCCTCTTATTCTGACCCCGTCCCTCTCATTCTAAATCCGTCCCTCTCACTCCATCCCTCTCACCCCGTCCCTCTCATTCTGACTCCGTCCCTCTCACTCCGTCCCTCTCACCCCGTCCCTCTTATTCTGACTCGGTCCCTCTTATTCTGACTCCGTCCCTCTAATTCTGACTCCGTCCCTCTCACTCCGTCCCTCTCACCCCGTCCCTCTCATTCTCACTCCGTCCCTCTCACTCCGTCCCTCTCACCCCGTCCCTCTTATTCTGACTCCGTCCCTCTAATTCTGACCCTGTCCCTCTCACTCCGTCCCTCTAATTCTGACCCCGTCCCTCTCACTCCGTCCCTCTCATTCTGACTCTGTCCCTCTCGCCCCGTCCCTCTCATCCCGTCCCTCTCATTCTGACCCCGTCCCTCTTATTCTGACTCCGTCCCTCTCATTCTGACTCTGTCCCTCTCGCCCCGTCCCTCTCATCCCGTCCCTCTCATTCTGACCCCGTTCCTCTTATTCTGACTCCGTCCCTCTTATTCTGACTCCGTCCCTCTCGCCCTGTCCCTCTCACCCCGTCCCTCTTATTCTCACTCCGTCCCTCTCATTCTGACTCTGTCCCTCTCGCCCCGTCCCTCTCGCTCCGTCCCTCTCATTCTGACCCTGTCCCTCTCGCCCCGTCCCTCTCATTATGACTCTGTCCCTCTCGCCCCGTCCCTCTCATTTTGACTCTGACCCTCTCGCCCCGTCCCTCTCATTCTGACCCCGTCCCTCTCATTCTGACTCTGTCCCTCTCGCCCCGTCCCTCTCATTCTGACTCTGTCCCTCTCGCCCCGTCCCTCTCATTATGACTCCGTCCCTCTCGCCCCGTCCCTCTCATTCTGACCCCGTCCCTCTTATTCTGACTGTCCCTCTCGCCCCGTCCCTCTCACCCCGTCCCTCTCATTATGACTCCGTCCCTCTCATTATGACTCCGTCCCTCTCATTCTGACTCCGTCCCTCTCACTCCGTCCCTCTCGCCCCGTCCCTCTCACTCCCTCCCTCTCATTCTGACCCCGTCCCTCTCGCCCCCGTCCCTCTCATTATGACTCCGTCCCTCTCACCCCGTCCCTCTAATTCTGACCCCGTCCCTCTCGCCCCGTCCCTCTCACTCCGTCCCTCTCATTCTGACTCTGTCCCTCTCGCTTCGTCCCTCTAATTCTGACCCCGTCCCTCTCATTCTGACTCTGTCCCTCTAATTCTGACCCCGTCCCTCTAATTCTGACCCCGTCCCTCTCATTCTGACCCCGTCCCTCTCTCCCCGTCCCTCTCATTCTGACTCTGTCCCTCTCGCTCCGTCCCTCTCTCCCCGTCCCTCTCATTCTGACTCTGTCCCTCTCGCCCCGTCCCTCTAATTCTGACTCTGTCCCTCTCGCCCCGTCCCTCTCATTCTGACCCCGTCCCTCTCGCCCCGTCCCTCTCATTCTGACCCCCCGTCCCTCTTATTCTGACCCCGTCCCTCTCGCCCCGTCCCTCTCATTATGACTCCGTCCCTCTCGCCCCGTCCCTCTTATTCTGACTCCGTCCCTCTCATTCTGACTCCGTCCCTTTCATTATGACTCCATCCCTCTCGCCCCGTCCCTCTCATTCTGACTCTGTCCCTCTCGCCCCGTCCCTCTCATTCTGACCCCGTCCCTCTCATTCTGACTCTGTCCCTCTCGCCCCGTCCCTCTCATTCTGACTCTGTCCCTCTCGCCCCGTCCCTCTCATTCTGACTCTGTCCCTCTCGCCCCGTCCCTCTCATTATGACTCCGTCCCTCTCGCCCCGTCCCTCTCATTCTGACCCCGTCCCTCTTATTCTGACTCTGTCCCTCTCGCCCCGTCCCTCTCACCCCGTCCCTCTCATTATGACTCCGTCCCTCTCATTCTGACTCCGTCCCTCTCATTCTGACTCCGTCCCTCTCACTCCCTCCCTCTCATTCTGACCCCGTCCCTCTCGCCCCGTCCCTCTCATTATGACTCCGTCCCTCTCGCCCCGTCCCTCTAATTCTGACCCCGTCCCTCTCGCCCCGTCCCTCTCACTCCGTCCCTCTCATTCTGACTCTGTCCCTCTCACCCCGTCCCTCTCGCTCCGTCCCTCTAATTCTGACCCCGTCCCTCAAATTCTGACTCTGTCCCTCTCACCCCGTCCCTCTAATTCTGACCCCGTCCCTCTCATTCTGACCCCGTCCCTCTCTCCCCGTCCCTCTCATTCTGACTCTGTCCCTCTCGCTCCGTCCCTCTCGCCCCGTCCCTCTCATTCTGACCCCGTCCCTCTCATTCTGACTCTGTCCCTCTCGCCCCGTCCCTCTCATTCTGACTCTTTCCCTCTCGCCCCGTCCCTCTCATTCTGACCCCGTCCCTCTCATTCTGACTCCGTCCCTCTCATTATGACTCCGTCCCTCTCGCCCCGTCCCTCTCAATCTGACCCCGTCCCTCTCAATCTGACCCCGTCCCTCTTATTCTGACCCCGTCCCTCTCGCCCCGTCCCTCTCATTATGACTCCGTCCCTCTCGCCCCGTCCCTCTTATTCTGACTCCGTCGCTCTAATTCTGACCCCGTCCCTCTCACTCCGTCCCTCTAATTCTGACCCCGTCCCTCTCACTCCGTCCCTCTAATTCTGACCCCGTCCCTCTCACTCCGTCCCTCTCATTCTGACTCCGTCCCTCTCACTCCATCCCTCTCGCCCCGTCCCTCTCACTCCCTCCCTCTCATTCTGACCCCGTCCCTCTCGCCCCCGTCCCTCTCATTATGACTCCGTCCCTCTCATTCTGACCCCGTCCCTCTCATTCTGACCCCGTCCCTCTCATTCTGACTCCGTCCCTCTCACTCCGTCCCTCTCATTCTGACTCCGTCCCTCTCACTCCGTCCCTCTCATTCTGACCCCGTCCCTCTCATTCTGACCCCGTCCCTCTCATTCTGACCCTGTCCCTCTCACTCCGTCCCTCTCACCCCGTCCCTCTCATTCTGACTCCGTCCCTCTCGCCCCGTCCCTCTTATTCTGACCCCGTCCCTCTTATTCTGACCCCGTCCCTCTCACCCCGTCCCTCTTATTCTGACTCCGTCCCTCTCACTCCGTCCCTCTCACCTCGTCCCTCTCACCTCGTCCCTCTCACTCCGTCCCTCTCATTCTGACCCTGTCCCTCTCATTCTGACCCCGTCCCTCTCATTCTGACCCCGTCCCTCTCATTCTGACTCTGTCACTCTCGCCCCGTCCCTCTCATTCTGACTCTGTCCCTCTCGCCCCGTCCCTCTCATTCTGACTCTGTCCCTCTCGCCCCGTCCCTCTCATTCTGACTCTGTCCCTCTCGCCCCGTCCCTCTCATTCTGACCCCGTCCCTCTCAATCTGACCCCGTCCCTCTTATTCTGACCCCGTCCCTCTCGCCCCGTCCCTCTCATTATGACTCCGTCCCTCTCGCCCCGTCCCTCTTATTCTGACTCCGTCGCTCTAATTCTGACCCCGTCCCTCTCACTCCGTCCCTCTAATTCTGACCCCGTCCCTCTCACTCCGTCCCTCTAATTCTGACCCCGTCCCTCTCACTCCGTCCCTCTAATTCTGACCCCGTCCCTCTCACTCCGTCCCTCTCATTCTGACTCCGTCCCTCTCACTCCATCCCTCTCGCCCCGTCCCTCTCACTCCCTCCCTCTCATTCTGACCCCGTCCCTCTCGCCCACGTCCCTCTCATTATGACTCCGTCCCTCTCGCCCCGTCCCTCTCATTCTGACCCCGTCCCTCTCATTCTGACCCCGTCCCTCTCATTCTGACTCCGTCCCTCTCACTCCGTCCCTCTCATTCTGACTCCGTCCCTCTCACTCCGTCCCTCTCATTCTGACCCCGTCCCTCTCATTCTGACCCCGTCCCTCTCATTCTGACCCTGTCCCTCTCACTCCGTCCCTCTCACCCCGTCCCTCTCATTCTGACTCCGTCCCTCTCGCCCCGTCCCTCTTATTCTGACCCCGTCCCTCTTATTCTGACCCCGTCCCTCTCACCCCGTCCCTCTTATTCTGACTCCGTCCCTCTCACTCCGTCCCTCTCACCTCGTCCCTCTCACCTCGTCCCTCTCACTCCGTCCCTCTCATTCTGACCCTGTCCCTCTCATTCTGACCCCGTCCCTCTCATTCTGACCCCGTCCCTCTCATTCTGACTCTGTCACTCTCGCCCCGTCCCTCTCATTCTGACTCTGTCCCTCTCGCCCCGTCCCTCTCATTCTGACTCTGTCCCTCTCGCCCCGTCCCTCTCATTCTGACCCCGTCCCTCTCATTCTGACTCCGTCCCGCTCATTATGACTCCGTCCCTCTCGCCCCGTCCCTCTCAATCTGACCCCGTCCCTCTCAATCTGACCCCGTCCCTCTTATTCTGACCCCGTCCCTCTCGCCCCGTCCCTCTCATTATGACTCCGTCCCTCTCGCCCCGTCCCTCTTATTCTGACTCCGTCGCTCTAATTCTGACCCCGTCCCTCTCACTCCGTCCCTCTAATTCTGACCCCGTCCCTCTCACTCCGTCCCTCTAATTCTGACCCCGTCCCTCTCACTCCGTCCCTCTAATTCTGACCCCGTCCCTCTCACTCCGTCCCTCTCATTCTGACTCCGTCCCTCTCACTCTATCCCTCTCGCCCCGTCCCTCTCACTCCCTCCCTCTCATTCTGACCCCGTCCCTCTCGCCCCCGTCCCTCTCATCCCGTCCCTCTCATTCTGACTCCGTCCCTCTCGCCCCGTCCCTCTTATTCTGACCCCGTCCCTCTTATTCTGACCCCGTCCCTCTCACCCCGTCCCTCTTATTCTGACTCCGTCCCTCTCACTCCGTCCCTCTCACCTCGTCCCTCTCACTCCGTCCCTCTCATTCTGACCCTGTCCCTCTCATTCTGACCCCGTCCCTCTCATTCTGACCCCGTCCCTCTCATTCTGACTCTGTCACTCTCGCCCCGTCCCTCTCATTCTGACTCTGTCCCTCTCGCCCCGTCCCTCTCATTCTGACTCTGTCCCTCTCGCCCCGTCCCTCTCATTCTGACCCCGTCCCTCTCATTCTGACTCCGTCCCTCTCATTATGACTCCGTCCCTCTCGCCCCGTCCCTCTCAATCTGACCCCGTCCCTCTCAATCTGACCCCGTCCCTCTTATTCTGACCCCGTCCCTCTCGCCCCGTCCCTCTCATTATGACTCCGTCCCTCTCGCCCCGTCCCTCTCGCCCCGTCCCTCTCGCCCCGTCCCTCTCACTCCGTCCCTCTAATTCTGACCCCGTCCCTCTCACTCCGTCCCTCTCATTCTGACTCCGTCCCTCTCACTCTATCCCTCTCGCCCCGTCCCTCTCACTCCCTCCCTCTCATTCTGACCCCGTCCCTCTCGCCCCCGTCCCTCTCATTATGACTCCGTCCCTCTCGCCCCGTCCCTCTCATTCTGACCCCGTCCCTCTCATTCTGACCCCGTCCCTCTCATTCTGACCCCGTCCCTCTCATTCTGATCCCGTCCCTCTCATTCTGACTCCGTCCCTCTCACTCCGTCCCTCTCATTCTGACTCCGTCCCTCTCACTCCGTCCCTCTCATTCTGACCCCGTCCCTCTCATTCTGACCCCGTCCCTCTCATTCTGACCCTGTCCCTCTCACTCCGTCCCTCTCACCCCGTCCCTCTCATTCTGACTCCGTCCCTCTCGCCCCGTCCCTCTTATTCTGACCCCGTCCCTCTTATTCTGACCCCGTCCCTCTCACCCCGTCCCTCTTATTCTGACTCCGTCCCTCTCACTCCGTCCCTCTCACCTCGTCCCTCTCACTCCGTCCCTCTCATTCTGACTCCGTCCCTCTCACCCCGTCCCTATCACTCCGTCCCTCTTATTCTGACCCCGTCCCTCTCACCCCGTCCCTCTTATTCTGACTCCGTCCCTCTCACTCCGTCCCTCTCACCTCGTCCCTCTCACTCCGTCCCTCTCATTCTGACTCTGTCCCTCTCACCCCGTCCCTATCACTCCGTCCCTCTTATTCTGACCCCGTCCCTCTCACC
Source organism: Cyprinodon diabolis (assembly GCA_030533445.1). Lineage (NCBI taxonomy): Eukaryota > Metazoa > Chordata > Actinopteri > Cyprinodontiformes > Cyprinodontidae > Cyprinodon > Cyprinodon diabolis. Next base: position 3,773,665 of record CM060075.1, on the reverse strand, counting down.
CCGTCCCTCTTATTCTGACCCCGTCCCTCTTATTCTGACCCCGTCCCTCTTATTCTGACCCCGTCCCTCTCACCCCGTCCCTCTCACTCCGTCCCTCTCACCCCGTCCCTCTAATTCTGACTCCGTCCCTCTCATTCTGACTCTGTCCCTCTCGCCTCGTCCCTCTTATTCTGACCCCGTCCCTCTTATTCTGACCCCGTCCCTCTTATTCTGACCCCGTCCCTCTCACCCCGTCCCTCTTATTCTGACCCCGTCCCTCTTATTCTGACCCTGTCCCTCTTATTCTGACCCCGTCCCTCTCACCCCGTCCCTCTTATTCTGACCCCGTCCCTCTCACTCCGTCCCTCTCACCCCGTCCCTCTTATTCTGACTCCGTCCCTCTCATTCTGACTCCGTCCCTCTCATTCTGACTCCGTCCCTCTCATTCTGACTCCGTCCCTCTCATTCTGACTCTGTCCCTCTCGCCCCGTCCCTCTTATTCTGACCCCGTCCCTCTCATTCTGACTCCGTCCCTCTCATTCTGACTCCGTCCCTCTCATTCTGACTCTGTCCCTCTCGCCCCGTCCCTCTTATTCTGACCCCGTCCCTCTAATTCTGACTCCGTCCCTCTAATTCTGACTCCGTCCCTCTTATTCTGACTCCGTCCCTCTAATTCTGACTCCGTCCCTCTTATTCTGACTCCGTCCCTCTTATTCTGACTCCGTCCCTCTAATTCTGACTCCGTCCCTCTAATTCTGACTCCGTCCCTCTCATTCTGACTCCGTCCCTCTCATTCTGACTCTGTCCCTCTCGCCCCGTCCCTCTTATTCTGACCCCGTCCCTCTCACCCCGTCCCTCTTATTCTGACCCCGTCCCTCTCACTCCGTCCCTCTCACCCTGTCCCTCTTATTCTGACTCCGTCCCTCTTATTCTGACTCTGTCCCTCTCGCCCCGTCCCTCTTATTCTGACCCCGTCCCTCTCATTCTGACCCCGTCCCTCTCACCCCGTCCCTCTTATTCTTACTCCATCCCTCTTATTCTGACCCCGTCCCTCTCACCCCGTCCCTCTCATTCTGACCCCGTCCCTCTCACTCCGTCCCTCTCACCCCGTCCCTCTCACCCTGACTCCGTCCCTCTCACTCTGTCCCTCTCACCCTGACTCCGTCCCTCTCACCCTGACCCCGTCCCTCTCACCCTGACCCGGTCCCTCCCTCTCTGTGCGTTCCAGGGTCCGTAGCGGAATGATGCAGTTCGCCGCTGTGATCCAGAGGCTGTTTTCTCAGACTCTGTCTGCGTGGACGTCCTCTCCTGAATCCAGCGTGGGGCAGCAGAGAGCCTTCAGGTGGGCGGAGTTTGGACCATGAAGCCATGTAGAAAATCATTCCTTCAGCTCATCTGAACGTTTCCGTTTCTGCCCCTGCAGCTCAGTGAGGGTCTCCGTCTACAGAACCTTAGAGCTGTGGGTCCAAGTGGTCGGAGCGTCGGCTCACGTCCTCCAAGGGGCCACCAGCCACGCCGAGCTGCTCTTCAACCAGCTGCTGGGCGACATCATGCCTGGGGCTGAATCCATCAAGGTGAGAAGAGTTTTTATCATGGAGAGAAATCCACGTCATGAGCTGGAACAGTCTGCCCTCTCTGCCTCTCCAGCTGCGGGCCGGTCTGTCTGCTGACGTGGTTCCTGGGGGGAAACCTGGTCCTCGGAGAACCAAGCAGCTGGTCATGGCCGACTCGGCGGGTCCGTCGCTCCAAAGGAAGGGAGACCCTCTGTCCAACCAGGACACCTGCCTGTCGGCCCTGAAAGGTCAGCCGCTGCCTCCATAGCTTTCTCTATGTTACTGCTCCAAGCAAACATGTTTTCTTAATGGAGATTTGGAAATGAATGCAATCCAGAAATTATGCTTTTTTTTTTTTTTTTACAGATTATATATTTTCAAATACTTTTATTTTTATTTCCCAATTTCTCTATTTCAGATTAAGTTTTACGAATGACTTTCTTTTCAAACTATGCTTTAGATCAGATTGTATTCGCTTCACTTTCCGAGGTACGGCGTCCCCAGAGGGCGAGAGGAGGCGATCTGGAAAAGAAGGAAATTCAGAAAACTCATCTGAAAAAAGAAAAATTGGGGAAAAAACATAGAATTTGCAAATATAAGATCTTTGCAAAGAATATTGAAAGAAAGAAATCCGATATAAACTAAAAAAAAAAAACAATTTTAAATATGCTTTGAAAAAAATCTGTTAAAGTAAAAACAATAGAAAATCTCTTAAGCAGTTAAAAAATTGAAGAAATAAAATATGAAAAAAAAACTGTACAAGAATGTCCTCATAGATGTTCTCTGCTGACGTGTTTTTATGCTTTCAGTTCTGAGGCGCATCATTCAGACCAGCGGGACGCTCCTAAAGGACGACATACACAAGGTACTTCATTAGCTATAGCCTCGCTTCAGGCTCATTCAGAGCAAAGCGAAGCCTTTCTGCAGGTTTTAAATCCAAGAGCGAGCGGCACTAAATCAGTTTAGACTAGACTTTAGGTTGGTTTCACCAGCTTTATAGGAAACAAGGAAGGTTATAATCCTGTTTTCTGGCCTCTGAGTTGAATGAAGTCTGATCCCAGAGGAGGATCTCTGAGGCTGGAGTTTCCAAAATATGGAAACAAACCTTCAGGTGTGAAGAGATGCGAAAAAGATAAAAAAAATATATGATTAGAGTTGACAGAATGTAACTTATTTATCTTTAAGCCCTGCCCCAATTTGCTGATTTATTCACCGTATACCTGGAAAAAAATTAGGGATGCACGATATTGGGATTTTGGCCGATATCCGATATGCCGATATTTTAAAACTCATGTAGCCGATAACCGATATCGATACCGATGTTAAAGCTGGACAAAAATAAGTAGTCATTGAAAATAGCAGTTTTGTTATCCATGTCTGACACTTTGAAAAATAAAATACTCAAATATATTTTCATATGCTGATATCAAATAGATTTTTAAAAACGCGGTATCGATCTATTTTACTTTCAAAATCTCGTGAAATTTCATCGTTCTGTTACAAACTCTCGTGATATTTTGCAAATTCTTGTGAGATTTTGTTAGTAAAATAGATGGATACCGCGTCAATATATCAACATATAAAAATATGGCAACATTTGGTGAATTTTCGGGGGATTTCGTAGCATAACGATGACATATAGCAATATTTCATTAGTAAAAGAGATTGATATGGTGTTTTTAAATGGCAATATATCAGCATATGAAGATATTGAAAAAAGAAGTTTTTGAGGAAGAAGAAGAAATAGTATTATTTTTTTTTTTAGACTTTAGAAACTCAGAAGCTGATCAAATATCGGGTTAAATATCGGTGGGGGGGCCGATGTCCGATATTCAGTTTTAAGGCCGATACCGATAGGGGGCCGATTATATCGTGCATCCCTACTTCAGTATTTTTGAAGTTTCCAGGTTCCTGGTGTGTATCTGCATGCGTCAGATAATGAACTCCAGCCTACATTACCGTGTTAACATGCTTTTCAATCCTTCCTGCACATTCTTTTCAAACTAAACTTTGCTTTAAACTGTTGTGTGCTTGGAAAAATATAAATTGTAATGTTAAAAATCTAAAGAAAAAAAAAAACTTGACAGGTTAAAAACTTAAGATAAATCACAAGACAGAAGTCAATGTCACAAATGAATAACTTTTATTTTAGAGTCACGGTATGTTTATACGAGATAATACTATTAATATAATGTGACTTTTCTAGAGAATCATTATACATAGTTATTTTATTCAGGGTTTCCAGTCTGACATCATTTCAGAATTCCCTGACTTTTAACCGACTCAGGATTAGTTTTCCCTGACAAAATAAATGCAGCCGTTTGTCGTTTTGGTAACTATATCAAAATTACCGCTAGGTGGACAAAAATCACGCCATCTGGTGGAAAATCACCCGGCTTTTTCAAATCATGCGAGAATGTGTACAAAACAACAAAAATGGCCTCGGCAACGCTTCTGGGTCGTTTTCATCAAATGTCGGTGATTTTAAAGTAATTTTGAGTGATAATTTTTTTTGCGAGAAAAAAAAATTAAATTTGTATTCTCCCGACAATAAAAACTACTTGCCCTCGGGCGATGGTTAACATCGAGTCATAACTGGTCCATAACTTCTGTCCAACCACAGCCTAACTTCTGCATAATCCACAGCAGCATAAAGGCTGACAAAGACGTTACCGCCCCCTCCACAGACATGTCTCCCAAATTGTAGGTGACCGCAGAGAGTGCCGCAGACAGGAGGCCGGCTTGTTTTGTTTTTATGACCGCCATTGCAGAAAACAACTCAGCTAGAAGATCGAGGTGCGTGTGAACGCTGGGACCCTTTTCCCTCCTGGATCTCCGCCCTTTTCCCCCCTCATGTCCCTCCATTGTCGCACAATCTTGCCCCCACTTCCTCATCGCCTCGGTCGTATCTAGACCCACAGCGTATAGAGCAGACCACCCTTCAAAATTGAGCATAAATCAAAAATATCTGCATCAAGCTCACTGCAACACCCTGCTGTTGGGAGGATAACCAGACATTTATGCACAGGAAATGATGCACATGCCAGCGTCCTGAGGGGGGCAGCGATGCACCCAGAGGCGCCTGATCTACATAAAAAGATGTCTTCGATCACGGTATTAACCTAGCTGCTGTTTACCGCCCACCAAAAAAAAAATTATAAGGAAAGAGGTTTTTGGTGTCAGCAGATGGAGCGTCATGTCTGCTAGGAAGTGTGTTGGTGGTGGGCGTGAACGCAGGGAGGATCCATCACTCACCTTCTGGCTCCCCCTATGATGGGGATGAAGTCTGGAGGAGAACTGACGGTTTCCTCCTGTGAACCCCCTTTATACCAAAACGCTGCCAATACGCCATTAAACAGTAGCTGGAAGCTAGAAACACGTTCAGCGCTCGTCTGGAACACGGCAGATACGCTGATATGTTGGAGAGAAGTTCTGGATAAGTTACGCAGAAGTTACTCAGAGGTTTGCATAGAGACCAAAGGGACATACCGACCTACTTGTCCCCACCTATAATCCAATGTGAACAACATGCTTATAAATCACAATACAGCGATGTTGCAGCAGTCGCTTCTTTTCCTCTTGCAACTCTGCTGCCTGCTAGCTGCCTGCTAGCTGCTGCTGCCTGCTAGCTGCCGCTGCCTGCTAGCTGTCGCTGCTCCCTCTGAGTTCCTGCTAATGGAAGAAAAACAGTCTCATTGGAATCTGCCTTATCTTTGTACACTGAATTTTAAACTGATTTTTTTTTACACATTGAATTTTATATCTGGTTAAAATTTGCCTGCCAAATATTCAGCTGCACGTTTTGGTGAAGTCAGGTCAAAGCAATCTACCCTCGAATGCTAACTCGCTAACCTAAAGGGTTAAGAATGAAAGGTTTTAATGAAGTAATCGCGTATCTCAGGTTCCTCCATTCTGGTGTTTTTGGGGTTGAAATGTTGATAAATTCGCTGCCTGAAAGGAAGGTTTTAAATTGGTGGATGTTTCTCTGCTGTGATGAGCTCCGCCCCTTTCAGTCAGCCGCTCTGTGCTTTTCCTCACAGCGCCTCCATGAGGTGGTGCTGCCGCTGTGCGTCCGCCTCCAGCAGCAGCAGTCTGGGAGCATGGCGGCGTCTGAATCTGTGGGAGGCATCAGCGGCCAGTACAGCAGCGCTCTGACCCGACGTGAACTCTACAGGTATGGATGAAGAGCTGGTGACCCCTCTGAGCTCCGCCTCCTTTCTTCCTTCCACTCACTTCATCGTTTTCTTCTGTCTACTGGTCAAAAGTTTTAGAACATCCTGATTTTTCCAGTTATTGTTGATATAGAGGTTCAGTTGAAGTTCAGTGGAACCGCTTGGAAAAGGATGTGACCTTTATTTATAAGCTCATTTCCACCACGATCCGAGGTCTGATGACAGGAAACGGAAATTAAATCAATAAATTTACTGAAACCAGATTAACGAGAATTAAAACTACAAGAACAAAAATTCATCAATTAGTTTCTAAGAGGTAAAGTCCTCCTCCAAACATCCTCTGTTCATCAGTTCATCAGGATCATAATCCCACTATAATCTGCAGTTCTTGTTGGGAGCTCCAGACCTCCAGCATCCCGCCACTGTTCTGTCAGATGACCATACCGCGTCAGACCAGCATACACAGTCAATACCCGTTTATCCCTTTAGTCATGTACAAAAAACTATTTAAAGACTCGGTTTTTGGTGTTTTTTGAAGCGTATGGAGAAATAACCTTAATCGTTTTTTTTTTTTTTTTTTTTTGTACGACTAAAGGGATACACGCCCATCGAGGTAGTTTAAAGTTTATTTTTTAGCATTCAGAGGGATTTGTGTGAACGATAGGAAAACATCATGGAGTCCACCGACGGAGGCAAAGGGAATCCTATCTAGATCCAATAAAATGGGACCTAAAATGGATCCCAGCAGGACACCGTAGTCCACCCAGACAGATTTAGGCCTTTCTCGATTTACCAGGACGTGAGTACGGACTCATGTTCTCGCCAAGTCTGTTCTTGAGAAGAACATACAAAAGTCTGGACTCTGGGAGAACGGGAGCACGCAGCATAAATCTGGGTCAACTGGAACAGAAGCGTACTGATGACATCACTACATTCAAAGCTAGTCTGGAGCTGAATTTCACCTCCTGTTATTAATAGTCTCTAGATAATAATAAACTTTTTTCTTTTTTCATTTAGTGGGGGAATAATAATGGACACAGTCAGAAAAACACAAATCAAATAAACATTTAGCCAAATAAAACAATCCTCCATTAGAGACAGCGGACCGTCACACACGGCTATACAGAGAGAGCGCTGCTGCAGACGGGCTAACATTAGCCCTGGCTGCGGTTAGCCTCAGAGCTCCACTGGTTGCCGTGGTCCTCTAAATTTTGGAACTTTTTTTTTATTACGCACTAAATCAGTAAAAGCTCAATAAAGTGAAGCTTAAAGTATAATATTCTCGCCTCTAATGATATTAAAATCTTCTTTTATTGAACAACAGCAACAGAAAAGAGAACTTTTAACTTAATCCTCTGAGCTCTGTGAGCGCTAACCTGGAAGCTGCTGCTGCCGCAGTGCATGCTGGGACAGCTGTCAGTCTGGAGGACGGACAAGTCTGCTCTGATGCATGCTGGGTAAAGAGGGAGGGGCCAGAACAACATCCAGGGACTTTGATCTCAGTCTTCTTGTTCCTATGAATTGGAACAGTGCTAGGGCTGAGGATGATGAGGTTTCACGAGGACACGAGGACGCACAAGTACACATATTGAGAAACAGAGTTAGTGACAGAAAGTGAGATTGTTCAACACAGTAAATATGAAGGCAGCCATTTTAGAATGTGATCATTCAGACAGATGTGATCAGAAACCGGAAGTTTTCAAACTAGTTGAGTAAACGGAGTATTTGCCTCTAAAAAACTAGAAATATTTGGGATGTTCTAAACATTTTTGACCAGTCACAAAATATCTAGAACCGTTCAGAACCTCCTCACTGTCTGGTTCATATGTTCGCCATGTCTGGTCCAAAGGAGGACCGTCTGACCACGGTGTGGCTTTGCTCTGTTTGGACCTGCAGGTTACTGCTGGCCTTGGTTCTGGTCCCGTCTCCATCCTGGCCTCCGCCTCTGACCTGCGCCGTGTCCATCCTCAGCAACGGCCGCGTCGACCGCAACCTCAAAGTAAGCCCCGCAAGGACGCGCCCAGGCTCATCCCGCTGTTTAACGCAGGGGAAGTTTAGCTGTGGACCAGCAGGGGGCGCTGGGGAGGCTCCAGAAATATGGAGGGGAAATTAGAAGTGATATACAGATGAAAATGTGCACAAAAAAGTTTTTCATTCATTCTTCTATGATAGAACTCATGATATTATCATCATAATGAGAAGCAACACCTGAGTGATTTAAGGTGACCTTTGACCTGAGTATTAGCTTCATTTAAGATCCATCCAATGATCCATCAGCTCCATATTCGTGTCCTCTGTGGTCTCAGAGGGTCGATCTGCCTCTGAATGGGTCATGTGATCCAGAGCGCCACTTCCCATCCACCTGAGCTAGCTAAGCTAGCAACTGCTAGCTCTGATGCTCAGCTTGTTTCTGGTTAATCAAAGGGGGGGAATGTTTCGTCTTTACCAGGAGCTGCTGGACTTCTCCTTCTGCTGGTCTAGCGCCCCTAGTGGCTAAAAGCTAGTGTTGCTAATGGGGGAAGTCATGATTTAAACACAAAAATACAGATTTAGGACCTGCTGCTAACTTCCTGTCCTCCCCCCCCCCCCCCCCCCTTCAGGTGTCCTCCTTCTGCAGCGAAGCTCTGACCGTCTGTAACTCCCTCCTTCATCCCCGCGCTCCGTCCATAGCCCTGCCGCTGCCCCCGCTGGCCCTGAAACCGGCCCCCACTCCCTCGGTCCTCTCCTGTCAGGGCCCCGCCCCTAGGCTGGCTCTGCCCACTCTCCTCGGAGGCCCCGCCCCCGGCCCACCCTTCTCCGCCCGTCACCCGCTCAGCATGGCCCCCAATTCCCTGCTGGGCTCCTTGGAGAACCACCTGGGTCTGGTTCCGGGGCTGCCGGGCCAGGGTTCCGGGCCGGGGGACCTGCTACTGTCCCCCCACTCGCACTCCCAGACGGACCCTGCTGGGCTGGGGCCTCCGGAGGGCCAGAGGCCCGTGTTCGTCCGCTACGACAAAGAGGAAGCCGAAGACGTGGAGATCTCTCTGGAGAGCGACTCTGACGACAGCGTGGTCATCGTCCCCCCCGGGATGCTCGCTGCCGCCAACCCGCCAGACGACCCAGCCGCCAACCCCCAGAGCGTCCTGTCCTCTGCGCCGGGCGGCGCCATACCTGCGGGGGAGACGGTCACCTTGGCGACCGCCGCCTCGGCGCAGACGGCTTTAGATGTGACGTCGCTGCCCGACGATCTGGTGACCTCCTCCGCGCTCCTCGCCACCTCCAGCGCTCCCATAAACTCCTTCCCCCCCTCCAGCGGCTCGGTGGTGTCGCTGGTTTCCTCGCTGAGCGCTGCTGCTCCCGCCGGCGGCCGGGCAGACTCAATGGCGGCCAAACCTCAGCTCCAGCAGATGCTAATGCAGCCGTCCTCGGCGGCGGCGCCCGGCTCGATGGCCTTGCCGCTCCAGATGCACCAGCTGCAGAACCAGCTGGCCCAGCAGGGGCGCCACCTCCACCAGCATCCCCCCGCACCTGCCGCCAACGAAGAGTCGGCCGTCATTAACATCAACAGCACCGACGATGAGGAGGAAGACGAAGAGGACATGGAGGACGACGAAGATCTGGAGGAAGAGGAGGAGGACGGCATCGACGAGGAAGACGAAGAGGAGGAAGGCAGCGAAGAGTTCTACGAGGGGGAGGAGTTTGAGGAATTTGACGAAGAGGAGGCCGAAGAGCTGGAGGAGGATGAGGAGGATGAAGATGGAGATATGCCGCCTCTGGAGGGATCGGAGGACAAGTCTGAGGAGGTGGTCATGGAGGAAGAGGAGGAGAAGGTGCTGCCAGCAGAGGAGGAGGAAGGAGAGGGCGGCGTGGAGGAGCTGCAGAGCAGCAGAGCTCTGATGACGAAGGAGAGGCTGAAGGTCCAGGAGGTGGAGAGCATCGGCGTCCTGGAGGAGGCCAGGGACGACGATGACAGCGAGCGGATGGACGACCCCACCATGCCACAGATCCTCTGCGTCACTGGCGGGGCACCGGAGGAGGGCGGCGACGGCGGCCGAGAGGCGGCGGAGGCGGTGGGAGAGCTTCAAGAGAAGATGGAGCTGTGGGATCGAAGCATCGAAGACAACGAGTCGGCGGGCGGGCAGAGCCAGCAGGTGGGTTTAAGAGCGACCAATCAGAGGCCGGGGCTGCGACGTTTTAGAGCAGAGCTTTGATTGGAGGAAACATGAGGAGGTCCAAAAAGTTCAAAAATGATCCAGTGGACTTTGTTTCCAAGTTTGAAGACTTTTCTCCCATCTAAAAAGATTTTTTCATTTTAAAATGTCGGAAAGAGAGCAGCAGCGGGCAAACAAGGGTTCTTCTTCTATTTCTGACATTTTGAATAGAAAAACCTTCCTGGATGGAAGAGAAACGTCTTCAAACTTGGAAACAAAGGCCAGTGGATTGATTAACTTTTTTGAAATGATTATGACCTGGATGACTGAGAGGAGGATTTAAATTCAGGGAATTTTTTATTGAAAATTCTTCATTAGATTAGATTAGATTCAACTTTATTGTCATTGCACAGGTACAGGTACAAGGCAACGAAATGCAGTTTAGGTCTAACCAGCAGCGCAATAGCAGCAGTGCAGGATAAATAATGGTTCTATAAATACAGGACTACTGCTACTACAAATCTAAAAGCGCAACTACATTAAGGAAAGCACAATTACTTTAACCTACCGGAAAAGGTAGGTACCAGTGGGAAACATAAGACATCGCTAATCGGAAAACGGCGCCGTTTGACCCTTGAACCGGAAGTTGCGTCCTCTGAACGGTCCAGCTTCTTTTAAGTGTGTCTTCAGTGTACGCAAACTAACTGAAATTTCGTGATTAGTCTTGAGCATATCCAGTATCACCTCCTACGTATGTCCTGATTCAAAATATTACTGGATAACGGCAGCTATGTTTGGGGCGCCAAAAATATCCATGTTTTCAAAAGCCGCAGCAGGCAGAATGACTTCCGGTTCAAGGGTCAAACGGCGCCGTCGTCCAATCAGCGATGTCTCATGTTTCCCACTGGTACCTACCTTTTCCGGGAGGTTAATGTAGTTGCCCTTTGCTTAATGTAGTTGCGATTTCCTTAATGTAGTTGCGCTTTGCTTTGTGTAGTTGCGATTTCCTTAATGTAGTTGCGATTTCTTAAATGTAGTTGCGATTTCCTTAATGTAGTTGCGATTTCCTTAATGTATTTGCATTTTGCTTTATGTAGTTGCGATTTCCTTAATGTAGTTGCGATTTCCTTAATGTAGTTGCGATTTCTTTAATGTAGTTGCGCTTTGCTTTATGTTGTTACGATTTCCTTAATGTAGTTGCGATTTCCTTAATGTAGTTGTGCTTTGCTTTATGTAGTTGCGATTTCCTTAATGTAGTTGTGCTTTGCTTTATGTAGTTGCGATTTCCTTAATGTAGTTGCGATTTCCTTAATGTATTTGCATTTTCCTTTATGTAGTTGCGATTTCCTTAATGTAGTTGCGATTTCTTTAATGTAGTTGCGCTTTGCTTTATGTTGTTACGATTTCCTTAATGTAGCTGCGATTTCCTTAATGTAGTTGTGCTTTGCTTTATGTAGTTGCGATTTCCTTAATGTAGTTGCGCTTTGCCTTGTGTAGTTGCGCTTTCCTTAATGTAGTTGCGATTTCTTTAATGTAGTTGCGCTTTGCTTTATGTAGTTGCAATTTCCTTAATGTAGTTGCGATTTCTTTAATGTAGTTGCGCTTTGCTTTATGTAGTTGCGCTTTGCTTTATGTAGTTGCGCTTTGCTTTATGTAGTTGTGATTTCCTTAATGTAGTTGCGATTTCTTTAATGTAGTTGCGCTTTGCTTTATGTAGTTACGATTTCCTTAATGTAGTTGCGATTTCCTTAATGTAGTTGCGATTTCCTTAATGTAGTTGCGCTTTGCTTTATGTAGTTGCGATTTCCTTAATGTAGTTGCGATTTCTTTAATGTAGTTGCGCTTTGCTTTATGTAGTTGCGCTTTGCTTTATGTAGTTGCGCTTTGCTTTATGTAGTTGCGATTTGCTTTATGTAGTTGTGATTTCCTTAATGTAGTTGCGATTTCTTTAATGTAGTTGCGCTTTGCTTTATGTAGTTACGATTTCCTTAATGTAGTTGCGATTTCCTTAATGTAGTTGCGATTTCCTTAATGTAGTTGCGCTTTGCTTTATGTAGTTGCGATTTCCTTAATGTAGTTGCGATTTCTTTAATGTAGTTGCGCTTTGCTTTATGTAGTTACGATTTCCTTAATGTAGTTGCGATTTCCTTAATGTAGTTGCGATTTCCTTAATGTAGTTGCGATTTCCTTAATGTAGTTACGATTTCCTTAATGTGGTTGCGATTTCCTTAATGTAGTTGCGATTTCTTTAATGTAGTTGCGCTTTGCTTTATGTAGTTACGATTTCCTTAATGTAGTTGCGATTTCCTTAATGTAGTTGCGATTTCCTTAATGTAGTTGCACTTTGCTTTATGTAGTTGTGATTTCCTTAATGCAGTTGCGCTTTGCTTTATGTAGTTGCGATTTCCTTAATGTAGTTGCGCTTTTAGATTTGTAGTTGCAGTTTGCACTTCAGGGCCACCGTAGTATAGACATGAATACTATTATAAAAAATAATGAATATAATATATAGATCACTAGTGTTATGAACTAAATTTACAGCTGGATATGTACCCAATATAATATACAGGTGGAAATTACTATAAAATTGCAGAATGTGGAGAGACCGTGAGCCACGCGATGTACTCGCGCCGCCATCTTGGTGGCTGAATTAGGAAAACAGGATAAAACCAGCAGCCAAATCATCTCCAACATTCCTTAATTATTTTCCTTAATTGATTTATTTTATCAGTGGACTAAGAATTCATTGATTACAGGAAAACAGAGTTTTCTCTGGAATAAGATAAAGGATTTTTTTTTATTATAATTTTTTTTCATCATTATATTTTAACAACTCATTTTTCCAGTTGTGTAAAATACTGTCTGAATAAACATGATTAAACTTCTAGATTTAAACAGGAACATATTATTGAAATAAAATCTGTGAAATATTTAACATCTCATTAACAGAGGGTATGTCGCTCTGACAGTCTGTAAGGATTATTTAGCTTCCTTCCAATGTAGCGGACGCTAACTGTGAGCTAGCTCTCTGCTTTCAGTCTGATCCACCAATTAGAGGTGAGAGAGACTTTGAAACAGGTTCCTCTGAGGAACGTTAGCACTTGAGGAGATGAGATGTGTTGTGAACTGGCGCTATATAAATAAACTGAATTGAATTTAACTTCACTAGCTTCTCCAGCTAACATGCTAACAGCTAGCATGTCTTCTTTTGTAAATAAAATTTGATTTCCTTTTTAGTAAATGTACATTTTATTAGAGAACAAAGTTTAAATTGGATTTCTAATTGTAGGATACTTTTTTTTCAGTGGCTGTTCTGGTCCTCCGTAGAATATCTGGTTATTCAGAGGGAGGCGGGTTTATTTTCTTCTTCTGTTTTAACAGGAGCCTGTGACTGAAAGCTCTGAGAAAGAAGAGCCGCCGCTGCTAGAGGAGCAGCCGCCGATGGCGGAAAGTGAGGGCGTGGCCTCAGCGGGCGGAACAGGAGATCAGGAAGCCGCCGCCGCCGCTCCGAGCGTTCCAGAACCAGAGAAAACGGAAGCCGACCAGGGAGACGGGAAGGAGGAACAACTGACCAAGCCTGAAGAGGGAGGAGGAGGAGGAGGAGGAGGAGGAGGAGGAGGAGGAGGAGGAGGAAAAGAACAAGAGGAGGAAAGTAATGAGGAGGAGAAAGGGACGAAGAGGAAGAGGGAGGACGAGAACATGGAGGAGGAAACAGGGCAGAGTCCTGAGAAGAAAAAGGTAGATGTTTATTTTCCTTAAGCCGCTGATTGATATCAAGCTATGATTGGCCAGTCTGACTGCTCCTTACCTGCAACTTTACCTGCAGATTATCAATATATTAAACAAGTTAGAGCTGATTAATAGGTCCTTAAAATCAAGGCTAAAACCAGCTAATGATTATCGGTTCTAGTCTTAACTAACCGATGAACTGCTGGAGCGGCTGTTAAAATCCAGGGTGACGCTCCGCTGGCACCGCCGGCTCTGATGGTTTGATTGTTTAATTTGTGATTTTTGTTTATCTGACTGTGTTCATTATTATTCCCCCAATAAATGAAAAAGTCCGAATTTATTATTATCCAGAGACTATTAATAACAGGAGGAGAAATGCAGCTCCAGACTAGCTTTGAATGTGGTGATGTCATCAGTACGCTGCTGTTCCAGTTGACCCAGATCTATGCTGTGTTCTCCGGTTCTCCCAGAGTCCAGACTTTCCTGGGTTCTTCTCAGGAACAGACTTGGCGAGATCACGAGTCCGTACTCGTGTTCTAGTCAATTGAGAAACGGCCAGAGTCGTTAAAGTTTGTCCTAAGATGGCCGCCACCACGTATACGCGTGGCCGAAGATGAGGTAGCTGGAAGCTAGCGATGCTAGCCGATCCAACTGTAGCATCCTGAAACGCACAGCAGGCTCAGTTAGCGTTAGCATTTAGCTCAGAACTCTTACTTAAAACCTTCAACAGATAAATTAAAAAGCTTCTTTCAGATAAAACAACAAATATCTACGCTTTCCTTCTTAGCTTTTAATGTTTCTGCGTGAATCAAATCAAATAGTTCGGCCTGTTTTCCACGTCAATCAGCTTCACCTCATCTTGTTCCTCTCTGCTCTGCAGCAGGAAGATGAAGCCATGGCCTCCATGTTGGCAGATTTCGTGGCGTGTCCTCCTGACGATGATGACGGTGCTGCCGCCGCCTCTGGATCCAAGAATCCTTAAACACTCTGAATTTATCATCTTGGACATTTTCCGATGTTTCCGCAGAAGAATATTCCTCCTCTGCAGCTTCCAGCTGCTTTTACTGATGGTGGAAACGGCTTCATCCTCTTGGTTCCTGGAAACATGGAGGCTTCCTGTTGCCATCCTGGATCCCATCAGAACCGTTTTTCTGTTTAGTCGTCATTCAGGTTTCATTGGTTTCTACGATGTTTGTTTTCTTTTTGTTTTTCCATTCTAATCTGTTGTCTAATATTGAAAAATAAAATATTACACACTGAATAAATTCTCTACTTTTATGGAGCTAAATTGGGGCAAAAGTGTTTGTTAAAAAAACCTGCAGGTTTTAAATATGGGGGAAAATGGAAAAAAAAAAGGCATATTTAGTCTAATTTTTGACAACATTTGTCCCTTTCAGAAAAAAGCTAAATCTATTAAAAATAGTTTAAAGGTTTAGAGCTACAGGCTACAGTAGTAGCCATCAAAAGTTCCCGCCTTTCCTTGGTTAGTCCTAGGCTGATATTTGGCTGGCCCTTAGATGGCCCTTGGATGGTCCTTAGATGCCCTTGGATGGTCCTTAGATGGCCATTGGCTGGTCCTTAGATGGCCCTTGGATGGTCCTTAGATGCCCTTGGATGGTCCTTAGATGGCTCTTGGCTGGTCCTTAGATGGCCCTTGGATGGTCCTTAGATGCCCTTGGATGGTCCTTAGATGGCCATTGGCTGGTCCTTAGATGGCCCTTGGATGGTCCTTAGATGCCCTTGGATGGTCCTTAGATGGCCCTTGGCTGGTCCTTAGATGCCCTTGGCTGGTCCTTAGATGGCCCTTGGCTGGTCCTTAGATGGCCCTTGGCTGGTCCTTAGATGGCCCTTGGCTGGTCCTTAGATGGCCCTTGGATGGTCCTTAGATGCCCTTGGATGGTCCTTAGATGGCCCTTGGCTGGTCCTTAGATGGCCCTTGGCTGGTCCTTGGATGGTCCTTAGATGCCCTTGGATGGTCCTTAGATGGCCCTTGGCTGGTCCTTAGATGGCCCTTGGATGGCTCGTGGGTGGCCCTTGGCTGGCCCTTTGCTCGCACTTGGCGAGTCCTTGGATGGCCCTTGGCTGGTCTTTGGCTGGTCCTTAGATGCCCTTGGATGGTCCTTAGATGGCCCTTGGCTGGTCCTTAGATGGCCCTTGGCTGGTCCTTAGATGGCCCTTGGATGGTCCTTAGATGCCCTTGGATGGTCCTTAGATGGCCCTTGGCTGGTCCTTAGATGGCCCTTGGATGGCTCGTGGGTGGCCCTTGGCTGGCCCTTTGCTCGCACTTGGCGAGTCCTTGGATGGCCCTTGGCTGGTCTTTGGCTGGTCCTTAGATAGCCCTTGGCTGGTCCTTAGATAGCCCTTGGCTGGTCCTTAGATGGCCCTTGGCTGGTCCTTAGATGGCCCTTGGCGAGTCCTTAGATGGCCCTTGGCGAGTCCTTGGATGGCCCTTGGCTGGTCCTTAGATGGCCCTTGGCGAGTCCTTGGATGGCCCTTGGCTGGTCCTTAGATAGCCCTTGGCTGGTCCTTAGATAGCCCTTGGCTGGTCCTTAGATGGCCCTTGGCTGGTCTTTGGCTGGTCCTTAGATAGCCCTTGGCTGGTCCTTAGATAGCCCTTGGCTGGTCCTTAGATGGCCCTTGGCTGGTCCTTAGATAGCCCTTGGCTGGTCCTTAGATAGCCCTTGGCTGGTCCTTAGATGGCCCTTGGCTGGTCTTTGGCTGGTCCTTAGATAGCCCTTGGCTGGTCCTTAGATAGCCCTTGGCTGGTCCTTAGATGGCCCTTGGCTGGTCCTTAGATAGCCCTTGGCTGGTCCTTAGATGGCCCTTGGCTGGTCCTTAGATGGCCCTTGGCTGGTCCTTAGATGGCCCTTGGCTGGTCCTTAGATGGCCCTTGGCTGGTCCTTAGGTAGCCCTTGGCTGGTCCTTAGATGGCCCTTGGCTGATCTTTGGCTGGTCCTTAGATGGCTCTTGGCTGGTCTTTGGCTGGTCCTTAGATAGCCCTTGGCTGGTCCTTAGATAGCCCTTGGCTGGTCCTTAGATAGCCCTTGGCTGGTCCTTAGATGGCCCTTGGCTGGTCCTTAGATGGCCCTTGGCTGGTCCTTAGATAGCCCTTGGCTGGTCCTTAGATGGCTCTTGGCTGATCTTTGGCTGGTCCTTAGATAGCCCTTGGCTGGTCCTTAGATAGCCCTTGGCTGATCCTTAGATGGCCTTTGGCTGGCTCTTGGCTGGTCCTTAGATGGCTCTTGGCTGATATTTGGCTGGTCCTTAGATAGCCCTTGGCTGGTCCTTAGATAGCCCTTGGCTGATCTTTGGCTGGTCCTTAGATGGCTCTTGGCTGATCTTTGGCTGGTCCTTAGATAGCCCTTGGCTGGTCCTTAGATGGCCCTTGGCTGGTCCTTAGATGGCTCTTGGCTGATCTTTGGCTGGTCCTTAGATGGCCCTTGGCTGATCTTTGGCTGGTCCTTAGATAGCCCTTGGCTGGTCCTTAGATGGCCCTTGGCTGATCTTTGGCTGGTCCTTAGATAGCCCTTGGCTGATCCTTAGATGGCCTTTGGCTGGCTCTTGGCTGGTCCCCTACAATTCCTTTTTAAAAATCAATCTTTGTACTTAAATATTTTTTCTGCACCATTTTCTGGTTAGACCCTGTAATTCAGTGAAAGGGTGGAGTTGGAGTAAAAAATATGTAAAAGGGGGTCACTGCATTTTCTGGTAGTGGGCTTTTTTCTTTTTTTTAGGTGAGAAAAGTTCACATCGGAACGTCATCCACACAGTAAGCATTATAATCCTGCAAATATTTTCCACTGGCAGGTTTTGACTTTTAAGTTCGATTTAACAACTCCTGCATCGAGTGCTTCAGTGTGCGCTGAAAGATATTCATATAACTTCCACAATCCAAACAGGTTTAGTTTGAACGCAGCACTTCTCCAGGCCAGTAGGGGGAGAACTTGCCTGCTCTCTTTTCATGCAGGTATCCAGGTCTACTAACGCTAACATTTAGGGAACATTGAACTTGCCTGTTCAGAAGCAAAGCAGGAGCCTCTTGTTTCTTCTGCTTCCTTGTGCTTCCTTAAGTCGTCACCAACGCAGGAGATCCTGGAGGAACTGAGCCAATAACGCTGCTTTAGTGAAGCTAACAGTAAACTGGCTCCACAGGTGGCTCTGTCTAGGGAAAACAAAGTTTAGTCAGCAAGCTCAGAGCCAGTTTTAATGTAAGAAAGAATGAAAGCGAGAACATCCAGTTAGTCGCACTAAAGGCTGAGCACATAGCTGTCTAGGAGAGAAACGGGACTAAACACTAAAAACAAAAAAACTCAAAGGTGTTGAAAGCAGCAGGATGATATCACAGCTAAACAGAACCAGGTCAGATAAAGCTAATGGGGCGAGGAAGAGCAGAGACGATATACAGTTAAAGTAAAAAATTCTGCAGAATAGAGATAGAATGATGAAAAAGGGGTCCCTATGTCCTCCAGCAGTCTAAGCCTATAGCAGCAGAACTATAGAGATAGCTCAGGATAACCTGAGCCACTCTAACTAGAAGCTTTATCAAAAAGGAAAGTTTTAAGCCTAGTCTTAAAAGTAGACAGGGTGTCTGCCTCACGGACTAAAACTGGTAGTTGTTTCCACAGGAGAGGAGCCTGATAACTAAAAGATCTGCCTCCCATTCTACTTTTAGAAGTTCTAGGAACCACTAGTAAACCTGCAGATTGAGAGCGAAGTGCTCTGTTAGGAACATAAGGAACAATCAGATCTCTGATATCAGATGGAGCTTGGCCATTTAAGGCTTTATATGTGAGAAGGAGCTGCGCAGTGGGTAGCACTATTGCCTTGCAGTAAGAAGGTTCTGGGTTTGATTCCCGGCCCAGGGTCTATCTGCATGGAGTTTGCATGTTCTCCCTGAGCATGCATGGGTTCTCTCTGGGTACTCCGGCTTCCTCCCACAGTCCAAAAACATGACTGGTAGGTGAATTGGCTTCTCTATAGTCCCCTTAGGTGTGAGTGTGAATGGTTGTTTGTCTCTGTGTTGTCCTGCGATGGACTGGTGACCTGTCCAGGATGGACCCCGCCTCTCACCCATTGACTGCTGGAGATAGACACCAGCACCCCTCATGACCCCACTCGGGATAAGCGTGCTATAAAATAGATGGATGTGTGAAGGAGAATTTGAAATTCTATTCTGGATTTCAATCAAAGTTTATTTATATAGCAAGAGAGAGAGAGAGAGAGAGATTAAAAATTTTGTCTTTAATCTGGACTTAAAAATGGCTGATTTGTGAGAATTTAATTTGGATTTAACAGGAAGACCAAGAAGAGAAGCTAGGATAGATCTAGAGATCTTAAAAGCTGTGGAGGGAGGAAGAGCCACCAGAGCAGAGCTTGGTCTCCAGATGAAGCAAAGCCCTGTCTGAAGATCACAGACAGACTGAAGCAAAGCAGGACGTTTTAGCCTGCAGCACATGAAGGGGAAGGAGGGACTTCCTGTAGGATAAAACAACCAATCAGAACAATAAAACCGCTGACCAAGACATTCTCACAGGTTTCTTCCCTAATTGACGGCCGTCAGGGGTGGATTTATCACTAAGCAATACTAGGCAGTTGTCTAGGGCAGTGTTTTTCAAATCATGGTCCTCAGGGCACCCTGCTCTGCATGTTTTGGATATTTCTGAGGTTCAGCAAAACTGATTCAGATGATTGCAGTTCAGCAAAGCCTGATAATCTGCTATCAATTGATAACAGGTGTGTGAAAGCTGGGAAACATCTAAAACATGCAGGGCAGGTGCCTTGAGAACCCGGGTTGAAAAACACTGGTCTAGGGCCCCAACTTCCTGGGGCCCCATAATGTATGGTTAATACAACTATTCCTTCTTTTTGCACATTAATTATGTTTTTGATAAAAAAAAAAGCTCCTAGCGCCAAATCTAGCGACTTTTTTTCTGCTACTGGACACTTTGGAGACAACATCTAAAAGCAGCGAACTCTGCTCTCCAGAGCAAGTAGATTGGTAACCCCGCCTCCTGCTCTCCTCTATCTTGTCTGCTGTCATGATTCATGCAGCTATTATTTCATCCAAATGAAAAATGGAGAACAGATAAGCAGATCATGGCTTGTCTACAGTGAAAAGAAGGACTGGGTTATTTACTTTGGCCTTTTTGGAAACACAGGAAGGAGCAATCAGCTAAGTGAGCTTAGTGCTTGGAAAAAATCTTTCAACCCTTTAGAGACAGCATGAAAAGTCAGCTGAGTACAAAACATAGAGAGGAAAACAAGAAGAAAAGGGACAAGAAGAGAGGGACACAACCTAGAACAGATCATGGATGTCTATTCTATTAACATTTCTCTATCTGGAGAATGGTCTTCTCCACTCAGAGGGCCCCCTGCCTGTCTTTGCCTAGGGCCCCACATTTCCTAAATCCGCCCCTGGAGGCCGTACTGGGTGGAGAGGAAGTTTGTGGATCAAGTTCTTACATTCCAGCACTTTCTGCTGATATGAGTCCATAAAATAAAAGCTTTGTCACCGTGGAAAGTTTGATCCTGTTTTCTGAAATACCAGGCAGGAAAATCAGACATTTTTTCTACTGGGTGCAGTACAGCGGAGATCCAGTAGATGGAGCTTTTTCCTGCCTGCTGGCAGCTGCAGCTAAAGGCCGATTAATTATTCTGGTACCACATAGAAGGGAGTATAGGGGTATTACTGGTTCATCCCGGAGTTACAACATCAGAACTGACATGAATTTTTATGGAAAGACTTTTTCCAAATTGTTGAAAGAACATTTTAAAGAAAATGCATTTCAAATATGCAATTTTGTAAAAGTTGCAAAACATCAAAATGTTTAGTTTGCCATTTTTAAATTTTCTTTGATGGGGCTGCTTATTGAAGCAGTGGGTAACACTGCTGCCTTGCAGCAAGGAGGTTCCGGGTTCGATTCTCGGCCCGGGATCTTTCTGCAGTTTCCATGTTCTCCCGGAGCATGCGTGGGTTCTCTCAGGGTATTCCGACTTCCTCCTACAGTCTAAAAACATGACTGTTAGGTTAAATGATGTCCCTAGTTTAATGTCTCTGTGATGCCCTACATCTATGGAGTCACAATTCTGCCAAAATTCTGCCATGAGGAGCTTTATTTCATACAGAGCAGCGGCGGCTGGTGGAGTTTTCTCCAGGGTCACTTTAAATTCAAAATAGACGAATACCAAAAACCAATGAAACGTATACCAAGTTTTCACACCATTATATTTATATGAATTCTAATAACCAAAAAAATTATAAAAAAAACCCTTTATAAAAACAAACAATTTTTTTTTTTCATGGTCCAATATTGGTTGACAAACCTAAAAAATATAATGTACCAGTTTAATAATGGAGAAGCTATTAGTCAGGTCTATATTTTTTTTAATATATAAAAACTATTTATTTTCTGAGAATGTGTTTATTTAAGAGCAACTATGCAGATTAACAAAGACTATATTCTATTATTTTCCATGTGAATCCCAGATTGTTATTTCTTTTCTAAATCAGTCCTAGCTGTCGAGCTGTTTGAAGTCTGTCTGTCCAGACTTTTAAAAAGAATGCAGATAATTACGAGATAAGCTATAAAATTAGTTTTCTTTGATGAAAGCAATATGCTTCCTTAGGAACCAACTCCTGCTAAAAGTCCGGTTGCAGGGTTGAGCTTTTTCCTCGGTTCGCTGCGTTGCATTTATTTGGGGCTCGTCGGTCCCGGCTGCTTTACGTGCATCTTTTCCACCATTGTCCTTCTAGTGAGAGACTAACTCACGAAGATCTCACTGAATTAATGGAAGCTGCTCTTCAAGTTCAGCTGTCGTCGCCATAATCTTAACCTCACTGCCCCAAAGCCGTTCATCTTGGCATGTTGATTGGCCAAATATGTATTAGTTTTCCCTTGCAACATTATACAATTGGTTATTTCGCTACACTTCAGAGAAATGATACGAGACATATAATTAAATCTCTACCTACATTTATTTGTTTATTATATTTTTGGGGGCAATTAATTGTATGCTTATTTATTTATGGTGCATTTATTTATATCTGTATTTATTTTTAAATATGGCAGAGTTGGTCCTCCATACTCTATAGCTTTAAGAGACAGAAAACTGTAACAATTGCTTGATTTTTGCCTACGTACAAATTACTCAAAACTATATATATATATATATATATATAATTTTATAAAATTTTATATAAATTTAGAGGATTTTTCAAAAGTTAATTTTGAAATGTGTCTTTGATTTTTACACACCTTGTAAATATTAACGCTCTATAAATATCTAAGTTAGGGTTTGATTGATTTTGAGTTGTAGCTTTTGTTAATTTCTGAAAAGAAGAAAATGTGTAAACCTGAATCTTTAAAAAAAATAAATAAATAAATAAAAAACCGAGAATCTTGAAAAAATTGAATCTGAAAAACAAATGTGAAAAATAAAATCTCAAATTAAAAAATCGGAGTCGTATAGAGATGCCCAGGCTTTTACTTTGGTAGTTCACTTCCGCTTTTTGGCAAGTTAATTTGCATATTTGCTAAATATTTAATATTTAGCTTGTTAAATAAATACTTAATTTGGAGCTAAATATTCAGGTTCAGGGTAAGGTTCTGGTTCCGGAACCTCCTCCGATTCTAGTTCCGGTTCTGGTTCAGGATCCTCCACCCTGTCTTGGTTCAGGTTCTGGTCCCGGTTCCAGAACCTGCTCCGATTCTAGTTCCGGTTCTGGTTCAGGATACTCCTCTGTGTCTCGGATCTGGTTCCCGAACCTCCTCCGTGTCTCAGGTCTGGTTCTAGTTCTGGTTCTGGTTCCGGAACCTCCTCCGTGTCTCGGGTCTGTTTCCGGTTCTGGTTCAGGATCCTCCTCCGTGTCTCGGTTCAGGTTCTGGTTCTGGTTCCGGATCCTCCTCCGTGTCTCGGTTCAGGTTCTGGTTCTGGTTCAGGATCCTCCTCCGTGTCTCGGTTCAGGTTCCGGTTCTGGTTCAGGATCCTCCACCCTGTCTCGGTTCAGGTTCTGGTTCCGGAATGTCCATCCTTTCTCGGTTCAGGTTCTGGTTCCGGTTCCAGAACCTCCTCCGATTCTAGTTCCGTTTCTGGTTCAGGATCCTCCTCCGTGTCTCGGTTCAGGTTCTGGTTCCGGTTCTGGTTACGAATCCTCCTCCGTATCTCAGGTCTGGTTCCGGTTCTGGTTCCGGAACCTCCACCCTGTCTCGGTTCAGGTTCCGGTTCCGGTTCCAGAACCTCCTCCGATTCTGGTTCCGGTTCTGGTTCAGGATCCTCCTCCGTGTCTCGGTTCAGGTTCTGGTTCCGGTTCTGGTTCCGGATCCTCCTCTGTGTCTCGGGTCTGTTTCCGGTTCTGGTTCAGGATCCTCCACCCTGTCTCGGTTCAGGTTCTGGTTCCGGAATGTCCATCCTTTCTCGGTTCAGGTTCTGGTTCCGGCTCCAGAACCTCCTCCGATTCTAGTTCCGTTTCTGGTTCAGGATCCTCCTCCGTGTCTCAGGTCTGGTTCTGGTTCCGGAACCTCCTCCGTGTCTCAGGTCTGGTTCTGGTTCTGGTTCCGGAACCTCCACTCTGTCTCGGTTCAGGTTCTGGTTCCAGAACCTCTTCCGATTCTGGTTCCGGTTCTGGTTACGAATCCTCCTCTGTATCTCAGGTCTGGTTCCGGTTCTGGTTCCGGAACCCCTTCCGATTCTGGTTCCAGTTCTGGTTACGAATCCTCCGTATCTCAGGTCTGGTTCCGGTTCTGGTTCCGGAACCTCCACCCTGTGTCCGTTCAGGTTCCGGTTCCGGTTCCAGAACCTCCTCCGATTCTGGTTCCGGTTCTGGTTACGTATCCTCCGTATCTCAGGTCTGGTTCTGGTTCCGGTTCTGGAACCTCCTCCAATTCTGGTTCTGGATCCTCCTCCGTGTCTCGAGTCTGGTTCCGGTTTTGGTTCTGGTTCCAGGCGGTCCTATGCTCCTTTGATCCCGCAGCGTCATAGAAAGTGGGCGGTCCGATAACATCCGGGAGGAGATGACGCTCCGATTCCTGCTCCGGCTCCCAGTCTTCCTCCTCCTGCTCCTCCTGCTGCTCCTCGCTGGTGTTCCGTATCGATCCAGGCTGTGAAGAAGGAATCCCAGAGAACCGGGCCGGTTCTGGACCTCCCCTGGCAGACAGAGGGTATGGATCCTTTCATCTCTCCTTCTCCTCCTGTTGTTGCTGTGGAGGTGATGAAGATGCCGCCTCCTCTTTGTCTCCTCATCCTCAGGCCTGCCGTGCAGCGGTTCTGTTTGCTCGTTTCTAATAGAACCGGGTTATGGAGCCGCTGCAGCAGCTGATGCTAGATGGAGGAACGCTCTTTGATCTGATGCCGATCATTAGTTCCCTTTGATCATGCCGCCCTGGTTGGGTTCGGATGTTTTGATGATGATGATGAGGAAGCTGCACGCGCTGTCATGGGCAAAAGGCGACCCGCAGTTTGAAAGCTTCCTTTGATGTTTTCCATCTTCTGGGGGGGGGATCAAAATGGCAGCGGCGGCATCTTTGTGGTTCTGATCCAAAACGGCCCAGTTTGCTGAGGAACGAACCCTCCATCCTCAGCTTTAGGTTCTGTTGGACCGACTGACCCACTGGAGATTCAAGCTGTCACCTACGCTTTAGGAGATTTGAAGGAAATGTAGATTTTTATTTATTTATTATTTGTTAATAAATGCAGAAGGATGTGATGCGTTCAGGGTCACCTAGCTGCAGGAAAAAAAACAGTGCTGCTGCTTCATAGCCGGTCTAAGGCAGAGGCGAACTTAGCGTCCCCAGGTATAAAGCAGTCAACCATTAAATAGGGTTCCTTAAATAGGCCATTAAAAATAATTAAATTATTATTTTTTTAATTAATTAAATGTGATTATCGTGGCATTTAGAATGCTTAACTAAAATAAAAAAAATAGGAAAATGCAAATTTCAAACAAAAAAGGCTGGAAAATTATATATATATATATATATATATATATATGTATAAGAGTCATGGATACTTGTTTATGGCATTAAAATTATTTCTGACAGCATTAAAAGAGCATTAAATTAGAGTTACTCATTAACTACTTTAAAGGAAAAGTCGCTCATATTCAGAATCCAAACTTCTGAAAGTTCTTTAAATCTGAAATGATTCCATCCTGTTCAATAAATGATCAGTGTTTTTAATTCAGAGTCATTTTCATGTGAATGTGCTTTACTGGAGGCATCCATGTTTGTCAAAGAACAC
Organism: Cyprinodon diabolis; assembly: GCA_030533445.1. Taxonomy (NCBI): domain Eukaryota; kingdom Metazoa; phylum Chordata; class Actinopteri; order Cyprinodontiformes; family Cyprinodontidae; genus Cyprinodon; species Cyprinodon diabolis. Next base: position 3,748,867 of record CM060075.1, on the reverse strand, counting down.
TACTGCCACCTACTGGTTTGTGACATTACGGTGCGGTATCGGCTGTTGATCAAGTCCCAGTGCTGTATCTGGTGTTTGTCACAACGCGCTATTATCCAAGTCATCTTGAAAACATTCTTCTTCCAAATGTTGGCTACATATTACGGGTTTTTTCTCTGGCCAGAAGTTCGATGGCAAATCCTCCCTCTTCAAGTTGGCGATCCAACGACCAACCCGTCCGTGGAGGATCAGGAATCAGAAAGGTGGAATAACTCTTTTTTTCACTTTTACCCGATGTATTCCAGCATCCAGCTGCCATGCACGTGGGCATTGTCAGTTTCACTATAGCTCTGGTGAATTTCAATGGTGAAGTCCTCTGGAAATCTTCAATAATTGTTGTTGATTGCAGATGTGTCTAGTAGTTCCCATTGATTTAGCTTGTAAAGCGGGGAGAATGGCGCTAGGCTAACCGCACCGTGACGTCACTGCTGGAAGATGGCAGGAGGGAGGGGTTATGATCCATTGATTATTCCTTGCTGACCAAACTTTTCCTTTAATGATATCTGTGACTCAACAACAGGGTTAAATTGTTTTTTGTTTGCTGATGAGATCAGTATATTTCAATCAGGTAGTAATTCGTTGAAGGTATCTGAAAGAATTGAAAAAGAGATGTTAAATGTGAGATACTGGTTTATTAAAATAAGCTGCTTTAAATGGACAAAACATAATAAATGATTTTCAATAATTATAGCAAAACTGATCATGTGAAAATTACAGTTGAAAGAGTCAGTATAAAAAGATACAAGGAAGTTAGGTTTCTGGGTGTTTTAGATGAAGAATTAAACTGGAAAACACATTATCTGGACGGACAGTTGCCTTTTGTATCTGCTTCTTGCCTGGTTTTAACGAAGGATAACTTGAACTTTAAATAATACATTTAAAATAGAAAACAAAAAAAGACCAAGAGGCAGACACCCTGTCTACTTTTAAGGCTAGGCTTAAAACTTTCCTTTTTGATAAAGCTTCTAGTTAGAGTGGCTCAGGTTATCCTGATCTATCTCTATAGTTCTGCTGCTATAGGCTTAGACTGCTGGAGGACATAGGGACCCCTTTTTCATCATTCTGCTTCTGACTGGATGATCTGGTTAAATTGTCATTGAACAATTACAACCACTGCAGAGTTTATAAAATAAACATAAATATAATGTTTAACTAAATATAGTGTAAGATTTAAATTTGTGACATTGGATTCTATTCTTTGACATGAAGGAAAACCAATTAATTTGAATTATTGTGATGGATGTTTTGTGTCCCTGTAACTCATCGGCATTAAGCTTTATAGAAGCTCCATTGGTAAAACATTAACAAAGAAAAACATTTTTTTAAGTTAAAAAGATAAAGTTTGTTACACCAAACACAGAACTTTCTATATTTTCAGGGCTGCACTGCAGCAAATGTTACCTGCTGTATCAGCTACACAGAACAATGGTCTGGGCAACAAGTCTGACAACAACAATAACAACAACTGGTTTCTGCGAACATGAAGCCTCTTCAAAAGGTTAAGCATGGAGCAATCAGAGACTAAAGTTAACAGGAGAGCATTTTATTCATGATGTTAAATCATGTTGCCCTGAAAACATCTGCAAAAAGAAGAAGACCCACTGGTGTCTGCAATTCACATCAGTTTAATTAAATTCTATTCAGTTTATTTCTATAGCTCCAATTCACATCATGTCATCTCAGGTCACTTTCCAGTTCACCAGATCATCCAGTTGGATTGATTCAAAGTTTTCTCTCTAAGGAAAACCAGCTGATTGCATCGACTCATTGACTCTTCAGCAATCCCTCACACTAAGCATGCTTGTAGCGACAGTGGAGAGGAAAAACTCCCTTTGAACAGGAAGAAACCTCCAGCAGAACCAGGCTCAGTGTGAGCGGCCATCTGCTGAGGCCCACTGGGGTTCAAGGAGACAGAAGCAGACATAGAAAAAGAAGCATAGATACAAAAGGCAACTGTCAACCAGCTCCACAGGACAACATAATGTCCAACATAACGTTAGAGATTGAACTAACAGATTCTGCAGAGTGGGAGAATAGAGATAGAATGAAGCAGAATGATGAAAAAGGGGTCCCTATGTCCTCCAGCAGTCTAAGCCTATAGCAGCATAAATGCAGAATAACTGAATAATATAATTATTTTTGATGAGGTATAAGAAAGGTAGAGCGGAGGAGTAACATCTATCTGGACTGAAATTCTCCCCCGCCCAATCGGGGTGTTAATGCTCCACCTACCTCTCTACCAGCCAAGTGGAGATGGAAATTGACACTCTGTCTTATCCATTTAATTTCCTGCAGATGGCTCATGTTTAATGCACGGGTCTTGGAGAACTGCCAGTATTGCTTTTTAAATGGTAGACTACTATCTGTAAACCAGAACAGTGCAATAACTGCTCAATGAAGTGACGTTTCCCAGCATGAAGCATTTATTTAACCTTTTCTCCCTCTACCTTTAGTTTGTTAGTGAACAAAACGGCCTGTCCAATCTGTCTGGTCTCATAGAGAAGGAAATTAATACTCTCAGGTGTTTATTGGGAGCATATTTTTCAGCAGAATTATTAAACATTACTTCTGAAACCAGCTGCTTCTCTATCAATAAGATTACAGCTCTGATCTGGACTTTGAATTTTGCAGAAAGATAAAATGGTGCTGTGTTATTTATTTTAACTGCCATTTGTCTTCCACTGTCCAAAAAGCTCAAAATAGCTGATTGTAAATTGACTTCTTGGCCTCAGGCTGTCCTGTGCAGGGGCAGGGCTTAGTTTTAAAGACATGGGGGGCTAAATCACCAGGGGCGACCAAAAAAATTTATTTTCCTTTTTTTTTATGTATTACACATATAATCTGTTAAAAAGTTACAGGTTAAATAGTAATTTAAATTCATTTTTTGCTGTTTTTTCTAAAAGTATAAAGAAATTAAGATATCATGGCACCTTTCTCCACGGCCGTCAATAGGTTTTTAGGTCGAGGGGGACTTGGCCTCCTGGAAAAGGTAAAATATGTAAAAAATGTTGGGAGCACTACAAATGTGATTGCAGCAGCTATGAATGTGTCCCCCTCTGCTGATAGTATATGTTTGGTTCAACTGTGGGCTCAGCAGTTCTTCCTTTATTTCTTTGTATCTGTATCTTTCATCCTGAACCATAAATCTCAAAGAGTTGGAGTGGTAGCAGGATGTGTTTGATTCTTGTTTGTTTGTAAAACACAAGGCTACAATGAGAACTCAGCTTACAGGCAGGTTAGTTCTGTTCTCTGACCTAGTGCATTCCAACTCAGTTATACCCCACCCAGGGACGCCAATCATTATAGGTTTTTAGGATTGTTCAATATCTTAATGAAATATATATGGGCAATATTAGGATTAGGAAGGCTGTTGAAACATACTTCATACTCCTCATAATTATAATTTAATATTTATTAAATTCAGTTTGTTTCTATAGCTCCAATTCACATCATATCATCTCAAGGCACTTTACTGAGACAATTCAACCAGATTATCCAGTCAGATTGGCTCAAAATTTTATATTTAAGGAAAACCAGCTGATTGCATCGACTCATTGACTCTTCAGCAATTGCTCACACCATGCATGCTTTAAGCGACAGTAGCGAAGAAAATTCCTTTTGAACATGAACAAACTTCCAGTAGAACCAGGCTCAGTGTGAGCGGCCATCTGCTGAGGCCCACTGGGGTTCAAGGAGACAGAAGCAGACATAGAAAACTAGGTACAAAAGAAAATTGTCAACCAGCTCCACAGGACAACATAATGTCTAACATAACGTTAGAGATTGAACTAACAAATACTGCAGAATGGAAGAATAGGGATAGATTGAACCAGAATGATGAAAAAGGGGTCCCTATGTCCTCCAGCAGTCTAAGCCTATAGCAGCAGAACTATAGAGATAGATCAGGATAACCTGAGCCACTCTAACTAGAAGCTTTATCAAAAAGTTTTAAGCCTAGCCTTAGGGTTTCTACCCCTTGGTCTCTTTGTTGTTTTCCATTTTAAATGTATTATTTGATGTTCAAGTAATCCTATGTTAAAACTGGTTATTTATTTTATTTACTTTTTTATTCTATGTTAACAAACCCGAAAGTTAATTTTCATATTAGACCCTTTATTTTTGTTGTAAATCATATTTCTTTATGATGCTTAATTTTCTTTATTGCATGAAAGCTTCTTTATTGTGAAAGTTGAGATGGAGTTATAAAACGCAGAGGATGTCCAAATCTGGGATCCACTGTTAGCATTTCCAGGATGGTTACCTAACATGTTCAAAGCGAGAACAAAGCGTGGAGAGCTCTGTAATGCTTTAGCACTGCTGTGTTTTCTATGTGTAGGTGGTCTTGCCCACCTCTGATTATTAATAGTGCTGAGCTGAACCAAAACTCATTTGCAGACACATGGACTGAGCTTTGACTCGTTTCAAATAGTGTCACAGTAGCTAAATAACTGTGTGATTTCTGTGGATATTTCAGATTTAAATAAAAGTTCAGGTTGATGTGCAATAATGATTTTCTCCTCATCTCTCTCTGGGATGTCCCATGTTCTCCTCCTCAGCAGCGAGCCCCAGTTGTGGCCGGTGGGCATGGTTCTGAAGGGTAGCTCAGAGGCTCTGTGTCCCCCCCCATCTCTGGAGCTGCGCCCATCCTGCAACAAGAGCCAGCCCTCTCCTCCTCTGGGCTCCGGCTCACAGCCACATGACGGAGTCATCACTGAGGACAAGGAGCCGGTCAAGTATGGCGAGCTCATCGTCTTGGGGTGAGAACATGTCTTGTATCTGCTAAGTTGTTTGACTGATATAATAAACTTATTAGTTTAATCTAATTTTAGTTTGTGAGAAACAGAAAAAGAGTTTCAGAAAAAAAACAGACCAACCTCCTTGCTGCTGCGCCCGCTTAAATCCTGAAGCCCGATTGGCATAATAACAGGTCAGACTCTTTCTATTAGACTTTCTTCCTTAAATCCCTGGTAGGAAGACCATTATAATCTTTATCACCATTTATGATGTTTATAACTACTTATAATGTTTATAATCAGTCACTGAAATATATATACAGTTGTGATTGAAAGATTACATACATTTCCATTAAGGACAGAAAAAGAATCATCTGTCAGTAAAAAATAAATTGAAATTGACAAAAGCAATAAATGAAAAACTATAGAAAAAAAAAAAATATATATATATATATACAACTGTTTTCTCACCCCTCGTGGGGTGGTATGTGTCATCCTCAAGCTCGAGTCCTCTACCAGAGGCCTGGGAGTTTGAGGGTTCTGCGCAGTATCTTAGCTGTTCCTAGGACTGCGCTCTTCTGGACAGAGACCTCTGATGTTTTACCTGGAATCTGCTGTAGCCACTCTCCCAGTTTGGGGGTCACAGCCCCCAGTGCTCCAATTACCACTGGCACCACTGCTGCTCTTACTTTCCACATCTTTTCTAGCTCCTCCTTCAGCCCTTGGTATTTCTCAAGCTTCTCGTGTTCTTTCTTCTTGATGTTGCTGTCGCTTGGGATTGCCACATCTATCACTACTGCCTTCCTCTGCTGTTTGTCGATCAACACGATGTCTGGTTGGTTAGCCATCACCTGTTTGTCAGTCTGGATCTTGAAGTCCCATAGGATCTTAGCTCGGTCATTCTCAACTACCTTAGGAGGTGTCTTCCATTTTGACCTTGGGACTTCCAGCCCATACTCATGGCAGATGTTCCTGTACACTATGACAGCTACCTGGTTGTGGCGTTCCATGTATGCACTTCCTGCCTGCATTTTACACCCTGCTGTTATGTGCTGTATTGTTTCAGAGGCATCTTTGCACAGTCTGCATCGGGGGTCCTGCCTGGTGTGGTAGACCCCGGCCTCTATTGATCTTGTACTGAGTGCCTGTTCTTGTGCTGCCATGATTAGTGCCTCTGTGCTGTCCTTCAGTCCAGCCTTTTCCAGCCACTGGTAGGATTTTTTGATATCAGCCACTTCTTCTATTTGTCTGTGGTATATGCCGTGCAGCGGCTTGTCCCTCCTCGATGGTTCTCCTTCCTCTTTCTTGTCCTCACTTTCGGTTTTCTCCTGCCTGAGGTATTCACCAAGCCATTTGTCTTTGGGGGCCATCTTTCTGATGTACTCCTGGGTCTTAGTTGTTTCATCCTGGACAGTGGTCTTGACACTCACTAGCCCTCGGCCTCCCTCGCTACGCTTGGCATACAGTCTCAGGGTGCTGGATTTGGGGTGGAACCCTCCATGCATTGTGAGGAGCTTTCTTGTCTTGATGTCAGTGGCCTCTATCTCCTCCTTTGGCCAGTTTATTATACCAGCAGGGTATCTGATGACTGGTAGGGCATATGTGTTGATGGCTTGGATCTTGTTTTTCCCATTCAGCTGACTTTTCAGGACCTGCCTTACTCTTTGTAGGTATTTAGCTGTGGCAGTCTTTCTTGCCATCTCCTCATGGTTTCCGTTAGCCTGTAGCACCCCAAGGTATTTGTAGCTGTCCTGAACATCTGTAATGGGGCCTTCTGGTAGTTCAACCCCCTCGGTTCTGATCATCTTCCCTCTCTTTGAGACCATGCGACCGCACTTGTCCAGTCCGAATGACATCCCAATGTTGTTGCTGTAGATCCTGGTAGTGTGGATCAGTGAGTCGATGTCTCGCTCACTCCTGGCATACAGCTTGATGTCATCCATGTAGAGGAGGTGACTGATGATTGTTCCGCTTCGGAATTGGTATCCGTAGCCAGTCTTTGTGATGATCTGGCTGAGGGGGTTCAGGCCTATGCAGAACAGCAGCGGGGATAGTGCATCACCCTGGTATATGCTGCACGTGATGGTGACTTGTGCTATTGGCTTTGCATTGGCTTCCAGACTTGTTTTCCACAGCTTCATTGAGTTCTTGATGAAGGCTATTAGAGTCCTGTTGATCTTGTACATTTCCAAGCATTCCAGTATCCATGTATGTGGCATTGAGTCATAGGCTTTCTTATAGTCAATCCAGGCAGTGCACAGATTTGTCTGCCTGGTCTTACAGTCTCGAATGACTGCTCTATCCACTAGTAGCTGGTGCTTGGCTCCTCTGGTGTTGCTTCCATGTTGTACATAGGCAAGTTATTGGCCGGTAGTTGGATGGGATTGTTCCCTTCTGGGGATCCTTCATGATCAGGATTGTCCATCTGGGTGGGTCCCATCCATCAGCATTTGGTGGAGTGGAGTGGGTTGGTGGAGAACACCTGGTTTATTCTCCTGGCTTCTGCTTCTCCCTTGTATCTCTTTAGGCGGGTGGTCAGGGCGGCGAGTCTTTGTTTGGCAGTTTCTAGAGCCTCGGGAATCGACTGCTTGTTGTACTTAGGTAACCTCTTCCCTACAACTTTCTGCAGGTTTGAGAGCTGACTAACCTCTCTTCATGTTGCCTTGATCTTCTCTTCCATGGGTGTTTATCTTATAGCCAAGCATCTCTAGGATCACTGTAGCTGTGGCGTTGGTCTCAGTTATGTCTTTAGTAGGGATAGTATGTAGTGCTGCATTTACATCTTCTAGAAGACCTTCAGAGGGTACTCTGTCACTTAGCCTTGGCAGTCTTGGTCGTCGTACTAGGGGATCCAGTTTGGTTATGATCAGCTGTCGTAGGTCAGCCGCCCTTACGTTTAGTGGGCTTGTTGTTGTTGGGGCTGGGCACCCAATCTCTGCAGTTTGCCGATGTTAGAACACTGAGTTAGTAGTTGTTTCTTTGTCAATGATGATGATGGTTGTTGGAGTATTGTATTTGCGGTTTCACTTATGCCTGAGGTAGGCCACTAAGCACAAAGGACCTTGCCTAAGGGTCCACCTGGATGTCCATGCTCAGTCAGACTTCTGCACCTGTTGCCAGTTATGTTGGTTCCTGATCATCAGCAAGGTGCTTTAATTTTTCTAGGACACCTTGAAATTATTCGTTTAAATAAATATTTTATTGAACTAAATCATCATTTAGTAATTTTTTTTTTTATTATAACTTTTTCAGTTTTGTTTGAATTTATCGTTGTCTTTAATAGGATGGTTTCTAAACCTTCAAGCACAACTGTATATACGTATTAATGTATATATTTTTTACGATTAATTTTAAAGGATTTTAAACACAGAATTGTGGAGTGGATTTTGTTTTATTATTGTTGGAAACAAATAACACGTTTTATAAATCGAAATGTGAAGAATAAAGAAAATGCAAGTCAGAAATTAAACTTTTAAAATCTTCTTTATCAAAAACATTAACATAACTGTTTTCTCAGATATCATTATAGTATTTTTTAATCACATTTTTTTTTTACTTTAAATGATTTTCTTCAATTTTTTTAATTATTTTAAATTCCTTTATTTATTTTTTTTTCAAATCTCTTTTTTAGATTGTGTTTTACGAATGACTTTCTTTTTAAACTACATTTTACAGCTCACCTTCACTAGATCACAGAAATGTTCCTCTCCTCTTGTTAGCTTTAAAAAAACATTTTTAAAAAGCTAGTTTCAGGTTGCTTATTTATATGATATTTATGTTTTTATATACTTTTTAAAAATTACCATCCAGGTTGTGTATCTGGCTGCAGGTAATTAGCATAGAAGAAGCAAAACATTTGACAGCTGAGGTCTGAATTCTACAGACAGTGAACAAACAATCAAAGGTCCTCATTCATTTTGTATTAAAACAGTCATCCTAACATTATATGCCATTTAATAAAACAAGCTTATAAAGACCATATTTAGTCCTTTCTGAGCCTTAATAGGATTCTAGCATTGTGTGTGATGAGCAGACATAAACAGCAGTGGCGCCACCTGCTGGCAGAACCACAGAACTATCAGAAAGCCAGATGGGAGCAATTGGAGTGTCTTCTAAATTGAGAAAAAGTTATCCACCAGCAGGACGTGGTAATATTTCTGAAAAAAAAAAAAAAAAACTTTGTATGGAACCAGAGTGACTCTCTGGCATAAAATTTGAAATAATAATTTTTTAAAAACTTGCTTTAATAATTTATTCAGCTTACGGCAGAATTATCTTTAACCACTTTTCCCTTGTTGTATTTTAGCATTATACATCATTTTCCTAATTGAGATAAATATCGTCCTCTGACTCTTCCCAGCCACAATGGGTCACTGGCAAATGGTGACAAAGGCCGTAGAAGAAGTCGCCTTGCCCTTTATAAGAGACCTAAAGCCAATGGGGTCAGACCAGATGTTATCCACAACGTCTCAACACCCCTGGTGTCAAAGGTACGGAGTAAAATCCCCTGAAAAAACCATGAGCAGTTCACATCCTGCTACTGTGCCGTGACCGCTTATCCTTCCTATCAACAGGCTCTTAGCAACAAAAGCCAGCACAGCATCTCCTACACATTGTCCCGGAGCCACTCTGTCATCGTGGAGTACACACATGACATTAACACAGACATGTTTCAGGTGAGTGTGTTTTCACTGTGTTCACACTGGATGTAAATAAGGATTTAATATGTTATCTCTTTGTAAATGCACAATCGGAAGCAGATCAAGGCTCTGTAATGGATGCCAGTGAGGCCCGGCATACGCTGTGCAATGTTTTCAATTGTACTCAACTAAAGCTTATACTTTATGGCGAAACCGCAGGATTTAAAAGTTCACAGCTCACAATGTATGTTCGTCCACTGTGCGGCTGACGCTCTGACGCCATCTACCTGCTCACACTGTACGTCTAAAAACCCCACGTCGGACTCAGCGATGAGAGATGGCGCTGGTCGGACTCGTCAATCTGGAAGAAGTAGAACTCCCTTGTTTGCACATGCACAGTGCGCTAAGTTCTGCTAAATTGGCTCGTAGCTCTGCTTCAACAGCAAGATTTGCCCAGGAAAACCTCACAAGAACCGACTGAATTTCACACATTTGATCTTCTCCTGACCTTACGATTCCTGATCGGGAGCAGGTCGTTAGAGCCTAATCGGCCTTTGTTACCTGCAGTGTGCAAACAGGACGTAGTACGCATCATAAGGAAGAAACTTGGCCCAATCTAAAATATTCTTACATGACAGGCGAATCTGCCTGAAAAGTGCAAAAACACGTACAGTGTATGCTAACCCTAATGCGAATTTAGAGAGTATGTCAAGACAACACTGCAAATCAGTAGTGGATGTGAGAGTTTGACATTCGGAACTTTTCTGTCAGTCAGAATCGCGTTGACCAATCAGGGACTGGATGTGGTTGTGATGCAGATCAAAGAGCGCAGTGGAGACAGTTTATATGAAATTAAAAATCTGTCCCCGGAGATGAGAAAGCAGAGAATTTCCACTGGAACTACCATCCAACAGGGTGTGGTACTCTCCGAACTGGGGGCAGCTCTGGTAGACCCAGAGATGCCAGCGCCCATATTTGGTTTTCCACAGTCACAAAACCTTGACTCTTAGGGGTAGAATCAAGTCTGCTATGTTAAGAGAAACCGGCCAGCAGATGGGACGCTCCCACTTGATGACGCGTTGACGCAAGCTGGGCGATAACCTTCACGCGTTGTCTATGTTGATTGTTTGCTAGAGTGAGAGAGACGAAATGTCAAGCGACCAACAGCAGAAAAGCAATGACGTTCAATAAGAACATAACTCCTCGTGGCCGATAAGAGTTGCCTCAGCGCTCCCCTGCTCTGGTTACGTTTGCTAGCCGATTGCCAGATCTGCGACTGCTGATGGTTAGATTAGCTAATTTTTATCTAACCTTTACAGGAGGAAAGCAGCAATCTCCACGTGGCTTCTGAGCTCCTTTGCTTCCTTAGGTTGGCACAAATGCTAAAGCCTAACCAGTATGCTCCCTTTTGTTGCTTCTTTTTTGGTTTTAATCTGAGATCTCTGCTGCAAAGAAGAAGTCATTTCTCAGATCTATCACAGAGCTACTGTGAGAGCTGTTTCCCATGTTAGCTAACAATAAAGAAAACTGATTGAATCCAACTTAATTACTTATTCTGAGGCCTGGTGATACTTCGTACTGACTTAAACCCAAATCCCCTTCAGATGCACGTTTCTGCTCATATTGGCTGGTTTGCTCAAATTTTCATACCCTTAATGCAGCAGCCTTGAACGTTTTCCAGGCCAAGGGCCCCGAACTGATGGCGAGATGGAGCGGGGACCCCCTAATTATATATATTTTATGAAATAGTGTTCTATCAAACTGGTCCTAAAGTCACTCTATTACAGATGGAGTAATGTAACTAAAGTATATAAAAAGTATTTCTGATTCCTGATTTCTGATTCCTCTCGCCTGTGTCCGACCTTTCAGACATTTCAACATCTTTTTCTGAATCCCACATTGTAGCATGGCATAGACAATTCACGTTAGCAGTTTGAAGAACACCTGCTTGCTTCTGATGCGTTAAAAAGTAAAGATGATGCGTTATATGACTCATCCAATGACACTAGTTTCCAGTTAGACTCTATGTAATGAATAAAACTCAGAAGTAGGAAGAACAATAAGTAATGAATAAAGTATAGATACCTTAAATGCGTACTTAAGTAAAGTAACAAAGTTTTTGTTACTTGACACCTCTGAGCATTTCTAATATCACTCCTCCAGCTCAAAGTAAAAAAAAAAAAAACGTCTCTATTTTAAGAACAAACTTTTATCTCTGGAGAAATGAAATGGTTTTTTGGTGGCAGTCTTGTTAACTGGTCTTGTTGTGGTCCATCTACACCTTATGGACAGAGGACATTCTTTGGAGGACCACAATGTTCACATTTAGGACAAAGAAGACAGATAGTTAGAGAGGGGCATGAAGGAAGCCATCTATGTTAAGAAAGAAAAACCAACCTTAAACAGAGGGAGGGGGACTCAGATTTCAGCTTTCAAAAACCTACAATGCAGCAATAAAATTGATTCCTTCCCGCTATCATTGCAGCCTAGGTTGCCAACTCCCTGAAAAAAACACCTCATGTGTATGACGGGTGACACGACTGCCTTTAGCCCTATTATTTGACTCAAATCTGCATTGAATTCGATGCATATTAGTGAGCGACATGAACACATGGAAAACAAATGATCATCCAGCAATTCACTTTAATACAAAATAACAAACTTTGCTGAATAAAATAAGTATCTTAAACATCAGCCTGTCCTGCTTAACTTCAAAGTGTAAAAATGAATATAAAACAATAAATAAATAGTGCACATTTTTGGTGCAACAGCAAACTTGTAAACATATTTGTGCTTAAATGCAATGACTGTAGGCTACAGTTGGAAAACAGAAATAAAATCATTAGCTCAATGCCACATAATGTGGCGATAGCCGACTTTTCCACTTGAATTTCCTCTGAGCTCTTGCAGCAGTGAGGAGTTGTCTGTCCCTAAAAACAGCATCAGCATTTAACCGTTCGTCCTCCATGATGCTCTGTTGTCTCCCGCTATCTTCTCCGTGAGCAACACTTTGCTCGACCAATGGGATGATGGGATTCTGGATCGTTACATACATGCTGTCAGCTCATAGGTCACAACGCAGGACAGGGACGGGAACAAGTTTACCGAAGTTTTGTATCTATCGTGCCTTTGTTCTTCATTTTCCATTAGCTTTTTATTAACTATTTTTTACTCTCCCAATAATATGGGACAAAGTGCGTTCCTTTTCCACTTAATACGGGACAGGTACTTCTATTTCTGAATATGGAACGATTCCGTTTTTCAAGGGACGGGTGGCAACCCTATCCTAACCCCCAACCCCTTTACAGGACAACAGAAGACCTCACCTATTCAGCCAGGCCAACTATTTCCTTTAACGCCCCCCCTTTCAGAGACATAGACAGGTATGGGGCATTGCAGGCTAACAAAGAAGCCAAACGACCCCCATTCCAAAGGGGGGGACCGTTCATCCGTTTCTATTTGCATGTTTTCTAAACTAAAACCAGGCTTTGTTGGGCTGCTGGATAAAACCTGGAACTCAACGCTATTTCTGACATTTTGAAGTGAAAAATCTTCCTGGATGGAAGAGAAACGTCTTCAAAGTTGGAAACAAAGTCCAGAGGATTGATTTTTAACTTTTTTTGGAATGACGCTGACCTGGATGACAGAGAATCTTCACAGGCATAGTTTTGTTAACATGGTTTAAATAAGACGTGAAAACGTCGCAGCCTCCAGATTATGATGTCTATATATTTATGTGACATCACTGACCTCTGTCTTGGCTTCCTCAGATTGGCAGATCTACGGAGAACATGATAGACTTTGTGGTCACAGACACAGCAGGTGGCAGCAGCGGTCACGGCGGAGGCGCCGCAGGGGAAGGCGGCGGTGGAGGCCAGTCGGCCCAAAGCACCATATCTCGCTATGCCTGTCGCATCATGTGTGAACGCAGCGCTCCCTACACAGCCCGCATTTACGCCGCTGGCTTTGACTCCTCCAAAAACATCTTCCTAGGGGTGAGTTCCCCTTTCCTCTGCTGAAGCAGAAACGGATGGGTGTAGGTGTAGCGAAAGGGGCAGATTGGACGAGTTGAGGCAGCTGCTCAACAAGTAGATGGGAGGGTAAAGACTGGTGGATGCTTGACGACACATTCTTGAGGTCTGCGCAGGTTCATGATCTAAACAGCTTATCTGTTTGTCACCATGTGGACAGTTCTGCACAGAAAAAGATGGCGGAAGAGCAAATGATTAGCTTAATCAGGAACCAATAACCTTTAGTTAAATGATTCTTTACCCTCTTTGAAATAGCTAGCAGCGAATAGACATCAGGATTCCACTAAATGACTCTTGGTCAGACTTGGTAATGGAAATGTAATGAGCATCTGAGGAACACGTGAACACTAATGTTATATCAGTGTTTAACCCTTAGTGAATAAAGCTTGTCCAAGCTTCAACAACAGCCCAAAACATGATTCTTTAGCATAGCGTAGCATGCAGTCCATCCTCTTAGCTTTGTCTTTACTCATCAGTAAACACATGAAATGATCAATATCATCAAAAGACATATTGTTTGTTCTGTCCCTTATTGTGCCAGACTTGCAAACCTTTTTGTCAATTTCCATTGGAAGCAGTCAAGCCAACAACCAGGGGTCATCTTTGTCTCAGTGGCTCATCAAGGCAGGCCTTCTCTCCAGTCTGGCTCTATAAGTTCTGAAACTCAAGAGAAATGTGTTGCCAAAGGTCCGTTTTGCAGCAGTTTCGTTCTGAAAGGTCCATGATGACTTATCTTTGACGATTCTGGAGATCTGGGTCTTTTGGGGCCCAGATCTCCATTCTTGCTGGAGATCCTACCAAAGTGGACCTCAGCTTCATGGGCAAGGGAGAGGAGGCAAAGAGAGGAGGAATCTTGTTTTCTCTGTCCTCACAGAGAGGGGGCTGGCAAGTCCCACCTCTGTAGGAGGTCCTGTGGAGGAGTTGGCTGAAAAGGGGGGGTTGGAGAGATCTTATAGCGGTTATTCACCAAAGCTGCGTTCTCTTCTCTGGTCATCATGTTAAGATGAAGAATGGACACTGGTTCCCAATATCCAAAAAACGTGATCATGGCATATGTCACAACATAGCTTAATGCTTATTACATGATGCCACTCGCTAAATGCTTGTTACATAATGCTGCTAGCTAAATGCTTGTTACGTAATGCTGCTAGCTAAATGCTTGTTACGTAATGCTGCTAGCTAAATGCTTGTTACGTAATGCTGCTAGCTAAATGCTTGTTACGTAAAGCTGCTAGCTAAATGCTTGTTACGTAATGCTGCTAGCTAAATGCTTGTTACGTAATGCTGCTAGCTAAATGCTTGTTACGTAATGCTGCTAGCTAAATGCTTGTTACATAAAGCTGCTAGCTAAATGCTTGTTGCGTAATGCTGCTAGCTAAATGCTTGTTACATAATGCTGCTAGCTAAATGCTTGTTACATAATGCTGCTAGGTAAATGCTTGTTACGTAATGCTGCTAGCTAAATGCTTATTACATGATTCCACTCTCTAAATGCTTGTTACATAATGCTGCTAGCTAAATGCTTGTTACATAATGCTGCTAGCATTTATTACCTTGCTTGTTATCGAGTAAATAAAACTTTGTGCTGCTAATACACGCGTGATTAAAACTTATTCCGTATGCTAGCAGTTTCACATAGCACCAAATTAGTTGATCTTTTTTTTCAATATTCGGAATTAAGTCCTAGATTCCTATCTTATATGTTTTGTATATTTCAATTAATCTTTTGTTAAGTAATTTATAGTTTATGCACCTGAAAGAAATTACTCCTCATAGCTTCTCTTGAGTTTTTTTCTTTTTGTTTGACTGGCTGTGCTGCAGCTCCAGTCCCTTTACACAAAGACGGGTCTGCCTTCATTAATACACATCCAATTAAGATAAAGATCCAATTAAAACCAATCTCCTGAAATTAAACTTGTGTTATTGTGTATTTTTCACTCCTCTGGTCATCAAATTCTTCCTACTTGGACAAAAAAGGAACATGCAAAGAAAGAGATTAAAATGAGTTTTCATTTAAGTTAATCAAGAAATTGACAGTCTGAGGGATTTTTAATAATTGCCATCGAGCAGGTTTAACTGTAGCTGTGACAACTAGTTCAGCAATCTCCCTCTGAGCTGTAGGTAACACAGAAAGGGCACAGTGATGTTTAACTCTTTGTGTTCTACATCAGGAACGGGCTGCCAAATGGAGGACATCTGACGGTTTGATGGATGGACTCACCACCAACGGGGTTTTGGTGATGCACCCGGCCGGAGAGTTTGTCTCTGAACCTGCTCCTGGTGTCTGGAGGGAGATCTCGGTCTGCGGCAACGTCTTCGCCCTGAGGGAGACCCGCTCAGCCCAGCAGAGGGGTAAACTGGTAAGAAAAGGCTTCCCCCTAAAAACGGTTCCGATATGAAAGAAACTAGATATTGGGGTAGGGGTGAGTATTGGCATCGATGTTGCGATTCCTTTTATGGTATGATCATGAATATTTAGATGAGCTGTGCTCTGATTGGTTGGTTTACAACGAGCCAAGCTGCTTAATAAAGACGCATCATAACAACAAGCACTCACTCACTGAAACATCGAATTGTTGATATGGTAGGGTGACCAGACGGCCTCTTTTTCCCGGACATGTCCTACTTTTCATACCTAAAAAAATGTCTTAGGGGAATTTCCAAAGCGTCAGGGATTTTGGTCGAATGCAGTGCAGCACAATCCCACTTTGGACAGATACGCTGCAAAGGTTTCACAAGCAACCAAGCAAACTCCTCCCCACACCCCGCTCTCTCTTGTTGTCTGCGCAATGGAAGTAGTTCTAATCCACACATGATGGGAAAAGTATTGTATTGCCTGCACACTCTCACTCGCATAAAAAAACACCTCCTCGCATTGTCTAAAATCCAGGATAATTTATCCGACTCGCGGGAATCCATGAACAACTATCGATATCAGGGAGAGTCCTGGAAAATCAAGGAGATTTGGGATGTCTGTCCCCCTCCTCCGGCATTCTATGTCCCCTTTAAATAAATCAATACTAGGAGCTAAATTATGGAAAATTATTTTTTCCACACCCCTGTATAGGGGAGTGGTGGCCTAGTGGTTAGGACAATGCGCTTGGAACGCAGAGGTTCTGTGTTCAAGCCCCACTCCCACAGACTGTCACTGTGGGTCCCTAAGCAAGACCCTTAACCTCCACAGCGCTCCCCAGGTGCCGCACAATGGCAGCCCACTGGGGTTAAACGCAGTTAATTTTGTTGCTCTGTACTTGTGACAGTGTAATGACGATAAAGAAAGCTGAAAAAAAATGTGCAAGAACTGTGACTAATTAATTTTCCACCCTTAAAATGGCCCAACCCCGAGCCTCGCCTTCAAGGAAAACTGAATCATCTCCGTTCAAATCAATTCAGTTTATTTATATAGCGCCAAATTCACAACACATGTCATCTCAAGGCACTTTACAGTTCAACCAGATCATACAGTCAAATTGATACAAAGTTTTCTATATAAGGAAAACCAGCTGATTGCTTCGACTCATTGACTCTTCAGCAATCCCTCACACTAAGCATGCTTGTAGCGACAGTGGAGAGGAAAAACTCCCTTTTAACAGGAAGAAACCTCCAGCAGAACCAGGCTCAGTGTGAGCGGCCATCTGCTGAGGCCCACTGGGGTTCAAGGAGACAGAAGCAGACATAGAAAAAGAAGCATAGATACAAAAGGCTACTGTCAACCAGCCCCCCATCCCCCGTCCAGGAAACACACAGCCAGGCAGACGAGCTCCGAGCCAGCTCCCATGTCAGAGGATGAAGAGAGCACATCCAGTTAGTCACAGTCAGAGAAACAGGACTACACTGAAAAACAGGCCGATCTCCAACATCTAGAAACAAAGGTGTTGATGGCAGCAGCACAGCTGATATTTCTCTCCAGGATGGAGTCACAGCCAAACAGGAACAGACCAGATGAAGCTACTATGAGAAAAAGCAGAGAGAGCAGAACGTTAGAGATTGAACTAACAGATTCTGCAGAGTGGGAGAATAGAGATAGAATGAAGCAGAATGATGAAAAAGGGGTCCCTATGTCCTCCAGCAGTCTAAGCCTATAGCAGCAGAACTATAGAGATAGATCAGGATAACCTGAGCCACTCTAACTAGAAGCTTTATCAAAAAGGAAAGTTTTAAGCCTAGCCTTAAAAGTAGACAGGGTGTCTGCCTCACGGACTAAAACTGGTAGTTGGTTCCACAGGAGAGGAGCCTGATAACTAAAAGATCTGCCTCCCATTCTACTTTTAGAAGTTCTAGGAACCACTAGTAAACCTGCAGATTGAGAGCGAAGTGCTCTGTTAGGAACATAAGGAACAATCAGATCTCTGATATCAGATGGAGCTTGGCCATTTAAGGCTTTATATGTGAGAAGGAGGATTTTAATTCTATTCTGGATTTAACAGGAAGCCAATGAAGAGAAGCCAGGATAGGAGAGATATGATCTCTCTTTTTCATTTTCATCAGAACTCTGGCTGCAGCATTTTGGATCAGCTGAAGGCTTTTAACTACAGTTTGTGGACTTCCTGATAGTAAAGAATTACAATAGTCCAGCCTTGAAGTAACAAATGCATGGACTAGTTTCTCAGCATCACCCCTGGACAGGAGATTTCTCATTTTTGCAATGTTCCTCAGATGAAAGAAGGAAATTCTAGAAACCTCTTTGATCTGGGATTTAAATGACAGGTCCTGATCGAAAATTACACCAAGCTTTTTTACTTTATTATCTGAAATCAGTTTAATCCCATCCAAATGAAGTGACTGGCTAATCAGCTTCTTTTTCAGAGACTCTGGTCCAAAGACTATAACTTCTGTTTTGTCTGCATTCAGAAGCAGAAAGTTAAGAGTCATCCAGGTTTTTATGTCTTCAAGACATGCCTGTAATCTATGTAATGGGTTAGCTTCATCTGGATTTATAGACAGATATAGCTGGGTATCATCAGCATAACAGTGGAAATTAATCCCATGCTGTCTACTAACTCTACCAATTGGGAGCATGTATAAAGTAAAGAGAATTGGTCCTAGCACTGATCCCTGTGGTACTCCACAGGTAACCTTTGAGCGTGTTGAAGATCTATCATTAACATGAGCAAACTGAATTCGATCAGATAGATAAGATTTAAACCAGTCTAGTGCTGTTCCTTTAATTCCAACAAAATATTCAAGTCTTTCTAAAAGAATATTATGGTCAACTGTATCAAATGCAGCACTGAGATCCAACAGGACGAGCACAGATACAAGTCCATTATCTGAGGCCATGAGAATATCATTAGTGACTTTCACCAGAGCTGTTTCAGTGCTATGATGAGCTCTAAAGCCAGACTGAAACTCTTCAAAAAGTTCATTATGGTGTAAGTGGTCGCAAACTTGTTTGGCAACTACTTTCTCAAGAATTTTGGATAAGAAAGGAAGATTGGATATAGGTCTATAATTGACCAAGTCATCTTGGTCAAGAGACGGTTTCTTAAGCAGAGGTTTAATTACAGCAACCTTAAAAGCTTTAGGTACATATCCCTGTAACAGAGATAGATTAATCAGATCTAAAATGGAGGAGGAGATCAAAGGGAATACCTCCTTAAATAACCTGGTTGGAACTGGATCTAACATACAAGTTGAAGGCTTAGATGAAGACAATAATTTTGCTAATTCAGAAAGTTCAACTGGATCAAAGCAGTCTAAACCCGGTTCAGATTCCATGACTACCTCAGGTACAATCGCGGATAGAGGAGTGCTTATGATCTTATTTTTAATAAGATCAATCTTATTTATAAAGAATCCCATAAAATCATTGCTGCTAAGAGCAGGTGGAATGGACGGTTCAACAGAGCTATGGCTCTGGGTGAGTTTGACAACTGTATTAAAAAGAAATCTAGGATTATTCTTATTCTCCTCTATTAATGAGGAGAAGTATGCTGCTCTTGCTTTACAAAGGCTCTTCTTATACAGCAGTAAACCATTTTTCCAGACTAGGAAGGACTCCCGCAGGCCTGTGGAGCGATATTTTCTCTCCAGTTTCCTAGCATTTTGCTTCAAAGTACGCAGCTCTGCATTAAACCAAGGAGCCAGCTTTCTATTTTTAACGGTTTTCATTTTCAAGGGAGCTGCGTTGTCTAAGGCAGTACGCAGAGAACTAGCAACCCCATCAACAAAATCATCAACCTGTGAAGGGGAATAAGCTATGCTTTTGCACTCTGCAGCACTGCTCAGCAACACAGAGGAGAGAGAAAGTGAAGCAGATTCTTTAAAATGTATAACTGCTCTATCTGATAAATATCTACTAAAATGTAACCTTCTTTGTTCAGAACCCTAAGCCTAAAATTAAAGCCAGTATAACCTCCTGTCACGATTTGTTTGGATATTTCTGTGAGGACCCGAATGCAGAGGCTGACAGGCAGGGGTGAGTTCTTTAAATGTTTAATAAAATCTCAGGCAGCAAAAACAGGAATCCAGAAAATCCAACTTAAAAATAAAACACAAACCAGAACCATGGAGACATCACGGGAAAACCATCACTAGGAGCCAGGGTGAGAAAAGGTAAGACGAGGAACCAGCAAAGAGGGACTGCAGAGGGAGTGTATTTATGGCTGACTGAACAAAGGTAGAGCTAATGAGCTGATAGGGAGCAGGTGTGACTAGAGCTGACGAGTAAGCCAAGGGAAAAGAACACAAGGGGGCAGCAGAGGACAGACAGAAAAACCTAAGCAACTTAAATGAATCCAGACACACCAATAAAGCTAGAAAACAAGGAAAAACCTGGATGAACTTGAAACTGAAAACTTAAAGAAAAACAACAGAACCAAGATTGTTACACCTCCACCCAACACATTTTACCCAAACCTACAGACACAGATCACAGAGCCATAGATGAACTCATAATTAAATTCTATTCAGTTTATTTCTATAGCTCCAATTCACATCATGTCATCTCAGGTCACTTTCCAGTTCACCAGATCATCCAGTCAGATTGATTCAAAGTTTTCTATCTAAGGAAAACCAGCTGATTGCATCGACTCATTGACTCTTCAGCATGATACAGAGATTGCTTTACGGGTGATGGAGTACGGTGACTAGATGCCCCGATTTCTGGGGAGTCTCTGTTTTGGACCACCTTTCCCCAGCTAAAGCTGAAATGTCCCTGATTTTACCGTTTTATGAATGATGGGGAAATGTTGCATGTAAACTGTTATTATGGTAGAAAGAGAACAGTATGGTAGAATCTGTTTCTATGGTAGAATCTGTTTCTATGGTAGAAACTGTTTCTATGGTAGAATCTGTTTCTATGGTAGAATCTGTTTCTATGGTAGAAACTGTTTCTATGGTAGAATCTGTTTCTATGGTAGAAACTGTTTCTATGGTAGAATCTGTTTCTATGGTAGAATCTGTTTCTATGGTAGAAACTGTTTCTATGGTAGAATCTGTTTCTATGGTAGAAACTGTTTCTATGGTAGAATCTGTTTCTATGGTAGAAACTGTTTCTATGGTAGAAACTGTTTCTATGGTAGAATCTGTTTCTATGGTAGAAACTGTTTCTATGGTAGAATCTGTTTCTATGGTAGAATCTGTTTCTATGGTAGAAACTGTTTCTATGGTAGAATCTGTTTCTATGGTAGAATCTGTTTCTATGGTAGAAACTGTTTCTATGGTAGAATCTGTTTCTATGGTAGAAACTGTTTCTATGGTAGAATCTGTTTCTATGGTAGAAACTGTTTCTATGGTAGAAACTGTTTCTATGGTAGAATCTGTTTCTATGGTAGAAACTGTTCTATGGTAGAATCTGTTTCTATGGTAGAAATCTGTTTCTATGGTAGAAACTGTTTCTATGGTAGAAACTGTTTCTACGGTAGAAACTGTTTCTATGGTAGAATCTGTTTCTATGGTAGAAACTGTTTCTATGGTAGAAACTGTTTCTATGGTAGAAACTGTTTCTATGGTAGAATCTGTTTCTATGGTAGAAATCTGTTTCTATGGTAGAAACTGTTTCTATGGTAGAAACTGTTTCTATGGTAGAAACTGTTTCTATGGTAGAATCTGTTTCTATGGTAGAAACTGTTTCTATGGTAGAAACTGTTTCTATGGTAGAATCTGTTTCTACAGGTGCTGGTCATAAAATTAGAATATCATGAAAAAGTAGATTGATTTCAGTAATTCCATTTAAAAAGTGAAACCTGTATATTATATTCATACATTACATACAAACTCATATATTTCAGATGTTTATTTTGTTTAATTTTGATGATTACAAATGACAACAAATGAAAATCTCAAATTCATCATATCAGAAAATTAGAATATTGTGAAAAGGTTCAAAATTGATGGTGCCTGGTGCCACACTCTAATCAGCTAATTAACTCAAACCACCTGCAAAAGCCTTTAAATGGTCTTTCAGTCTAGTTCTATAGGCTACACAATCATGGGGAAGACTGCTGACTTGACAGTTGTCCAAAAGACGACCATCGACACCTTGCACAAGGAGGGCAAGACACAAAAGGTCATCGCTAAAGAGGCTGGCTGTTCACAGAGCTCAGTGTCCAAGCACATTAATAGAGAGGCGAAGGGAAGGAAAAGATGTGGTCGAAAAAAGTGTACAAGCAAGAGAGATAACCGCACCCTGGAGAGGATTGTGAAACAAAACCCATTCAAAAATGTGGGGGAGATTCACAAAGAGTGGACTGCAGCTGGAGTGAGTGCTTCAAGAACCACCACACACAGACGTATGAAAGACATGGGTTTCTGCTGTCGCATTCCTTGTGTCAAGCCACTCTTGAACCACAGACAGCGTCAGAAGCGTCTTGCCTGGGCTAAAGAGAAACAGGACTGGACTGCTGGTGAGTGGTCCAAAGTCATGTTCTCTGATGAAAGTAAATTTTGCATTTCCTTTGGAAATCAAGGTCCCAGAGTCTGGAGGAAAAGAAGAGAGGCACTTCATCCACGTTGCTTGAAGTCCAGTGTAAAGTTTCCACAGTCAGTGATGGTTTGGGGTGCCATGTCATCTGCTGGTGTTGGTCCATTGTGTTTTCTGAGGTCCAGGGTCAACGCAGCCACATACCAGGAAGTTTTAGAGCACTTCATGCTTCCTGCAGCTGACCAACTTTTTGGAGATGCAGATTTCATTTTCCAACAGGACTTGGCACCTGCACACAGTGCCAAAGCTACCAGTACCTGGTTGAAGGACCATGGTATCCCTGTTCTTAATTGGCCAGCAAACTCTCCTGACCTTAACCCCATAGAAAATCTATGGGGTATTGTGAAGAAGAAGATGCAATACACCAGACCCAACAATTCAGAAGAGCTAAAAGCCACTATTAGAGCAACCTGGGCTATCATAACACCTGAGCAGTGCCACAGACTGATCGACTCCATGCCACGCCGCATTGCTGCAGTAATACAGGCCAAAGGAGGCCCAACTAAATACTGAGTGCTGTACATGCTCATACTTTTCATGTTCATACTTTTCAGTTGGCCAACATTTCTATAAATCCTTTGTTTTTATTGGTCTTCAGTAATATTCTAATTTTCTGATATGATGAATTTGAGATTTTCATTTGTTGTCATTTGTAATCATCAAAATTAAACAAAATAAACATCTGAAATATATGAGTTTGTATGTAATGTATGAATATAATATACAAGTTTCACTTTTTAAATGGAATTACTGAAATCAATCTACTTTTTCATGATATTCTAATTTTATGACCAGCACCTGTATGGTAGAATCTGTTTCTATGGTAGAAACTGTTTCTATGGTAGAATCTGTTTCTATGGTAGAAACTGTTTCTATGGTAGAAACTGTTTCTATGGTAGAATCTGTTTCTACGGTAGAAACTGTTTCTATGGTAGAATCTGTTTCTATGGTAGAAACTGTTTCTATGGTAGAAACTGTTTCTATGGTAGAATCTGTTTCTACGGTAGAAACTGTTTCTATGGTAGAATCTGTTTCTATGGTAGAAACTGTTTCTATGGTAGAATCTGTTTCTATGGTAGAAACTGTTTCTATGGTAGAAACTGTTTCTATGGTAGAAATCTGTTTCTATGGTAGAAACTGTTTCTATGGTAGAATCTGTTTCTATGGTAGAAATCTGTTTCTATGGTAGAATCTGTTTCTATGGTAGAAACTGTTTCTATGGTAGAATCTGTTTCTATGGTAGAAACTGTTTCTATGGTAGAATCTGTTTCTATGGTAGAAACTGTTTCTATGGTAGAATCTGTTTCTATGGTAGAAACTGTTTCTATGGTAGAATCTGTTTCTATGGTAGAATCTGTTTCTATGGTAGAAACTGTTTCTATGGTAGAAACAGTTTCTACGGTAGAAACTGTTTCTATGGTAGAATCTGTTTCTATGGTAGAAACTGTTTCTATGGTAGAATCTGTTTCTATGGTAGAAACTGTTTCTACGGTAGAAACTGTTTCTATGGTAGAATCTGTTTCTATGGTAGAAATCTGTTTCTATGGTAGAAACTGTTTCTAGTACTTTGTTCCCCAGTAACAGATTTTATTCAGTTCTGTTATCAATCAGGTTAAACTTCATCGGTCATTAGACACGCTAACGCTATAGATGCTCCCGACTCGGCACACGTTGTTATTATCGTTGTCTTGGCAACCACAATGTTTTACATCATGTTGCAACGTTCAGCCAATCAGGCAGCGTAATGTCACTGGCAGGAAGCAGATCTGGTTCCTCCAGCGGCTGCTAACCTGTCTAACCCCGAAATCCCACATCCTCCGCCGCTCCGAGCTCCATTATTATTATTAAATTCATAGGAGCAAACATGTGGAAATGAATGCTTAATTTAATATGACATATTAAAATACTTTCTTTTTGTTTGGATTTTTGTAACAGAGAGAACTAGGATCATATAATCTTTACATTTTTATCAAAACATTAGCAGCTTATTTAGAACAAAAAGCACAGCTGGATCTATGAACACATGAATAGAAAACAGGTTTATGATTGTGAAAATATATTCCTGTTAGCTTTCACTATAACTTTATTAACCCTTTATAGGACAACCCCCCCCCCCCCCCCCCCATACAAATAGACCCCCCCATCCCTCAGTGAGGTCTAGAAGCACTAGATCTATATCCAGCCATTCAGCAAAGATCCTGCTACATGGCTGAACATCTGATTTTGTCATTTGACGGATTAGATGAGCCTTTGATTGATATATTACCTACTGGAAATTAAGTTTGTGAAATTCTTTGAAAATCAACATTTCCAGCCAATAGTGTTTTTGGAATCCAGGAAAATATCTCATTAACTTTTGAACATTCAAAAAATCTGGATATTTTGATGGCAAAAATTTATGTCAATATAATAACAAGAAACAACAACTTTTCAGAATATATTAAGAAAAATAACATAAGTCTCACCCTGAGAGTGAAAGAAACCCGTTTTCTTTGGTCTAATGTAACCTTAGAGGCATTAATGCTGATACTGGAACTGACATTTTTTAGTTTATAAACCTAAATATAATTGTTAACTAGGCTTATTAACTTTTTAACTTTACTTTTTATCTTTTCAGTTAGCTTTTTACCTTTTTTTCTTAACTTTTTATTGCAATTTTTACCTTCTTTTTTTGACTTTTTAACTTTTTAATAAACTTTTTAAATTTTTTTCTTGATTTTTAACTTTTTAATTAACTTTTTTAATTTTTTTTCTTGATTTTTAACTTTTTAATTAACTTTTTAACTTTTTTTCTTTACTTTTTAACTTTTTAATAAAATTATTTCCTTTTTTTCTTTACTTTAATTTTTTTAATTAACTTTTTATCAACTTTTTTTCCCATTTGTAAGGTGGATGCAAGTGATCAAAAAACGCTAACTTGCCCTGTAAAGGGTTAAGATAATTTATCTTAGGAAATAGGAGAGGCACATTCCATGATTTCACACATCACTTTTATTTAAATATTAATAAATATGTAAAAAAAAATTGCTCAAAACATCACTGTCCCAGTTTCCTATTTTAATTTTCATAAAATGTGTTCATTTTTCTCTCTGAGCTGGAAATGTACGGAAGAGGATTAGGGCCACTGGAAAAAAAAAAAAAAGTTAACTGATTTTTTTAATTTTATTTCAGTATAGTATGGGAAAAAAGATTAAAGTCAGAATTCTGAGATTAAAGTCAGAATTCTGAGAAAAAAGTCAGAATTCTGAATAAAAAAAATCAGTTAACATTTTTTTTTTCTGTGGCCCTAATCCTCTTCCGTAGGAAATGTCCCCTGATTAGATGCAGAAATCTGCTCACCTTATGTTGGAGGAATCACTTGCTGACTGTTTCTTGTCTTCTTCAGGTTGAGAATGAGTCAAACACCCTGCAGGATGGTTCTCTGATTGATCTCTGCGGGGCGACCCTGCTCTGGCGGACACCCGCCGGCCTGCGCCACATTCCCACCCTCAAACAGCTGGAGTCCCTTCGACAGGAGCTGAACGCCGCTCGGCCCCAGTGCCCCGTGGGCTTCAACACTCTCGTCTTCCCCAGCCTGGCGCAGCGCGAGATCGTTGACAAGAAGCAGCCTTGGGTCTACGTCAACTGCGGCCACGTGCACGGATACCACAACTGGGGCTATCGCAAGGAGAAAGGGCCCAGCAGCCCGGGGGGCACGGCGCCAGCCGGCACTGGTGAAAGAGAGTGTCCCATGTGCAGGAGGGTGGGCCCCTATGTGCCTTTGTGGTTAGGCTGTGAGGGGGGGTTGTACTTGGACGCCGGCCCCCCCACGCACGCTTTCTGTCCCTGTGGACACGTGTGCTCTGAAAAGACAGTAGTGGGATGGAGCCAGATCCCGTTGCCCCACGGCACGCACGCCTTCCACGCCGCCTGTCCCTTCTGTGGTACCTGGCTGACGGGGGAGCAAGGCCACGTCAGACTCATCTTCCAAGGCCCTGTGGACTGAGGCATGCACACGTACAGGAGCCTCCCACACTCACCGAGGGTTTCGCTGATGTGAATGTGAATGTTGCTGACGAGTACAGGAGGACGACTCCGTACGCCAGAAAACTAAAAGCAATAGTAGATGCCAAGGATTTGAATGGAACACTGTCTGGAGAAAATGTAAATAAATAGTGTTGAACTGAAAAGTGGTCTTTAGTTATTATTAGTTTGTTTTTTTGACATGAGCCTCGAACCTTTAAAGTGAGGGTTTGCATCAACGCAGCACCCTGAACGCCGCCGGGTGGGCCGCTGATGAAGATGGAGGGGAAACTGAAGCTTCGCTGTTGGACGTCTGGAGAGACTGAAAGGAAAAAACAATGGCAGGAAATTCTGGTGAGGTTAACTCGGTCGAACTGAGTGTTGTGGGTGGATTGATGTTTGGACGAATCCAGCATTTCATCTTCCCCAACTGATAAATCTAATTCTATGCGAGATCATACCTGTTAGGCTAAAATTCTTTGTTTATTCCTGGTTTATGCACCAAATAAAACAATTATGAATGTAGTCCAGACTATGTTTTTAGATTCCCTTTAGCTGGAAATAAGTCAACCTTTAATTTAAAGTCGTAGGGAAGCGGCTGTTCCAACCGATGCATTTCCGAATTCTCCCAGTGGTGCCCGAATTTACACCAGTGAATAAAGTGAATGTGATTGGTTGATTATCAAGGGGGCGGGATTGTTGTGGTTTGAAGGTTTGCAAGCATGTTTGGTTGTGGCCGGTTTGTGGGAAGCATCTTGCTAACCAGTTAGCAGCTTAGTGCTAGCAGGTTCCCAATGGGAAATTCCATTGGGACCAAGTAGCACTAAATTGGTGACTTAGAAACGACGCTGTCAAGGAACGCTATGGACAGAGGAAACATGCAAGAGGAGGAGAGTTTAGTGTCGGAGGTCGTGGATGAGTCTCCTCCGTCATCCATGTTTTATTTAGAGGAGGAAAGCGGGGACGAAGATGTTGTGGAAGAGGACGCCGGGGCGGCAGAAGCTTGGTTTGGTGTAGAAGGCTTCCAGCCGTACATGTTTGAGCCCTTGCCTCGCAACGCTGCCAGTTCTGTTAGCTCTACGCCTGCCGAAGACACAGACGTCCATCCCCGTGGACACTGGGACGCAACTCAATGGGAAAGGAAAGGATTCTGATTTCAACCGCTGCGTATATTAGCTGTGACATATGAATCAAGATGCTATGACCGAAAACATTTGATTGACAGATGACCGTTGATATATGATTGGCCGAATTTAGGTGTTCAGGCTGACGTAGAAATAACTGACCTGCAGGAGATAACGGGGGAAAAAAAAAACAGATTTTAAGACAGGATTTTTTTTAAAATGGAAATTTTCTAACTTTTGGGACAATCTGGTCTGATAAAGAGAACATTTATATACATGTTTAAGCCACAATTATTTAAAATTTAAATATGATTTCCCTACGACTTTAAAGGGGATGGCTAAAAGTTTAACTCCTCCCAGTCACTAAGTGGCGCTATTGCTTGCTATCTTTCTGACCACCCCCCTTTCAGTTTGTTAGCCGGTTGCCAGCTCTGTTAATGCTAACCAAAGGTTAGGTTAAGCCGGGCATACAGTGTGCGATTTTTTCCAATCGGTGCACGCAGCTACAGCTCTGATGTGATCTACCTGCTCACGCTGTACGTCTAAAAACCAGGTGGGACTCAGCTCCGCAGTGAGATGGCGCTACTCTGACTCGTCTATCTGGAAGCCAAACCAGTAGAAGAGGAACATGAAGCTCACTAGAGTGAAACGTGCTGCCTTGGATATTTGGGTAATTTTGAGAGGCTGATCTCCCCTCGTTACCGCCTGTGCTTTACACAACGCAGCATCAGGCTAAGAGTCGGCCCGAAAAGGGCAAAAAAAAAAAAGCACAGTTTAGTGGCAAGCACTACATATAAAAATTAAATCTATATCTAAATATGATATTTATTAAATCTATTTCTACATCCAATATCTAAATATGAGATATGTTTACAGCTAAATCTTGTAGCATCATTTGTTACAATCTAATGAATATGTCTTCAGTCTAAGTGATGAATCTTAGATGTCGGAGGGTATAATTGTACCTCTTTAACTGCTAAATTTGTGGCCACACCCCCCAGAGCATAGGAACCAATCAGAGAAGGAGGCTGCATCTGAAGGCTGAAGGACTCCGCCCACTTCTTGTTCCCCATGTCACTGCGCAATCCATACCGGAAGCGAGATCTGTAGCTAATTTGTGAATTAATGATGTAATTACATCTTTAAAAAATAAATTTATGACTTTTTAAAGACAGTTTGATGCTTTTTCCATTTTCTCTGTTAAACAGCTTCTCTGACGTCATCATGGGACACGCTCAGAGCAGTAAATCTGATTAAACCGTGTTTATCTGCTGTTTAGTTGTTTCTTTCTTTAGATTACGCACTATATACCATAAGGTTAAAGCAAAAGGACAACATTGAACTCAAAACGTCTAGATTTATGTTTAAACCCAAAGTTAGCTCCAGGAAGTAGCTTAAGATCCCATTTCCTGTACAGATCGGGAACAGAGAGATAAAGCAGATTTAAATTTAATTCAGTTTATTTCTATAGCTCCAATTCACATCATGTCATCTCAGGTCACTTTCCAGTTCACCAGATCATCCAGTCAGATTGATTCAAAGTTTTCTATCTAAGGAAAACCAGCTGATTGCATCGACTCATTGACTCTTCAGCAATCCCTCACACTAAGCATGCTTGTAGCGACAGTGGAGAGGAAAAACTCCCTTTGAACAGGAAGAAACCTCCAGCAGAACTGAATTCACATATATATATTTAATATATATATGTGTATATATATATATATATATATATATATATATATATATATATAAATAAATAAATACATGTATACATAATGTTATATATGACATACACTAAATGATTAATGACCAAATGTTCACATATACTAAAAAATTGGCTACTGGAACAAGACATAGATGGACTAGAGCAGAAAACTTGGTACTGATGAAATGCTACTATACAAGCGTCCCCAGTGAGAGAGGTTACATGCAGAGACTATGGGAATTATGGCAGCTCCAACAACCATCATCCACACTGACAAAGAAACAACTACTAACTCAGTGTTCTAACATCCGCAAACGGCAGGTCCTATCACAACTAGAAATTGATGAGGTACAACTGACATGCTTCAGTAAGGAGGAGTCAGGACAACAGGTCAGTAGGGAAATATCATCATCCCAACACACAGAGATTGGGTCCCCAGCCCCAACAACAACAAGCCCACTAAACGTAAGGGCGGCTGACCTACGACGGCTGATCATGACCAAACTGGATCCCCTAGTACGACGTCCAAGACTGCCAAGGCTAAGTGACAGAGTACCCTCTGAAAGTCTTCTAGAAGATGTAAATGCAGCACTACATACTATCCCTACTAAAGACATAACTGAGACCAACGAGCTGACCTACGCCACAGCTACAGTGATCCTAGAGATGCTTGGCTATAAGATAAACACCACAGGCCAAAAAGCAGAGCCCCCATGGAGGAGAAGGCTGGAAGCCAAGATCAAGGCAACACGAAGACAGGTTAGTCAGCTCTCAGACCTGCAGAAAGGTGTAGGGAAAAGGTTACCTAAGTACAACAAGCTGTCCATTCCTGAGGCTCTAGAAACTGCCAAACAAAGACTCGCCGCCCTGGCCACCCGCCTAAAGAGATACAACGGAGAAGCAGAAGCCAGGAGAATAAACCAGGTGTTCTCCACCAACCCATCCAAAGTGTACTCACAGTGGCAGGGTAATTCAAGATCAGATCCACCCAGGGCTGAGAGTGAACAGTACTGGAGAAACATATGGGAGAGGAAGGCATCCCACAACACCAATGCTCAGTGGTTAGAAGATCTTAGAACAGATCACAGCAATCTCCCAGAACAAGAACCAGTAACCATTACAACGGCAGATGTCCAAGAAAGAGCGGCAGGTATGAAGAGCTGGACAGCACCAGGCCCTGACATGATCCACACCTACTGGCTGAAAAAACTAACCGCACTTCATGCACGCCTCGCAGCACAAATGAACCAACTGCTGATGGATGGGACCCACCCAGAATGGTTAACCCAAGGACGGACAATCCTGATCATGAAGGATCCCCAGAAGGGAACAACCCCATCCAACTACCGGCCAATAACTTGTCTATGTACAACATGGAAGCTCCTGTCAGGCATCATAGCGGCTAAGATGAATAGGCACATGGCTCAATACATGCACCCTTCCCAGAAGGGAATAGGCAGTAACACCAGAGGAGCCAAGCACCAGCTACTAGTGGATAGAGCAGTCACTCGAGACTGTAAGACCAGGCAGACAAATCTGTGCACTGCCTGGATTGACTATAAGAAAGCCTATGACTCAATGCCACATACATGGATACTGGAATGCTTGGAAATGTACAAGATCAACAGGACTCTAATAGCCTTCATCAAGAACTCAATGAAGCTGTGGAAAACAAGTCTGGAAGCCAATGCAAAGCCAATAGCACAAGTCACCATCACGTGCGGCATATACCAGGGTGATGCACTATCCCCGCTGCTGTTCTGCATAGGCCTGAACCCCCTCAGCCAGATCATCACAAAGACTGGCTACGGATACCAATTCCGAAGCGGAACAATCATCAGTCACCTCCTCTACATGGATGACATCAAGCTGT
Source organism: Cyprinodon diabolis (assembly GCA_030533445.1). Lineage (NCBI taxonomy): Eukaryota > Metazoa > Chordata > Actinopteri > Cyprinodontiformes > Cyprinodontidae > Cyprinodon > Cyprinodon diabolis. Next base: position 3,717,797 of record CM060075.1, on the reverse strand, counting down.
ATGCCAGGAGTGAGCGAGACATCGACTCACTGATCCACACTACCAGGATCTACAGCATTGGGATGTCATTCGGACTGGACAAGTGCGGTCGCATGGTCTCAAAGAGAGGGAAGATGATCTGAACAGAGGGGAGTTGAACTACCAGAAGGCCACATTACAGATGTGCAGGACAGCTACAAATACCTTGGGGTGCTACAGGCTAACGGAAACCACGAGGAGATGGCAAGAAAGACTGCCACAGCTAAATACCTACAAAGAGCAAGGCAGGTCCTGAAAAGTCAGCTGAATGGGAAAAACAAGATCCAAGCCATCAACACATATGCCCTACCAGTCATCAGATACCCCGCTGGTATAATAAACTGGCCAAAGGAGGAGATAGAGGCCACTGACATCAAGACAAGAAAGCTCCTCACAATGCATGGAGGGTTCCACCCCAAATCCAGCACCCTGAGACTGTATACCAAGCGTAGCAAGGGAGGCCGAGGGCTAGTGAGTGTCAAGACCACTGTCCAGGATGAAACTAAGATCCAGGAGTACATCAGGAAGATGGCCCCCAAAGACAAATGGCTTGGTGAATACCTCAGGCAGGAGAAAACCGAAAGCGAGGACAAGAAAGAGGAAGGAGAACCATCATGGAGGGACAAGCCACTGCACGGAGTATACCACAGACAAATAGAAGAAGTGGCTGATATCAAAAAATCCTACCAGTGTCTGGAAAAGGCTGGACTGAAGGACAGCACAGAGGCACTAATCATGGCAGCACAAGAACAGGCACTCAGTACAAGATCAATAGAGGCCAGGGTCTACCACACCAGGCAGGACCCCCGATGCAGACTGTGCAAAGATGCCTCTGAAACAATACAGCACATAACAGCAGGGTGTAAAATGCAGGCAGGAAGTGCATACATGGAACGCCACAACCAGGTAGCTGTCATAGTGTACAGGAACATCTGCCATGAGTATGGGCTGGAAGTCCCGAGGTCAAAATGGAAGACACCTCCTAAGGTAGTTGAGAATGACCGAGCTAAGATCCTATGGGACTTCAAGATCCAGACTGACAAACAGGTGATGGCTAACCAACCAGACATCGTGTTGATCGACAAACAGCAGAAGAAGGCAGTAGTGATAGATGTGGCAATCCCAAGCGACAGCAACATCAAGAAGAAAGAACACGAGAAGCTTGAGAAATACCAAGGGCTGAAAGAGGAGCTAGAAAAGATGTGGAAAGTAAGAGCAGCAGTGTTGCCAGTGGTAATGGGAGCACTGGGGGCTGTGACCCCCAAACTGGGAGAGTGGCTACAGCAGATTCCAGGTAAAACATCAGAGGTCTCTGTCCAGAAGAGCGCAGTCCTAGGAACAGCTAAGATACTGCGCAGAACCCTCAAACTCCCAGGCCTCTGGTAGAGGACCCGAGCTTGAGGATGACACATACCACCCCACGAGGGGTGAGAAAACAGTTTTTTTTTTTAAATAAATACATGTATACATAATGTTATATATGACATACACTAAATGATTAAAGAACAAATGTTCACATATACATAAATAAGATAAAAAAGTTCATAGTTTGAAAAAGATTTTCAAAGGAAGTTTAGACAAACTTATAAGGACAAAAAGCCTTTAGTTAGACACAACATAAGTTTATCAATCACCACCATTTGACAAAAAAGTGCTGACAATGACAAAAAAAATAAACATCAGCATAGAATTAATAAAAAAACAAAATACCTTTACCCTCTTTTGTAAATCACATTAAAACAAATTTTCCTCTATAGATCATAATACTCATTATCAGAGAGTAATCCTTAAAAATACTGAATAATAATAATAAAAAAAAATATATATATACTTTGAATATATAAATAGTTGTAAAACAAAATCCTATAATATATTCATATAAAACCTTGTGTTATCATATATTTATTTTTTCAAAATATATAACTGCATGTATCCAGTTTATGTTCAGTTTAGTTAGTTTTTAATCTGAATAAATGTGTGTAATCTAACTGAAAGGTTATTTTAGAATTTGTTTTTTTGTTTTTTTAAGTGGCTGTGAGATGTAAGAGATTATAGTAATATTATCTCTGACGCTGTCATGTGATTAAAATGAGATCTAAGGCGCCTCCTGTTCATTCTGACAGCAGCTGTGTGAAATGTGGTCTGACCCAAGATGGCCGCCCTCTAGGCACGTCGGTCAGCGTCCAATGAGGCGTCAGCGTCTAATAATTTCTACGGTGCTGCAGGTGACTTTGACTCATGAGTTTGACTGAGAGGTGATCCACCACTGATCTCTATTCCCTGGATTGATGATTGCTGTTGGTAGTACGGGGTTGAAGGGGAGCCACTGGCCGCCATATTGGTACTCCCTAGTTAGACCGGTAACAATGTAAACAACCCGTGCGCTACAGCATCGAACAACAAAGATGTTCTCATTTTAAGGGGTGTTACGTCTGTCGCCGTCATATTTGTGTTTTCCCTTTATTTTATTTATTTTCCCTCTTTCTCACCTCTACTGCCGTAAGTAGGCTGCATGGCCCTGTGGAAAGACCCGCCTACTTCCTGATTTCAGTCCCATCCATTGGCTCCCTCAGTTCCACCTTCAACCAATGGCTCATCACCACCTGCAAGGAGAGCTCACCTGTTGATTGGGGCAGCTTGTCACAGCCAGTTGGCTTGTGTGCCTCGTGTGAACCAAACACTGTTGTTTAGCAGCTGTTTGTTTAGTGGAGTAGCTCTCTAATCTTTTTGGTTACCCATTTGAGGTTTGTGCTACTTAGCTTGTGTCAAGTATTTTGTTGTGTTTAGCTTATGTGCATCTTTACTAGCTTGATGCTAGGAAGAGGGTGGAGGTAGGGCCAGAGTCTGGACTGATTGCACCACTGAGTATTTCCTTTGTCAGTTACATTAGGTGTAGTGGGTGCTGTGCTCTCTGTGTTTTTTAGTAAGAATCCCCTTTTGGTTTAAAGCTGTAGTTAGGTACAATCCTCCTTTTGAGGATCTCTTTTATTTAACTTTGTTATTTTCACAGCACCCTCACCCACCCTCCTTCTGTTTGTTTATTGCTTGCACCTCTTGTTACCAAATAAATAATTTTATAAGAACTATATGTTCATACCCCAACTTCCCTAGACATACAGGGGGCCGTAATAAGGGGGACTTAAGACTTAAAATAAAGACTGAATAAAGAATGATGTGTTAGTGGAGCATAATTATACAGATGTGCCAAACATGGGCGGTTCTAGACAGGGGCCAAGGGGGGCCAGTGTCCCTGTAGATCGTGTCCTGGCCCCTGTTATGTGCTGCGACAGACATGGTTACTGATTTGTTTTTTTTTCTTGAAAAGTTCTGTTTTAGCAATTATTTTAAAACAATGTGATAGCTTCAGTGGGATAGGATCCCAGTTTCCGTCTGCTAAATGTTCTTAAAAAAATAAATAAAACATAATACTGAATTTATCAGTTTTTCTTGAGTTCTAATTCAGATTTTATAGAATTCCATAGAATTATAAAATTCCTAAATTCCGAATGTATATTGACCTAATAAGACATAAAATTTTTATTAAATGTAATTGTATAGAAATGTCACCTCATGCAGCTCTCTTAATTTAATTGAATCCCTTGCTCTGTTTTTTATTTCATGCTTTTCTGGGCACCCATGAAAACACGCTGGCCCCCTCCTGGCCCCGTGGTTCGTTTGGTCTAGAACCGCCACTGGTGCCTAAAGTGCTAAATTGATGATGTACATGTATTGATGACATTATGGTAATTACTTTACATCAAAGGTGCATCTCTGTGAGAGTATGCAGTACCAAGATGGCGGCAGGTGACTTCAGTTTATCAGCAATCTAGTGAATAAATATAGATCAGTAGGATTTGCCCAGGTTGTAACTCCACCTGTGAGCCACCAGCTCCACCTTCCAGCTACCAGCCTCCCTTTATAATGAAGTCACCAAATGAGTGACTTAACATTTATCAGAGTTGATGCCAGTGGGAGGATCTGAGCCATTCATCCAATTAAGCCTTAAAACAACCAGGGGCGGATTTAGAAAATGTGGGGCCCTGGGCAAAGACAGGCAGGGGGGCCTCTAAATTGAGAAGTCAACACATCAAACAGCCCCATTCTCCAGATAGAGAAATGTTAATAGAATAGACATCCATGATCTGTTCTAGGTTGTGTCCCTCTCTTCTTGTCCCTTTTCTTCTTGTTTTCCTCTCTATGTTTTGTACTCAGCTGACTTTTCATGCTGTCTCTAAAGGAATGAAAGATTTTTTCCAAGCACTAAGCTCACTTAGCTGATTGCTCCTTCCTGTGTTTCCAAAAAGGCCAAAGTAAATAACCCAGTCCTTCTTTTCACTGTAGACAAGCCATGATCTGCTTATCTGTTCTCCATTTTTCATTTGGATGAAATAATAGCTGCATGAATCATGACAGCAGACAAGATAGAGGAGAGCAGGAGGCGGGGTTACCAATCTACTTGCTCTGGAGAGCAGAGTTCGCTGCTTTTAGATGTTGTCTCCAAAGTCTCCAGTAGCAGAAAAAAGTCTCTAGATTTGGCGCTAGGAGCTTTTTAGAAATCAAAGTGCTAGAGGGGTCTGAAAAGTGGCTAAATATAGCGACTAAAGCGCTAAGTTGGCAACACTGCTCTTTGCATGGTTTGTTTTCAAATGGTTTGCTGCTGTCTGATTGGACCTTTCTGAACATGTGCAGCAAATGGACTGATCCAATATGGTGGACACTGAAGGGGGGGGGCTGAGACACACTTAATATTATCAGCGTTCTGATGGCGTTTTAGCAAAAGGATTTTTATCAAAAACATAATGTGCACAAATAAGGAATAGTTGTATTAACCAGACATGAAAACAGAATTTTATGGGGCCCCCAGGAACTTGGGGCCCTAGCCTAGTATTGGCTAATGGTAAATCTTTCCCTGGTTTGCACCCGCCGTGAGTTAAAGAGGATTTCAGGTAAATTGTTTTTGGAGCTCAGTCTATGAGGATCCATTTGTGACGCTATGTCAAAAATAAATTGTTTTGTATTATTTAACCTGTCATGGTGATATATAATAGGGATGCACGATATAATCGGCCCCCTATCGGTATCGGCCTTAAAACTGAATATCGGACATCGCCCCCCCCACCGATATTTAACCCGATATTTGATCAGCTTCTGAGTTTCTTAAGTCTAAAAAATAAAAAATACTTCTTCTTCTTCCTCAAAAACTTCTTTTTCACAGACTTAAAAACTTCTAAAGACGAGGGAAAAAATATTGATACATTAAAATATCCCAATATCTTCATATGCTGATATATTGCCATTTAAAAACACCGTATCAATCTCTTTTACTAATGAAATATTGCTATATGTCATCGTTATGCTACGAAATCCCCTGAAAATTCACGAAAATTTGCCATATTTTTATATGTTGATATATTGACGCGGTATCGATCTATTTTACTAACAAAATCTCACAAGAATTTGCAAAATATCACGAGAGTTTGTAACAGAACCATGAAAGTAAAATAGATCGATACCGCGTTTTTAAAAATCAATTTGATATCAGCATATGAAAATATATTTGAGTATTTTATTTTTCAAAGTGTCAGAAATGGATAACAAAACTGCGATTTTCAATGACTACTTATTTTTGTCCAGCTTTAACATCGGTATCGATATCGGTTATCGGCTACATGAGTTTTAAAATATCGGCATATCGGATATCGGCCAAAATCCCAATATCGTGCATCCCTAATATATATATATATATATATATAGTTCCAAACTAATTTTTTTATTATTAATATTAATATAATGAATTTCTTCAGGACCAGTTCACAACACGTTTGCAGAGGTGTCTCTACTAGATCATCCAGTCAGATTGGTTCAGTTTTCTAAGGAAAACCAGCTAATTGAAAGTGAAAATACTTCGTTAAAATATGAACCGGTAGAATAACGGCAGAATAACCCCGAGAATTTGGGTTGGTTGTTAACTTTGAACTTCCACAAATGGCAAACTTTGAGTTCAGTCTTCCTGTTTAATATGAATCCAGTGTTTTTATTTCTGACTTCAAGATTTTGACTTAATGTGGAACAAATGTAATATTTTATGCAAGTATGGCACTAAATATGGACCCTAGGGTTCAAAAGATTTGTTAAACTTAAAAAACAAAAAATTAATTTCAAAATTATTTTGCAACAAGTGTTTTTGTAAAATATTACCTCTGCATTTTGTAGTTATTTCTTCAAAATCTAAAGAAAGGTAACTAAGAAACAAAATTTAACAAATTTAAAACAGAAAATATCTTTACACTACTTTTCAAATTATATTTTTTTTTTTTCTGGGTTTAATTTATTTTGTTTTTAACAAATTTAAACTGGAAAAAAAAAATCTGAAAAATAGGAAAAATTATCTTAAAAATAAATAAAAAACTAAAAAAGGAGTATGGTAAAAGTACTTTAAAAAATATTTTTGGTGTCAGGTCTTTATTTTTTATAAAAAGGTTTTAGAGTAAACTTTGTGGCCCTAAATTAACTCCTTAGAGCAAAATTAAAACCTGTGAAAATGAACTGGAACGATGAAATAGAGGTGAGCATAAAGTGATGTTGAGGCAATTATGGAGATTATTGTTGTTCCATGAAGTTTGTAAAAAGAAAAAAAAAACTTTTTTTTTCTTACTATTTTTAGATTTTATTTTGGTTTTTCTTTCACTTTCAAACTGCTCAGTTCCAGCAGTTTCAAACGAAAAGTAAAACAAAAATTTAATCTGAAAAATATCTCAATTCAGGTTCCCATCGTTAATTTAAAAAATATATTTTTTCTAAATATACAAAGTTATAAAAACATATACAGGTGCTGGTCATAAAATTAGAATATCATGAAAAAGTAGATTGATTTCAGTAATTCCATTTAAAAAGTGAAACTTGTATATTATATTCATACATTACATACAAACTCATATATTTCAGATGTTTATTTTGTTTAATTTTGATGATTACAAATGACAACAAATGAAAATCTCAAATTCATCATATCAGAAAATTAGAATATTGTGAAAAGGTTCAAAATTGATGGCCCCTGGTGCCACACTCTAATCAGCTAATTAACTCAAACCACCTGCAAAAGCCTTTAAATGGTCTTTCAGTCTAGTTCTATAGGCTACACAATCATGGGGAAGACTGCTGACTTGACAGTTGTCCAAAAGACGACCATCGACACCTTGCACAAGGAGGGCAAGACACAAAAGGTCATCGCTAAAGAGGCTGGCTGTTCACAGAGCTCAGTGTCCAAGCACATTAATAGAGAGGCGAAGGGAAGGAAAAGATGTGGTCGAAAAAAGTGTACAAGCAAGAGAGATAACCGCACCCTGGAGAGGATTGTGAAACAAAACCCATTCAAAAATGTGGGGGAGATTCACAAAGAGTGGACTGCAGCTGGAGTGAGTGCTTCAAGAACCACCACACACAGACGTATGAAAGACATGGGTTTCTGCTGTCGCATTCCTTGTGTCAAGCCACTCTTGAACCACAGACAGCGTCAGAAGCGTCTTGCCTGGGCTAAAGAGAAACAGGACTGGGCTGCTGGTGAGTGGTCCAAAGTCATGTTCTCTGATGAAAGTAAATTTTGCATTTCCTTTGGAAATCAAGGTCCCAGAGTCTGGAGGAAAAGAAGAGAGGCACTTCATCCACGTTGCTTGAAGTCCAGTGTAAAGTTTCCACAGTCAGTGATGGTTTGGGGTGCCATGTCATCTGCTGGTGTTGGTCCATTGTGTTTTCTGAGGTCCAGGGTCAACGCAGCCACATACCAGGAAGTTTTAGAGCACTTCATGCTTCCTGCAGCTGACCAACTTTTTGGAGATGCAGATTTCATTTTCCAACAGGACTTGGCACCTGCACACAGTGCCAAAGCTACCAGTACCTGGTTGAAGGACCATGGTATCCCTGTTCTTAATTGGCCAGCAAACTCTCCTGACCTTAACCCCATAGAAAATCTATGGGGTATTGTGAAGAAGAAGATGCAATACACCAGACCCAACAATTCAGAAGAGCTAAAAGCCACTATTAGAGCAACCTGGGCTATCATAACACCTGAGCAGTGCCACAGACTGATCGACTCCATGCCACGCCGCATTGCTGCAGTAATACAGGCCAAAGGAGGCCCAACTAAATACTGAGTGCTGTACATGCTCATACTTTTCATGTTCATACTTTTCAGTTGGCCAACATTTCTATAAATCCTTTGTTTTTATTGGTCTTCAGTAATATTCTAATTTTCTGATATGATGAATTTGAGATTTTCATTTGTTGTCATTTGTAATCATCAAAATTAAACAAAATAAACATCTGAAATATATGAGTTTGTATGTAATGTATGAATATAATATACAAGTTTCACTTTTTAAATGGAATTACTGAAATCAATCTACTTTTTCATGATATTCTAATTTTATGACCAGCACCTGTATATACCTTTAGATTAAAAAATGAAAAAGGGTTTAGTTAAATTCTCAGTAAAAAAAAAAATAAATAAAAGTAGTGAACAACATTTACGCTCCATATTTAACTCCATACTTTCTATTCTCTCCTTCCTCTGTCTTTATCAGGTCAGGATGCCATTTTATGTAGAACAATGTTTAAAAATAACAGCACGTCTGGATTTAAATACTTTGGTTACACTTGACGTTTGAATAGAAATTATTTCTAAAAACTTTTACAATCAGGAAACAAGTTTCTTACTTAATGGATGAAGTTTTTAGCTCTGAGCTCATTTAGAAAAATGATCTAATCTACAAATTGGCATCTTCTCTGACATCAGCAGCAGATTTCATTTAAACGCTTTAAAACATCAACATTTGACTCATTTGGAACCTCATCCTGAAGAATTCCTCCACCTAAACCAGGAACGACAATCACCTGCGAGACAGACGGACATTTTCAGACCGTCTTCAGCCGCTGTTTTTCCAGAATTTTATTACATATCTTTTTTATTATGTACAGAAAAAGACAAGTTTAAACTGTGCTGTGAGACAGAAACCGAAGGGAACAAGCCAAACGAGACAGAAAAAGTGACATGACAGCGATTAGCTGGTGTTTCTTCAGCCAACACCGTCTACAGAGCGCCTGCTGCATTCAACTACTGGAAAGCAAGAAAAAAAAAAGTGCAAAATGACACAAAATATCCCCCCCCCCCAAATCAAAGGAAACCCAAAACAGAAGTAAAAAGTAAAAAAAAAGCCAAATCACATTCATGAGCCAAAGAAGCTGAACTCCAGTCCCCGTCTTCCCACCTACAGATCAGCCTGATCCTTCCTAAACACACAGGATTCAATGAAAGAACACCAACAATCCGTCGCCTGGACAACAGAGACAGGCAACAAAAACAAACAAACAAAAAAAGAAGCCCAAAGATCCACGCGTGAGAATAAGACCGCTTTACTGTGGATTCTTGTTCTGCACCGGCGGCGGCGGTGAGGACGGCGGGATGCCGTGATGGAGAGATGCACCTTCTACCTAGTCTGTACACTTTATGCTCAACCTCCAGAGTTTTGGTTTTTAAGGGAGGGGGGTGGGGGGAGGAAAGGGAATCAGAAATCTTTATTTTTTTTTTATTAAAAGTCAGGGAGTTCATATCCGGTCGTCGTTCCCAGACCAGTCAGTCCCTGAAACTCCAGATGAAGTCGCCAAGGCTGCAGAGCTGCTAGCTAAGGGGGGTGGGGTGGGGGTGGGGGGTCCTGTTCACTTTAGCAGAAAGATATTTTTATGTTATTTATTTTTTGATCAGCAGCAAGATTCCAGTTTTGATTCATAGCAGGAGGTCCTGAAACAGCTGCAGGCATCAGAACAGACTCCTAACTCACGGATACGGCGGCGCTAACATCGGTCGGGGACATCGGAATGTCGCCCAGTCTGATCCGATCGACACGCTCCGGTTTGCTGGAAGCAGATCAGGTCGGGCTGAGTCTACCTATGGAGCTACATAGGGGCCATAAAGTTGAGTCTACATTTTTTTTTGTTTTTAAAGTGGGAAAAAAAATTGTAGAAACTGAAACACAATTCGGAAAACTAAAAAAAAAAAAAACACTTGGAACTACATCATTTTTATAACTGAAAGGATTTAAAAATTGTGTAACAGAAGAAAAAAAATCGATTATAAGTCTTTTAAACTACTTCTCAGATTATAATTTTTTTACTCCAGTATCAGATTTTCTTTTCATTTTTTTAATGTTATATTAAAAACAAAACTGAAAAGTAGTTTCAAAAACTTCCTTTATTATTATCTATTTATTTATTATCCCACATTATTTTCATTTTTAAATCGTTTTTTGGGGATTCAAATTTATTTTTTAGTTTCAACATTTCTTTTTAGTAAAAAAAAAACTTTATGGCTCCAATCTATCTCCATAATTTTACAGATGGAGTGTGTCATTTTTTTTCTCATAAAGTTTTAAGGCTGCAGATAAAAAAAAAAGAAAAAGAAGGCTTTTCTGGATGTCCACCATGCGGCTAACAAACATTAGCTAACCCATCCATAGTGCTCATGATGCTAAAGGCGAAGCTCAAGCTACAGGATGTTGGATGGTTGGGGGTTAGCTAAGACGCTGGCGTCTCTTCCCTTTATTTGTAGGTTAGCGTAAAATATCACCGAAACCCCGAAGAAAATCAAGCTAATGCTAAAGGCTTCTAGCTTGCTGTAATGGCGATATCGTGGATGGGGATTGGCTCCACCTGCTGATGATGGAAGTATTTAGTGTCTTAATGGAAAGAGATGTCAGAGCGGGACGGCTAGCAGCTAGATCGCAGCTCCTACAAACGCGTAAAAATGCCGCTAAGGCAGAATCAGCCCAGAGTTTACGTGTGTTCTCCATCGGCGGCGATCGGGAAACTCATCGGTTCCAACTTTTTCCCACCGAGGTTTGGCTAGGAGCTTTCTAAACATGTGGAAGCCTCCAAATGTTGGAGCTGAAGGTGAGAACTGAAGGCTAACAGGAAGTTAAGGAGGCGCTGTGGCGGAGTTAGCCTGAGAGAGCTTCATCTGGAGGCTAACAGGAGGGAGGCTAAATATATTAGCAGCGGAGACTTCCAGGACCAAAAAAAAAAAAGACAGGATGGAAGAAGAGAAGAAAGGTTTGGTCATAACTGCTAACTGTTCTAGAGAACGCCGTCTGTAACAACATGGATCCTTTTCTCCCGTCCAACGCCATCTGACGCAAATGAGCCAGAGCTTTTTATCGGTGTGGTGTTGAACCAGAATCATCAGTCGCATGCAGGACGCCGCCCCTAAAGGATTCTGGGTAGAACCTCTCCACCGTCTGACGACTCGCCGAACAACTAAAGAAACCTTCTACCGTTTTTCCAGGTGGGAGAAAAGAGCAAGCTGGGGGTGGGGTGGGGGGTAAGGGGCGGGGATAAAACCGTGATGGGAGGACTGGGGGTCCCTTAACAGCAGCCCCCTCCAGACTGCCTCACTGGGGTGCTCTCGATCTTTAGGTTGGGCTTGTCCCCGCTGGCCGTGGCCCCGGGGCCCATGCGCTTCTTGATCTCAGCCGCCATGGTCATGAAAGCCTGCTCCACGTTGGTGGCGTTCTTGGCACTGGTCTCCAGGAAAGGGATGGCCAGAGAGTCGGCAAACTCCTGTCAGGGAAAAAAAGAAAAAACAAGGAGAGAAGGCGGTGAAACGCTGAAGCCCTTCACAACGATTCCAGCAGCGCGTTTATGGCAAGACTGAATCACAAAAAAATTATTCTTTCCCTCCATAAACGCTTTAACGGGAGCACGAAGCATAAATCTGGCCAACTGGAACAGAAGCGTACTGATGACATCACCACATGCTCAGCTCGTCTGGAGCGTCATTTCACCTCCTGTTATTATGACTTTTCATTTATTGGGGGAATACATGAAAGAGAGGGGGCCGCTGCAGACGGGCTAACGCTAGCCGCGGCCGCTGCAGACGGGCTAACGTTAGCCCTGGCTCCGCTGATTGGGAAATAACACGTAGTTTCTACTTATTTCTAGATGGTTTTTGCAGTGCAGGTAAAGAAAAGGGATATCTGGAAAAACCGGCGGGCCTCAAACGTCTCATTTTACCTTGGCTGTTGTGTAGTCGACCACTTTCTTAGTAGTGAGGTCACACTTGTTTCCCACCAGAAGCTTGTTAACATTTTCACTGGCGTAGCGATCGATTTCCTGCAGCCACTGTTTGATGTTGTTATAAGACTCCTGGAAAAGCAGAGAAATATGTTAAAAGGTTAAAGTTCAACCAAATGGTTCAGATTTCACATTTTTTATCTAACAATTTTTTTTCCAAATAATTTTGTAAATTTGATTTTTTTTCAGTTAACTTTTGTTTCTAAAGTTCTTTAATGGTTAATGTCTTTTTCTGAAACAAAATAAAATATTTTTTTTGTAACATACATTTAAAAAAAAATCCTGTTTAACAGATTTTATTCTCTACTTTCGGATGGTTGGAATGAGGACCAGTAGCCTTTCCAAAGCACAGTCATAAAGAAATATAAAAAATTGAAAGAATAAAATGTCAAAAACATATAGAATAAAATGTGAAAAAACTGAAAAAAGTAAAAAAAAAAAAAATACATTGAATATTAAACTTTCACATAAATATTCTGAATTACTATTTAACTTTTTTTGATTGACAAGGTTTTAAGGTCAATTACTGAAAAGCATTTTCTTGTGCTTTCTGTCTTTTGCTTTCAATAATTCTGGGTCAAATTTCTCTCCATAAATAGGAGGCGTTAGAGGAAACATCCAAATGTAATTAAATCTCTGGTCTCCTGTTGGACTCACCTGATCGGTCACGTCGTAAACTACGATGATGCCGTGGGCGCCACGATAATAACTAGAGGTGATGGTTCGAAACCTCTCCTGCCCTGCCGTGTCCCACTGATGGAGCAGGAAGACAAAACAGCAACTATAAGAATAAATGTAATTTCTGTTGGTAAGATAAAACGGAAACATCCGATCTTGTACTAATCGGACCGATATGCTTCAAAATGACCAACATTGACCGATCCAGCTGGTAAAGCAGATATTTCATCTGAGGTTTTATTTTATAGAAACAAAACTTGGATAAAGCGATGGAGTGATCCAGGCTTCTTAAGGCCGATACCGTTTATTCTGACGACAGTCTGACTGATTGAGCCAATGTTCCTTTTTCTTCCTCCATTTGTATGAAAATGAAACCTTGATTAATAACTTTATTGACAAGATAAAACCAGACATTAACAATGAGGGAGCAGCAATGCTGAGCTTCCGCTGACCTCGACGCCCGGCTGCTGATGGTACCAATGAAGCTACATATTTCTGACTGCTGGGATCAGGTTAGGGAGTCTGCTGGGTCGCAGCCCGCCGCTGCTGGGTCACAGTCCGCCACCGCCGCCGCCACTGCTGGGTCGCAGTCCGCCGCAGTCCGCCGCAAACATGCTGAGGTGCAGCTCTATCATTTAGCCGCTTATTTAAATCCTAAACGTTGTTAAAAGATGAAACGATGTCAGATAAAAAAGCGTCTTGTGGCGCCTGCTGCTGCGTCGTGACGACAGGAGGTGTGGCCGCGGCGTTCAGAGCGTCAGACCAGAACCGACTCGGTTCCTTTTTGGTCACCAAGCCAACGACCTGCTGCAGCCAGACCTTCCTCCTCGGTAGAAACCATGAAAGAGGAAGAGGAGCGATCTGCGGCCGTTTCCTTCGTCCTGCTCTGCTGCACAGATTTCTGCTCCCATTTATTCACAGCAAAGAAAAATGAATCAGAGACGAACGTTTGGCGGAAAAACTTCCAAAGATGCAACTTTGAAAACTGTTTAGGAGTAATCCATGATCGCAAAACTTCAGACAAATATTTTCTCCATGTATTTTCAAAATTGCAACTTTGAAAACATTCTAAGCCACCAAAAAAGAAAAAAGAAAAAGAGGCTTTAGGCTTTAATTAATGATAAATGGAAACTCTTTTCAGATTTTATATTCTCAAATACATGTCGAAATCTTCAAAATTTAAATTCTCTTTTTCATATATTTTTCCTGATTTTATTTAATTTTAAATATCTCTGTTAATTTCTTTTCAATATTGGTAAAAGTTTAATCATTTTAATTTAAAACATCTTGCTGTGTTTGATGTAAATATAGAAAATGTAATTTAAGTTTTTTTTTTTTACAAAGTAAAATGGAGGGCGACCCGGCTGCTCAGAGGAGCTGACGGGACGGATGGCACCGACAGGACGGATCCGGTAGCGACACGTTTCCCAGGATCAACGCTCTGTAGTTTAACTCTGATTTTAGAAAGGCAGTCTGAGGCTCTTTAGACGCTTTAAGCTTTAAATCACTTAGATTAAAAATAGTAAAAAGAGACAGTTTTTATTCTAATAATTGATATAATAACAGATGTATGTTTTGGTATTTTCTCCAACGAATTTCCCCCAAAAACTAACAGAAATATATATATAGTCTTTTCTAACTGGATTTTGTTTTTACATAACTTGAAAAACCAGCAAATAGCTGTAGATATTTATTTAATATATTTTTTAAATAGGTGATGTAATGCTGTAGGTTAGTCAGAAAGTGAACAACTACAGGTGCTTGGTTCCAGGTACTTAGAGATTCACTGATCATCTCCCTTTATCTTCTCTTTCTTTCATATTTTCTACTTTTTTTCTCTTCTTCCTTTCCTGTTCTACTTTAAAAGAAAAAAAAAAGAAATGTCTCTCTGGATTCAAAGGCAGCAGGACCCTGGATTAGAACCTAACGATGGAGCAGGAAGTGAACAGAGCCTCAAACACCAGCAGGATGTTTAGCGTTAGCTTTAGCTTGGTTCTGGTATCCATCAACTCACAATCTGCAGCTTGATGGTCTTGCTGTCCAGCTCGATGGTGCGGATCTTAAAGTCCACCCCGATGGTGCTGATGTAGCTCTCTGTGTAGGTGTCATCCTGGAGGAGAACAGAAGACAGGGAGAACCTGAATGCATCAGAACCTGAAAGGACCAGAACCTAAACGCATCACAACCTGAACGTATCAGAGCCCAAACGCATCAGAACCTGCATCATAACCCGAACGCATCATAACCTGAATGCATCAGAACCTGAACGGACCAGAACCTGAAAGGACCAGAACCTGAACGCATCAGAACATGAACACATAAGAGCCCGAACTTAATCAGAGCCTGAACGCATCAGAAAATGAACACATCACAACCTGAATGTATCAGAGCCTGAACGTATGGGGCAAAAAATTGTAGTTTTATTATTTGCAAATAATAAATTGAACTTGGCTGCAGTAATGTCCCGTACAGTACAATACCGCCAACTGGTGGTATGTAGGTGCAGGTGCAAGTTGCAGCAACGCATCAGAACCCGAACGCATCAGAGCCCCGAACGCATCAGAGCCCCGAACGCATCAGAACCCCGAACGCATCAGAGCCCCGAACGCATCAGAACCCTGAACGCATCAGAACCCCGAACGCATCAGAGCCCCGAACGCATCAGAGCCCCGAACGCATCAGAACCCCGAACGCATCAGTCAGACAGCAGAAGGAACAGAGGTGAGGCGATACTCACAGCGAAGCGGAGCAGCAGACAGGATTTTCCCACCCCTGAGTCTCCGATGAGGAGCAGCTTGAACAGATAGTCACTGAAAATGAAAAAAGAAAAAAAGAATAAATTAGTTATTTTGAAAGAAATCATCTGAATGCTGTTCAATTTAACCTTAAAAAGAGGAAAGGCAGAATATTTTTAACTGCTTATGTTCCTAAAAGGAGCTGAACCCCTAAAAAAAACTTTATTTCGCAACAACCATCTGTTTGAGAGGAATTAGATATTTAAAGGTCACAGCTACGACTTTTCCATCAGAATAATTTATTTCTCAATAATAAAACATAAAGTGGGGCAAAAAAGTATTTAGTCAGCCACCAATAGTGCCAATAAGTTCTCCCACTCAAAAAGATGAGAGAGGCCACCCTAACCCTAAAAGACACCTGTCCACAACCTCAAACAGTCACACTCTAAACTCCACCATGGCCAAAACTAGAGAGCTGTCAAAGGAAACCTGAAACAAAATTATAGACCTGCACCAGGCTGGGAAGTCTGAATCTGCAACAGGTAAACAGCTTGGTGTGAAGAAATCAACTGTGGGATCAATTATTAGAAAATGGAAAACATACAAGACCACTGATAATCTTCCTCGATCTGGGGCTCCACGTAAGATCTCACCCCGTGGGGTCAAAATGATCACAAGAACGGTGAGTAAAAATCCCAGAACCACACGGGGGGACCTAGTGAATGACCTGCAGAGAGCTGGGACCAAAGTAACAAAGGCTACCATCAGTAACACACTACGCCGCCAGGGACTCAAATCCTGCAGTGCCAGACGTGTCCCCCTGCTTAAGCCAGTACATGTCAAGGCCCGTCTCAAGTTTGCTAGAGAGCATTTGGATGATCCAGACGATGACTGGGAGAATATCATATGGTCAGATGAAACCAAAATAGAACTTTTTGGTAAAAACTCTACTCGTCGTGTTTGGAGGAGAGAGAATGCTGAGTTGCATCCAAAGAACACCATACCTACAGTGAAGCATGGGGGTGGAAACATCATGCTTTGGGGCTGTTTTTCTACTAAGGGACCAGGACGACTGATCCGTGTGAAGGAAAGAATGAATGGGGCCATGTATCGTCAAATTTTGAGTGAAAACCTCCTTCCATCAGCAAGGGCATTGAAGATGAAACGTGGCTGGGTCTTTCAGCATGACAATGATCCCAAACACACCGCCCGGGTAACGAAGGAGTGGCTTCGTAAGAAGCATTTCAAGGTCCTGGAGTGGCCTAGCCAGTCTCCAGATCTCAACCCCATAGAAAATCTTTGGAGGGAGTTGAAAGTCCGTGTTGCCCAGCGACAGCCCCAGAACATCACTGCTCTAGAGGAGATCTGCATGGAGGAATGGGCCAAAATACCAGCAACAGTGTGTGAAAACCTTGTGAAGACTTACAGAAAACTTTTGATCTCTGTCATTGCCAACAAAGGGTATATAACAAAGTATTGAGATGAACTTTTGTTATTGACCAAATACTTATTTTCCACCATATTTTGCAAATAAATTCTTTAAAAATCAGACAATGGGATTTTCTGGACTTTTTTTTCTCATTTGGTCTCTCATAGTTGAGGTATATCTATGATGAAAATTACCGGCCTCTCTCATCTTTTTGAGTGGGAGAACTTGCACTATTGGTGGCTGACTAAATACTTTTTTGCCCCACTGTAGTCTAGATTCAGAAACAGCTCATAACGCATTTGTCCTGCTGGATTTTATTATAAGACATTTTTGTGAGGTGAGAGCTCCATTAAATCTGCCTTTAAGAAAACTGTTTGATCCTAATTTTTGGGTGATTTTCTTTTATTTATTGCAACATTATCCGTCTCTTACAGACGGATGTTTCAGTGTGACTCACCTAAAGTCAAACGCTGCGTCATGATGTGAAATCTGCTGTTTCAACAATAAAAAAAGCTTCCAAGAAAATAAAATAAATAGACATCTGAAAGGTTTTTTTTTCTCAGGTGTCGTGTGGTAAAGAAAAACAGAAGTTTTTGTCTATTGTGGTTATTATCTAGGGCAGAGGTCATGGATTAGAAGTCCGGAACTAACCTGACTTAAAACATTTATAAATTACTGCATGTTGTCCGACAACAGTGTCTAACTTCAGTTGCACTTCTTCTCCTGTTAATACGATAAAGCCCTGGGGAGCGTCCGGCTCCAGGCTGCACGTGATCCAAATCAGCCAATGAGCTGTCAGTCTGGGCTGCTGTAGTCTCCCTGTAGACTGTCCCTTTGTTCTATCCCTGTAGTCTGTCCTTGTAGACTGTTCCTGTAGACTGTCCCTGTAGTCTATCCCTGTAGACTGTCCCTGTAGTCTATCCCTGTAGACTGTCCCTGTAGTCTATCCCTGTAGACTGTCCCTGTAGTCTGTCCCTGTAGACTGTCCCTGTAGTCTGTCCCTGTAGTCTGTCCCTGTAGTCTATCCCTGTAGACTGTCCCTGTAGTCTGTCCCTGTAGTCCATCTCTGTAGACTGTCCCTGTAGTCTATCCCTGTAGTCTGTCCCTGTAGTCTGTCCCTGTAGTCTGTCCCTGTAGTCGGTCCCTGTAGTCGGTCCCTGTAGTCCATCTCTGTAGACTGTTCCTGTAGACTGTCCCTGTAGACTGTCCCTGTAGTCTATCCCTGTAGACTGTCCCTGTAGTCTGTCCCTGTAGTCTGTCCCTGTAGTCCATCTCTGTAGACTGTCCCTGTAGTCTATCCCTGTAGACTGTCCCTGTAGACTGTCCCTGTAGTCTATCCCTGTAGACTGTCCCTGTAGACTGTCCCTGTAGTCTATCCCTGTAGACTGTCCCTGTAGTCTGTCCCTGTAGTCCATCTCTGTAGACTGTCCCTGTAGTCTGTCCCTGTAGTCGGTCCCTGTAGTCCATCTCTGTAGACTGTCCCTGTAGTCCATCTCTGTAGACTGTCCCTGTAGTCTATCCCTGTAGACTGTCCCTGTAGTCGGTCCCTGTAGTCGGTCCCTGTAGTCGGTCCCTGTAGTCCATCTCTGTAGACTGTCCCTGTAGTCTATCCCTGTAGTCCATCTCTGTAGTCTGTCCCTGTAGACTGTCCCTGTAGTCTGTCCCTGTAGTCATGCACAAAAAAAAATACTTTCTTTTTGGTGTTTTTTGAAGCGTATGGCGATCATCTGACCTTAAATTGTTTGGTTTATTGTACATGAATAAAGGGATACATGCTCGCTGAGGTAGTTTAAAATCAATTTTTTTGTACAAAACTAAAAAGAAAAAAGCAAATCTGACGTCTAGCGCATATTGACTGTTGGTATGCTGGTCTGACAGAACAAGCGGTCCAGACAGTGCAGGTCTGCAGCTCCACTCTCTTGAAATGTTCGGCCTGTAGCCAAAAATAATTCAATTTATTTCTGGAAACATGCAAAGTCCAGTAATGATGTCATTATATAACATTCTTTGGACTTAACATATATCATTTGATGGGACCAAGGTTTTTTATTTAACTAAAACGAAAGTTACGTATGTAACTACGGTTCTATGAATCCCGGATGACCGCCAGAGGGCGGTGCTGAAAGCACTGAATGTTCCCTTCGGGCATGCGCAGTTCGAGTAATTATACCAACAGAGTCACACCTGTGACTCCGGATGACCACTCAGAAGCTATATAGCCTGGTGTCATCCTTTGCTCTGCTCCTACAGAATCTTCTCGCAAAAGCAAGGATTCTGAGTGACAGAGAAGCTCTGGCGGTCATCCGGGATTCATAGAACCGTACTTACATACGTAACTTTCGTTCTATTTCATCCCTACTGACCGCCAGAGGGCGGTGCTGAAAGCACTGAATGACTAATGCCAACGATGTCACAAGGAATCCTGAGCGCATACCTCACAGAGGAGGCCCAGCAGAACCTTGTAAAAGGACCTGACCCAGGGGATGAGGGGCAGCCACGTTAACACTGTAGAACCTGGTGAAGGTGGTTGGGGAAGCCCATGAAGCAGCAGCACATATTGCTTCCAGCGGAACCCCTCTCAAAGCAGCCCAGGAAGCGGTGACGCTCCTGGTGGAATGTGCTCTCACACCGACTGGCAGGGAGCAGTGACCTGCAGCGTAGGCGTGGCAGATGACACTCACAATCCAATGGGACAGACGCTGTTTAGAAAGAGGACAGCCTAACCTTGGACCCCCATAGCATAGGAAAAGCTGGTCCGAGCGTCTCAGATTGGCGGTGGCTGCAATGTATGCCTCCAACGCTCTTACTGGGCACAACAACTCAGACTCATTCTCAGTTGTACCAGATTGAGGCTGAAATCGAGCCAGGCGCAATGGCTGGCTACGGTGAAAAGGAGACAACACCTTAGGCACAAACGCAGTATTAGGCCACAGGGTAACACCAGAGCCATCTGGATTCCACCTGATACACCTAGGGCTGACAGAAAGAGCATGTAGCTCGCTGACCCTCTTAGCTGAGACGATAGCCATCAGGAAAGCAGTCTTGCAGGAAAGCCACTTGAGTTCTGCTTGTGGCAAAGGCTCGAATGGAGGGTGGCACAGAGCTGTGAGAACCAACGGCAGATCCCAATCTGGGGCTCGTGGAGCGGGCCGCTGGCACAACCTACGAGCACCACGCAGAAAAAGTGAAACCAGTTAATGGCGCCCCACTGTACGGTTGTCAACAGATTGGTGAAGACATGAAATTGCTGCAACATACACTTTAAGGGTCGAAGGAGAGCGGCCCTTATCAAGGAGAGACTGGAGGAACTCCAAGATAGTGGGCACCGAGCAGGAAACCGGGTTCTCATTGTGGGCAGAGCACCACTGAGAAAAGAGGCGCCATCTGTTAGCATACTGCAGCCGAGTGGAGGAAGCCCTAGCACTCAATATGGTGTGTCTCACAGTGTCTGAACACCCAGTCAGCCTCCCAGGGGCCATGCCCACAGCTGGAGACGTTGAGGGTTGGGGTGCCATATCTGTCCCCCCAACTGAGACAGCAGATCCCTCCTTGCTGGAAGACGCCATGGAGTACCGTGACACAGACTCCAAAGCAGCGGGAACCACGGCCGCGCTGGCCAGAACGGAGCTACCAGCAACACTCTGTGGCCCTGCTCGAGAACCCTCCGTAGAGTCGGCCAAATCAGTGAGAGGGGTGGAAGGCATACAGGAGAACCTGCGGCCATGGATGAGCCAGTGCGTCCTGGCCCAGTGCGCCCACCACCCCGGTTAGGGAATACCATAGGGTGCAATGGGTCGACTCCTCTGTGGCGAACAGATCTACCTCTGCCTGCCCAAAGAGGTTCCAGATTATGCGCACTATGTCGCGGTGAAGAGACCACTCTCCCGGAGCAGGTGCCTGGCGGGATAGAGAGTCCGCAACCTGGTTCTGCCGTCCTGGCAGATACGCTGCACGCAGGGTACACAGACGGGGAAACGCCCATTCCAGGAGATCCCTTGACACCTTCAAGAGACGCGCTGACCTGGTGCCCCCTTGGTGGTTTATATGATATACAACAGAGGTGTTGTCCGTCCGAATCAGCACATGCCTTCCCTCTAGGTGGGGCAAAAGGCACCGGAGGGCCATGTGCACAGCCCGCAGCTCCAGCACATTTATGTGTTCGGTGCGCTCCCTTGGGTCCCAGAGACCCCGAACAGCTCTGTGTTGCCACACGGCACCCCAGCCCATGAGGCTGGCATCCGTGGTGACCACCCCCCATCGACACACTACTAGCCCCATTGGAACACCACTGGACAGAAGGGTCCCCTCTCGCCAAGGAGCTAGGGCATGGAGGCAGCTCCTGGTCACCATCAGCCTGCGATGCCTGTGCAGCCTGGCGTCTAGGCGAAAGCTGTTGAGCCATCGCTGCAAAGGACGCAGAAGGAGCAGCCCTAAGGGCACGACACGAGTGACTGATGTCAGTTTGCCCAGCATTCGCAGGAAGATTATGTAGGGAAACTCCCTGCCCAGTCTGAATCGACGGACAAGCTGGAGTATGTCGTCCACCCTGTGAACAGATGGACGGGCCATCATGGTAGCGGAGTCCAGATGCATCCCAAGAAAGGTGGTTGTCTGAGATGGAACCAGACAACTCTTTGCCAAGTTGACTTTGAGGCCTAACAGTGACACATGAAGTAGAAGCCGGGACGTATCCCGAGAGGCAGCTACCTGAGAGGGAGCACAAAGAAGCCAATCGTCCAGGTATGGCAGAATCCTGACTCCGGAGGCCTGTAGAGGAGAGAGGGCTGCTTTCACGCATCGAGTAAACACCCTCGGGGAAAGGGAGAGCCCGAATGGGAGCACCCGGAATTGCCAATGGCGCCCCCGATAGGCGAACCTGAGAAAACGGCGATGTTCTGCCGCAATAGGCATGTGAAAGTAGGCGTCTGTCAGATCTATTGATGTAAACCAATCTCCCGCCACAATGGTCTGAAGGACCTCTGTTATGGTGAGCATGTGGAAGGGAAGGACCTTCAGGTACCGATTCAGTCTCCTTAGGTCTAAAATGGGGCGAAAACCACCGGTCTTCTTGGCCACAAGGAAGTATGTTGAGTAGTAGCCTCTGGGTTGCCGCAGAGGATCTACAGACTCGATTGCCCCCTTGCCCAGGAGGGCAGAAAGCTCCTGGTCTAGTGCCTGAGATTTCACCGGGTCTGTGATGACAGTCATTTTGACCCGGTGTGAGAGGGGGGGCCGCCGTCGGAACTGGAGCCTGTAGCCATTGGTTAAGGTGGCAACCACCCATGGATCTACGGCATGAGCAGCCCAGAAATTCAGCTGCTGATGGGAAAAATGTCGGACGGCTGGCCCGGTGGCATCAACTTCTATCCCCACGGCCCCTGGGGGCTCTGGGGGGAGGGCGTCCAGGATTTGAGGCCCGGGTCTGTCTAACAGGGCGGCAGACTGGCTCACGAAAGTCCCTTCTCGGTCTCTGCCGCACATCATGGGGATAGAAACCAACAGGTCTGCCACCAGTCTGAGGTCGGGGCTGAACGCTGGTGGTAGTGGCAGGGCGGCCCGAACGCTGGGGAAAGGCAGGTATGCTCCTGCGAAGGCCGGAAAGCTGCTGGCTAGTCTGACGTGCCTGAGCAGTCCGTTCCAGCGCCTCCAAGGCAGCTGATCCAAACAGCTCCCCTGGTACAACCGGGACACCCCTGAGGGTCCTACAGCATGCTTCAGTCAGAGGAGACTGTGCCAACCAGACCTGTCTACGAGCTTGGACAAGGAAAGACATGACCCGTCCAAGCTCTCTGGTCATCAGCGCAAAGGCCTGCAGCGCTGCGTCACTATAACCAACCGCCGCACTTGCACCACCAGTGTCCTGAACAGATGCAGACAGGGCAAACATGAGGTGCGCCAGGGAATTGCCAAGGCGGCCAGCACGCGCTCCTGCATTGTACGCCTTACAGAGGAGGTCATCTGTAACCCGACATTGAGTCCGCGGGCACCGGACATCAGGACGCAGGGCTTCATCTGGTGACACAATCAGTGAAGCAACAGCGGGTTCAATTGCTGGCATACGGTCCAGGCCAGCCTTCACTGACTCATGCATGGCAGCTAATACGCGACCATCCGAGGAGAGATGCGACAGCGCTCTCGGTTCCCGCCAACAGGCGTGTAACTCCTTCAGGTACTCCTCTGATGGAGGTACAGAAAAGGGAGTAGGAGCCCTTCCACGTCTGAAAAAAGCACTCCCGGAGCTGGATGCCTCTCCTTGTGGGAGTTCCAGCTGAAGCTGCTTCAGGGCCATAGACATGACCTCCCGCATGGAACCGTCACCGGCCTCTCCAACCGCACTCTGAGATGAACATGAACCAGCCTCAGAGGCTTGAGAGAACCCTGCCTCCTCCTCATCTCTAAAATGGGAAGCGGAAGCAGCCAGAGAGATAACGTCATCCTCTACAACCAGCTCAGGCATTGGTGGGGAAGAGAGCCCAACCACTGGGAGCGAGGGATCAGATTGCCGTGTCTGCAACAAGGACTTCATCTCTGCCAGCTCTGCTGACAACTGCTCCACCCTTGTGGACAGGCCCTGGTCAGGTTTGGCCCGCTTCGTCCGGGGGAGGGGCACAGATGCTGTGGTCCCACCACGGCGCTTAGAACGCTTGGGGGGAACCACCTGCCCAGAGGGCGGAAGGTCCGAGCCCTCCTGGGGGCATAACTGGGCCAACCGAGCCACCCTCACTGCCTGGGGCATAAAGCTGCAGTTCATGCAGGGGTTCTCAGACAGCGCCTCCAAAAGGTGCTCATGTCCAAGGCAGGTAGGGCACAGGTCGTGGCCATCCTCTGCCTGCAGGGCAGCCCCACAATCCATGCAGCTGTGAGAGCCATCCATGTCGAAGGCCGACAAGGCTCAAAGAACAGAAAGTATCGAAAATCGGGAGAGGGGGCGCAAACGCAGCCGTCACCAATTACAGCAGAGAAACGAAAGAGGCTGCGAGCACAAGGCAGCCGATACTGGGAGAGGGGGCGAGAACCGCTACCGTCACCAGGAATAAAACCAATAAACCAAAAAAGCTAACAACGTTAGCTGTAGGGAAACTTAAGTTGGGAGTATGAGCGAACAACGCTGCCGTCACCAATTATAGCGGATAAAACAAGAGAGGCTGCGGACACAAGGCGGCCGATACTGGGAGAGGGGTCGAGAACCGCTACCGTCACCAGGAATAAAACCAAAAAAGCTAACAACGTTAGCTGTAGGGAAACTTAAGTTGGGAGTAGGAGCGATAAACGCTTCCGTCACCAATTAAGAGAGCAGACCAAGGAAAAGACTGCCAAAAAGGTTGATATTGGGAGAGGGGGCGAAAAACGCTGCCGTCACCATTTATAACAAAGCAGACCGAGGAAGAAGGCTGCAAAAGTAGGAAATATACTGGGAGAGGGGGCGAAAACCGCTGCCGTCACCAGGTATAACACCAACAAACTAAAGAAGCTAACAACGTTAGCCGTATATAACTTCGGCAGTGAAGTTATTCACACTGGGAGTAGGGGCGAAATCGCTGCCGTCACCAGTTCGAAACAAAACAGCACGAAGCTGTAGGTAAAAAGATAAAGCCGTGAGCCGGGAGAGGGGGCGCGGACGCTACCATCACCAGCAAACAACTAACTTACCTTCCGTAATCCTCAGAATCGACCCGTTGCAGCCCTGGGAGGGCGGAGAATAACCGCAACTCCAGTCAAGAGACAGGGGCTTCAGACAACGGGGAAGTTAGCGAACCGCTTGCGAGAAGAAAAAAGGAGCAGAGCAAAGGATGACACCAGGCTATATAGCTTCTGAGTGGTCATCCGGTGTCACAGGTGTGACTCTGTTGGTATAATTACTCGAACTGCGCATGCCCGAAGGGAACATTCAGTGCTTTCAGCACCGCCCTCTGGCGGTCAGTAGGGATGAAATAGAACTAACAAAAACTACAACATTTCTTGTTTATCTGAAATAAAAAAATGAAAAAACAGAAAACTATGCAATAAAAAAACAACAAAAGCAAAACAAAAGGAAAAATCACAGAAACTAATTAAAACTTATGATTATCAGAGAAGTTTTTATCATAATGCATTAATCTGAGGTCTAGTTCCCAGTTGAGTTTTTCTCTTTTATTATTGTACCGCATTACGCCAGCAGAGGGCAGTCAGGTCATTTATGTTGCTGCAACCGGATATATACAGTGGGGCAAAAAAGTATTTAGTCAGCCACCAATAGTGCAAGTTCTCCCACTTAAAAAGATGAGAGAGGCCGGTAATTTTCATCATAGATATACCTCAACTATGAGAGACAAAATGAGAAAAAAAAATCCAGAAAATCACATTGTCTGATTTTTAAAGAATTTATTTGCAAAATATGGTGGAAAATAAGTATTTGGTCAATAACAAAAGTTCATCTCAATACTTTGTTATACCTTTGTTGGCAATGACAGAGATCAAACGTTTTCTGTAAGTCTTCACAAGGTTTTCACACACTGTTGCTGGTATTTTGGCCCATTCCTCCATGCAGATCTCCTCTAGAGCAGTGATGTTCTGGGGCTGTCGCTGGGCAACACGGACTTTCAACTCCCTCCAAAGATTTTCTATGGGGTTGAGATCTGGAGACTGGCTAGGCCACTCCAGGACCTTGAAATGCTTCTTACGAAGCCACTCCTTCGTTACCCGGGCGGTGTGTTTGGGATCATTGTCATGCTGAAAGACCCAGCCACGTTTCATCTTCAATGCCCTGGCTGATGGAAGGAGGTTTTCACTCAAAATGTGACGATACATGGCCCCATTCATTCTTTCCTTCACACGGATCAGTCGTCCTGGTCCCTTAGCAGAAAAACAGCCCCAAAGCATGATGTTTCCACCCCCATGCTTCACTGTAGGTATGGTGTTCTTTGGATGCAACTCAGCATTCTCTCTCCTCCAAACACGACGAGTAGAGTTTTTACCAAAAAGTTCTATGTTGTTTTCCTCTGACCATATGATATTCTCCCAGTCATTGTCTGGATCATCCAAATGCTCTCTAGCAAACTTGAGACGGGCCTTGACATGTACTGGCTTAAGCAGGGGGACACGTCTGGCACTGCAGGATTTGAGTCCCTGGCGGCGTAGCGTGTTACTGATGGTAGCCTTTGTTACTTTGGTCCCAGCTCTCTGCAGGTCATTCACTAGGTCCCCCCGTGTGGTTCTGGGATTTTTACTCACCGTTCTTGTGATCATTTTGACCCCACGGGGTGAGATCTTGCGCGGAGCCCCAGATCGAGGAAGATTATCAGTGGTCTTGTATGTTTTCCATTTTCTAATAATTGATCCCACAGTTGATTTCTTCACACCAAGCTGTTTACCTATTGCAGATTCAGACTTCCCAGCCTGGTGCAGGTCTATAATTTTGTTTCGGGTGTCCTTTGACAGCTCTCTAGTTTTGGGCATGGTGGAGTTTAGAGTGTGACTGTTTGAGGTTGTGGACAGGTGTCTTTTATACTGATAACGGGTTCAAACAGGTGCCATTAATGAAGGTAACGAGTGGAGGACAGAGGAGCCTCTTACAGAAGAAGTTACAGGTCTGTGAGAGCCAGAAATCTTGCTTGTTTGTAACGGACCAAATACTTATTTTCCACCATATTTTGCAAATAAATTCTTTAAAAATCAGACAATGTGATTTTCTGGATTTTTTTTTCTCATTTTGCCTCTCATAGTTGAGGTATATCTATGATGAAAATTACCGGCCTCTCTCATCTTTTTGAGAGGGAGAACTTGCACTATTGGTGGCTGACTAAATACTTTTTTGCCCCACTGTATATAGCTGGGATTTTATTTACAGTTTTTCAGTTTTTATTTTTTGTAGGTATTTAAGTCATATTACATAAAAGAGTAACGCTGCATTCAGGGCGGAGCAATGATGAATCTCCATCAATCAAAGACGAGCTGAGGGAAAAAAGGAAGAAAAAAGGAAAACAAACAACTACAACTGGGGCTGCAGGGTGTGAGACAAGGGTGCAACTTAGTGATGAGAGAGTGGGGGAGCACTTAGGGTGGAGGCTCCCTGAAGGTGGGGGTGCTCTAACGGTGGAGGCGCTCTGAAGGTGGGGGTGCTCTAAGGGTGGAGGCGCTCTGAAGGTGGGGGTGCTCTAAGGGTGGAGGCGCTCTGAGGGTGGGGGTGCTCTAAGGGTGGAGGCGCTCTGAGGGTGGGGGTGCTCTAAGGGTGGAGGCGCTCTGAAGGTGTGGGCGCCCTAAGGGTGGAGGCTCCCTGAAGGTGGGGGTGCTCTAAGGGTGGAGGCGCTCTGAGGGTGGGGGCGCCCTAAGGGTGGAGGCTCCCTGAAGGTGGGGGCGCTCTAAGGGTGGAGGCGCTCTGAGGGTGGGGGTGCTCTAAGGGTGGAGGCGCTCTGAAGGTGGGGGTGCTCTAAGGGTGAAGGCGCTCTGAAGGTGGGGGTGCTCTAAGGGTGAAGGCGCTCTGAGGGTGGGGGCGCTCTAAGGGTGGAGGCACTCTGAGGGTGGGGGTGCTCTAAGGGTGGAGGTGCTCTGAAGGTGGGGGTGCTCTAAGGGTGGAGGCGCTCTGAGGGTGGGGGTGCTCTAAGGGTGGAGGCACTCTGAAGGTGGGGGTGCTCTAAGGGTGGAGGTGCTCTGAGGGTGGGGGTGCTCTAAGGGTGGAGGCGCTCTGAAGGTGGGGGTGCTCTGAGGGTGGGGGTGCTCTAAGGGTGGAGGCGCTCTGAAGGTGGGGGTGCTGTAAGGGTGGAGGTGCTCTGAGGGTGGGGGTGCTCTAAGGGTGGAGGCTCCCTAAAGGTGGGGGCGCTCTAAGGGTGAAGGCGCTCTGAGGGTGGGGGCGCTCTAAGGGTGGAGGCGCTCTAAGGGTGGGTGCGCCCTAAGGGTGGAGGCTCCCTGAAGGTGGGGGCGCTCTAAGGGTGAAGGCGCTCTGAGGGTGGGGGCGCTCTAAGGGTGAAGGCGCTCTGAGGGTGGGGGCGCTCTAAGGGTGGAGGCGCTCTAAGGGTGGGTGCGCCCTAAGGGTGGAGGCGCTCTGAAGGTGGGGGTGCTCTGAGGGTGGAGGCGCTCTGAGGGTGGGGGTGCTCTAAGGGTGGAGGCGCTCTGAAGGTGGGGGTGCTCTAAGGGTGGAGGTGCTCTGAGGGTGGGGGTGCTCTAAGGGTGGAGGCTCCCTGAAGGTGGGGGTGCTCTAAGGGTGAAGGCGCTCTGAGGGTGGGGGCGCTCTAAGGGTGGAGGCGCTCTAAGGGTGGGTGCGCCCTAAGGGTGGAGGCTCCCTGAAGGTGGGGGCGCTCTAAGGGTGGAGGCGCTCTGAGGGTGGAGGCGCTCTAAGGGTGGGTGCGCCCTAATGGTGGGTGCGCCCTAAGGGTGGGTGCGCCCTAAGGTTGGAGGCTCCCTGAAGGTGGGGGCGCTCTAATGGTGGAGGCGCTCTGAGGGTCGGGGCGCTCTAAGGGTGAAGGCGCTCTGAGGGTCGGGGCGCTCTAAGGGTGAAGGCGCTCTGAGGGTGGGGGCGCTCTAAGGGTGGAGGCGCTCTAAGGGTGGGTGCGCCCTAAGGGTGGAGGCTCCCTGAAGGTGGGGGCGCTCTGAGGGTCGGGGCGCTCTAAGGGTGAAGGCGCTCTGAGGGTGGGGGCGCCTTAAGGGTGGAGGCCCCCTGAAGGTGGGGGCGCTGTTACCCCTGGCTCACACCGACTCCAGTCTTACCGTTGCGGTGCGGTGGGTGCGGCGCCGCAGTGATTCCAAGTCATTAAAAAGACGTAAACCTCTCTCACCGGCTGCTGAGCTGTCCGGCTGCGGTTACCAAGACACTCCGGCGCTGCAGAAAATTCAGCAAGAAAGCTATCCTTGCGGCGTGCTGGAGCCCTCCGCAACAAGCTCTCGCAAATATCCTTATTTGGGCCGTGTTATCGCGTGAAGTTATGTGAACTCAAGTGAACTTCTGTTAAATCTCCGGACCTGTTTCCGGAGCCGCAGAGCCGCACCGCACCGTAGTCAAAAGGGCGGTGTGAGAGGGGGTGTGCGGGAGTTGCGGTCTCCGTCGGCTCGGTAACCGCACCGGAACCAGTGTGAGCAAGGACTAAGGGTGGAGGCGCTCTAAGGGTGTAGGCGCTCTGAAGGTGGGGGCGCTCTTAGGGTGGAGGCTCCCTGAAGGTGGGGGCACTCTAAGGGTGGGGGCGCTCTTAAGGGTGGAGGCTCCCTGAAGGTGGGGGCACTCTAAGGGTGGGGGCGCTCTTAAGGGTGGAGGCTCCCTGAAGGTGGGGGCGCTCTAAGGGTGGAGGTGCTCTGAGGGTGGGGGCGCTCTAAGGGTGGGGGCGCTCTGAGGGTGGAGGCGCTCTGAGGGTGGGGGCGCTCTGAGGGTGGGGCGCTCTAAGGGTGGGGCGCTCTAAGGGTGGAGGTGCTCTGAGGGTGGGGGCGCTCTGAGGGTGGAGGTGCTCTGAGGGTGGGGGCGCTCTGAGGGTGGAGCGCTCTGAGGGTGGAGGTGCTCTGAGGGTGGGGGCGCTCTGAGGGTGGAGGTGCTCTGAGGAGTGGCTGATGAACCTACATATATATATATAAATACATTTCTTGAATGCTTTCCCATTGTTGAGAACACAAGAAAACTATAATAAACTGATATTTATATCCATAGATGTTAGAGGGATGCCTTTTAGATATAAGGCCCAAAAACATTAATGTATAAAAAAATAACAGTCGATTCTGATGCCATAATCAATAAATCATGCATCCATGAAGTACAATTTCAATTCCATCGATCCAGAAAAATATGGATATGCTGCATTTTAACTTTAGCGCAGTATATTTATTTCTGTAAACTTGGAGATATATTTTATATTTCTGGGATATCCCAGTAAATCTGTTTCACCTTTAAATCTGCAGCTCTCCCTGCTTCTCTCTGTTTAAAAAGATTTATGAACCTCTTTACTAATATAATGATGCCAGGAACTACATTTCTAGATCTATAGAAGCTCTTCGGTCTGATTCTGTCTGTTCAATAAGAAAACATTTTAACCTGGAACTGGGAGTCATGGAAAGCTTTTTTTTAACTAGTAAAGAAGAACAAACTATTTTTCCTCAAGCTTCTTGCATTATATTACTAACTTGTATAAACTTATAATCTGTTGCAGTTTTTAGCTGAAAAAGCTCCAGATGTCTAACAAACAGATTTTTCGGTGGCATCTCTAATTTGTTTTACTTTTACTAAAACATCGAAGTAGCAGCTGGTTAATATTCACTGAGTGCTTCTCTGTGCGTCACTGAAATGCGACCGCAAATCAGATGTCTGAAAGCGACAGATCTGATGATGTCACACCGAGAGGCGTGGCATGGGAGCAGCGAGAGAGGGAAAAAACACTGAACACAGTTAGCTGCACCCAACCTGCTAGCTCTGGCTAAAGGAAATGAGCGGAAAGGAGAAAAAAAGCGGATTATTGGTGGGACTGTCCCCACCAGGCCTTCACAAAGTTACACCTGTGCTGTGAGGTCAAAGGTCAACATGTTTTCAGATGCAGCAGCTCAGAGAGCGGCATGATCGGATTATTAGCAACTATGGGTGTAATTTCAATTTCTGAAATATGTGTACAACAGTCAATCATAACTCCTAAAACAGATGCTGTGTTTTTATTGTTCATTTCATTTCCTGGTTGTTTTTAATATTTTTATCCATTCATCTATTTCCTCCTGCTTAGTCAGGGTCGCAGTGGGACCGGCGTCCATCTCCAGCTGTCTGCGGAAAACGCACCAGGCGGGGTCCACCATGGACAGGTCGCAATCCACGACCATTATTCACACCTGAGACTATTTAGAGAAGCCAATTAACCTAACAGTCCTGTTTAAGACTGGGAGGAAGCTGGAGTACCCGGAGAGAACCACGCATGCTCAGGGAGAACAGAGTTTAGACAGTTTAATCAGATCTTATCCAGAGTTTAACAAGATTTTAACCAGTCTTTAACCAGAGTTTTAGCAGAGTTGAACAAGAGTTTAACCAGTTTAATCAGATCTTATCCAGATTTTAACCAATTTAACCAGTCCTTAACCAGAGTTTTAGTAGAGTTGAACAAGTTTATCCAGATTTTAATAAGTCTTTAACCTGAGTTTTAGCAGAGTTGAACAAGAGTTTAACCAGTTTAATCAGATCTTATCCAGATTTTAACCTGTCTTTAACCAGAGTTTAAGCAGAGTTTAACAAGAGTATAACAATAGTTTAAGCAGAGTTTTAGCAGCGTTGAACAAGAGTTTAACCAGTTTAATCAGATCTTATCCAGAGTTTAACAAGATTTTAATCAGTCTTTTAGCAGAGTTGAACCAGAGCATAACAATAGTTTAAGCAGAGTTTTAGCTGAGTTGAACAAGTTTATCCAGATTTTAATCAGTCTTTAACCTGAGTTTAAGCAGGGTTTAACCAGTCCTCCTCTGTCCTTCTGCCACATTCTGATCAGTATTCATTCTGGGGTGCAGCATGTTCCCGCTGGCTGCTCCTCTCAGCAACCCCCCGCCCCCCACACAAAGATGGCAGTATACGGAGCGCCACACCTGGGGCGCCGCTACAGAGAGCGTCTGTGAGCGAAGGGATGGAAGCCACCGACCATCATCGTTCTAAACGAATCAGCAGTTGGTTCCTACTTTAAATGAGTCTTCAATGTTGATCATTTATAACCAACCATGACAGCAGGCGGGGGGACGGTCCCAAAGCGGGGGGGGGGGGGTTATGATTACGGCCCCCCCTGTTTTTAACAATCATTGCGACGTAATCCCTGAGTTATACTTCGATTTATAGAAAAATACATCATATAGGATCAATAAAAAAAAAACATACTCATCTAATACATGATGGAAATATTAAATATACTGTTATAAAATACACAGTTAAATCATTAAAATCATGTATTAAATTTAATTAAAATATAAATTTGTCTAAAAATGATATGATGATGAAATCCCTTTATATGCTTAAATAAATATTTTTTATCGGCTGAACATTAAATGTTTTTTTTTTCCTCTGGTGTCGGTGAATAAATCAGAGAACTCAGAATATTTACGACACCAAGAGCAGAACTCATACGCAAGTAAAAGTGCTCATCTAATAAGTCGAGTAAATAAAAGTTAAGTTTGACAAAGAATAAGCGTATTTTCCTTTTACAACAGGTAAGACAATTTGTCAACAAAATACGATAATTTACATTTAAAATGAGAAAAAAATCAATGGTCTTGTTTTAAGAGCATAATATCTCATTTAAAAAGTTTTGTTGCATTGGCTGATTTTAATTATTTGCTTAAATTTAAAGGAAATAAATTAATTTAAAAAAAGTTTCTACTTAGTTTTAGATCATTTTCGTAGGTTAATATTTAAAAATTCTGTTATTTAAAAACAATAAAACTAAATAAAAACAAATGAATAACATAATATGAATTTAGGCAGAAGTATCATTTGTTTTCAGCATAAACTTATAAAAACAACATTTTCTGTAGTAATTGCTACACGCTAGGAAAGGATAAAGATGTTCCAGTCTAAATATTTACTATTTAGACAAGGGAGGAAAATAACCGATTAATAAATTGATCTAGAGTCAACTGATCTTAACAGTCGATTAGTGATTAAACCGATAAGCGGCATTTTTCTTAAAACCTCTGTTCTCTCTAACATGAAAGTCATAGAAGATGATCGTCCATCATCATGTGGAACTGTTTATTCAGCCACCTCGATAAGATACTGAATAAATAAGACAACAAAACAGGAGATTAGGCCTGAATAAAAAATCTGAATTAAATCTGTGAAACTCATGTGATTCCCAGCAGCTATAGATCTATCATTAATAGACAGGGTATGTCGCTCTGACACACTGTCAGGGCGTGTTTGATTTCAGTGTCTGCATCCAGATAGACCTGTGTAGGTACCAGATCTGCTCAGAGCCCCACCCTTTTTTGTGATGTCATCATATGGCACCTCCACTCGGACAAACTGTATCGAACCCGTTTCCTAAGGATCAAATCTCTTCTGGAATCTCAACATATTATTTCCTATATTTGCTGTTATTTTCTATTTCATCTGTCATCTAAAGTAGCAGAAAGTAGAAATCAATCATTGTCAGTCTGGAAGGAAAGTCCTGCCTTCTAAGACAGACTGAGCTCTGCCATTTAACAAGGAGACAGAACAAGTCTCAGCTTATTTTTATTCTTTTATTAAAGGGGAACTTTGGTAGGAAGACGTTACTGGATATAACCTAACGGAATATCTTCAGAACGGCTCCAAATGACACTAAACTCATATGGGCGAGTAGAACATGATGG
Organism: Cyprinodon diabolis; assembly: GCA_030533445.1. Classification (NCBI taxonomy): domain Eukaryota; kingdom Metazoa; phylum Chordata; class Actinopteri; order Cyprinodontiformes; family Cyprinodontidae; genus Cyprinodon; species Cyprinodon diabolis. Next base: position 3,684,557 of record CM060075.1, on the reverse strand, counting down.
AATAACGGAAAATCAAGGACCCAATGTAAAAAAAACTGAAGTTCCCCTTTAAGATCTCAGGGCAGGAAGGGCAGATGGAACATCTTAAAACTGACTTTCATCGAGATTTTAGACAAATAAAACTGTTATTCTACTTGTAAAAAATGAACGGTGGTTGTTGACACAAAGTTAAAAGTAGAGTATCTTAATATGGCTAACTGAGCGAGCTAAAGAGGCTAACCTGTTAGATACTGAGCACAGCTAGCTATAGCGCTACCCAGCTTTCCCCCTTTATATCATTGCCCGAGTGGATTTGCCGTATGATTATGTCATAAGAAGGGGCGGGGCCCCAAGCAGATCTGGTACCTAATGTCTCTTCCCGATCCGTCCTGCGCATGCGCAAATAGATAGACATCCAGGTGTCCATAAATAATGTAATTATGCTACTAAAACAACTTATTTCTATCCTTAAATCACTAAATAATGCTAATACACATCTTTAAAATTTTTTTTGACTTTTGTGAGACAATTTTGATGCTTTTTACATTTTCTCTGTTAAACTGCGTCTCTCTGACATCATCATGGGACATGGTCAGAGCAGAATAAATCTGATTAAACCATGTTTATCTGCTTTTTAGTTGTTTCTTTCTTTAGATTACGCACTATATAGTATGAGGTTAAAACGAAAACATAAAACTCAAAAAGACTAGATTTATGTTTAAATCCAAAGCTGAAAAAGTTAGCGACCGGAAGTAGCGTAGCATCCCATTTCCGGTGCAAATCGGCAAGAGACGAGTGATGAACAGAAAGGATTTTAAGGCATTTCTTTTTGTCAGGAAATACATTCTTAACGTTTAATACTTTCATATTTTAGTACGTTTACTATTTTTGGGGAGGGAAAACAATCTGGATGCGCATGCGCAGAACGGATCGTGCTTCCGGGACGGATCGGGTAGTGACATCTACACCGACCTTCAGAACAGGCAAAAAGAAGGACGAACGTGTCGGCCTAACCCTAACCCTAACTTAGCATCAGTCTATTTTCCTTCTTTTCAAGCGGATGCTAACTGTGAGCTAGCTCTGTGTTTTCAGTCTAATCCACCAATCAGAGCAGGGAGACTTGGTTCTGCTAGCAGAGCTTTTAAACAGGCGGTTCTGGTTCTGATTCCTCTCATAGGAATGTTAGAACTTGGATCCATGAAGATCATGACCTCATAAAGCTTCAATGCTAACTGCTAGCATGTCTTCTTCTATCCAGTTCTAATTTTCCATCATCCTCTCCTTCTGCTGCTCCTCCATCAGTGCCGCTAACTGGATCCATTTAGTTTATCTGGACTTAGATTCACTATCAGAACCACAGGGAGTTCATTCCAGGAGACAGCTAGGAGCCATCTAGGGGCCAGCTAGGAGCCAGCTCGGAGCAAGCTAGGGTACAGCTAGGAGCCAGCTCGGAGCCAGCTAGGGTACAGCTAGGAGCCAGCTCGGAGCCAGCTAGGGCCAGCTCGGAGCAAGCTAGGGGCCAGCTAGGGGCCAGCTCGAAGCAAGCTAGGGGCCAGCTAGGAGCCAGCTAGGGGCCAGCTCGAAGCAAGCTAGGGGCCAGCTAGGAGCCAGCTCGGAGCAAGCTAGGGGCCAGCTCGGAGCAAGCTAGGGGCCAGCTAGGAGCCAGCTAGGGGCCAGCTCGGAGCAAGCTCGGAGCAAGCTAGGGGCCAGCTAGGAGCCAGCTAGGGGCCAGCTCGAAGCAAGCTAGGGTACAGCTAGGAACCAGCTAGGGGCCAGCTCGGAGCAAGCTAGGGGCCAGCTAGGAGCCAGCTAGGGGCCAGCTCGAAGCAAGCTAGGGGTCAGCTAGGAGCCAGCTTGGAGCCAGCTAGGGGCCAGCTAGGGGTCAGCTAGGAGCCAGCTAGGGGTCAGCTAGGGGCCAGCTAAGGGCCAGCTAGGGGCCAGCTAGGGGTCAGCTAGGAGCCAGCTTGGAGCCAGCTAGGGGTCAGCTAGGGGCCAGCTAAGGGCCAGCTAGGGGCCAGCTAGGGGCCAGCAAGGAGATGGCTAGGGGCCAGCAAGGGGCCAATGAGGAGATGGCTAGGGGCCAGCTAGGGGACGGCTAGGAGCCAGCTAGGGGACAGATGTGTCACCTAGGAGCTAGGAGCCGTCTAGGGGCCAGCTACGGGCCAGCTAGGGGCCAACAAGGAGAGGGCTAGGGGCCAGCTAGGTCCTTTAAATCCGCGACCCCCCCCCCCCCTCGTTAGAGCAGATACCATGGTAACAGAGCAGCTGTGAGGATGAGGTGGTGATGAAGAGGAGACTCACTACTCAGGGTTCATGGTTTCTTGCTGCGCTGCGTCTCTTTGGCCGAACTGACTCTTCCTTCCCTCTACGGCAGACCGAGCCGATGCCTGGACGGTTCCTGGGGCTCTGCGATGCTTTCCAGCCGTCTGAGCTGCTCTCCTCCGGGTTTTCTACCTTTAAAGTGTCTATTAAGCGGACATACTTCAAAACCCGTCTCTTATTCAGCCTGTTTTATCGTTTTTTCCAGCTGGTTCTCTGTTCGCTGCTCGGTAGTTTGAGACAACTGCGCAGGTCCGGAAGTGACGAAAGGTGATGTGTCACTCTGGGATGAAATCCGCTTTTTGAGCTAAAGCTAGTCTGCCAGCTGTAGCTTTATGGAAGCTAAATGGTTCAATTACTGTTCTCCTGGTTTGTGACACGTATACAACACGTGAATAACAGGTGTTTCACGCGCTGTCTGCGTGTTATTACCGTGTTGTCTTCGCCTTTCAATCTGTCACACGTAGCTGACGCATTAAGAACGCGTCGACTACACGTCAATTACGCGATGATTTCATGTGACTGTGAGCCACTCAGACACTGACCCGCATCGTCAGCTTTCTCCTATGGGCGCTCATATGATCTGGTGGCGCCATCTTGGGGCGGTCGACAGCTCCGCTCAGTGTAATGTGTTGAGCAGGAACAGAATAACTTTTAATCAACTTTAACTCGCTGAGTATTGAATAAATTTCACGTTTTTTTGTTTTCTTTTGGCTAAAAACACCTGTCTCTCTCTTTCTTTATATATATATATATATATATATATATATATATATATTAGTGTGTGTATACATGCTGTCTATATACTCAAACAAAAACAGCATCCTTCAGCTGTTCTGGTTAAACCAGCTGGTTAGGGCAGCAAGTTGACCTCCCCAATATGGCGCCCTTAATTCTATTTATTAATCCATTTAGACAGATGTTAAAAACAGGAGGGGATTCATAAATAAAATCACTAATATCAAGAATGTTTTCATATCTGTAGTAGTTTAACTGTTGGTTCGATCCATCCATTTTTATTCCAAAATTATTTAACTCAATAAAAAAACATTAAGGTCTATTATTTTTATATCATTTTCAAACAAAAAGCATCAATTGTCCTCCATATTAATCCTGCTTCAATTATTCAGAGTAAATCATACTTAACATCTTTAGCTTTTGGGTGCATTAGAAGTTTCACATAAAGAATTCTTGACTTTTCCTCTTTGTTTAATTTTAAATGTGTAAAGAATATTATTTCTATATATTTTCCTAGGGAATAAAGTGTAAATAAGATTGTTTAATTGTTGACTTTTTAAATAAATTTTAGGAAAGAGCAGAAAGTTTGGTTTCTCTGTTGATGTTATATCAGACTTTGAGTCTGATTAATTAATTAGTTTTTTTCAATCCTTTAATGAATCCAATTAATTCCATTTTTAGAGGAACTGGGTTTATATTTAATGCAGAACTGTTCTTAGTTTAATATTGAGCCATCGGCATCTATTAGGTGGACAATAGATCACATGTTTCTCTCCATCCAATCTTTGTAAAGTATGTATTTATTGGGATAAAGTATGATCAAATTATTCCATAAAATGGTTCCAGGTGGTGAATAATTGTTTCTATAGAGCATTTTCTACTAAAATAACACTTTTCTATGTAACCCTGATTGTTGAAAAGGCAGTTTGCGTTAAAATAAATTAAAAGAATATATTTTAATTAAGATGTAATTAGGTACACAGACAGTGGCGGTTCTAGACCAAATGTACCGGGGGCCCAGGAGGGGGCCAACGTGTTTTCATGGGGGGACAGAAAAGCTGGAAATAAAAAACAGGGCAAAGGATTTAAATATATTAATATTGCTTCATGAAGCAAAATTTCTTTTCAATTAGGTTTAATTAAAATTCTATGTCTTATTAGGTCAAAATACATTCATAATTTAGGAATTTTACACATTTTTGAATTTAAATTAAAATGACTGTTTTCTATAAAATCTGAATTAGAACTCAAGAAAAACAGATAAAATCACCTGTAAAAATGTAAGTATTTTTTTTATTTGTTTTGAAAAAAACATTTGAATGAAAACTGGGATCCTATCTCAATACCACTGAAGCTATCACCTTATTGTTTTTTTTTTTTTTTATAATTAGTAAAACAGAAAAAAATGAAATAGATCCAAAGGAGTTTTCAGTAACCATGTTTGTTCCAGCGCAGATCATCATGAGAATTTCTTTGAGCATTATGTCTTCAGTACAGGGGCCATGACAGGGGCCAGGGCATGATTGGTTCCTATAAAGACATGATCTACAGGGACACTGGCCCCCGTTGGCCCCTGTCTAGAACCGCCCATGGACACAGTAGCATAATAATGGAACCAATTCATTTTAATCTTCTATGTCTTTGAAACCAGCTCTGTTTGCAGCTGTGGCGTCCCTCCACCCACAGGAGAAGACAGGTAGACGTTTTCCTGCCTCCCTCCAGAGTCCGTCTGAGGATTCTCGTACGCAGAACCAGCCGCGGCGTCTAGTCCCTGGTTGATGTATCTGGCCTCCTGCCAGGCTTCCAGGACGGGCAACTCAGACAGAAGAACTCCTAAAGCTTCATGCAGATCCCTGAAGTCCGGCCTCAGACCCGGCTCTGGATCCCAGCAGCTCTTCATGAGTCCATAACTGATGTGAGGGGAGGACAAGAGAGAGAGAGAGAGAGAGAGTCACACGTTTCACGGATTGTTTCAGGAATTCTTTGTCATCAAGAGAAAGGAGGACAGACTGACAGCTTGGGATCGCAGTCTGCAGGCGCTTTGAGTCGGAGTCCTGACAGCAGCAGGTCCAGCAGCTCGTAGTTGTGGACGGCAGGATATGGAGTCCTTCCTCTGGACACAATCTCCCACATGGTTACTCCGAACGACCACTATGATGAGGGCGCAAACATTTTGAAAGGATTAGGTGAATGAAGCTGCGCTGCGTTCACACCAATGCAGAGAGAAATCCAGATGTTATCCTGATGAAAAAAGCGATCAGGATCACTTTGGTTCTATTATATTTACAAAGAACACATTTTGAAAATGAAAAATAGTGATAATTATAATATTACGACTTTATTTTCATAATTTTACAACTTTATTCTTGTAATTTTATGACTTTATTCTCATAATTTTACAACTTTATTCTTGTAATTTCATGACTTTATTTTCATAATGTTACGATTCTACTTCTAATTTTATGACTTTATTCTTGTAATGTTTTGACTTTATTTTCGTAATGTTTCGACTTTATTCTTGTGTTTTTAAGACTTTATTCTTGTAATTTTTTTACTTTATTCTCCTAATGTTACGACTTCATTCTGATAATTTTATGACTTTATTTTCATAATGTTACAATTCTATTGTCGTAATTTTACGACTTTATTCTTGTAATTTTATGACTTTATTCTTGTAATGTTTTGACTTTATTTTCGTAATGTTTCGACTTTATTCTGATAATTTTATGACTTTGTTCTAAAAATGTTACGTTATTCGCGTAATTTTTTTACTTTATTCCGATAATATTATAACTGTTCTCGTTACGACATTATTCTCGTAATTTTACTTCATTCTCGAAATAGAAATAAAAATCACCACGCTAGGAGGGGTAAAGGCAATGGGGTCAGCTGGACGCACATGATGTGTCCTTTTTTTTTTCAGGGAGTTGGCAACCCTCCGTCAGATGATCGCGGTCACTTCCCTGTTTTTCTCCCTCTCCATCTTCATTTTGAATCTAAGGGATTCAAAATGAAGATAAGATTTTTGTCACACCTGAGCAGATGCTACCCTCCCTTACAGCTGCTCACCAACTGAAGAAGTTGGTCACCTTCGCTTACTAAGGATGTGAAAAGTGGCGAATGGTTACTTTATGTCAGCAATATAAGGACCTTAGCTACCTGCTTTCACGGCCTTTTGCTATTTTTGAACACAGTCCAGGGAGAAGCAAGTCAACAAGTTATATTAAATTTATTAACAAACCAGGCTCGGACTGGGAATGATTTTTGACCTTGGCATTTTTCCATCTACACCGACCCATTTATGGATATTTTACAGTTTGAAGAAATAGAAAATGACACCATTTGCCAACCGTCACAAGGATGTGCATGAAAAGGAAGGGCTATATATACTGCATGCATCATTTAGGGAGTTAACATTGGATTACTGCTTCAGCTCCTTGAGTTATTTACTGTCACATGAAGGAGCTTCGTCCGGACAGGAAGTGTTAGGGCAGCTATGATTTAAGGAGGACCGGCCCTCGCATGCTGAAATTAGGACCGGCCCACCGGGCAAATGCCCGATATCACAGATTAACAGACCCAGCCTGCAACAGCTCCACAGTGAAGCCTACTGATGTGGAGGAGGGATAAGGGTAGCCTGGGTGCCATTCCGAACTTAGTCCCGCCCACAACGTTTGAGGTCGAGGAGTTCGGTCTGGCATTGCTCAATAGTAGCGCGAGTATGCTCGCACAATATCTGGCGGGCCAATCAAATGGTCAGGGCGGGCTTTATACGATGATGGACAGATGATCAACAGTAACGTAATCAACCACGTCATCAAAGCGCGCTTGGGTGACAACAACAATGGCTGCCGCTGGAGAGTTGAGGTGAGTAGATTCTGCTATTAGGTCTGTTCTAGAAGATATCGACAGCAAATTAATTTTAAAAGAGGAACAGAGAAACGCGATCAAGGCTCATCTTCTTATTCTAGGCGTGCAACTGCACGCTTTGATATTTGTTGACAACAACTATGCGTCGCTTAACATTCGTCACGCACTCCATTGCTCTTATTGGTTGTAGGTCTATCCAATTGAGTGCAGAGGCATTTATTTTCCTGGTTCGTTCGAAACACGCCCCATAATCACAGCTCTATGGAGCAGCATCAGACTCATTCTGACTAGAATTGAGTCGGACTACGTCAGGCTAGGATAATGACACTCCAGTCTGTCCTTCCACACACTGTAGGTCAACTCAATAAGACCTAAGGGGCGGGTTCACCACTCAGTGACTCCGCCCATCATTCTTTACAATACAGCAGGTAGACACCAAAAAGCAACACCATAAATTAAGGTTGAAGTACCGTCACACATACTATCAGCCCAGAACCAAACAGCTCCACCTACCTGCTGTGGGACACTGACTACTAGAGGGACAAACAGGCCTGAATCACTGCCTTCTCATGGCTTCTATCTGCCGAAAAACTCAAGGATACCTGGAGTAATAAATTCTTGAGTTTGCAGTGATGGGAGTAACGGCGTTGAACGTAACGCTGTTAACTTTTTATAGTAACGAGTAATCAAAATGATTACTCTTACTGTAACTATAACGCAGTTACAATTGCCGACACCCCGTTACTGCACGTTACTCAGGTCGCACAATTAACCTTTTTTCATGATAGGACTGCGCGCCTTGACATGAGAGAGGGGAGGATGGAGAGTGAGGAGGACTCCAGCAGCAAAACAGCGTTTTCCAGATGGAAATATCGCTGTTACGTCGAGCTGCGTTTCCCCATCAGATACGGTTTCCTCTGCATCTCCGCACAGCGCAGGCGGCACGAGTCACCGCGCAAGCGACAGGAAACGCGCATGCTCGCTAAAGGCGCGCAACAGCCGCCCTGTGCTCGCGCCACAGGAGAACTACAGAGAGTGTGAACGATCAAATGATAGCCTATATGGAGAAAGGGGGATGGATGGATGGATAGATGAAACTTCCCACCCATGAGTAGAGGTAAAGCAACCTGATAGCGCTCCCCCCATGTTAGGCAGGGGGGACGCTATCTGATGGGGTTTAGAGGCCCGTCAGATAGCGTCCCCCCGATGTCATTTACGATGAGTTGCAATAAATGCTAAACTCTCTCCAGGTTCTTGTCTTTGTCGTCCGCTCTATTCAGCTGGCTTTAGAAACCAGGGCCGGATTTAGGAGGATGGGGGCCCCTGGGCTGGAGTCAGGATGGGGGCCCCTGGGCTGGAGTAAAAAAAAAAATAAAAATATATATATATATATATATATTTTGTATGTGTTTGTTTTGTTTTAGAGGATGAGCAGAAAATGACCGAACAGTAAGTTTTGACAACTTACAACTTTAATAATTTTAATAACTTTAATAACTTTAATAAGTGGAATATATCAAAACTCAAACTTTTTCTTTGGTTTTAAAGTTCTTGGTAAATAGTGGAGGAAATAAATGTCAAAAAAGTTCTTCTCTGCCAGTCAGACAGAACATGGATATAAACAATATCTTCTGGAAAAAAAAGATCAGGCATACTGTAGTTTTCAGAAAATATCCTGACCCAGGTAAGTCCAAAGTGCTGCCCTCTGAAGGATTTCCTACAGCCCCCGGTTCTCAATAAAAGCAGAGGTGGGTGCAAATGAACAATTTTCATCTTCTAGACCAAGGTTTTTACAGAGAACATCTTGAAAAATATGAAGAACAAAATACAGATTTCCATTTATTAATGACACTTTTGCATTCAACTTCTTTGTAGGAACTCGAACCACAAACACGACCTACATTTACTCAAACGCAAACCAAATATCTATCATTTATCATTTAAATTTTTACTTTAATTTAGCAGATAAACTTTAAAAAAGACCAAGTTTGTTTTCAAATTATTTTACAGCCCCAAAGTTGTTTTAACATAATTTTAACCCTCATGTCAAAAAGTTCCCAGGATAACGGCGAGCACAGCGTTCATTTGATTCACCATGTTTTTCTCATCGGCTGTGAGATGGGCACGCATGGAGTCACTGATTAACAGCGATGGTGATGCGTGGAATAAAACACCTGGTCTCCTCACATACACCTGCCTCAGCCACGCTTTCATCGTCTCCTCATCCATCCAGCCCTTTTCATTTGCCTTAATATCATTTGTCATCAGAGCGATGTGTCTGTCTCGCTGTCAGCTCCCAGATCAGCTTCTCTGATTGGTTGATGAGGCGCTTCCAGCAGCAAAACTTTAATTTTTCCATCTCGAGCAGCAGCAGCGCGTCAAGCACGTCAGATGCAGCTGTGAGATGGGCACGCATGGAGTCACAGATTAACAGCATGTTGATGAGTGGAAAAAAACCACCTGGTCTCCTTTCACCATCTTCTCAATGAGGGGGTCTCAAAAGTCGCAGTTACAACACAGATAGGGCGCACCGCACATTTTGAGGGAAAAAAAAGACGTTTATGTGCGGCTTGTAGTCGTGAAAATACGGTAAATCTCACACTATCCATTCACAAAAATTTAAAACATCCTTCGGGGCCCCCGAAATGCCGGGGCCCCGGGCTGCAGCCCCGGTTAGCCCCTGCTAAAATCCGGCCCAGTTGGAATCACACGGCGAGAAGGTGGGGGCCGGGTGGTGAGGGTTACGGGGGCGAGAAACGTAAAAGTAACGCAATAGTTACTTTTACTAGTAACTAGTTACTTTTATTGTGGAGTAACTCAGTTACTAACTCAGTTACTTTTGGGGAGAAGTAACTAGTAACTATAACTAATTACTTTTTTAAAGTAACGTGCCCAACACTGCTAGTTTGGCATCTGCTGAGACTTACAGAAAATGTGAATAATTCTGTCATTTAAAGCAAGTTTTGGTCAGGACATTACAGGGTTTATACAGGAACGAGTAACTCTAATTGAATGCTTTTTATTGCTCTTTTAATGCTCTTAGAAATAATTTTAATGCCATCAACAAGTACCCATGATTCTCATTTATAAATCCTTTTTCATCTTTACGGTCGACAGGCTGCAGCCGTGTCCCAAATACCTCATTTTCCAGCCACTTTTGTTGAAATCTGCATTTTCCCATTCTCCAGCTTTTTCTCCGCCTCGAGCTTCTTTTCTGAACCTTTACGATAAACTGAAACCAGTTCCGCACAAAAAAATCACGATATATCTGACGAAATTATTTTTATAAACACATAAAAAAAAAAGAATTTTAAATGCCACGATAATCACATTTAATGAATTCTAATGCCAATTAAGGCCTCAATTTAAAAAAATAGTTATTTTATGCTGGGGTGTTAGTTATTTCAACTTGATGAACTGATTTTAAACAATTTGATAATAATTAAACAACTGGTGTAACTGAATTCATTGGGGTTGAAAGGACATATCATTGCAAGTTTCATTGAAAAGAAAATGTTTTAGCAAATATTTAATGTAATATAGTTATTCACCTCAACTCTAGGTACCGAATTCAAATGAAAAATTATCAAAAACACAGAAACTTTTAAAATGTATCTCCCTGAGTTGAATGGAAGCCTCTCTTAAAGCTGAACTCATGTTTTTAAGGTAGCAGTATTTAAGATGAACCACCTTTATTACAGTGTAATTGCATTTTTTAGATCCTCTTCACTTCCAGCCAATCCAAACGCTCCCTTTTGACCAATAAAATCTTGTTGCTAACGTCCAGCTGACCAATAGAAATGTGCTTCTTCAGAAGATAGCCCGCCCCCAGAAATAAAGAGAATGTGATCCGGAAAATGAAATTTAAAAATAATTGAAATTAATAAAAATCAATCTGATAAAGAGAAACTTGAAAAAAAAAATAAAGTCAAGAAAATTTATTTTGAAAAAACACATTGGGAAAAATACAATCTGAGAAAAATGCAAAATTAGTCTGAAAACCTAAAAAAATTTTTTTCCTTTTTTAATGTTTTAATGTAATGTTTATCATCATTAATATCTCTGGCTCTAGTTTGTTCTTTTAATTGAAGCTCTATTTATGCCATTGGAAATGAATGAACGCTTGTTCCCTGATTCCCTTTGATCTGGACAGCAGGTGTCACTGTGACTCAGCAGAAGTTTCACCGTTTTATAGTAATATAGAAAAGAAACAGAACTGTGGTGAACTCACCACATCACTTTTGGTCGTGTAGACGGACTCAGACAGGCTCTCGATGGCCATCCACTTGATTGGCACACGGATGGCGGCTTTCTGACGGTAGTAATTGCTGCTGTAGGTCTGCTTGGAAAGTCCAAAGTCGGCCACGCGAACCCTAAGATCGTCCCCCAGCCTGAGCAGAGACGTACATTTTAACTGGGGATCAAATTTTCGCCATCTTAATCTTCATCCCCTCAGAGGTGGAACTCACATGCAGTTGCGGGCAGCCAGGTCTCTGTGCAGAAATCCCTTTGAGCTCAAATAGGCCATCCCTGCAGCAATGTCACTCATAAAGCGCAGAAGTGTTTGGTAGGGAACAAACTGGAAGAGAAGCAGGAAGAGATGTTTCTTCAAAGGAAAAGTCGCTCATATTCAGAATTCAAAATTCTGAAAATCCTTTAAATCTGAAATGATTCCATCCTGTTCAATAAATGATCAGTGTTTTTAATTCAGAGTAATTTTCATGTGAATGTGCTTTACTGGAGGCATCCATGTTTGTCAAAGAACACTACTGCCACCTACTGGTTAGTGACATTGTCACGGTGCGGTATCGGCTGTTGATCAAGTCCCAGTGATGTATCTGGTGTTTGTCACAACGCGCTATTATCCAAGTCATCTTGAAAACATTCTTCTTCCAAATGTTGGCTACATATTACGGGTTTTTTCTCTGGCCAGAAGTTCGATGGCAAATCCTCCCTCTTCAAGTTGGCGATCCAACGACCAACCCGTCCGTGGAGGATCAGGAATCTTTTTATTCACTTTTACCCGATGTATTCCAGCATCCAGCTGCCATGCACGTGGGCATTGTCAGTTTCACTATAGCTCTGGTGAATTTCAATGGTGAAGTCCTCTGGAAATCTTCAATAATTGTTGTTGATTGCAGATGAGTCTAGCAGTTCCCATTGATTTAGCTTGTAAAGCGGGGAGAATGGCGCTAGGCTTACCGCACCGTGACGTCACTGCCGGTTTGTCATTCTGGTTGAGCTCAGGCCTCTAGCCCAGGTGGGAAACACCCGTTGTCAGTTGACCAGGAGTTTTCCATTAGTGGATTTGGAGCACAAAGGGGAAAATAAATGGAAACTGGCAGAAAACTGAGAATATGGTGCCCAGGAAGCCATTTGTGCGAGCAGCCATCAGCGTGACGATACTGTTTCCTTTCGTTGGGCTTTTAAGGTATCAATACCTGACTGTAATAAAACTATTGAACTCTTATTTGTTGGTTTATTTAATCCCACTGGTCACCACCGTGCCTCCAAACTGGGTGGAGTAGGTGAGTCGCACCCTGTCGGTCTTGGTGGCGTGTTGAATCTGAATTATTGATTAACTTTATAGCCACAGCTAAGGGTCAGATCTAATGACAAGCATGCTTAGTGTGAGGGATTGCTGAAGAGTCAATGAGTCGATGCAATCAGCTGGTTTTCCTTAGATAGAAAACTTTGAATCAATCTGACTGGATGAACTGGTTGAACTGGAAAGTGACCTGAGATGACATGATGTGAATTGGAGCTATAGAAATAAACTGAATAGAATTTAATTAAAGCTTAAAATTTTACTTTTATACTTTAAGTAGTTTTTTTAAATTGTCCTTTTACACTCTTACTGGAGTAAAAAGCTTAAGTTGATCTTTTAAACAGCAGGATTTATACCGTAGTAATAAACATAAAGTAACGTCTGACAAACAGCGCCTCACCATCGGAATGTCGCCGTAGCGTGTGGCGATGAGGAAGCGCCGCAGGTCTCCATGTTTCATGTATGGAATGATGACCAGAGGTAAAGGAAGAGGAGATTCCTCCTCCTTTTTTAAAGTGACACCTGTGGGGAAAAAAAATTATATTTAAAAAAAATAAAAATAAACAGTGGTTCGTTAAATGGTGTGACTGTTCTTATTGAGGGTGAGGGGAGTGGAAGGGGCGTCAGATGTAAGATGGCGTCTTCCATGCGTCTCTGTTTGCCGTCTTACCGAGCAGTTTGACGACGTTCTCATGATCAAAATTCCTCATTATTTCTGCCTCTTGTAAGAATTCCTGCAAGTCTTGCCGGCTGTGAATTCCCACTGGAATCATAGCGAAGCAATAAGAAAAGAAAGATCAGCATGGAGAGTTGCCTGAGCAGGCTTCAGGTCCAGGTCAGCCTTTAAATATTCAGCACTAACCTCTCACAGTTTTCACCGCCACTTTGAGGTCAACGCCGGCCTGCGTTGTAAGGATCCCCTCGTACACCGATCCAAACTCTCCTGTAAATGACACTGATGTTACTCAGAACATGTCTATAACAGGTCAAACATGAAGAGAGGAAGCACTTCCCGAGAAGATTTAAATCGATCAAAGTATTTTGCTAAAATCTGGTACAACATAAACGCCCGAACACACAGACTTTTTAACCTTTTTTATGTCACAATGACTCCGTATAGAGAGGATCAGACTAGGCAGGGTGAGTCGATCTGTGCAGATTTTTTTTTTTTCAATTCTGTCTCTGTTAGGGATGCAGGATATAATCGGCCCCCTATCGGTATCGGCCTTAAAACTGAATATCGGACATCGGCCCCCCCACCGATATTTAACCCGATATTTGATCAGCTTCTGAGTTTCTAAAGTCTAAAAAAATAAATAAAAAACTTCTTCTTCTTCCTCAAAAACTTCTTTTTTACAGACTTAAAAACTTCTAAAGACGAGGGAAAAAATATTGATCCATTAAAATATCCCAATATCTTCCTATGCTGATATATTGCCATTTAAAAACACCATATCAATCTCTTTTACTAATGAAATATTGCTATATGTCATCGTTATGCTACGAAATCCCCCCAAAATTCACCAAATGTTGCCACATTTTTATATGTTGATATATTGACGCGGTATCGATCTATTTTACTAACAAAATCTCACAAGAATTTGCAAAATATCACGAGAGTTTGTAACAGAACACGAGATTCTGAAAGTAAAATAGATGGATACCGCGTTTTTAAAAATCTATTTGATATCAGCATATGAAAATATATTTGAGTATTTTATTTTTCAAAGTGTCAAAAATGGATAACAAAACTGCTATTTTCAATGACTACTTATTTTTGTCCAGCTTTAACATCGGTATCGATATCGGTTATCGGCTACATGAGTTTTAAAATATCGGATATCGGCCAAAATCCCAATATCGTGCATCTCTAGTCACAATGACTGCGTATAGAGAGGCTCCGACTAGGCAGGGTGAGCGGATCTGTGCAGATTTTTTTTTTCAATTCTGTCTCTTTGCTATAAAAATTCAAATAATTTCCACATATGACTGGAACAGATTATGACAAGTTATTAAAAAAAATAAAAAAACGGGTGCATTCCATAATCCCCAAAGTGGGTCCTGGAGGGCCGCTGTCCTGCAGGTTTTTAGAGGTTTCTCTGCTTTAGCACAGCTGATTCTGATGATTACAGTTCAGCAAAAGCCTGTTAATCAGCTTTTAATGAAAATCAGCTGCTGGAGCAGAAACCTCTAAAACCTGCAGGACAGCGGCTCTCGAGCACCAACTTTAGGCATGCCTGCTGTAGGAGCCTAAATGCAGTTTATTTGAGTTAGAATACTTATTTTTTATTTTAGTTAAAAATATGCGAATTCATAAGTAAGATAAATATTGTTTTTTAATTAATGATTCAAAGGGATTAAAAAGGATAAAAAAAATGCTATTTTCATATGTTCAGTTGATTGATATTGTGAGTAAGATATGATTCTTATTGGGACATTTAAAAACCCACGAAGGGGAGTGGTTTATCTTCACGCCAGGTGAGGAATGCAGCGGGAATCAGAAGGAGATTGGAGCTCAGTAGTTTTTTGACCTCACCCTACCCAGGCTCCGGTGGACTTTAAAAGGACTTAATATTATGGATGTATTTTATGTTTTCTGTAATGTTGCGTTAAGCTTTCAAATAAACCGTTAAAATCAAGAAGTGGACTCGTGGATTTATCTTCGGAGTGTTTTGGATACAAGGAAGTCTGACGAGCGTCAAGCTAAAGCTTCAATAAGGACAGTAAGAACCTACACCTGCTATAAAGCAAAGCTCCTCTTAACGAGTCTGTGCAGCATCTCTAAACAGAACAGATAGAGAATGTTCATATAATAAAAACATAATGATCGTGAAGTGTCACTCAGTATGTGCTATAAAATATTAAAATGTCATAAGTGTCACTCACCAACTCTGGCCCAGGCCCGGGGAGGAGAGCTGAATATGGAGATTACTGATGAAATGTGGAGCAGCATTTGGAACTCGGCCAGAAAAATGACTATCTGTAATCGTTCCTGGGCATTGCAACTTAAATTACTGCATAGAGCTCACTTGGCCCCAAACTGGGTGTCTAAGTTTAAACCTGGGTCCTCTTCACTGTGCGCAAAGTGCAAAATACATGAAGGCGACCTCACACACTGTCTTTGCTTATGCCCCAAGATTCAGTTTTACTGGAAGTCTATTCTGATTGAGATTAGTAAAACCAACATTGATCCTGATCCAGTGTCTCTCCTCCTTGGTCTACCGAATGGACATATCCAAAATCAACACAAGAGTAAGTTGTATAATGTCTTGACTTTCTGTGCAAGAAAGAATATCTTGTTACACTGGCTCTCTAATAAATCTTCCAGTATCTTTGGATGGAAGAAGCTTGTTTTGGAACATATCCCTCTTGACTTCCTAACATGCCTCATCCACTCTAAGACTGATACTTTTGGACGCATATGGAAACCCTTTTTGGACTATGCTGAGGGACACGTGTCTACTATTCTGTCAAGGGCATTCATAAATGTTTAGATGTGGACTATATCATGACGGAAGTATGCACGCCCCCTTTTATTTTTTATCATTTTATTTTTTTGTCTCCTTTGGACCGCACTGCTGAGCTTTTGTTCTGTTCCTTGTTATGTTTTGTTGTTGTTATGAAACCAAAAATTAATAAAAATATCTATGAAAAAAACAAAAAACAAAAAAACATATCGAGATCTTTGTCTAAACAAAAGATAAACGCAGCAAAAAACGCTGTGGGACGGTTTCTATGGTGACAGAGAGGTGATTCTCAGAGAGAGATCAGGGAAATTTATACAAGTTTTTCTTTTTTTTCATAAAGAGGTGAGAGAGATACGCTGCGCTGACCTGCTCTGTCTGCTCCTCCTGATTCTGGTTTCTGTGAGGCTCAAGGAGGATCACTACTTTATCCGTTCTCTGTCCTCCTGAACTCCTATCATGGGGAAAGTTGTTTTGTTTCATTCATTGTTTTTGCTCCAGTCTGTCCTGCTCACTACAGTAGCAGCCATTCACCATGGTCCTTCCCAGTCAAATGCCACCCAAACGGCAGCCTCCTCCCCTACGACTCCCAGCTAAATGCCCTCCAACTTCCAGCCACTAGCCTTCTCCTGGGCGTGCATATAATTTACTCTGACTCCACCCTTTCACTGAATTACAGGGTCTGACCAGGAGATGGCGCTTCTCTTTAGATCTAAATGTCCTCAAATCATGACAGAAAGAATATTTTAGTTCAAAGATTGACGTCTAAAAGGAATTTAAAAGGATTCTAAGCAGAATCATCGGTGGAGATCATGTGTCACGTTAGGAAAGCTAGGATTTTTATGAATGCAGGGGTTGACGTTAAGGATTTTTACCACTTGCCCAAAGGGCAAGTGACTCTCACATTTCATTTGCCCAGAAACAATTTTTACTTGCCCAGTATAATGTTTGATAAATATACTTCCTAATATTCATTTTTGTATATATATCAATGAAACATGTCTTTTGTAATTCAGTATTTTTTAAGTTTCCAGGTTCCTGGTGTGTATCTGCATGCGTCAGATAATGAACTCCAGCCTACATTACCGTGTTAACATGCTTTTCAATCCTTCCTGCACATTCTTTTCAAACTAAACTTTGCTTTAAACTGTTGTGTGCTTGGAAAAATATAAATTGTAATGTTAAAAATCTAAAAAAAAAAACTTGACAAGTTAAAAACTTAAGATAAATTACAAGATAGAAGTTAATGTCACAAATGAATAACTTTTATTTTAGAGTCACGGTATGTTTATACAAGATAATACTATTAATATAATGTGACTTTTCTAGAGAATCATTATACATAGTTATTTTATTCAGGGTTTCCACAGTCTGACATCATTTCAGAATTCCCTGACTTTTAACTGACTCAGGATTAGTTTTCCCTGACAAAATAAATACAGCAACAAGACAATAATAATAACATAACAGGTCACCAATCTAACATGTTTAGCTCTATAACATTTAAATGCACCTCTCCAATGTCTAAGAGAAAAAACTTTAATGAACATTTTTAATGTATGACCTGCATCACTGTACAGAAGACTGCCATATGATAGTGCTTTCTAGCTTGTTTGTCGTTTTGGTAACTACATCAAAATTACCGCTAGGTGGACAAAAATCACTAGCCTGACGTAGTCCGACTCAATTCTGGTCAGAATATGAGTCTGATGCTGCTCCATAGAGCTGTGATTATGGGGCGTGTTTCGAACGAACCAGGAAAAAAAATGCCTCTGCACTCAATTGGATAGACCTACAACCAATAAGAGCAACGGAGTGCGTGACGTATGTTAAGCGACGCATAGTTGTTGTCAACAAAAATCAAAGCATGCAGTTGCACGCCTAGAATAAGAAGATGAGCCTTGATCGCGTTTCTCTGTTCTGTACAAAACAACAAAAATGGCGCGGCAACGCTTCTGGGTCGTCCTCATCGAATGTCGGTGATTTTAAAGTAATTTTGAGTGATAAATAATTTTTTTTTGCGATCATTGCACTTGCCCGGCGGCAAATGCAATGAAATTTGTACTCTCCCGACAATAAAAACTACTTGCCCGGGGAGATCGGGCGATGGTTAACATCGAGCCTTTGAATGTCTGAAATTTCCTGACTACGAAGGCTGACGGTAAGGAGATGATGCGGTCTGCTCATGCGTTATTTGTCATCTGAGAACCGATCCAGAACTGAACCGCGCCGAGCCCTTCTGATGAACTAGTACTATGCTAGCACAGTTCAGTTGTTTCTGGTACAGTCCGGTTCAGTTGTGCATGAAATTTACATTCAACAGGGGCTTTAGTCGGGGCTACGCAACTCCCTGCAGGAAATCGTGTCAGGTGTGATCATCCCCGTTCACTTTCAATGAGCGCTAAACGCCACAACCGCGTCCAACACGAATTTTCTGTCAGATTCAGTGTGTTTTGGCCTTAAGTTAGAGCTGGGATGCCCAATTCCAGTCATTATAAAACTACTATCCCACAATTCATTGAGGGTTTACAGCTGAATTTCCTTTCCAGACCACAAGTCTGATACAAAAACCATCTATTTGATGACGACATGTTCGAGAAGGAGTGTAAACCTTGGCCAAACCTTGAGCTATGCCTTACTGGTTTGACTCGCCTCCACTTCTTGTGGCTAAATGTCTCTAAAAAATCTGCATTCTATCACATTTAGACAGGAGAAGACATTATAATAGGTCCTTGAAATCCTTGAAATGTGATCAACTGGAAGATTTCTCTTTTGTTTCCTGTATGTAGTCAGCTTAGCTACCATCTGGTTAATCTAACATATCTGAATAAATGCCTGAAAAAAGCCAATTTTGAATATACAAGGCTAGCTGATGCCCTAAAACTACATGCACATGACTTTGAATTTGAGGAAACTGATCCAGGAAGGTCTTTGTATAAGGTCCTTCAATTGGATGTTTACCTAATCGTGGAAAAACTGTTTTAATAAGTTAGCAAAAGTTGTTTTTTTCACACTGACCTTTGCCTAGCTCCTTGCCCAGGGTCAGTTGGTTTCTTTCCACCAAGACATCCTTCAGAGTGTCCAACAACCTGCTGCCGAATTCTTCCAGCAACTGAAACACCTCACCTGTGGCTGAAGAAGAACCACATTCCTCATTGTTTATTGCAGGCCGTGCAGAAACCCGGAACAAGTCTATCTGGGGCCGTTTTGAGTTAGTTACAGGTCCTGAAACCAGTGGAGTCTAAGATTTGCAATGGTTTTGAACTTATGGAAATCAGAAAAGAATGAATAAAATTGAACATTGGCACTCTCCGAGTCATTATAAGGAGTACACTGGTTTCAAAGTTTTCTTAGATTCAATATGTAAAAGTACTTTACAACCTTGTTACAATATTTTTGATACCCCTCTGCATCTTTCAGGTGTCAAAAAACACTAAGTATTTTGTCAACAATTTTAACAGTAACTTCCACACACAAAACTAACATTCACTGTTGAATATTCTCAGTCATCCAGGTCACAGTCATTCCAGAAATAATAAAAAAACAAATCAACTGGACTTTTGTTTCAATTTTGAAGACATTTCGCTTCTCATCCAGAAAGCTTTCTAAATTCAAAAATGTGTAGAGTTGAGTTCCAGGCTTTATGGAGTAGCTCAACAAAAGCCTTGTTATTGAACTGAACCAGGTCCACCCCTTCGTAATGTGGAGTCGTTCAAGTTGTTGTTGCCCTTGCTAACCAGGCGAGATGTTCCCTGCATGGTGATGATGATTGAGATGGTAAATAGAAGGAATCAACTCTAACACTAAGTTATAGGTTTGTGAAAGCTGAAACCTGAGTTTATCAACCCCCCTCTGTTTAAGGTTGTTTTTGTTTTTTTTAAAACAGCGTTAAAGTTATAGGGAAGCGGCTGTTCCAACCGTTGCATTTCTGAATTCTCCCGAGTGGTACCCGACTTTACACTAGTGAATAAAGTGAATGTGATTGGTCGATTATCAAGGGGGCGGGATTGTTATGGCAGAAGGTTCACAAGCATGTTTGGTTGTGGCCGGTTTGTGGTAAGCATCTTGCTAACCAGTTAGCAACTTAGTGCTAGCAGGTTCCCAATGGGAAATTCCATTGGGACCAAGTAGCACTAAATTGGTGACTTAGAAACGACGCTGTCAAGGAACGCTATGGACAGCGGAAACATGCAAGAGGAGGAGAGTTTAGTGTCGGAGGTCGTGGATGAGTCTCCTCCGTCTCCTTTCAATGGAGCGCTCACAGAGCTCAGAGTATTAAGTTAAAAGTTCTCTTTTCTGTTGCTGAAAGTGCTAAAAGTATGTTTTATTATCATTTGAGGCGAGAACATTATACTTTTAAGTGTCACTATATGGCCCATTTACCGGTTTAATGCGAAATAAAAAAAAGTTCTGAAGTTGAGAGGACTGCAGCAACCAGCAGACCTCTGAAAGTAAAGGTAGCCAAAGCTAACGTTAGCCCGTCTGCAGCATCCAGGGCTAACGTTAGCCCTTCTGCAGCAGCCAGGGCTAACGACATATGAATCCAGATGCTATGACAAAAAAAAAGATTTGATTGATAGATGACAGTTGATATGATTGGCTGAATTTAGGTGTTCAGGTTGACGTATCACTAACTGGCCTGGATAAGATAACGAAGAAAAACCCACACAGATTTTAAGCCAGGATTTTCTTTTAAATAGAAATGTTGTAAATTTTGGGACAATATCTGTCTAATAAAGAGCACATTTATATACACTGCAAAAACGATCTAGAGAGAAGTGAGAAATTCTTAAAATAAGTGTATTTAGCCTTCATTTTAGTAGGTAAATCAGATGATTTGCCAATGGAATGAGTATTTTTACTCTTCAAATAAGAAAATTAGATATTCACTTGAAATAAGACAATGCAATTACTTTTTCTTATTTCAAATGTAAATTTCATTGGCAAAGGGTCTTACTTACCTCCTCAATTCAAAGATTTAAAATATAGCTTTGAGAGGTTTGGAGTAAAAAAATCTATTGAGGAAAATGTTTGTCCAAAGATGAAAACATCTTACAGTTAGGGTTCTGTGGTGCAGGCTCTGGGATGTGTGGCTGGTAGGAAATCTCAGGATGTGCAGGAAAGTGCAGCATTTCAAGGTCCGGTTCTGACCTAGAGGGACAAATTTATTTAAACACCATTATCAAAACTGCTAAACATGTGAAACAGCTCCTCCCTGTTGTCAATATTTAAAAGAGAGCAGCTTGGAGCGTTGTCCTAAAATCAATACCATTATATCTCATTAATCAACTGAGGGGCCAATAATCTGGACTGAAGCATTTTGGCTTCCTCAACAAGATTTGTTTTAAATTAAAATGCTATTTCAGAAATATTAATACATTAAATAGACAGACTGAAAAAAAATAGAATTATTTAATTTTAACTAAATTATTCTAAAATTTAGGATGAAAGGGCTCATTTTACTTCAAATTTACTATTTTAATTATTTTAGATAAATAGTAAACTGGGTAATTTTTTTGGAGCTCTCTTAATAGCAATTTAGACATTCAGTGGCAAACCTAAAATTCACTAATACTGACATTTTGTTTTTAAAAAACAATCTATGAATTACAAACACTGAGGAGAGTACAGCCTGATGATGCTGTGACACTCCTTACCAGTAGGAGGCAGTGACGTACCTGAAGGTTGTTGATCAACCTCCAGTAAATGAGAAGAAAAAGACAAAAACAGGCCAGTAAGTGGCTTCCCTACCCAATCCGACTCGGAAGCACGATCCGTACCGTCGGCTCATTTGCGGATCCTAATATGCATCCTGGTCCCCCTCAATTTTATTTAGTAAAAAAAAAACTAAATTATGTTTTTCTCTCACTATATACATACTCAGCGTACTAAACTATAACGTGTTAAAGGTTAATAATGCATTTACTGAGTAAATCAATGCATTTAAATAATTTCTGTTTTATCACTCGTCTATGTTGGATCTGCACCAGAAATGGGATCCTACGCTACTTCCTGGAGCTAACTTTTTCAGCCTTGGATTTAAACATAAATCTAGTCTTTTTTAGTTTTATTTTTTCCTTTCATGTTAAATTATGGTATATAGTGCCTCATCTAAAAAAGGAAAGAACTAAAATGCAGATAGAAATATAGGAAGTATAAGAAGAAAATAGGAAAAGCATCAAATTCTCTCAGAAAAGTCATAAAATATTTCTAAAGATCTGTATTAGAATTCTTCAGTGATTTAAGGATAAAAATAAGTATTTTTAGTATCAGATTTACATTATTTATGGCGACCTAGATGAATATCTGCTTGTACGGATCAGGTGGTGTCGAGTGCCGAACTTTGCCGCCTTCATTCCAGACTGCCAGCCTACTGCCACGTCCACCATGCTAATGGTTAGCATTAGCAAACTTTTAAGTAAGCGAGCTTCTGAGCACCTTTGCTTCTGCAAGGCGGCATTGACGCTCTAAACCCTCACAGTTCTTCACCCTTTTTTTGCTTTGATTTTGTTTTTTTTAGCTTGAAACTGAGAAAATGTAATGCAGGGAAGAAGCAATTTCTCAGCTCTGCCACGAGGCTACCAGGATCTGGAAACAACTAACCTTGAACCAATGTTCCCAACTCTTCAGTACAGAAAGTGTCGATTGGCTGCCTGCCCAAAGAAGATTTTTTTTTCCTTCTATTTCAAGAATAAAGTCGTTGTCAGGACTCCTGTTTTTGTATTTGTGTTTCTGTGTTTGTCTCCCTCCATCCACCAGGAGGCGCCTGGTTCTGGTCCGCCTCCTCACACACCTTCTGATGGTTTCCTCGTTAAACGGAGTGTTCTTAATCTGCTAATTGCCACTACCTCGACGCCAGAGTGTTTGCCAGTTTTGGGTACTCTAGCCAAGCTGAGTTTTGCTGAGTCAAAATGAGTTTTTGTCAACCTGAGTTTAACTTTGTTTTTGTCTTTGCCTCTTGGCAGGAACATCCTGCAAACTGGATCTCTCGGACCTTCTCTCCCTGGAAGGATCAACTGAGCTTCAAACTGAGCTGGGATTCAAACAGGAGGTTTGGATCCACTTTCCCCAAGAGATCGTTTGAGCTTCTCACTGAGAAAGGGATTGTTCTCCACTAAGACCCGTTCAAGTACCGCAGGAAATCTGAGTGGCAGTCAGTTTCTCCATTCACCAACTATCAACCGCATTCTGGGTAAAACCTGTCCGCCCTCCACTGAATCAGACAAACACTGGAACTACCGCACACAGACTGGAGTCAAGGATTCAACAACTTCTCTGGAAACGTGAGTCAGCTACCAAACCCTCTTCTCCAAGTTTCATGAGTCAAATTCCCCACTGAGCCTGAACTAACCGCTGTGTCTTCCCCTCACTTTACAGTTCCAGTTGAACAGTGTTCAGAGCAACACTTCTGCCTCTGTTTACTTCTTCAATAAAACCCATTAAACCTTTTCCCTGGTCTCTCTGTTCGGTTATCTGCATTTGGGTCAGAACTTTGTTACATCATGACAGTCGTAACATTACAAGAATAAAGTTGTTATATTATGAGAATAGTCATAAAATTACGAGAATAAGGTCGTAATATTACGTGAATAAATTCCTAAAATTACCAGAAACAAGTTGTATTTAATGACAACTCCTACTAGAGGCCCTTTCTTCCCTAAAATGAGGAATTTGGAGCATCGTGTGAAGTTCTACTTTGGCATCTTGACAAATCAGGAAATCTTTTAGCAGCAGCATCAAACTGGGCAGGATGTCAAAGTGGACTCTGGTTGCTGATTGGTGGAGCTGGTCTCATGTCATCTGCTGGGCGGAGCTCCAAACTTTCTTTCTGAAACGGGTTGATGTATGATGACTTAATTCGCGTAATTTTAAAACTTTATTCTCGTAATTTTAAGATTTTATTCTGGTCATTTTACAACTTTCTTCTTGTAATGGTACAACGTTATTCTCATAATTTTATGACTTTCTTCTCATATTGTTACGACTTTATTCTCGTGATTTCATGACTTTATTCTCGTAATGTTACTTTATTCTTGTAATTTTACAACTATATTCTTGTAATGTTACGACTTTATTCTCATAATTTTTAGATTTTATTCTGGTCATTTTACAACTTCCTTCTTGTAATGGTACGACGTTATTCTCTGAATTTTACGACTTTATTTTCTCATATTGTTACCACTTTATTCTCGTGATTTTATGACTTTATTCTCAGATTGTTATGACTTTATTCTCGTGATCTAATGACTTCATTCTCGTAATGTTACATTATTCTTGTAATTTTACGACTATATTCTCATAATTTTATGACTTTATTCTCAAAATAGAAGAAAAAAAATCTCTAGCCTGGCCCTAATACTCCGTCATAGTTTTGCCAGCAGGATTACTTAAAAAGTAATGAATTGATTTGGATGATTTTCTTCCAGATGTTTGCTTCATACTAAGGAAAAATTCATTCAAATTTAGTATCTATCTAGATCATTTGTGAGTTTCAGCTATAGTTTTAATTCACAAAATGGGGCAAATTCTGTGGTCTGCACTTTTCTATTTGATAATGCTTCAATCTAGCCAATAGGAGAGAGGAATATAAAAATGGGCAAAACAAAATATGAATAAAAACACAGAAAAACTGCTAGATTTGTCGCTAGTTACTGGGACATGAAAAGTCACTAAATATAGCAACATTTCAGGCAAGTTTAACAGCAGTGACTCCGTCTCACGTTACTTTAACCTGCTGCTCTAATTGGTGCAGAAGTCTTTCGCAACAACGTTAGCATCGGAGCCTGAAGGAAATATTCATATATTTTGGGCCCACCAAAACAAATTAATATAAATATAATACTAAATGCAACTTGGATGTATTCTTTTTTTAAATTGTTTATTTACGTTGTAGCTATGCCCTATAACACTGTTATCAAACAGAACTTTCAGATGCATTACCGCCACCAACTGGTAAGGAGTGTAACAACGTTAACAGGGATTGTTAATCCGTACTGGTAAATTTGCAAACTCATACCTTTATGACTTATATTCATAACTTCAGACACCTATGCATACATTTATATTGATGGCTATCTAACCCCATAGAAGGAGAGAAAACTAAAAACAAAGGGTCAGTCGGACGTCTCACATTACCTGTGTTTAGTGTAGTTTCTTTGAAGCAAACAGGCTGCAACAAAGATGACAGCTATGAGCAATGCAGCGCTGAGACAAATGATGCCCGTTAGCCAAACGGATCGATGGTAGGGGGACTGGTGCGGAGCGGGTTTAATGGTTTCCCCAGCTGTGTGATTGAAAGCAGGGGCCGTGGTGACCGTGGTGACCGTGGTGATTGGCGCAGGAGGATTCCTCCCTGGAATGAGTTGAGCAACACTGAGTTGTGGTTTAACTTTAGAAAAATCTTTTTCCTAAATAAAACAATTTCCTTGTACACAGGAGACAGAATTACAGTTAACATAAATAACTTTTGAAATGTATGTAATATGGAATAAAAACAGAAGTTGTATTAGAAAGTTTTAAGAATAGAGAACAATAACGAATGTGAAGAGATATTAGTATTATTTACAACTGCAGAGTGTGAAACTGAAGCCACTTTCCCACTGAAAATAGCAGGTTAATACGTGCTTTTCAAACATGCTTCGACCTGCTAACAGTCAGCATTTGGCTCCCTTCCCACTGGCTAATAAAGCTGGTCTAACCCCTCGCTGGCAGCTGTTTGGCCTCTGACCCTCCACAGCTGCATCAGCATCATGCTGGTTTAATGTTGATGATGTCACCAGTGCGACAGAAATCAGGGACGCAATCAATGGAGAACAACATGGAAGAAAACCAGCGCTTAATCAGTGTGCTTTATTGTTTCTCTCTCTGTCTGAATCCCTCTCCCCAGAGCCGCTCCATGTTTATCTAATGGAAACAGAGCTGTTTCTGCTTGTTAGATCAGAAGCGACTGGTCCGGTGTGTTGACGTAAGTACGTCGCGTTCAATCGTATCGCGTAATTTAGCAGGTTGACCCACCTCTGGTGTTCCCGTTCATTGCTGTTGGGAAGTAAAACTCATATGACCTTCAATTCCATTCAATTCAGTTTATTTCTATAGCGCCAATTCACAACACATGACATCTCAAGGCACTTTCCAGTTCAGCAGATCAACTGGCTTTAAGGAAAACCAGTTGATGCATCGACTCATTGACTCTTCAGCAATCCCTCACACTAAGCATGCTTGTAGCGACAGTGGAGAGGAAAAACTCCCTTTCAACAGGAAAAAACCTCCAGCAGAACCAGGCTCAGTGTGAGCGGCCATCTGCTGAGGCCCACTGGGGTTCAAGGAGACAGAAGCAGACGTAGAAAAAGAAGCATAGATACAAAAGGCAACTGTCAACCAGCTCCACAGGCGGCCCCGTCCAGGAAACACACAGCCAGGCAGACGAGCTCCGAGCCAGCTCCCATGTCAGAGGATGAAGAGAGCACATCCAGTTAGTCACAGTCAGAGAAACAGGACTACACTGGAAAACAGGCCAAGCTCCAACATCTAGAAACAAAGGTGTTGATGGCAGCAGCACAGCTGATATTTCTCTCCAGGATGGAGTCACAGCCAAACAGGAACAGACCAGATGAAGCTACTATGAGAAAAAGCAGAGAGAGCAGAACGTTAGAGATTGAACTAACAGATTCTGCAGAGTGGGAGAATAGAGATAGAATGAAGCAGAATGATGAAAAAGGGGTCCCTATGTCCTCCAGCAGTCTAAGCCTATAGCAGCAGAACTATAGAGATAGCTCAGGATAACCTGATGAGATATTTCTGATTCTCTGATGTAGGATTTAAACTAGAGGGGTGAATGTGTTCTTGTCTTTTCAAGGAAATCCATGACTTCACCATCTGCTGCTCCAAAAAGGTCTGCTGTCAAAGTTCCAGAACACCGAGGGAAACTGGTTTATTTGTTGCTTAAATTTGAAAAGTCATTGAGATGAAAATGATCTAAAAGCCGCCTATATGCCTTGAATGTCACAGGAAGCCTGAATTGGGAGATCGTTTGTCTCGTTGTTGTAGTGATCAGGTCATCCTACACAGTGTTGTAAATGGATATGTCCTCCAGTGCTAATCCTCGACATGTCAGCTCCAGGCTAGTTGAATTATTTACCGACTCCTCACCAGATGAGGATACCCCATTTCAAACCAGGCCATTCCTTCCGGGCGGCTGAATTTGGGATTATGACAACTTCATAGTAACTAGGTTAAGCCTTAGCAGCAGAAGCAGTGAGCCCCCTGTATCAATCATCTATTTCATGTCGGTACAGGTGTGGATTTACCATTAGGCGATACTGGGGGGCCCATAAAATTCTGTTTATATGTATGATTAATACAACTAATCCTTTTTGAACTGCAAAAACCATCTAGAAATAGGTTGAAAAGTTCTTAAACTAAGTTTATTTACCCTTAATTTGAGCAGGTGAATAAGATGATCTGCCAATAGAATGATGATCTTTACCAATAAAATAAGATAATTGGATAAAATACATTTGAAATACGACAAAGCAATAGTTTTTTTTCTTATTTTAATTGTAAATTTTCTTGTTCCATTTGCAAAGTGTCTCACTTACCTCCTCAATTCAAGAAAAAAATGCCCTTAATTTAAGCAAAAATGACTTATTTAGATTTCCATTTTTTGCAGTGTGTGCACATTAATTATGTTTTTGATAAAAATCCTTCCATCAGAACGCTTATAATATTAAGTGTGTCTCAGCCCCCCCCTCAGTGTCCACCATATTGGATCAGTCCATTTGCTGCACATGTTCAGAAAGGTCCAAACAGACAGCAGCAAACCATTTGAAAACAAACCATGCAAAGAGCAGTGTTGCCAACTTAGCGCTTTAGTCGCTATATTTAGCCACTTTTCAGACCCCTCTAGCACTTTGATTTCTAAAAAGCTCCTAGCGCCAAATCTAGAGACTTTTTTCTGCTACTGGAGACTTTGGAGACA
The DNA here is from genome assembly GCA_030533445.1 of Cyprinodon diabolis. Taxonomy (NCBI): domain Eukaryota; kingdom Metazoa; phylum Chordata; class Actinopteri; order Cyprinodontiformes; family Cyprinodontidae; genus Cyprinodon; species Cyprinodon diabolis. The sequence goes on along the minus strand of CM060075.1, from coordinate 3,656,662 downwards.
ACATCTAAAAGCAGCGAACTCTGCTCTCCAGAGCAAGTAGATTGGTAACCCCGCCTCCTGCTCTCCTCTATCTTGTCTGCTGTCATGATTCATGCAGCTATTATTTCATCCAAATGAAAAATGGAGAACAGATAAGCAGATCATGGCTTGTCTACAGTGAAAAGAAGGACTGGGTTATTTACTTTGGCCTTTTTGGAAACACAGGAAGGAGCAATCAGCTAAGTGAGCTTAGTGCTTGGAAAAAATCTTTCATTCCTTTAGAGACAGCATGAAAAGTCAGCTGAGTACAAAACATAGAGAGGAAAACAAGAAGAAAAGGGACGAGAAGAGAGGGACACAACCTAGAGCAGATAATGGATGTCTATTCTATTAACATTTCTCTATCTGGAGAATGGGGCTGTTTGATGTGATGTCTTCTCCACTCAGAGGGGCCCCTGCCTGTCTTTGCCCAGGGCCCCATATTTCCTAAATCCGCCCCTGTGTCTGGTTCAGTGAGGCCATCTCATTTTCACCAGCTGTGGTTCACTGGTGCACAGATATCAACTCACATCTGTGCATAGCGACGGTGGCAGTGGCTGAATGTGACGTTTCCTGGACGGCGGATATCTGGTTCCTGGCTTCCACTAACAGCCTGTAGTCAAGCTGTGGGTTCAGCCCCAGCAGGATGACGGAGGTACCGCTCAGCCAATTGGAGTCCGGCTGGAAAACCACGCCGCCCCCGCATGGCTCCCAGCGACTCTGCATCTCTGGTTTCTTCTCACAGTTTACAGCGTACGTTACGTCCTTCCTGCCTCCCAGGTCATGGGGGGGGTCCCATGTCAGGACCAGCGCCGAGTCATTAAAGGGACTCACTGTTAAGTTGACAGGAGCGGAGGGTGGCTCTGTGAACGAGAGAGAGAAAAAGAAACAATAAACCCACTTTCTGCTACGGCATCAAATATGGAGCTACATTGGCGCCATAAAGTTTGTCCAAAATCATTTTCTCTCTAAAGTAAAACATATTTTTTAAACTAAAAAGAAAAGTTTTAAACTGCTTTTTAGATCCATTTTTTTTTCAATTTATGATTTATTCATTTTTGCTTCAACTACCGCCCCCTCACTGTAGGGGCGGGGCTTAGACGACTTACAGTTATATTTTTATTCTTCTTATATATTCTTAGTTAGATTTAACTTGGTGTTAGATTATTTGGTGACCCTTCACAAATGTTCTATATCTGTAAATATAAAAACAATCAAGAAATATTTTTGGTTCACTTCACATTTTTTCAATGTTGGCTGTTTGTTAAAAGTTTCTGGTTGTAACAAAGTTTGAGAGAAGTTCCCAGGATTTCTGTTCGTGTCTTTAAGAAAGGAGAACTCTCTCCTTCTAAAGCATCTTTAACTTAAAAAAAAGAAGAAGAAGTAAACATTAAGATAAAACGTACTACTGCAGCCCAGGTCATGGGGGTCAGATGGCAGACGGCTGTACCCCTGCAGGCACTCGCAGTTCTCTGATCCCTCCTTGGTTGTCCTGGTGTTCGAGGGGCACAGCTCGCATTTTCCTCGCCCACTGGTTGGCTTATAGTAGCCAATCCGGCACGCTGTGGAACAAACAAAGAGATTTGCTGATTGGAATCCTGAGGGCCCTGTGATGGACTAGCAACCTGTCCAGGGTGGATCCCGCCTGTAAACAGCTGGAGATGAGCGACCCCACTTGGGATTAAGAGTATCAGAGAATGAATGGATGGAATCATGAGGTGTTTTAACAAACGAATTCTAGAAAATGTACGTTCCTAACAGAGCACTTCGCTCTCAATCTGCAGGTTTACTAGTGGTTCCTAGAATTTCTAAAAGTAGAATGGGAGGCAGATCTTTTAGTTATCAGCACAGGTGTCAAGTAACAAAGTACAAATACTTCGTTACTGTACTTAAGTACACTTTTTAGGTATCTATACTTTACTCCATTACTTATTTTTCCTCCTACTTTTGACTTCTACTCATTACATTTTCACACAAGTATCTTTACTTTCTATTCATTACATTATAAAACAAACGTTACTCGTTACTCTTGGCTTCGGTTTAAAGCACAGGTCACGGATTAGCGGACTGCGATGTTATGAACAACATTAAATCCAAAGGTTTTGTCGGAGGTAAAGCTGATTTATTTCTTGTAGTCTCTTGTTATTCACACACAACAGTAAACAGCGATTAGCCGACGTGGGTTTTAAAACTGCAAAGCTTTGTCTTCAGCTGAAAATCAAACGCGCATCTACACACACCAGTGTGATGCATTCGCGAGCGTCAGACAGCTATGGTGCATTCAGGAGCATGGGACATTTCATACTTACAAGGAAAGAGACAAAAACGGAACAGAACTCATAAAATAATGTATTTATTCAGAAACAGTGTGGGCTTTCTTATAATACTGAATGCTCTATAATTGTGTTTCTGTTATTTTTTTATTATTCATATCTGCTAGTTTTTTATTCTAAAAAATCTTTAATATTACAGCAGCAAATTATCAAAGTTTTTCAAAAGTCTGTTTAAAAGCTCCAAATGAGGCTTCGGATCGTACAGCAACAATTGCGCTGTCATTGTTTTACAGGCAGAATTAGCATTTGCTGAATCTTGTCCTTTAACTACTTATGGATATACAGGAATACAGTCTTACAAATGTAAACTCCTCTCAGATAGAACAGGATGCAATATTTGGCAATTTCTATTTGTTTTGTTTTTTTTATTCAGTGTAACATCAATGTATAAATACGTCATTTTATTTGAGTGTTAAATTCTGTTTGAAGTAACAGATCATTAAAAATGTCTCCTGACATTTACTGGTTGATTTTCTTTATTCTGACCCCACTGATTTTTTATTAGTTACCCGTGGTTTAATGTTTCTAAACATATATTTCCCGTCATGTGCTCCATCCAATGCAGATCATTGGCTCCATCCACATCTAGTGAAAACTAGTGTGATTGGATGAGTCATAGAAGGCAAACACTCATTGGTTAGCTAAAGGAAATCATCAGAAGCAAGCAGGTGTTCTTCAAACTGCTAACGTGAATTGTCTATGCCATGCTACAATGTGGGATTCAGAAAAAGATGCTGAAATGTCTGAAAGGTCGGACACAGGCGAGAGCGTATCAGGAGATGGAGACCAACCAGACCTCCCTCTTCCTTGACCCTATCTCAAAGAATTTTTTGAAATAGACGAAAAATTGAGCTTTTAATTCATATAGTGGCATCTGGCCTTTTTCTTAAAGGTTACTTTATATTTTTATACTTTAAGTAGTTTCTGAAGCTCATACTTTTTCACTTTTACTTGAGTAAAGAGGTCAAGATGAAACTTCAGCTTTTACCAGAGTGTTTTTAAACTGCAGGATCTATACTTCTACTTAAGTAACAAATGTGTGAACTTTTGACACCACTGGTTATCAGGCTCCTCTCCTGCTGAACCAACTACCAGTTTTAGTCCATGAGGCAGACACCCTGTCTACTTTTAAGGCTAGGCTTAAAACTTTCCTTTTTGATAAAGCTTCTAGTTAGAGTGGCTCAGGTTATCCTGATCTATCTCTATAGTTCTGCTGCTATAGGCTTAGACTGCTGGAGGACATAGGGACCCCTTTTTCATCATTCTGCTTCATTCTATCTCTATTCTCCCACTCTGCAGAATCTGTTAGTTCACTAAATAGATTGAGATTCATTACTTTATTGTCATATACACTTCAGTGCACACAACCAGGGTCTGTAACATATAAAGCCTTAAATGGCCAAGCTCCATCTGATATCAGAGATCTGATTGTTCCTTATGTTCCTAACAGAGCACTTCGCTCTCAATCTGCAGGTTTACTAGTGGTTCCTAGAATTTCTAAAAGTAGAATGGGAGGCAGATCTTTTAGTTATCAGGCTCCTCTCCTGTGGAACCAACTACCAGTTTTAGTCCGTGAGGCAGACCGACTTAAACCATAAGATCAAAGTTTTGCTTTTATATAATAATAATAGAAATTGTTTCATAACAGTCGGATAAGTGTAAACCAATCGTGGACCCTCAGATATATCCTTTATTCCAGATTTTTCTCTCTTTATTGCCTCCGTAAAGTGCCTTGAGATGCCATAAAATAGAACAGAACAGAATAGGATAGAATAGAATAGAATATAATAGAAAATTCCTTTATTGTCCCACCAGGGCCTGCAATGAATTTGCTTATTTCTTTACTGAGAAAATCCTGAAGATCAGAGGATCAGTTTATACATCCATATCAAGTTCAGTACCAAAGTTATCTCCAACTGGAATTGATCTTGACCAAATGTCCCAATTCAGCCAAATAAACTATAAAAGCTTAGAGGAAATCATTCAGCAGCTAAGTTCCTCCTCCTGCTGCCTTGATGTTCTACCAACAGCTTTCTTTAAGAAAGTTTTGCCTGTCATAGCGTCTGATTTGACTCAGATAATAAACACGTCCCTTCTGTCAGGTGTTTTCCCGCAGTCCCTAAAAACAGCAAATATCAAACCACTGCTGAAAAAGAACAGTTTAGACAAACTACTACTGCAGAACTACAGGCCCATATCAAACCTCCCCTTTATCAGTAAGATTATTGAAAAAGCTGTGTTTCAATAATTAAACACTTTCTTAGATATGACCAGCCGCTTTGACGTGTTCCAGTCAGGTTTCCGTGCTCACCACAGTACAGAGACCGCCCTTATCAAGGTGTTTAATGACATCCGTATAAATACAGACTGTAGAAGAACCACAGTGCTGGTACTATTGGACCTCAGTGCAGCATTCAATACTGTAGATCACTCCATCCTGTTAGAGCGCCTGGAAAACTGGGTCGGCCTCTCTGGTACAGCTCTCAACTGGTTTAAATCATACCTAAAGGACAGGGACTTTTTTGTGTCAGTAGGCAACTTTACATCAGAGATGACAAAAATCACATGTGGGGTTCCCCAAGGGTCCATCCTGGGTCCCCTCCTATTCAATATCTACATGCTCCCTCTGGCTCAGTTAATAAAAAACAACATCAGCTACCATAACTATGCAGACGACACACAGCTTTACATCACCATGTCACCAGGTGACTATGAACCAGTTCAAGCACTGAGGAAATGCTTAGAAGAAATCAATGCCTGGATGTGCCATCATTTTCTTCAACTGAATAAAAACCAAACTGAAGTAATAATCTTTGGACCAATAGAGGAGAGATCTAAAGTTAGCACACAGCTTCAGTCGCTTCAGCTAGTAACCACTGATCAGGCCCGAAGTCTAGGTGTAGTACTGGATTCAGACTTGAACCTCCAAAAGCATTTAAAGACAATTACAAGGTCGGCTTTCCATCACCTGAAGAACATTTCTAGGATTAAAGGACTAATGTCTCAGCATGATCTGGAAAAACTGATCCATGCGTTTATTTTTAGTCGAATTGATTACTGCAACGGTGTTTTCTCAGGTCTGCCTAAAAAGTGGATCAGACAGCTGCAGCCGATCCAGAACACTGCTGCCCGTGTCCTCACTAAGACTAAGAAAGTAGAGCACATCACCCCGGTTCTACAGTCCTTCCACTGGCTCCCTGTATCTCAGAGAATAGACTTTAAAATGCTTCTGTTAGTCTATAAATCTCTGAATGGCTTAGCACCTAAATACATCACAGACTTGCTATCAGAGTATCAACCCTCCAGACCACTCAGGTCTTCTGGCTCCAGCCTGCTCTGCAGACCTAGAACCAGAACTAAACATGGAGAAGCAGCATTTAGTTCCTATGCTGCACTTATCTGGATCAAACTTCCAGAAAACTGGAAAAGTGCGGAAAGCCTGAATTCCTTTAAATCAAGACTAAAAACACATTTGTTTAGGATTGCCTTCGACCGTTCTAGTTAAACAGTTAGTCCAACTGTTTTTAATATTCTTGTTTGTTTCTGCATTTTTTTATTTTTTTTTATTTTTTTATTTTTTCCTACTTGCTTTGATTCTGTTTTATCTTCCTGTATTTTAATCATGTAAAGCACTTTGCATTGTCTTTGTACTGAATTGTGCTATACAAATAAATTTGCCTTGCCTTGCCTTGCCTATGGGGAAATCCTGGTGTTTATAGCAGCAAAAAGATAATAGGAAAAAAAATGGTCGAACAAATGCTGACCTTAGAAAAATGTATCAGAATAACATAATAGTAAAGAGTTAAAAGATAAACAATATAACACTGTACTGTAAAGTGTTTTAACTATATAGAGCTGTGCTCCCATAAGTTGTGAATTGTGTTATATAGATAGACTGAATTAAAATTGAATTGAAATTAATTTGGAGAGTAATAAAGTGGAGTTAGTGGTATTAGATGCGTTTTGTAATTACTAAAACTTATTTAAGACTAAAGAACAAAAACCAAATATGAAAAATATGGGATAGCCAACAAATGAAAGGTAGTAGCTACATGTCTAACTCCTCCCGGACACTAGGTGGTGCACTCGTGCTCATCCACAATTTTACTGTACTATTTTGCTAACTCTGCTGATGCTAATGGTTAGCATTAGCCAATATATACTTTTATTTTCTGACTGAGTAAATATTGCGTAGACTTGCTAACTGGAAAATGATCCTTACAGAGAGACATGGTAGCACCATGAAAATATCGATACATTTAATTATATTAATCAGTCATTTATTCGCTTTATATTGTCAAAATATTAGCAAATGTTTTTCACTTAGCTTCATTTATATCATAGATTTTGCCAAACTAGCAAAACACCCAAAAGGGGAAGAGGACATAAATGTTTTTCGCCTTACATTTTATCATGAAATGCTCTTTCTTGTGTAACAGAAACCAGGCAGTCAGCTGATTTATTGGTAAAAAATGACACAGAAACGATTTTTCAACATAGAATAACCCCGCTGAGGTCAACATGGGAAGGAATATTATTTTAGGAATGAGGATGTGAAATTCATGAGTCGATTTTTCCGAATAAAGGAAAGTCTTTGCTGCCACGATTAGGAAATAATCACATGGAAATCATTACATAAAGTTGCGTAATGCTGAATAAGAACGGCCCAGGGCTGCTGGGAGTCATTTGGAACAGTGGGTGCTGTGAAAATGTTTATTGTTTGTTTTTTGGAAAAAAGATCTATGAGCCTATACAGTAGGCTGATTTATTTTTATTGTATAAATACAACAAAAATAAATAATAACTAAATAGATTGAGATTTATTACTTTATTGTCATATACACTTCAGTGCACACAACCAGGGTCTGTAACATATAAAGCCTTAAATGGCCAAGCTCCATCTGATATCAGAGATCTGATTGTTCCTTATGTTCCTAACAGAGCACTTCGCTCTCAATCTGCAGGTTTACTAGTGGTTCCTAGAACTTCTAAAAGTAGAATGGGAGGCAGATCTTTTAGTTATCAGGCTCCTCTCCTGTGGAACCAACTACCAGTTTTAGTCCGTGAGGCAGACACCCTGTCTACTTTTAAGGCTAGGCTTAAAACTTTCCTTTTTGATAAAGCTTCTAGTTAGAGTGGCTCAGGTTATCCTGATCTATCTCTATAGTTATGCTGCTATAGGCTTAGACTGCTGGAGGACATAGGGACCCCTTTTTCATCATTCTGCTTCATTCTATCTCTATTCTCCAACTCTGCAGAATCTGTTAGTTCAATCTCTAACGTTCTGCTCTCTCTGCTTTTTCTCAGAGTAGCTTCATCTGGTCTGTTCCTGTTTGGCTGTGACTCCATCCTGGAGAGAAATATCAGCTGTGCTGCTGCCATCAACACCTTTGTTTCTAGATGTTGGAGCTTGGCCTGTTTTCCAGTGTAGTCCTGTTTCTCTGACTGTGACTAACTGGATGTGCTCTCTTCATCCTCTGACATGGGAGCTGGCTCGGAGCTCGTCTGCCTGGCTGTGTGTTTCCTGGACGGGGCCGCCTGTGGAGCTGGTTGACAGTTGCCTTTTGTATCTATGCTTCTTTTTCTATGTCTGCTTCTGTCTCCTTGAACCCCAGTGGGCCTCAGCAGATGGCCGCTCACACTGAGCCTGGTTCTGCTGGAGGTTTCTTCCTGTTCAAAGGGAGTTTTTCCTCTCCACTGTCGCTACCAGCATGCTTAGTGTGAGGGATTGCTGAAGAGTCAATGAGTCGATGCAATCAGCTGGTTTTCCTAAGATAGAAAACTTTGAATCAATCTGACTGGATGATCTGGTGAACTGGAAAGTGACCTGAGATGACATGATGTGAATTGGAGCTATAGAAATAAACTGAATTAAATCAACGCACAGACATGATCAGTTCTCAGGTGAACATCTGTGCTATTAATTAAACTTCACAATAACACTATAACAACGTAGATTTGGTCAGCTGGCATGAAAATGAGTCACTGTGTTTATGTCAAACCTAATCTATTCAAAATCAAATCAAATCTATTACTGCAGCACCCCCACTTCCCGCGGCCATGCAACGGCCTGCTCTGAATCAGACGCTTTCTTTATTAACAGAGCAGAGTTTAAGGTACAAAATACCGTTGCTCTCATTTATTCATTAATCTGAGCTACAGGTTAGACCAGAGGTCATGGCTTAGCGGACCGCGGTCCAGATCCGGACCCAACCTGATTTAAAACATAGGGTTAGGTTAGGTTATAAATTACTGCATGTTGTCCGACGACAGTGTCTAAATTCACTTCTCCTGTTAATACGGTAAAGCCCTGGGGAGCGTCCGGCTCCAGGCTGCACGTGATCCAAATGAGCCAATGAGCTGTCAGTCTGGGTTGCTGCTGCTGCTACTTTTAGACACAGCGGGCAAACCTGTGGCAAGCCGGGCGATGGGAAAGAAGGAGAAGACGATGAGAAAAAGAGAGCAGAGAAAGTGTGGACTGCTGGAAGAACTGCGGTGAACTGGTGAAAGAAAAGTGAAATGGCGTGCTCAAAGATGACCCTGCACATTTAGAGGATGTTTGGCTCAACCTGCTGCTGTGAAGCAGGATTCTCCACCATGAACAGAATCAACAAGAAATCTGGATCCAGGCTCAAAATGAGCTCCTTGATATGTGCTTGAGAATGGCTTAGTCTCCGGTTAAACCCAGGTTTAAAGCCTTGCAGGGCAGCCTAAAGCCCACTGCCAACATTAAGACAGAAAAAAGAAAGAAAATAACAAACCATCAGTTCAGGGGTTTGAGAAAAGATGGGAATCAGGAAATTATCTATAAACCAAACTGAACAATTGTTGTTCTCTACTTCAAAAAACACTTTAGATTTTAAAATGGAAAAATTTTCTTTTTTTTTTTTTTTTTTTTTTTTATAAAGTAAATTTATAACATGGATGCATAAAAACTTCATTGTATTTCAATGTTAAATTCTGTCTAAAGTAACAGATTATAATTAGAAATGTCTCCAGACCTTTACTGGTTGATTATTTTCTTTATTCGGACCCCACTGATTTCTAACTGTTTACCCCTGGGTTATACCATCTAAGACTTTTTGCCAAAATTGTAAAGCTGTTTTTGCTGAATTTTGTATGGAGTGAAATTTGTTCCATTATTGTTACAAAGAACAGATTTTGTAAATGGAAATTTGAAAAAAAAAATGCAATAAAGAAACTAAACTTTGCTGTTCTCTGAGGAGGAAATCGGATCAATAGCTCCGTTCACATTGTTCCGGTTTGGTGTGAACTGATCTTTAAAGATTAATGTAAAGTTTGAAGCTCCGACTGGTGATTTTCAACCTGTTTATAAATAAATAAGATCGATTACGCATCAATGTTTCGGCCGATTGGCGGCGATCAATCGGTGCATCTCTGCTTGTTTTTAAGGTGATCGGGTTTCCTACCTTTACACGTGTCGTCCATCTCCTCACGCCCACGGTCACAGGAGCAGGCGCCTTCCTGCGGCCCCCAGGCTCCATCTATGCCGCACTCTCTCTCCGGAGTAGACGACTCGACGGCTCCGGCCACACAGTGACCCTGCAGGGTCCCCGAGTCTGCTGCCGTTTTCATAAAAGACGTGAGGTTGGAAACAAACTCCGGGCATGTTTTGTAATACACTCTGATGGATGCTATGAACACACAGCTTCCTGTATAGGAGAAGGCGAGGTGAAAACCTCTGCGCGTGACGGGACCCAGGCCCAGGGACAGGCTACGGTTCAGATGATTGCCGATTGACATCAGAGAATCCGACTGGGAGAACAGTTTGGAATTCTGGAGCTCCAGGACAGCCGGACCGTTTGGGAATCTATTGACGGGAGTGTCTCGGTCCAAGAGGTGAACCTTTAGGGGAACGAGCTCGCCGGGCCGCTCTTCCTCTTGGGCGACAGAAATATCCATGTATAGATGGTTGGCATCTCTGCGCTCCATCCACCTGCTGAAGACTGACCTCTGCTGTCTTTTTGCACAAGCTTGGAGCATAGGCCCAGCAACTCCAGAACCAGGCGGCATCCGGATCTCATCCCACTGGGATTTTAAGGGAGAAAAGTTCAAGGAGAAAAAAAACAGGAGAAAAAGCATCTTTCACAAAGCTATGAAAAAAAACAAAAACTGGAAATTATAAAATATAATAATTATTAATGCCCACATTTCACAGCTTTTATCCACACCGTCACCAATAAATGGTTTTTATTTAATAAAACAGTTTTATTTTGTTTTATGTTGTTTTTAAAACATCTTCTTAAGAAAATTTACATCAGATTGTTCCTTATGTTCCTAACAGAGCACTTCGCTCTCAATCTGCAGGTTTACTAGTGGTTCCTAGAATTTCTAAAAGTAGAATGGGAGGCAGATCTTTTAGTTATCAGGCTCCTCTCCTGTGGAACCAACTACCAGTTTTAGTCCGTGAGGCAGACACCCTGTCTACTTTTAAGGCTAGGCTTAAAACTTTCCTTTTTGATAAAGCTTCTAGTTAGAGTGGCTCAGGTTATCCTGATCTATCTCTATAGTTCTGCTGCTATAGGCTTAGACTGCTGGAGGACATAGGGACCCCTTTTTCATCATTCTGCTTCATTCTATCTCTATTCTCCCACTCTGCAGAATCTGTTAAACTGTTAACACCTTAGAATATAGATGTTGGAGCTTGCCCTGTTTTCAGTGTTTAGTCCTGTTTCTCTCCTAGTCATAGATATGGGCTCAGCGTTTACTGTGGCTAACTGGATGTTTTCTCTTTCATGCTTTGAAATGAAAACTGGCTCACCTTTTATTTCTGACAAAGCCATGTGTGGAGCTAGTTTACCGTTAGCTTTTATAACATAGAAAGCATATAAGGATCAATACCTCCATTTTCCTTTGTCTGTTTCGGTCTTGTTGCCCCCCCCCCCCCAGATGACCAAATAATTCTGAATCTTTAAGAGTTTCAATTTATTTTAAGTCTGATTTTGTTTTGTTTTTGGGTATTTTACTCTCTAAAAGACCAAAGTTTGTTTATACCGTCTTATTTTTTGTACATTTTCTGACCTTATCCTAAAATATCATCAGTTACACAGTACTAGAGAAGCCTATTAACCAAATCCTTTTGATGACTATTCTTAATTTTTACTAGAGCAGATTTCTTTGGGTTACTCTGACCTCCTATCGAAGAAAATCTAACATTTGAACCAGACTCCATCCAACTAATCTCCCTAAAGCCTAATGGACCATTTCACTGGTGATTTATTGAAAAACGAAGGCGTTCTCGTAGATTCACTCACCGATCCACTGGGTTCATGCTGCCATCCCAGGCGGCTCTGTTGGTCAGAGTTGAAAAGCTCCACTGAACAGAGAGGAGGAAGTAATGCTGTTAATACCACAGATAGAATTCCAAAAAAGTTCAAATCAATCCACTAGACTTTGTTTCCAAGTTTGAAGACGTTTCTCTTCCATCCAGGAAGATTTTTTAATTCAAAATGTCAGAAATAGCGTTTAGTTCCAGGTTTTATCCAGCAGCCCATCAAAGCCTGGTTTTAGTTTAGAAAACATGCAAAACGAAACGGATGAACGGGTCCCCCCCTTTGGAATGGGGGTCGTTTGGCTTCTCTGGTAGCCTGCAATGCCCCATACCTGTCTACCTACAGATAAAATTACTTTTTTCATGCATTTTCCTTCAAGGATGATCAGGAAAGTCAGAATTCCCAACTAAAAATTGGATGGTGTTTTTTTAAATTGTATCTTTCAGGTTGCTCAGTGGCGCAGTGGGTAGCACTGCTGCCTTGCAGCAAGGAGGTTCTGGGTTTGCTTCCTGGCATGGGGTCTTTCTGCATGGAGTTTGCATGTTCTCCCTGAGCATGCGTGGGTTCTCTCGGGGTACTACGGCTTCCTCCCACAGTCCAAAAACATGACTGTTAGGTTAATTGGCTTCTCTAAATTCTCCTTAGGTGTGAGTGTGAATGGTTGTTTGTCTCTGTGTTGTCCTGCGATGGACTGGTGACCTGTCCAGGATGGACCCCGCCTCTCACCTATTGACTGCTGGAGATAGACACCAGCACCCCTCATGACCCCACTCGGGATAAGCATGTCAGATAATGGATGGATGGATGAATGCTTCTGTCTCCTTGAACCCCAGTCGGCCTCAGCAGATGGCCGCTCACACTGAGCCTGGTTCTGCTGGAGGTTTCTTCCTGTTCAAAGGGAGTTTTTCCTCTCCACTGTCGCTACAAGCATGCTTAGTGTGAGGGATTGCTGAAGAGTCAACGAGTCGATGCAATCAACTAGTTTTCCTAAAGCTGGGCGTACGTTGTACGATTTTTCCAATCGTTTCACGCAGCTACAGCTCAAACTGTACGACGAAACTGCAGAGTTTAAAAGTTCCCAGCTCACGATGTTTGTTCTCACACTGTGCGACCCGACGCTCTGATGCGATCTACCTGCTCACACTGTACGTCTAAAAACCAGCTCCGCAGTGAGATGGCGCTACTCGGACTCGTCTATCTGGAAGCCAAACCAGTAGAAGAGGAACATGAAGCTCACTAGAGTGAAATGCGCTGCCTTGGATATTTGGGTAATTTTGTGCTGAAAGCCCTAAAAAGAAAATTAGACGACGTATTTGGACAAAGACATGGCTGAGCTAACGTGGCTCCTACGGTCTGTCAGTTTGACAGGAAGAACTCCATTTCACTCATTGCCCCCCCGCCATGCTGCTGGTTTACATCTGAGAGGAAGAAGAAGAATCCTTGTTTGGCCGCTGAGCGATTTGCCCACGACCGCCTTACGACGGCCGACTGAATTTCAAACATCTTTGATTTTCTCCTGACCTTACGATTCCTGATGGGGAGGTGGTCGTTAGAGGCTGATTGGCCCTCGTTACCCCCTGTACGCTACACCACGCACCATCAGGATGGAAGTCAGCGCAATCGAAAAATTTGCACCGACTGGAGAATCGGCCTGAAAAGGGCAAAAGATCATACAGTGTACGTCCGGCTTTAGATAGAAAACTATGACTCAATCTTACTGGATGATCTGGTGAACTGGAAAGAGACCTGAGATGACGTGTGTTGTCATTTATTGCTATAGAAATAAACTGAATTAAACTGATTGAGGACCAGATGAAGTTCAGACTCTCTGTGTGTCTCATCAATATGGACCCTGCAGCGTTTTTCTTTTACACTGTAAAAACTATCTAGAAATAAGTAAAAATGTGTTAAATTAAGTGTATTTATCTTTATTTTAAGTATGTGAATCAGATCGTTTGCCAATGGAAGGAGTATTTTTACACTTAAAATAAGATAATTAGATCATATGCGCTTCAAATTAGACAATGCAGTTGTGTTTTCTTATTTAAAGTGTAAATTGTCTTGTTCTATTGGCAAAATGTCTCTTTTATCTCCTCAATCCAAGAAAAAAATGCAATTATTTTAAGGAAATTACTTATCTAGATTTCAATTTTTTTCAGATTGAAAACCTTTCCTGGTAGAAACCTCCCTTATATGTTCATTGGAGCCACAGACCTGCCAACCTAGACTGATAATGCATAGCACTCCAAGCTGATTGGATGACGAGGCCTCTAGCGCCCCCTGTTTGTTTTTGGCCAATCACAGTAACAGATGAAACCGCAGCAGACGCCATGAGGAACCACCTTTCCGCTCTTGCTGCTGCTCTTTCAGAGACGAAGTCGTAGATCCAGACAAACAGATGTGGTTCAGCGGCTCTTGCTTTTTTACGCCATACGTCCTGCCTTAAACCATAATACTGCGAGGTGATTGGCCGAGACGTTTTACTGTGATAATTCAGCAGGGAGGCGGGGTTAGGTCTTCAGGGGTTTATAAATAAAGCTAAATAAGATGCTAACGTAATGATTATGAGGTAGAGGAGGAGGAAGTTGGTATTTCTTTATATTATAAGCAGAGCATAAATGACAAACTTTACCAAAAGTAAATTATGTGACTATAATCCTTTAATCCATTACAGAAAATTGAACTGGATTCAAAATTATAACAAGATCTCTTGATTTGAATGTACAAGTTTTAACAAAATAACCCGTTTTTTTTTACCAGAGTAATGAAAATGAAATTAATAATTATAAATAGAAAAGAACAAGAAATGCAGATTAAATTATAATTTGAAATAAGAACCTCTGAGTTTTTAGAGGTGGGGTCACGTCGTATTTCACAATCATTAAAATGAAGTAAGGGGGGGGGGGGGGGGGGGGGGTATTTTCTCTGAATCTGCAGAACTTGGGAAAACTAAAAGACATAAATATCAACTTTTTTTAGATATTTATCAATAATTCAGGCATCGAAGCTCCATGTCTCCATAACTGCTCGACCTGTTGGTCCAAACAGGTACCGGTTCCCTTAGCTGCAGTGCGCCCCTAGTGGCTGATTATTGTACAGCACTGTTTCAACATTTCATTTTGCTGGGTTTTTGTTCTGCTTTTTATCAGCTGGTGTCAATTTTCTCGCAGGATTTATTTTTTGTTTCCAGTTCTGTAGTTTAAAAGCTGCTGTTCCTGCCTGTGACTCTGAAGGTTGATGATTCAGCGTTGTTAGGCGATGATGGACTGAACGACTAAAAACATATAAATTTGGTTTCAAACAGATATTATTCACTAATATATAAACTTTAGAGGAAATGAAACCAATAAAGGCAGAAGTGTTTCCATGTCGGAGGGTTTCTGTTTGTTTTGTAATAAAGAAAAAGAGAAAAAGGAGGTTTTCATGGAGCCGTTTGGGCAACACACTGCAAAAACTCATCCAGAAATAATGACAAATTTCAGTCACATCTCCATCCCATATGTTCATAGAGTCTCTGAAAAACTTAAGAGTATTTTCTCCAAACATAAAATCCCAGAACATTTCAAACCAAACAGACCCTTAAACAGAGACGATTGTCATGGTTTTGGTTCTGTTCAAGTTTTATCTCTGAGTTTTCATCGATCTTATTTCCATTCTTGTGTTCTAGTTATTTTTGATTGCTTTTGAGTTCTTAGATATTTCTTGTTTGCCCTCTTGGATCAGTCTCCTTTTCCCTAGCTCCTTTCTAAGTTCCTCTATTCACACCTGCTCCCAATCTGCTAATGATCCTGGTCTTTCTTTCTCTCTCCCCTATATTCCCCTTCTTGTTCAGCCCATCTTTGCTGGTTTGTCATCATTTCTTTGCCCCTTTTTGTGAGTATTCCTGCTTTTTAGTAGTTTTGGATTTTTGTGGATTCATGCTTTTGGATCCTTCTTTGATTTTTGTGTCTACAATTGGGTCCTGTCAAACCTCCACGCACCGTGACAACTAGTGCATCCTAGGGACAAAACCCGCAGACCTAATCTGAGCAGAGTGGTGTCTGCAGTTCAATGAAGTGAGGAATGCTCTGATCTTTATATTGGAGAAACCAAACAAGCTCTCCACAGACGCATGGCCCAACACAGAAGAGCGCCCTCCTCTGGACAAGACTCTGCAGTCCATCTACACCTGGTAAACAAAGGACATTCTTTGGAGGACCAGAATGTTCACATTTTGGACAAAGAAGACAGCTGGTTTGAGAGGGGCGTGAAGGAAGCCATTTATGTTAAGAAAGAAAAACCAACCTTAAACAGATGGGGGGGGGGACTCAGGTTTCAACTTTAAAAACCTGCAATGCAGCGATAGATTTGATGCCTTCTCGCTATCATCACAGCCCCTTTCAGGGGCACAGATCAGTATTGGGTATTGGGGGCTAACAAAGAACCCAAACATTCAAAAGACATTCCAAACCCCATTCCAAAGGGGGGGACCCGTTCGTCCGTTTCAATTTGCATGTTTTCAAAACAAAATCAAGGCTTTGTTTTGGCTACTGTTTAAAACTCAACGCTATTTCTGACATTTTGAATTGAAGAATCTTCCTGGATGGAAGAGAAACGTCTTCAAACCAGTGAATTTTTTTTTTTTTGCAATAGCTATGACCTGGAATCTTCACCAGCAAACTGTTTTTGGCCTCATTTTGAGCCTGTAAATAAGGTGACCTGCCTGTGGAATAATTATTGTTGTATGTAGAATAAAATAAATAGATGTTATGCACTCGGGAAGTTGATTTATTTTGTTTCTCATTTTAAATGTAAATAATTATTCCATAATTGGAAAATTATCTTACTAACCTGCTCAAAACTAAACTTATTTAAAACTTATTTTCTTGTTCTTTTAATTTTAGCAGAGGGTTTGAGTTTAAGGTTTTTCTGAGATAAAAAAAAAAGTTTTCATAAACAATATTGTGGCTGAAAGGCTTTGGACTGAATCAAAAGTTTATAATTATCTGCCTTCATATAACAAAATAAAGCTACCCTTCTCTTAATAAAGAAATTAACGATAATAATATTAACTACATTTCACAAATATATGCTCTGTTCGAAAACCTAGGACGCGTCCTTAGAAGGCCAGATTCGAAGGCCTATGACGTCATAGCGCGGCGCCGAGGTCTGGTCGGATTCCAAGACTCCTCGTTATGCGGCCTTAAAATGCGTCCTTCTTTTTGCCCGATTTGAAGGACGGGTGTCGATGTATCCTTGCTATCCTTGGTTTACCCAGGATTCATTGCGAGACCAAGCAAGCCGTGATCAGAGGAAAGGTTACTTGGCGCCGAACAGTGGTGAATATTGGAAGTTCAGTTTAATATAATCCAGTCAGTGAATAGTTCCGTCTGAAATGAATGAAAATAGTTGTTTTAATGGTTATTGAGTCAGATATGTGACGGTAATGTTTGATTTATCTAAAGGTTTTAATCTGTTATTGATTAAATGGGTTTGGCTGGAATTTAAGGACAGATTCTAATAGATCTGCAGGATGGGGACAATGAATCTGATAGGAGTTTTATCTTTTTATTGCTGTTTTGCACAATTTGCTTATCTACGTATTTTTTGTTGTTGAATATTAGAGATTTTGCAGATATATTTTTTAGAAATACTTTGTTTAGATTTACTTATATCTTTCTACCCCTTTTATAGAATAGAAAATCCCTTTATTGTCCCACAATGGGCAGATTTACAGCAGCAGAAAGATTATTGAAAATGGTCACAAATGTGGACCTTAGAAAAATGTATAAGAATAACATAATAGGGAAGAGTTAAAACATAAACAATACAATCCTGTAAAGTGTTTTAACAATATAAAACTGGAGAATTAATAACCAATATGCAGCTATGGACATTTTTACAGTGATGGATATTTGAAAATAGATCAACATCAGAGATGTGCAGAATGACAGCAGCAGGTTATTTCACTAACTAAGGTTTCTATCATTACATTTGATTTTATTTGTTCCTGCTCACGGTGGTTGGAACCTTTATTCCATTCTGGGCTCTTGTTAATGTAGTCTTTGCTCACTTCACAATAAAAAAAGAAATAAATAAATAGTTTTGAAAACTTCTGTATTCATTCTTTTCCTGCTTTGTGTGTCAACGTTCACAGTTGCTAAGCAACAGACCATACGGCGGTAAAACCCGCCGAAGGGTAGACCTGTTCGAATTCACAGCCAAAACTCTTCCGGTCTCCTTATTTTCAAGGACTTCGAAGGAACAAGTCTAGGTAGACCGCGTCCTTGGAGGATGCAGTCTAGGTAGACCGCGTCCTTGGAGGACACGTCCTAGGTTTTCGAACAGAGCCATAATGTTTTAGCATCTTTCAGGAAATGGAAAAGATAAAATAATAGACATTTATTTGTTTACTGCCCCCTCCTGGCCATGAAGGAATCAACACCAGGATGTATTGACTATAATACTTGAATAATGATAAAAAAAAGAAAAAACTGTTTTTTCTGCTGAATGTCAGATTTTTATAGTCGACTAAAAGCTGCTCTGATGTACGGAGCCCCTCTGATGACATGGTCAAAAAATTTTTTTTATTGTGGCTACGAAGTAGTATTTCGTGCGCACGAAGTAGTATTTCGTGGCCACGCAATAAGTATAACGTGCGCACGAAATACTACTTCGTTGCCACGCAATAAGTTTAACATGCGCACGAAATACTTATTAATAATATTAATATAATTCCTGGACAACTGGGTAAGCAAATAGAGCGCGCCTTCTCTAAGGTCTAAGGCGCGCTCGATTTGCTTACCCAGTCGGTCTCCGCCAGTCACGTGACATTTGTTGCTAAGACGCCATTTTAGGTGGAAAAGGCGTAGTGTAAACAACCGCAGCATAGCTAAACGAAGGACTAAAGGCCCGTTTACATAGCAGCCTGTCCAAGATAAGTCATTACAGTTAACATAAGCCTGAAAACAGGGGCGG
Organism: Cyprinodon diabolis; assembly: GCA_030533445.1. Classification (NCBI taxonomy): domain Eukaryota; kingdom Metazoa; phylum Chordata; class Actinopteri; order Cyprinodontiformes; family Cyprinodontidae; genus Cyprinodon; species Cyprinodon diabolis. The sequence goes on along the minus strand of CM060075.1, from coordinate 3,638,061 downwards.
ATTTATTTATATTATTAATAAGTATTTCGCGCGCACGTCAAACTTATTGCGTGGCCGCGAAATACTACTTCGTGCGCACGAAATACTACTTCGTGGCCACAATTAAACATTTTATTTCACCATGTCATCAGAGGGGTTCCGTACTGATGCTTGAACTTGATTTGTCTCTAAAGTCAGAGCTGGAAACTGGCTACAGTTCAAACACCGTTTAACGACCCGCATTTGAGGCTGTCTAACAGTAAAAGACCTGATTTTAATAAATACAGGCTGTAGTGCTGCGTGAACTACCCACAAACTGTTAAAAGTAACATTAAAAAAGTTTTTATATCACAATAAGAGTATTTTTAGAGGCCTTACAGATATTAAAGTCTGGGTCAGAGGAAGAAACTGAATCCTTTTACAGGAAAAAAACTTTAATGCAAAGATTCCCAAAGAGGGAATTATTTCACACAGAATTAAAAATTAAAATGTCACATTAAAAATGCCTAAAAAAATAATAAATGGAATCATAAAAAGAACTTTCATAAGATTAAATTAAAGAATTAGGTGCTAAAAAAATAAATGTAATAAAATACAAATAAAAAACAACATATAAGAAATAAATCTTACATAGAATACAAATAATATAAATAATCAAAAATGTAATAATTGATAAATTAAATAACTACAACGAAATGGAAAAAAACAAAAATGTAAAATAAAAATAAGATAAGAACTGTTTTTTAAATATAAATACTTTACATTAATAAATAAGGATTGAAATAATTGAATGTATTCTTTGTCAAGGTGAAGTGGAGGTTTTTGAGGACGCAAATGAAGAGGTGAGGAGGCTGAGGTGAGTTTTGTAGATTTAATTACACGTCCAAGGTAACAGAGGCAAAAATGCAAAAATACCGAGAACCAAAAAATCCTGTAACCTCAGGAAGAACGCACATGGAGAGCAAGGAGACCACGGAGCAACAAAACAATAACAACAATGAACCAGCAAACAGTGACTGAACGTGAGAATTATCAATGGGAGATTGAACAAAGACCAGGCTAATCCGCAGATTGGGAGCAAGTGTAGACAGAGTCTAAAGGGAAGCTAGGGGAAAAGAGACTGGCACAAAAGGGCAGCAGAGGGCAAACAATACCTAACAACTACAATACAATCAAAAATAACTAGAATACAAAATGTAAATGAAATCTATAAACTAGGAAACACAGAAAGACCTGAATCAATTCAATTCAATTTCAATTCAGTTTATTTATATAGCAGCAATTCACAACACGTATCATCTCAAGGCAGGCAACTTTTCTATCTAAGGAAAACCAGCTGATTGCATCGACTAATTGACACAATCCCTCACACTTGCCTTTTGTATCTATGCTTCTTTTTCTATGTCTGCTTCTGTCTCCTTGAACCCCAGTGGGCCTCAGCAGATGGCCGCTCACACTGAGCCTGGTTCTGCTGGAGGTTTCTTCCTGTTCAAAGGGAGTTTTTCCTCTCCACTGTCGCTACAAGCATGCTCAGTGTGAGGGATTGCTGAAGAGTCAATGAGTCGATGCAATCAGCTGGTTTTCCTTAGATAGAAAACTTTGAATCAATCTGACTGGATAGAAATGAACTGAATTGTATTAAAGGCTAAAGGTTTAAAGATCAAATGCAGCCTAAATAAATGGAGTCCTCATAGAAAAGACATAAAAATCTTTATTATTATTAGATGCTGTTTATTTTCTCCTAACAAATATGAATTTATGAATTTCTTAAATCAGCAGGTGTGTGGAGAAACAAATACCTGCAAGCAGATGATAACAGTTGATTTTTGCCTTAATTCCTGTACTGGCTTCACTCCACAGGCTGTAAATGTTTTTTTAGAGTCGATTCTAAAATTTTTATCTTTGTTTTTGATTGCTTAAATAAACTTTGCCCATCTTTCCTCTCTGAGGTTCTTCACCCCTAGTTTCCTCCTGGTTCCCTGAGGTCAGCAGCTCCTGCAGGAGGTTTGAGCCCAGAGAAACGACATTGCTGGAAAAACCTCCCGCTGCACATTAGGGCGGCTCCTTCACTGTCTGATCTTAAAACACCGTTTAAAACTTACTTTTATTCGCTGGCAGGACTTAGTTGTTGTGATTTTGTTTATTTAGCTCAAACAAATTCTTATTATTTTATATTTTACACTGCATTTTATCATGTTTTTTTCTTCCCTCTCTTTAGTTTACAGTATATCTGAAAATCATAGTTGAAAACAACTGATCACTCACCTTCCTCCGCCAAAAGCTGTGTGTTTCCATCAGAACCCCATAAAATCATCCCCAACAGGACTACAGCCGGCCCCGCAGACCACATGGCTGTTCCCCAAACAGCCGTTCAGTCCGCAGCCTTCAGAGTTCACATCTACCAAGACGTTCCCCAAATCCGTCTTCCTCTTCTAAAGGAAGCCCACATCCTTCCTCTGCTGACTCTCTCGCTTCATCTTCATCATCTGATGATTCATTAGAGACTCTGGCAAAAAAAAACAAAAAAAACCCAGAAACCTGCTTTATTTTTTTTTCAATTCTCTTTCACTTTCATATTTAAAGCCTATGGTTATGAACTATGAAAACTGTCCAACTTCTAATATCTTTGGTGGCAGAGGGGTGCAACACCCTGCAAATACTTCATATCTTGATCTGCTATGATTTGGGGCCCGAGTTCAGTCAGCTCAGCATACCCCGTCAGGCCAGCATACCCTTAGTAATACGAGTATAATAATTATTAGCGGTTATCAGTATCATAGAATGGCTTCAGATTGTGCCAGTAAGCTCAGTAGGCTCAGTAGGCTGTTATCACCAAGTGTTTTGATGGAAGGATGCATTTGAATAGCCTCATGAGACCATCCTGATCTCGCGAGCTTTCAAGGTTTCACTCGCTAATCAGTCTGGAGACTCTCCATTAAAGAAAATTTGGAGCCGTTCACCAAACGAACGTCCAATCAGCGTTGGCTTTGAGGCGGGTTGAGGTGTGATGCAACGAGAAGCGCGACAGTTCAGTCTAAAGAACGTGGCGGCTTCAGCCGATGAAACTAGCGTTAGCGTGGCTATCGAGCAAGTTTTATCGGAATTACAGAGTATTTCTTCACTGAAAGAAGAGCAAAACACTGCTCTGGAGGCTTTTCTAAGAGGAAAAGATGGTTTTGCTCTTCTCCCGACTGGTTTCGGCAAGAGTTTGAGTGCTCCCTAGCTCTGTTAGTACGTCATATGCTTCGTTGATCTGATTGGTTTATTTGGCCCGTCTATCACCAACATAGGCCAATCAGCTAACCAGTATTTTCGCCCCATCCCTAAAATTACTTCAACGGAAGGTTTCCAGATGGATATGCGGAGCAAATCCATCTGACGGAGTCAGGTTAGCATTTGAAGGGTCGTTAGGAGGATCCATGGATTGGGACAGTCTTTGGCGCAGAGCTGTGATGTAATCACTTGACAACTGCAGCCTAGGACTCTATCCCAGACACCGTGCAGGACGCTAGTTTGTAGCTTTGTGTGACAGTCTATTGGTTTGCACCCGAAGCCAAAACACGCAGCGCCACGGCCAGTCTTTGGGGAACAGAGAAGCTGTCCCCACGCTTCAAAATTGGGCATAAGTCAAAAATATCTGCGTCATACCTGCGACACGCTAACAGCGACACACTGCTGCGGGAGGATAAAAATAACCCTTGAGACTCTGCTTAAACGTCCGTCCTAACCACTATGAAGTGGTTACGCCGTTTAGATGAGTGTCTGAATGTCAAGTGCATTAAAAAGTAGTTTACTTGAAATTTCCCACAATGCACCTCTAGTGATCATCCATTGACACTAGACGAGAAGATATATCCCATAATGCTTTGCGAGGAAAGCTCTCCTCGCAAAGCATTATGGGATTGTTGCGATAGCGTCCCACTGTTGCTACCCAACAGCGGCGACAAACAAAGATGGCGCAGGCACCATGTGGGGAGGCGGAGTCACGTGACCAACGGGGAGCAAAAAGCAGTGATCATCTGTCTGAATGGTCAGTTAACTGAGTTCACTATATAGTCCCCACTCTATGTAGTGATGGAGGGATTTAGGGGTTAGGGCGGACGGTCGGACACAGCCTGTGAACTATGTCTGAATGTATAAATGTATAAAGTTCACCATATAGTGAACTTATATAGTGAACTTTATAGTGTACCTAATAAAGTGGCCGGTGAGTGTATATATTGTATGAAATAGTGTTCTATCAAACTGGTCCTATAATCACTCTATTACAGATGAAATAATGTAACTAAAGTAATCCCTCCCTGGGATTATTAAAGTATTTGTGATTCCTGGTTGATCGGACAGGTGTTGTGAATGAAATGGTGCCCAGCTTGAAAGAGCTCCTGTGTGTCCCTGAATGTGAGCATTGATGACTGAAAGACATCTTCTGCCTCTATTTATCTGTTTACTACAGTCTGTTGAATTCATGTTAATGTGGATTAAAAGACATTTCAATTAGTGGAAAAAATTGCAGGGAGGAATATAAAAAAAAGTAATCAACTAAAACTTTGGCGACCCCCATGCAGTTCCTCCATGGACCCCCTAGGGGTCGCGAACCCCCTGTTGAAGACCGCCAATTTAGGGTTTCATGTAGTAATTAGGAAGTTTGATCACTGATATTTTGGACATTTGTTTGTTTTCTGCTGTCTGTGGATTGTGTGTGTTGGTAAATGTGTACGACTGACTGAATGTATTCTGTATTGTAATGACCTATTCCACACCGCAAGGGGGTGCTATTGTTCTTTGTCTGAAGAGACGTATATATTTTTAATGAAGAAGGTTGGAAATGCGGTCCACACGTTACTAAGATGAAAAAATAAATATGCCTTTGAGGCTGAAGAGAGAGGTTGTCTGTCTACCTTTCGTAGAGATGCAATATTGGACTCCTGCTAACAGGTTATGGGCCCAGTCACGACAACAAATAGTTGCAACAACGGAAAGTGTGACGAAAGACACGTTAGCTAGCTTAGCCGAAAGTGTGGTAGCTAGTTTTGGCACGGCTAAGTTAAAAAGCTGAGGAGAATGGTACAGCAAAAGGCAAAGTGGCCGATTTGACAGTAGGCCCGAAGACTATGAGCTCTGGGAAGAACGGATGCTGTGTTGTATGCACAGTGTCGGATTAATAGGGACTATTCTGAACAAGTCTGGTGGACCGCTGACGGCGGAGCAACAAGCCGAGGATGAGAAGCGAAAAGCTGATGCTTACTGTGTGTTAGCGCCACTACTGGACAACATCAGTTCGGGACTGATATTCAGAGACTGTAAAAACAACGGGCGTGAGAGTCTCCAAGTCCTGAGAGAGCACCACATTGGCAAAGGCAGGCCATGGATTGTTTCACTGTACATATCATTAACCTCGCTGAAGAAAGCAGAAACTGAGACTGTAACAGTACATTATCCGGGCGGAACAGATCTTCACGGCACTGAGAGGTGCAGGCAAAGCATGGAGTCAGGGGCCATTGATGGCAATGATTATGAGGGGACTTCCTGAGAAATACAAACCATTTATGCTGATGCTGACTCATGGTTCAGCTGAGATGAAACTGACGGAGTTCAAGGTGAAGCTACGAAACTTCGATGCGTCGAAGGAAGCCAAACCAGAAGCCAAGATGGTGGGAGAAAGGGTGCTGAAAGCCCGCACATCACTGAAGAAAAAGAACAGCAGACCTTCAACAGAGATGGCATGTTGGCGATGCGGAGAAAAGGGACATCGAAAAGATGAATGAACAAGGAAAGTTTGGTGCGGTTCCTGCAAAAGCACAAGCCACAACGACAAAACCTGCGAAAAGAAAGAGTGTGCACAAAGTTCCAAGTGTGCTCGCGCTGAAGACAGTGGCGGCGGAGGCGGTAGCAGAGGCGACCGCAGCGGCGACAGCAGCGGCGGAGGCTGCAGCAGTGGCAGAGGCTGCAGCAGCGGCGGAGGAGGTAGCAGTGGCGGCCGTAACAGCAGAAACAGGCGAGGCGGCAGCAGTGGCGGTCGGACAGCGAGCAGTGGAAGACGGATCGAGGCGAGAGACGACTTCACATTCCGGGCAGAAACCGGGGGACACCTGCAAGCCAGTGCAGCAGCGGCAGATTGAGGAAAAAGGACTGATCGTTGACACAGGCGCGACGTCCCACATGCTGAACGACAGAAGCCGGTTCAAAACCTTCGATAGCTCATTGAATCCAGAGAGCCACAGCATGGAGCTGGCGGATGTTCGGGTTGGCGGAAGGCAGAGGAGACGCACAAGTATGTTTCATGGACAGCAACAGACGTAGATGTATAGTGACTCTGAAGAAGCCCTGTACATCCCTTTGTTTCCACAAGAACTCTTCTCCGTGAAGTGTGCCACAGCACACGGTGCCAAGGTACTCTTCAAAGAAGGTAATAATGTTCTTGTGGCGCCTAATAGTGCAGGGTTTAACATTCAAGTGTGTGACAGAATGTACTACTTGCAAAATGAGCGTGATGAAAAGGACATGTGCAATGTTAGCCATGATATCAAAACCTGGCACGAGATTATGGGGCATTGTAATTATGAAGACATACTGAAACTGCAGAATGTAACCATAGGCATGCAAAAAGGTGCAAAGCGCAAGCCTGACAAAGAATGTCGTGTGCACATAGAGGGGAAGTTTACTCAGACCAGAAACAGAAAAGCAACTATCAAGGTGAAAACACCACTTGAGTTGGTAAACAGTGATCTAGCTGGCCCTACTGACCAATGGTGCAATCGATGGTTACAAATACATGCAATCTTTCAGAGATGTGTGCACAGGAGTAGTTTTTACATACTTTCTCAAAACGAAGAGTGATGCCATACAGGCTACTGAAAAGTTCCTGGCTGATGTAGCGCCTTATGGCAGTGTGAAGTGCATCCGGTCAGATAACGGGACTGAGTTTACAAACAGAGAGTTTAAGACACTCCTGAGAAAGAACAAAATCAGACATGAGACGTCCTGTCCTTATTCCCCACACAAAAATGGGATGGCTAAGAGGGAAGGGCGTACTCTCTTTGACATGGCGAGGTGTAAGCTCATTGACAGAAACTTACCTAAGAGCCTATGGCCTTATGCTGTACAGGAAGCAGCCTACACCAGAAGCCGATGCTTTAACGGGCACATTGGCACAACTCCGTACACAGCACTGACGGGGAAGAAGTGTGATCTAGCCAATATGCACAAATTCAGGTCAGAGTGCTATGCGTATGTACAAAATAAGGATAAACTAGATCCCAAGTGTGAGAAGGGCCTCTTCGTAGGGCATGACAAGGGGAGCCCTGCCTTTCTAGTTCACTACCACAACAAGGGAAAAGTGCAGAAACACAGACTGGTTAAATTAATCACTAAGACCACATGTGACAGCGAGACTCAGACACAGGAATTAGGATTTGACCCCATCGTAAATACTGACAAGACAGACACATCGCAACCCAGTGCTCAGAGCACAGATGTAGAGACTGACAGCCCAGAATCAACACAGGGTGACGCCACATGCCCCAAGCTGTAGAAGATACCCCACTAGAGATCTTAAGCCCCCAAGTAACCTTAGTGATTATGTTACTCAGGGAGATAGTGATGATGATGATATACTCACCAGTATTGACTATTGCTACCAAGCAGTGTGTGGTGTACCACTGACCTTTAAACAGGCTATAATATCCCCACAGGTAAGTAAATGGAAGAGGGCAATGGGCGAGGAGATGCAGTCTTTAGAGGAGAACCAGATCTTTACCCTGACCAAATTGAGGGCAGAAAGACAGTGGGGGGTAGGTGGGTATACTCTATTTAAGGAGGGTGGTGATGGTCATGAGCAGTACAAGGCCAGATTTGTGGTGATGGGGTATAGCAGAGAGCGGGAGTAGATTATAGCGAGACATTCTCCCCCACAGCCAACATAACAAGTGTGGGTGTAGTCTTGCAGAAGGCAGCCCAAGAGAAGTTAGTACTACACCAAATGGACATAAAGACAGCGTATCTTCAATAGACCGAGACATTTACATGGACCAACCCAAAGGTTATGAAAAACTGGGGGACAACCTAGTGTGTAAGTTACAGAACAGTCGGGTTGCAATTCGAACGAAATGCTGCACAAGTGTCTGATAAGTGACAACTTCATACAGAACCCAGCGGACCATTGTGTGTATACAAAAGAGTCAAAGCAGACAGGGAAGGTGATCATAGTCATTTGGGTGGATGATCTGACAATCGCAACGAACAACACGAGAAGTCTAGAGCAAGTGAAGTCAATCCTCTCCAACATGTTTAGGCTGAAATACTTAATAAGCATAGACTTCAGTCAGACTGATGAGTGTGTAATAATGTCACAACAGAGGTATGCTGAAAAGATCCTCAACCGATTTGATATGCAGGAGTGCAGAATACGCGAGACCCCATGTGAACAAAAGGTTGACTACACTGACGATGCGCCTAAGATGGCAGATGTGACGAGATACAGGGAAGCTGTAGGTAGTCTCATCTACTTAGCTGCTTGTACGAGACCCAACCTTTGTTTTGTGGTAAGCAAGCTTTAACAAGATTTTGCAAACCCCACAGAGGAAAACTGGGTGACAGTGAAACACGTACTGCGTTATCTTAAAGGTACTACTGGTAAGCAGCTGACTTTTAGAAAAAACAGTGATGGTTTAGGCCTCTGGGCATACAGTGATGCAGATTGTGGCGCAGACGGTAGTGATAGATGTAGCACGTCTAGTTACTGCGTGAGCATGAGCAGAAATAGTTCACTGTCATCTTGGAGAAGCAAAAAGCAACCCACATTAGCCTTGTCAACATGTGAAGCCGAATACATGGCTTTAGCTCTAACAATACAGGAGTGTATTTATATAGAGCAACTGCTGAAGGCTATGGATTCCTATAAATATGTTCAAACCATTGTTTATGAGGATAACCAATGCTTCATTGCACTTGTGAAGAATCGTGTATGCAGACAAAGGTGCAAACATGTTGACATCAAGTACCATTTTATAAGGTCAACCATTAAAGCTGGGAAGATGGCACTAATGTACTGTCCTACAGATGAGATGATAGCGGATGCTGTGACCAAACCAGTCTCAAAGGTTAAACTGAAGAAATTTTCCAAAGTCATGTTTGGCGTAAGCATCTGAGGGATTGTAAATATGTTAAGTTCTGTATGTGCTGTAAAATGCTCTGATTCAACTCTGTTTACTCTGATTGTTAAAAGAAAAAAAAGGGGGGTTGGGTGTACAGGATACAAGTCACTCATACTAAGTGGGAGTGTTGGCATATGTGTATTACTGACTGAATGTATTCTGTACTGTACTTACCTATTCCACACCACAAGGGGGTGCTATTGTTCTTTGTCTGAAGAGACGTATATATGCTTAACGAAGAAGGTTGGAAATGTATGGAAGTAAATCGTTACCATATTTCAAATGAAAAAGCATGTGGCTGCATTGATTGACTCATAAATGAAATTAGTAATCAATAATCCTATTTGCATTTTCATTTTCTTCTTTAACACCGCTCATCATTTTACTTAATTAAAATGAAACAGAAAGACATTTGAGATTTATTTTTCAAAATGTACCCCAGCAAATACATACCAAAATTCAATTTGAAATGTAAAATTTGAAAACGAAAAAGCATTTCCAGAAATACTTTTTCTTTTTAAGAGTGTGGCTGCATTATTTGACTCATAAATAAAATTAGTAATCAATCATCCTATCTGCATTTTCTTCTTTAAGGCTGCACATTTTGTGCCATAATCAAGGAGAAAACACAGCGGACATTGCTTTTTCGTTTTCGTGGTCTACTGTTCATAACTCGAAAACGAAAAAGCATTCTGAGCGGCGTGCGCATCAGAGGGACGTCAGCAGCCGCTCTTCCTCAGGTCCTTGCTGACCGGGCTACCCATCTTTTTCGGTAGGGGGCGCTGTGCACGTCTGCACTGCATTACATTGTAAGCGTGCCGGCGGGAAACTCAGGAGAAATCGGCGTTGCCACAGGTCCTTTAGAAGCTGGCACTTGCTTTAAAGCAGCAGCGGCCTCCCTCAGCAGCTCTGCCACTGTTTTGGTCATTATGGTCGTTCAGTTTGTCCCGATAGTCAGACAGCCAGTCAATTCAACCAGTTTCCCGCCGGCATGCTTACAATGTAATGCAATGCAGATGTGCACAGCGCGTTTTATTTTTTTGTTGTAATTTCTGTATACAGATTGTGTTTTAATGGTTCTCCCTTTTTGTAAAAAGGCAGCCGATGTTTGAATCCTTGAAGATTTAAGATATAAATCGAAAAATGCAAAAAACTTTTGATTTTATAGAACTTTTTGTTTGCTTTTTCCTAAAATCACTGTATGCTTGTTGCCAATTTGAGTTTAAATAAAACTGGAAGCAAAATCATGCGTTATAAATTTAACATTTTCCATTTTCCAAGCTTGAATTTTTTTGTACCCAGTTTGGATCCTATGGTACTGCGATGTACGGTCACTCCTGACTGCCCCCTAAAATCACTCAGACAGCTGCAGATGGGCCCCATGCTGCACTTGAGATGCCCGTGATCTAAAACTAGAACCATTTAAAGTGATTCATCCAGGATGTTGATGTTTGGGCCCAAGTAGAAACTCGTCTGAATCAGTAACTTCTGTCCGGAAATAAAACAGAACGCAGTGTTTTATTGAACTAGCTGCTTCGTCCTGAAGATTCCACCAACGAAAAAACAGGTTAACTGCTACAAACCATGTTATCCTCTCCAAAATCCATCCGATCGCCGGCGACCCGTTTTAAAGCGTTTACAACTAATACCTCAGAACTCATGAAAATTACATCAGTAAAATGTTTACCAATATAGACATGTTGGACATCGTTTCAAAATTCAAAAGTTCGTTTTATGGACACAGCGAGCAGCAAAGAATAATTAACACAGATATAGCAGCATGCTAAACTATAAATATGACAAAGGAGCCGCAACAACAAATACCTTTGAAGGCGTCCGGAAGCAGTTTTATTAATCCAATCTTCAATTGTTTATACTGCATTTATCCATAAGGTTCCACAGATTAAAACTAATCCAGAATATTTGTAATTAAAATATTCCATGATGAGAAAATCACCACATAACGTCTGGTTTTTGACATCAGAAAAGTTAGCTGGTCATAGCTACTGTAATGCTTAGCATCTTGCTAATAACATTGTTTGTCTGCAGTGCTTGGTTTGTTTCTTTATATGGTCTTCTTACCTACAAGACAAAAGTGTCAGCATCTTTCTACATCCATCTTCTTCCTCTTATCCAGGGTCGGGTCGCGGGGGTAGCAGCTTCAGTAGGGAGGCCCAGACGTCCCTCTCCCCAGCCACTTGGTCCAGCTCCTCTGGGGGAATCCCAAGGCGCTCCCAGGCCAGCAGAGAAACATAGTCCCTCCAGCGTGTCCTGGGTTCCCCCTGGGCTTCCTCCCGGTGGGACGTGCCTGGAACACCTCACCAGGGAGACGTCCAGGAGTCATCCTATCCAGATGCCAGAGCCACCTCAACTGGCTCCTCTCCATGTGGAGGAGCAGCGGCTCTACTCTGAGTCCTCCCCAGGTGACTGAGCTCCTCCCCCTATCTCTAAGGGAGAGCCCAGACACACTATGGAGAAAACTCATTTCAGCCGCTTGTATCCACGATCTCATTCTTTCAGTCATGACCCAAAGTTCATGACCATAGATGAGGGTAGGAGCGTAGATCAACCAGTAAATCCAGAGCTTTGCTTTTTGGCTCAGCTCTCTCTTCACCACCAGAGTGGTACAGCGCCCGCTTCACAGCAGACGATGCACCAATCCGCCCCTCGATATCCCGCTACATCTTCCCCTCATTCGTGAACAAGACCCCAAGATACTTAAACTCCTCGACTAGGGGCAGAATAGCCTCCCCAACCTGGAGAAGGCAAGCTACCGTTTTCTTGCTCAAGACCATGGCCTCGGATTTGGAGGCACTGATCCAAACTGATCCAGTGAGAGCTGTAGATCACGTCCTGATGAAACCAATAGAACCACATCATCTGCGAATAACAGAGATGCAATCCTAAGGCCACCAAAACGGATCCCCTCAACAACTTGGCTGCGCCTTGAAATTCTGTCCATAAAAGTTATGAACAGAAACAGTGAAAAAGGGCAACCTTGGCGGAGTCCAACCCTCACCGACTTACTGCCGGCAATGCGGACCAGGCTCTGACACCGGTCATACAGAGACCTAACAGCCCCTATTAAAGGGCCCCGTACTCCATATTCCTGGAGTACCCCCAAAGGACCCCCCGAGGGACACGGTCGAATGCCTTCTCCAGATCCATAAAACACATGTAGACTGGTTGGGCAAACTCCAATGCACCCTCCAGAATCCTGCTGAGGGTGTAGAGCTGATCCAGTGTTCCACGGCCAGGACCAAAACCACACTGCTCCTACTGGATCCCAGATTCGACTATCCGATGGACCCTCCTTTCCAGAACCCCGGAATAGACCTTATCAGGGAGGCTTAAGAGTGTGATTCCTCTGTTGTTGGAACACATCCTCCAGTCCCCTTTTTTAAATAGAGGGACCACCACCCCAGTCTGCCAATCCAGGGGAACTGCCCCTGATGTCCAGGCAATGTTGCAGAGCTGCATTAACCAAAACCCCACAGCTCCGGAACTGTTATACAGAGAGGTCTGAAATTTTCTGCATTTCTGGTTGACAGAAATCTAATACAATGAGACCTGCCTGTTCTCAGGCATGTCTTTATTACTGCTGTTCAAAAGACATCATTTTAGAGAATAAAAAACAAAACTTTGAGTCATGTTTGAACTGATGCAGCTTGGTCTGTGTTCTACTCACCCAATTTGTATTTATATGTTAAGAAACTAGAAGGTGTTAACTTTCAAATAATGTAGCACACATGTAATGTGGGCTTACAGTTCCTCAGTTATTTGCTTTTCCATCTGAGGATGTAAAATAGGCGAGAATTACTTCAAAATGAAGCGAATGTTAATTAAAGAAAAAGAAGCAAAGCGTTAAATAGTTCAGATGGTTTGTATTTTTAAACAGTGCAAATTTGACACTAAAATCTCAAAAAAAACACACAAACCTCAACGAGAGAGAAATTCAGACAAACTATAAGAAACATCTCATAAAAACCACAAATACTTAAAATATTAAATGTATCCTGTTACAGAAAGATAAATGATTTTTTTCTCAGTTTTTTTTCACAAATGGAGTCACTAGTTTTCAGAGCAAAGAAAAGTAGAAACAATAAAAGTGTCGATGCTGTTTTTCTTAAAATCTTTGGAAACTCTCTTTATGGCTTTCACATTTAAATAAAAACCACTTTAACGTTTCACTTCAGTAACTTAGAGAAAATAAATAAAAAGTGTTTCTTAAAAAACATCTTTGACCCGTGATGTTTCTTTTTTTCTCTCCTCTCATATCCTTCCAAACGATTTTAATCTTAAAAAGGCACAAAGAAGTGAAACCCCTGTGGGAACGGGAGCTAAAACTGGTTTTGACTTTTTGCAGAAAAATAAAAAATCACAGATTTGTCCCTGGGTTCCTAAAAACATGGCTCAGTTTCCAGAGTTTGGCTTCTTCCTCACTGAACGACGCACTTTTCTTTCTGCTCCTTGGCGTACTTCCTCCTTCGCTGCTCAAGGCTGCGGTTCAGGCGCTCGTCTTCCTCCAGAGCTCTAAAAACAAAAACAATCACAAAATCGTTTATTATAAAACATATTTAGAATGTTCAAAATTAAACTACAAAAAAATGAAATCTCAAAAAGCGATTATTTTTGAAAATAAGTGCATTTTTTCTTGAATTGAGGAGGAAAGTGAGACATTTTACCAATGGAAGAAGACAATTTACATTAAAATAAGAACTGCTTTGCCTTATTTCAGGTGCATATTAACTAATTATCTTATTCTAAGAGTATAAATCCCGATTTTATTGGCAAATCATTTTATTTACCTGCTCAAATTAAGGGGAAACACACTTAATTTTAAAATCTTTTACTTATTTCTACATAGTTTTTGCAGCATTTATGGTAAAAGCAACACTTTTCTTACATAAAGTGTATTTACCCTTAATTTGAGCAGGTAAATGAGATAGTTTGCCAATGGAATGAGTATTTTTACCTTTAAGATAAGAAAATTAGATAATATGCGCTTTAAATTTTTCTTATTTCAAATGTAAATTGTCTTGTTCTGTTGGCAAAGTGTCTCACTTTCCTCCTCAATTCAAGAACAAATGCACTTATTTAGAATTCAGTGTTTTGCAGTGTAAAGAGCCCAGTGAAGCCATGTTAGGGCTACTAGTCCTAGGAATTGGACCCTGCTTGGCTGTGCAGTGATTTGTTAGCCTGGGTGCCATTCCGAACTTAGTCCCGCCCACAAGGTTGGAGGTCGGGAAGTTCGGTCTGGCATTGCTCCATAGTAGCGCGAGTATGATCGCCCACTCTCTGGCGATCCAATCAAATTGTCAGGGCGGGCTTTATACGATGATGGACAGATGATCAACAGTAACGTAATCAACCACGTGACCAAAGCGCACTTGGGCGACAACAACAATGGCTGCCGCTGGAAAGTTGAGGTGTGTAGATTCTGCTATTAGGTCTGTTCTAGAAGATATCGACAGCAAATTAATTTTAAAAGAGGAACAGAGAAACGCGATCAAGGCTCATCTTCTTATTCTAGGCGTGCAACTGCACGCTTTGATTTTTGTTGACAACAACTATGCGTCGCTTAACATACGTCACGCACTCCGTTGCTCTTATTGGTTGTAGGTCTATCCAATTGAGCGCAGAGGCATTTTTTTCCTGGTTCGTTCGAAACACGCCCCATAATCACAGCTCTATAGAGCAGCATCAGACTCATTCTGACTAGAATTGAGTCGGACTACGTCAGACTAGTGATTTGTCCCAATTTTGGAAACAAAAAATTGATAAGAACCTGCAAAAAAATAATATCTCAATATGTCCTTTTTTTCTTGAATTGAGGAGGTAAGTGGTTAACACTTAATGTATTAAATCACCGCAAACATATTAGTTTTAGGTATAAATATTGATCCATTGATTATTCCTGGCTGACCTGACTTTCCTTTAAAGGGCGTTTTTGATCCCTTACATCCACCTTCCCAATGGAGTCCCCCCCATCCCCCCGTCCTTCAGTGAGGTCTAGAAGCACAGATCTATATCCAGCCGTTCAGCAAAGATGCTGCTACATGGCTGTACATCTTATTATTTCATTTGACCAATTAGATGAGCCCTTATTGCCTACTGCACATTAAGTTGAAAAAAGTTAAGAAAAAATTATTTAATGAAAAGTTAAAAATTTAACAAGCCAAGTTATAAAAGTAAAAACTGTCAGTTCCAGTATCAGCATTAATTCCTCTAAGGTTAAGTCGGACCAAAAAAATGTTTTCTTTCACCCTCAGTGTTTTTCATGAATTTCTTCTAGAAGCACGTTTGTTATTTTATCTTCATATATTCAATCAAGTTGGCGTTTCTTGTTATATATAGACATTAATTTTTATCCATCAAAATACTCAGATTTTTTCAATGTTAAAAAGGTAATAAGGTCTTGTCCTGGATTCCAGTAACACTACTGGCTGGAAATGTTGATTTTCACAGTATTTCCCTGAGTTCCCTATAAAGGGTAGCTAAGCTGGTTTGGTGTTTGTCTCTTTAAGGCTCCATGAACCTCTAACAGGCTGAGGTTGGTTCTGACCCGCTGCAGCTACCAGATCTTCCTCCTGCCAGTGATGTTACGCTACATGATTGGCTGAACGTTGCCACATGATGTAAAACATTGTGGTTGCCCAGGCAACGAATTTAACATAATACTGCTGGTTTATACTCAGAAACCAGGTCATCTGCGTGTGTATATGCCCCGCCCCTTCCGCAGACAGTCTGGTGCAGACGGGAGGCCTTTGATTGATTGGTCAGATCTACATCCGCTCTACACTATGTGTATTTCCTGTTTGGTTCCTCACCGGCTTGTTCTTTTTGTCTGACCGCCATTGTGGAAAACGACTGGTGAAGATGGAGCTGCTAGAGGAGCGAGGTGCGTGAGAACGCTGGGAGCCGTTTTCCACCTGGATCCCCGCCTCGGCCATATCTAGACCCACAGCTAGTTTCTGATTGGCCCTCAGTTAGCCATATTAGGCTACACTACTTTTGAATTTGTTTCAACAACAAACTTTCATTTTCTACAAGTAGAATAACTTTTATTTGTCTAAAATCTCTAGGAAAATTATTTTTAAGATGTTCCATTTGTCCTCCTCTGCCCTTAGATCTTAATAAAAATAATAAAACTAAGCTGAGTCTTTTCTGTCTCCTTGTTAAATGGCAGAGCTCAGTCTGTCTTAGAAGGCAGTACTTTTCTTCAAGACTTAGAATGATTGTTTTCTACTTTCGGCTGCTTTAGATCGCCAATGAAATGTAAAATAATAGCAAATATAGGAAATAATATGTTGAGACTCCAGAAGAGATTTGATACTTAAAGTTGTAGGGAAATCATATTTAAATGTCAAATCATTCTAGCTTAAACATGTATATAAATGTTGTCACAAAAGTTAGAAAATGTCAATTTAAAAAAGAATCCTGTCTTAAATCTGTGTTTTTTTCGTTATCTTCTGCAGGCCAGTTAGTTCTACGTCAGCCTGAACACCTAAATTCAGCCAATCATATATCAACGGTCATCTGTCAATCAAATGTTTTCGGTCATAGCATCTTGATTCATCTGTCGCAGCTAATATACGCAACGGTTGAAATCAGAATCCTTTCCTTTCCCATTGAGTTGCGTCCCAGTGTTCACGGGGATGGACGTCTGTGTCTTCGGCAGGCGTAGAGCTAACAGAACTGGCAGCGTTGCGAGGCAAGGGCTCAAACATGTACGGCTGGAAGCCTTCTACACCAAACCAAGCTTCTGCCGCCCTGGCGTCCTCTTCCACAACATCTTCGTCCTCGCTTTCCTCCTCTAGATAAAAAATGGATGACGGAGGAGACTCATCCACGACCTCCGACACTAAACTCTCCTCCTCTTGCATGTTTCCGCTGTCCATAGCGTTCCTTGACAGCGTCGTTTCTAAGTCACCAATTTAGTGCTACTTGGTCCCAATGGAATTTCCCATTGGGAACCTGCTAGCACTAAGTTGCTAACTGGTTAGCAAGATGCTTCCGACAAACCGGCCACAATCAAACTTGCTTGCGAACCTTCCGCCACAACAATCCCGCCCCCTTGATAAACAACCAATCACATTCGTTTTATTCACTCGTGTAAAGTCGGGCACCACTCAGGAGAATTCGGAACTGCAACGGTTGGAACGGCCGCTTCCTTACGAGTTTCAGAAATGGGTGCAATACAGTTTGTCTGAGTGGACTTCCTGTATGATGACATCATAAGAAGGGGCGGGGCCCCGAGCAAATCTGGTACCTACAGCGGTTCTGACGGGTCATTGGCATCATTATCTAGCTAAAAAAAAACAACTTTGAATCGTCTCGCTGGTCATTTGTGGCTAGCTTCTGTGCAAAGCACCAGTCCCACAGCAGGATGCTGCCACCGCCATGCTTGAGATTCTTGGAAAGAGCTTCATCTACATTCTCCCAAACATACATCCTTTGTTCAAAAAGACATAAATATCTGTTATGTTTGACTGTAAAGTCTTTGTTCTGAAGGCATGAAGATGCTTCACTGCTCCTAACCAATGGGAGCGTCTGTTTGTCTCACCCTCGTTCTTTGGCGTCGATGTTGTGAACCAGCTGGTCTCTCTGGTTGACTAGAGAGACCAGCTCCTGGAGCAGGAGCTGCTCTCTGTGTTTGTGGGCCTGGGTCTTCTGGTAGTCTGAGGCAAGAGGAGAGGAGGAGCAGCAATGAGACAGAGGAGATATTTTCAAAATTGGTGAAGAGGATCCCAGATAGAGTATTATAGAGCGGCGGAGAAAGAAAAGAGGAGCAAACTTCTGCAAAAAACATTTAAATTATGAGATTTATTTAACATATTTTTTAGAAAAAAAGGGAAAATCTCTAATGTTAAGAAGATGCAAGTTACTATAAGTTCAAACTATAGTTAGAGTGGCTCAGGTTATCCTGATCTATCTCTATAGTTCTGCTGCTATAGGCTTAGACTGCTGGAGGACATAGGGACCCCTTTTTCATCATTCTGCTTCATTCTACCTGATGATCTGGTGAACTGTAAAGTCCTTGAGATGACATCCGTTGTCAACTGGTGCTACATAAATAAACTGAATTGAATTAAATTGAAGTTTTTTTCCTTTAATCATAAAAGTCTGACATTTTAACATTATTCCTTAGTTTCTTCTTGAAAATATGTTAAATGAATTTTAAGATTTGGTAGAAAATCACTCCTTTTTTTCTCCTCTTTCATCTCCAATGGCCTTTTAAACTCATCGTATCGCCCAGTCCTAAAGGTCAGATCTTAAAAAGGTTAATGATGACATCCTGGTTTACCTTCGATCGTCATCATGTCTCGAAGCTCCTTGGTCAGCAGCTCAAAACGTTTTTCCAGGTCTTGTTCTTCCAGCCTGTTGATCATAAAGAAAAGATGCTTCACTAGATGAAAAACAGCTAAGCTGATCTGACAGGTGTCACAGCTAGGGGGCGCTCCAAAGCTTGATATGATGGAGTTCATGGCCGTTTCTCAATTCACCACAACGTGAGTACAGACTCGTGTTCTCGCCAAGTATGTTCCTGAGAAGAACGCAGGAAAGTCTGGACTCTGGGAGAACGGGAGCACGCAGAATAAATCTGGGTCAACTGGAACAGAAGCGTACTGATGACATCACCATACGCTCAGCTCGTCTGGAGCTGCATTTCACCCCCTGTTATTAATAGTCTCTAGATAATAATAAAATATGACTTTTTCATTTAGTGGGGGAATAATAATGAACACAGTCAGATAAACACAAATCAATTAACATTTTGCAAAATATAACAATCCTCCATCAGAGCCGGCGGTCCGTCACACACGGCTATGCAGAGAGACGCTGCTGCAGTCAGAGCTAACGTTAGCTCTGGCTGCTAACGTTAGCCCTGGCTGCCTTTAGCCTCAGAGGTCCTCTGGTTTCCATGGTCCTCTCAACATCAGAACTTCACGCATTAAATCAGTAAATGTTCCATAAAGTGAAGCTTTAAAGTATAATATTCTCGCCTCTAATGATCTTAAAATGTTCTTTTATTGAGCAACGGAAACAGAAAAGAGAACTTTTAACTTAATCCTGTGAGTTCTCTGAGCGCTAACCTGGAAGCTGCTGCTGCCGCAGTGCATGCTGGGACAGCTGTCAGTCTGGAGGACGGACAAGTCTGCTCTGATGCATGCTGGGTAAAGAGGGAGGGGCCAGAACAACACCCGGGGACTTTGTCCGTTCTCAGTCTGCTGTTCTTATGAATTGGAACAGTGCTAGCGCTGAGGATGATGACGTTTCACGAGGACACGAGAACGCACAAGTACACTGATTGAGAAACGGCCATGGTCCATGCTTCAGAACGCGACCTCTGACCCGGAAGGAGAACATTTGACTGCTGCTGGGAGGATTGTTGATTCATAAAAGTATATTTAACATGTCTTTGTATGGAGGGAATTTTGTTTCATTAATGTTGACACACTTCCTAATTAAATGTTTACTGTTTTCTCAGATTGTTTTTAAGTTTCTAATTTATTTTTTATTTGAATTTCTAATTATATTTTCTCAAACTTAATATTTTATTTTTTTAAGCAGATTTTATAATTTCAAATATTAAAAAAATCTTATTTCAGATTGAGTTTTACAAAATGCGCTCTTTTCAAATTGCGTTTTCCAGCTCACATTTTCTTCACATCAAGTGAATCCAAACGCTGAATCTTGACCAATAAAAATGCCCCTTTACTTCTTGTGAAAGAAAGCCCACCCCCAGAAATGAAGACAATGTAATCTGTAGAGTGAAATATGTAAACTCTAACCCTTGAAACCGAAATTTGGAAAAAATAATGTATGTATATTTAAAATGTAAATGGTAAAACTAATTAAAAAAAATAGTCAAAAACAAATACATAGAAGAAAATAAAATCTGAGA
The DNA here is from genome assembly GCA_030533445.1 of Cyprinodon diabolis. Lineage (NCBI taxonomy): Eukaryota > Metazoa > Chordata > Actinopteri > Cyprinodontiformes > Cyprinodontidae > Cyprinodon > Cyprinodon diabolis. Next base: position 3,618,021 of record CM060075.1, on the reverse strand, counting down.
AAACAGCAACCCGTTTTTGATTAAGATTAATTAATTTCTGGATTGCATTTCTTTTTATTTCAGTTGATAATGGAACAGAATTGACTCCATATGCCAGCAGCTTGTCTGACGGACCCTAAAAAGACGCCTTACAGCAGCTGCAGATGGTCCTGCCGTCGGATTAGAGCGTTCTTCTTGTTCACCAGGGTGAACCATTCTTGAATCAGCTTCTCTTCTTCCACTTTATCACTGCCTGCAGAAACAAAAGGATGAACGCTTCGTGACTCATCTTTTCAGAATAAACCGGTTCCCTGATACCACAGATGGTCCATAATTTAGATGCTCCTCTCCTGTTGAACCAAGAGAGGTTCAACAGGAGCAGCGATTCAAGAGCAGCGATTCGCCTGATAGGAGCAGTTTTAACTGATGTTTCATAATGCTCATGAAATGATACTTGTGCATCATTTCCTGGGCATTACGCTGCCATGCATTCTGCATAAGTTAGGCTGACGTTGGACAGAAGTTCCGGACTCGCTATTAATACTCTATGTACACGCCCAGAATAGAAAAAAATCCATAGAAAGTTCAGCGTATGCCAGGAGATTCTGGGACATCAGGCAGACAACGGATAAATCGGCATGGTGTGACAGCGGCCTAAGCTAGAAACACGTTCAGCGCTCGTCTGGAACACGTAAGATACGTTGATATGCGTTGGAGAGAAGTTCTGGATAAGTTACGCAGAAGTTACTCAGAGGTTTAGGATCAGCTGGACGCCACGACTGATGAGGAACTGACACTGAACGGATGTCAACCATCAGATAACTGACCTGGAACTGACGGCCCACGGATGGCAGACGCTGGCATACGGCGGGAAATTTTAAGTATGATGAGCGTTTTTCACCATGTTTGCGTGTTTCAATGTATTTCATCATGCTTCAGCATGTTTCACCGTGTTTGCGTGTTTCAGTGGCTTCAGCATGTTTCAGCGTGTTTCACCGTGTTCGCGTGTTTCAGTGGCTTCAGCGTGCTTCATTATGCTTCAGCGTGTTTCAATGTGCATCAGCGTGCTTCAACGTGCATCAGCGTGCTTCAGCATGCTTCAGCATGTTTCAGCATGTTTCACCGTGTTCGCGTGTTTCAGCAGCTTTAGCTTGCTTCAGTATTTTTCAGCAGCTTTAGCTTGCTTCAGTGTATTTCAGTATGTTTCACCGTGTTCGCGTGTTTCAGCAGCTTCATCATACTTCAGCAGCGTGTTTCAGCGTGTTCAGTGTGCTTCAGCATGTTTTTTCATGCTTCAGGGTGTTTCAGCGAGTTTATCATGCTATAGCATGTTTCACCGTGTTCGCGTGTTTCAGCAGCTTCAGCGTGCTTTATCATACTTCAGCAGCTTTAGAGTGCTTCATTATGCTTCAGCGTGTTTCACCGTGTTCGCGTGTTTCAGTGGCTTCAGCGTGCTTCATTATGCTTCAGCGTGTTTCAATGTGCATCAGCGTGCTTCAACGTGCATCAGCGTGCTTCAGCATGCTTCAGCATGTTTCAGCATGTTTCACCGTGTTCGCGTGTTTCAGCAGCTTTAGCTTGCTTCAGTATTTTTCAGCAGCTTTAGCTTGCTTCAGTGTATTTCAGCATGCTTCAGCGTGTTTCATCATGCTTCAGCGTGTTTCATCATGCTTCAGCGTGTTTCAGCGTGTTCAGTGTGCTTCAGCGTGTTTCATCATGCTTCAGCGTGTTTCATCATGCTTCAGTGTGTTTCAGCGTGTTCAGTGTGCTTCAGCGTGTTTCATCATGCTTCAGCGTGTTTCAGCGTGTTCAGTGTGCTTCAGCGTGTTTCATCATGCTTCAGCGTGTTCAGTGTGCTTCAGCGTGTTTCATCATGCTTCAGCGTGTTTCATCATGCTTCAGCGTGTTTCAGCGTGTTCAGTGTGCTTCAGCGTGTTTCAGCGTGTTCAGTGTGCTTCAGCATGTTTCATCATGCTTCAGCGTGTTCATCATGCTTCAGCATGTTTCACCGTGTTCACGTGTTTCAGTAGCTTCAGCATGCTTCATCATACTTCAGCAGCTTCAGAGTGCTTCATTATGCTTCAGCGTGTTTCAACGTGCATCAGCGTGCATCAGCATGCTTCAGCATGTTTCAGCATGTTTCACCGTGTTCGCGTGTTTCAGCAGCTTTAGCTTGCTTCAGTATTTTTCAGCAACTTTAGCTTGGTTCAGTGTATTTCAGCATGCTTCAGCATGTTTCATCATGCTTCAGCGTGTTTCATCATGCTTCAGCGTGTTTCAGCGTGTTCAGTGTGCTTCAGCGTGTTTCATCATGCTTCAGCGTGTTTCAGCGTGTTCAGTGTGCTTCCGCATGTTTCATCATGCTTCAGCGTGTTTCAGCGTGTTCAGTGTGCTTAGGCGTGTTTCATCATGCTTCAGCGTGTTCAGTGTGCTTCAGCGTGTTTCATCATGCTTCAGCGTGTTTCATCATGCTTCAGCGTGTTTCAGCGTGTTCAGTGTGCTTCAGCGTGTTTCAGCGTGTTCAGTGTGCTTCAGCATGTTTCATCATGCTTCAGCGTGTTCATCATGCTTCAGCATGTTTCACTGTGTTCACGTGTTTCAGTAGCTTCAGCATGCTTCATCATACTTCAGCAGCTTCAGAGTGCTTCATTATGCTTCAGCGTGTTTCAACGTGCATCAGCGTGCATCAGCATGCTTCAGCATGTTTCAGCATGTTTCACCGTGTTCGCGTGTTTCAGCAGCTTTAGCTTGCTTCAGTATTTTTCAGCAACTTTAGCTTGGTTCAGTGTATTTCAGCATGCTTCAGCGTGTTTCATCATGCTTCATTGTGTTTCAGCGTGTTCAGCGTGCTTCAGCGTGTTTCATCATGCTTCAGCATGTTTCACCGTGTTTCAGCAGCTTCAGCATGCTTCATCAAACTTCAGCATGTTTCAGCGTGCTTTAGCGTGTTTCAGTGTGCTTCAGCCTAATTCATCATGCTTCAGCGTGTTTCACCGTGTTCGCGTGTTTCAGCAGCTTCAGCATGCTTCATCATACTTCAGCAGCTTCAGAGTGCTTCATTATGCTTCAGCGTGTTTCAACATGCATCAGCGTGCTTCAGCATGCTTCAGCATGTTTCAGCATGTTTCACCGTGTTCGCGTGTTTCAGCAGCTTTAGCTTGCTTCAGTATTTTTCAGCAGCTTTAGCTTGCTTCAGTGTATTTCAGCATGCTTCAGCGTGTTTCATCATGCTTCAGCGTGTTTCAGCGTGTTCAGTGTGCTTCAGCGTGTTTCATCATGCTTCAGCGTGTTTCATCATGCTTCAGCGTGTTTCAGCGTGTTCAGTGTGCTTCAGCGTGTTTCATCATGCTTCAGCGTGTTTCAGCGTGTTCAGTGTGCTTCCGCATGTTTCATCATGCTTCAGCGTGTTTCAGCGTGTTCAGTGTGCTTAGGCGTGTTTCATCATGCTTCAGCGTGTTCAGTGTGCTTCAGCGTGTTTCATCATGCTTCAGCGTGTTTCATCATGCTTCAGCGTGTTTCAGCGTGTTCAGTGTGCTTCAGCGTGTTTCAGCGTGTTCAGTGTGCTTCAGCATGTTTCATCATGCTTCAGCGTGTTCATCATGCTTCAGCATGTTTCACCGTGTTCACGTGTTTCAGTAGCTTCAGCATGCTTCATCATACTTCAGCAGCTTCAGAGTGCTTCATTATGCTTCAGCGTGTTTCAACGTGCATCAGCGTGCTTCAGCATGTTTCACCGTGTTCGCGTGTTTCAGCAGCTTTAGCTTGCTTCAGTATTTTTCAGCAGCTTTAGCTTGGTTCAGTGTATTTCAGCATGCTTCAGCGTGTTTCATCATGCTTCATTGTGTTTCAGCGTGTTCAGCGTGCTTCAGCGTGTTTCATCATGCTTCAGCGTGTTTCATCATGCTTCAGCATGTTTCACCGTGTTTCAGCAGCTTCAGCATGCTTCATCATACTTCAGCATGTTTCAGCGTGCTTTAGCGTGTTTCAGTGTGCTTCAGCCTAATTCATCATGCTTCAGCGTGTTTCACCGTGTTCGCGTGTTTCAGCAGCTTCAGCATGCTTCATCATACTTCAGCAGCTTCAGAGTGCTTCATTATGCTTCAGCGTGTTTCAACGTGCATCAGCGTGCTTCAGCATGCTTCAGCATGTTTCAGCATGTTTCACCGTGTTCGCGTGTTTCAGCAGCTTTAGCTTGCTTCAGTATTTTTCAGCAGCTTTGGCTTGCTTCAGTGTATTTCAGCATGCTTCAGCGTGTTTCATCATGCTTCATTTCCGCAGCGTGTTTCAGCACTCTTCAGCGTGCTTCAGTGTGTTTCAACGTGCGCCAGTATGCTTCAGCGTGTTTCAGCTTGTTTAAGTGTGTTTCAGCGTATTTCAGCATTCTTCTGTGTGTTTCAGCGTGTTCAGTGTGCTTCAGCATGCTTCAGCCTAATTCATCATGCTTCAGCGTTTTTCACCGTGTTCGCGTGTTTCAACAGCTTCAGCATGCTTCATCATGCTTCATTGTGTTTCAGCGTGTTCAGCGTGCTTCAGCGTGTTTCATCATGCTTCAGCATGTTTCACAGTGTTTCAGCAGCTTCAGCATGCTTCATCATACTTCAGCATGTTTCAGCATGCTTTAGCGTGTTTCAGCGTGTTCAGTGTGCTTCAGCATGCTTCAGCCTAATTCATCATGCTTCAGCGTGTTTCACCGTGTTCGCGTGTTTCAACAGCTTCAGCATGCTTCATCATGCTTCATTGTGTTTCAGCGTGTTCAGCGTGCTTCAGCGTGTTTCATCATGCTTCAGCATGTTTCACAGTGTTTCAGCAGCTTCAGCATGCTTCATCATACTTCAGCATGTTTCAGCGTGCTTTAGCGTGTTTCAGCGTGTTCAGTGTGCTTCAGCATGCTTCAGCCTAATTCATCATGCTTCAGCGTGTTTCACCGTGTTCGCGTGTTACAGCAGCTTCAGCATGCTTCATCATACTTCAGCGTGTTTCAGCGTGTTCAGTGTGCTTCAGCATGTTTCAGCATGTTTCACCATGTTCGCATGTTTCAGCAGCTTCAGTGCTCATAACTTATACAACGTATGCCAGTGTTTTTGCCAGATTTTTCGTACGTCAGGCATACGCCGGTCTAAATCATGGAGGTGTGACAGCGGCTTTACCAGTTTAAGCAGCACTAATCATAATGATAAACTCTACCTGTTTCCATCAACTGCCTGAGTTTCTGCTCCACCACCGCTGCTCTGTTGTCAATGTGGTTCTGTTCCGCTTCCAACGCCTCCATCTGATGTAACACATACTGGCTGGTGTCCTACATACATGGATGTTAACACATAGAAATCAGCTTTCAAGATGAGATGAAAATATTTTATTTAGTTGTTAGAGTCAGTTATCAGTCCCATCCTCACCTGACCCTCTGGTTTCTCTTCTTCTACTACAAACTCTGATTTCTCTGCAGAGTAAATGCAATTAAATAAATTCAATCTTCTAAAATGTGTCATAACTGCTGATCTAAGGAAACCTAAAGAACACCTACCGGTTTCTGGGTTCCTCCCCTCCCGTTCTGTTCCCGCCTAGAGAGAGAGAGAGAAAGAAGATCCTTGGATTAAAGCCACGAGTGAAAAACAACTTTAAGGGAGATAAACAGATATAGTGAAAAAGGCGCCGTACCGGCGAAGTATCTCCATCATCAATCGACCCGCTCTTCTTTTGAGATCTACGCTTCTTGACTAGATCCGCATCCTTGACCCGGGAGAAGCCCTTAGAGAGGACATGAGACCTTGGTGGTGCCACGGGAGACTGAGAGCCGGAGTTCCCTGCCGCCCCGGGGACCGGTAGCCGTTTGGACCGTGGAGGTGGAGCCATCTCGGCGCTGCTTTGAGGCTCATCCTCTGCAGGGCTTCCACTCGCAATCGCCTCCAGGCTCAGACCTTTCTCTTGGAGTTTCTGAGTGCAGTAGCGAACGGTTGCCTCCGGATCCTCCTGCAGCTCTTTGCTCCCTGACACCGCATAATTGGACTCACTGCTGTTTTTATCTATATGAAGCACACTGAGCTGCTGGCCTGTGAAATGGGTTCGTATTTGGTTGAGGTAGGTCATAACGATGAGGCGGTCGGGTACCGCCAGCATGACCATATCCGAAGGCTCTATCAGTCTGGAAATACCGAGTTTGGCAAAACCATCGAAAGCCTAAAACCAGTAAAGAGAGAAAAAAAAAACTATTTTCACGTTTAAAACAATCATGAAGACTAGAGCGAGAAAAAAAAAATGTCATTCACCATTTTGTTGTTGATCTGGATATCGTACGGGTTCAGCATTTCAAAATTTCTATAAAAACGAGAAACAAAGAGAAGAATGTTAGAAAACATGAAATCTTATTATTCTATCTATATTAGAATCTATATTCTATTCAGTTTATTTCTATAGCTCCAATTCACATCATGTCATCTCAGGTCACTTTCCAGTTCACCAGATCATCCAGTCAGATTGATTCAAAGTTTTCTATCTACGGAAAACCAGCTGATTGCATCGACTCATTGACTCTTCAGCAATCCCTCACACTAAGCATGATTGTAGCGACAGTGGAGAGGAAAAACTCCCTTTGAACAGGAAGAAACCTCCAGCAGAACCAGAAAAACTAAAACGCAGAAAAAGGATTTTGGTTTTAAATTTCAACGACCCACTTTGCTCCAGACTTTAGGGGTCATTCCTCTCAGTTTACAAACTAATGGTGAATATTAAGCAATCTCAGCTCCATAGAGAAAAAACAGTTGCTTTGAAATGGCTCCAACATAACCCTCCGATGCTGGAGGAGCTGCAGGAATAACTTTTTCTGTTAAGATTAGAAGCTAGAAGCAAACAGGCCTGGCTCTTTAGAAATTAGCAAGGTAATCATTAGTTAGACTTTAGAAACATTAGTTAATCAGTAAATGGACCTGTATTGATGTATAATAGCTGAACTAACATTTTTTTGCAAATCGATAAATCTGTCCTTCAAAAAAAGTAAAAAATCAATCCTCTGGACTTTGTTTCCAAGTTTGAAGACGTTTCTCTTCCATCCAGGAAGCTTTTTCAATTCAAAATGTCAGAAATAGCATTTAGTTCCAGGTTTTATCCAGCAGCCCAACAAAGCCTGGTTTTAGTTTAGAAAACATGCAGATAGAAACGGATGAACGGGTCCCCCCCTTTGGAATGGGGGTCGTTTGGCTTCTTTGTTAGCCTGCAATGCCCCATACCTGTCTATGTCTCTGAAAGGGGGGGCGTTAAAGTCGTAGGGAAATCCTATTTAAATGTCAAATCATTCTAGCTTAAACATGTATATAAATGTACTCTTTATCAGACCATATTGTACCAAAATTTAGAAAGTTTCTATTTAAACAAAAATATCCGGCCTAAAATCTGTGTTTTTTTCTTCGTTATCTTATGCAAGCCAGTTGGTTATACATCAGCCTGAACACCTAAATTCGGCCAATCATACGTCAACGGTCATCTGACGCAACGGTTGAAATCAGAATCCTGTCCTTTCCCATTGAGTTGCGTCCCAGTGTCCACGGGGATGGACGTCTGTGTCTTCGGCAGGCGTAGAGCTAACAGAACTGGCAGCGTTGCGAGGCAAGGGCTCAAACATGTACGGCTGGAAGCCTTCTACACCAAACCAAGCTTCTGCCGCCCTGGCGTCCTCTTCCACAACATCTTCGTCCTCGCTTTCCTCCTCTAGATAAAAAATGGATGACGGAGGAGACTCATCCACGACCTCCGACACTAAACTCTCCTCCTCTTGCATGTTTCCACTGTCCATAGCGTTCCTTGACAGCGTCGTTTCTAAGTCACCAATTTAGTGCTACTTGGTCCCAATGGAATTTCCCATTGGGAACCTGCTAGCACTAAGCTGCTCTAAGTGAGTCGCTCTGTTTTACAGTCTCCATACTCCAGTTAACGATTAATCAATAACTAAATTAGTTGATGATTATTTCAATAATCGATTAATACCCATTGATGCTCAATAATTTGAATGTAGTATACTATTTTTATTTTTTATTTTTTATGACAGGTGTTTCTTACATCTTTCCAGGATGGAAATGATGGAGGATCGCACAGAACGCCAGGCCGTTCCTCCAGGAAGTGCTGAAGTTGGTGATCTTCACTCCCTTGTGACCCTGAGTCACGTCCTTACACCATTCCAGGAGAGACTGACTGGAGGTGACCAGGGAGGGGCTGGACGCAGCATTCTAAGACATAGAAAATGCAACCTAGATTCAGCAACAGCATGGCACAGAACTCAAATTGTCAAGAGTAAAAAAAAAAAGATGTCTATTCTTGGAACAATACAAAAAAACAGAAAAACAGCAAAGAATAGATTTAGGATCAGAAAGATGTCATCTAAGTAGGTTAGGTCTGTTCCCTAACCTACCGCCTATGGCCTGAGACTGAGCTGAGGGACTGACAGAGGGAAGTGACTGTTTGGTGTTGAGGCGAAAAAAGCAGGACTCAGGGTGACTGTGTGAGTAAAGTGGTAAAGAATGTTAGTATTATTCTTACTGATGATGTGTGAGTCTGTGAAACCCTAATAATACCTGTCTGCTATGTGTCAGAAATGTTTTCCCAGGTAGTTTATCCAATTATGACTGTCAGGATAAAAAGTCATCTTCATTCTGCATGTGGCAAAGATTTTGGAATGGAATGAGAGCAGAGTCCTTGGTTTAAGAACAAAGTGTAATATTTTGATAAGGCTGGAGCCAAACATGGAAGGGAACTGCGACACACATGCAGACGACCTGGTTTCTGAGCATAAATCAACCATAACTCTGTCCAATCTTTAATTATCACTGATCTTTAATTATCACTGATCTCATCCACCTGCTCATTCTGCTTAATATGCTGCTCAGCCCAGCTATCGGGGCCAGATGATTGTTGGTTAGTTTTAGTTTCAGGGATTCCTACGCTCAGGTTACCATCCCTGGAGGCTAGTGGGTTGAGAGGGTTTTGGTGTTTGTCTTGTCTCCTGATTTGTCCTGGCTCCTAGGTGGAGATCAGTTTAAAGTTTCATCCTGGTACCATGTCTTGTCTCTGTCCCTCAACCACTGAGCCTGCCGGTATGCATCCATGTGTTTCTGTCTGAGCTCGCTGCTTGGCTCATTGGAACTCTGAACCTGCCTTCAAGCTCTTTGGATTCCTGGAACCCTGGATCTGTCTGTTCCTGTTTGGGTCGGAACCCCTGACTGGGCTGCAGACTCCTGGATTCCAGAACAGTTTCTGTCTGATCTATATCCCTGACCTGGATCAGATTACTGCCTGCTCACTGAAGTTGCAGCGTCAGGGAAACTCTAGGCGGCTCTGCACCGCTGCTCGTTTTGCAGTCCATCAGCTAGATCCTGCCTTCCTGGACTGTTTAACCAGGTAAGTGACTCACACAGACTATCATCTCCCGTCAGATGATCATGGTCACTTACCTGTTTCTTCCTATAGAGTGTCAGTGATTGACATTCTGGAGAAGCAGAAGCACATACCCACCCCTTTATAAAGTACAGTATTATATAACATTCATGTGGACATTAGCAAGGGATACTTCGAATCTCGGTGCAATATTTTTTAAGCAAAGAGCAAATGGATTCCAGGAACTAACTTTTGAAAAACATCATCAAAAAGGTTTGGAGTGGTGTCAGCGTGGCCGGTTCTGGTAGGAGGGTCAAAAACTCATTGCATTTTCTACATTAGAGCTGCGATCCCTGATTCTGTTTCACAGGAATTTGGTTGGAACCTAGAAAAGTACTGAATTTGTTACCCATCCATTGAAGTGGAAATGATGTAGCCAAGAAATGGACAGCACCCATAGAGAGTGAAGCGGAGTAGCAGTAAAGGCAGGGGTTTTTCTTCTGGCAAGAAAAGAGCTATTTCATAACAAAGGAATTATCTGTGGCGCCAAAGGAAAGATTCAGCATTGATAGTTGACTTGTGGAGGCTTACAACAGCAGGATGTCGAAACTTTAAAGCCTATAAACAACTCCAGAGGAACACCTCAGCACACTGACCTTGATTCAACTCAGATTGAACTTACCTCCACAGAAGGAGCCTCATCTGCATGTTTCTTCTGAGGCGTCAAAGGCTCGAAGGCTTGTCGGAGGGCACCAGCTTCTGACTCTGTGCCGTTCAGGGAAGAACCACTCAAACGCTTCTTTCCACGAGGAAAAGCTACAGGTTGCCCTGCCGACCTAACAGAAACACAACGGTAGCTACATAAATGCATGTTTTCCCTTAACACCCATTACAAACGACCTGTCATGAGGAAAAAAGCCTCATACATTTAAAAATGTATATGACTCTAAACCTTTAGAAATATTTTTTGCACACCATCAAACAAATGTGAGTTCAGAGCATCCTGCAATAGATGAACGATTCCTAACAACTCTTACCTTTGAGTCTCTGAACAAGCAGCAGCTACATCTACAGACGAAAAGTCCAACTCTTCTTCTCTCACTGTCCTTCTTGTGTTGATTTCCATAGGTTCACTCTCTTGTTTGTGCTCTACGTGCAGCCAGTCGTCATGAGAGGACATCACCGTGACAGTTCCTGACCTATGTATCTCTCTTTCTAGGACCTTCTCTGAAGTCACTTTCTTATCTTTCTGTAAGCTGTTTGTTACAAGAGGCTCACCTGTAACAGTCCAATCCTTGAGAATATCATCCTTATCGTCTTCAGCATCTTCTCCAGACTGTGTCTGATTAAACACTTCTTGCATTGCATCTAGAACATCTCTCTCCAACTGCAACATCACTTCCTCACCCTGAACTGCAACCAGAGCTCCTTCCGTTTGCAGACAGGAATCTGGAGTTTTCTTGCCGCATTCCTGATCTACTTTTGTCTCGGGTAGTTCTATTTCTTTGGAGGATGACCGTTCTCTGACCGTTTTTTTGACTTGATGAAATAGAAGAGGCGAGCCTAATGTCTTACTTTCTGGAGTCACTTTAGTATCAGTTACATCAGCAATGGGGTCTGAACGAGAGGCGGATGTTGAGTCATCAAGGAATGAATCACAGCGACGTTTCCTTCTTTCTTTGGGCACAGGTAAACATGAGGGCTTTTCTGAAGGATCATTGCATGCTCCGTGAACCCTTTGATCAAATGTAGTTCTAATTCCCACCAATGAACCAGAAGAAGGTTCAGCTGAAGGATTAGAACAGTCTTGACTTTGATGATCTTGTTTTCTTTGCCCCGCTGTTAGTTTTTCTTTGCCGTGGGATTCTTGAGCTGCAGTTCCTGCAGGGATACTCCCGCCTGGGAAGGAGTCAATGACGTGTTTTCTCCCACGAGGCTTTGGAACAGGATTTTTAATGAGCTCTTCTCCTTTTGGATCATCTACCTTTTGCCTTGTAATGTTGGACTTATCAGCAGATGCGTCACCAGCGGATGGCTGGTAGACCGGCTTCATGTCACCTGCTGTGATGTCCTTGTCGCTACCAAGTCTCCCAGCTTTTCTTGCTCCTTTTGGAAAATGTATCTTCTTAATTATTGAAACAGAGCTAAGGTGCTCATCATGCAATACATCTGGCTCCAGCACAGGGTGGATGCTTTTTATTCCCTTTGTTTCCAAAGAAGACGTCTGGATATCTTTGTTAGGCCAATCCAGAGCACCAGAGACTGGCAGCAGAGTCTCCATCCTATTGGACTGAAGCTGAAGATCTCCTGGTGCTGGCTTAGGAAACAAGGCAACTTCTTTTTGTTCTTCTGGTAAACTGTCCCTCTTTCTGCTTGGCCTTACCGGAGCTATGCACATTCTTTGATCACCCTGTTTCAGTTCAGGTTGAACCGATCTCTTTTGCTTTTTATCTTGATGAGGACCAGCAATACTGGCCGGTGATATCGCCGGACATTTCTCTTGATCACACCTGGATGGGTCCGAGAGTGCATCAAAAAGAGCAGCTCTCTGCTGGCTACTGTCTGCAGGCTGAAGGGGAGTTGCCGGCAAACTTTTTAAGCTTGTTTGTGTTGGGCTTAGAGGAAAAGAGAAGACAAACTTCAGACTAAGTGGCTGTGCCATACACTGAGAGCATGCATGCTTTCTGTGGCAAACCTTTGATTGAAAGAGACCAAAGTCTAAATTCATATTGAAAATGTTCTTGAATAATAATAGATTTTTATGATCTAACTCAGCTTCAGCGATGCAAATATGACTCAAAGCATACAGTATAATAAAAGAGACAAAGACAGTAAATATCCTTTTCTAAAATTCCTTTGACAGTACTGACTTTCTAAATGGTGTATGGCTATGTTGTAAAAAGATTTCAAGTTCAGGTCACACACCATGCAACTAAAAGAGACTCAATCACTCACCCTTTCTCTGACTGAGAAGAGAACAACATCGTTTTCATACCGTCTTGTTCTACATTGGCTCGGTGTTTCACCGGCAAATCTTTCAGGTACTTTGATGTCCGATCAAAGCTCTGCTTGATCAGCATTGTATCCTTTGAATGTGAGTGATTAAGAGGTAAATCCTGCCCCTCTGTTCCTTTACTTTCTTTAACACCACCTCCGTCATCATCGTTAGCAATTGATAACGAAGGGACTAAATCGCCAACCATCAACTCCCTCAAGTATGGCTCCATGCTTGTTGGATATTCTTTTTTAGCATGAATGTCAAAATATTCATCCACCTTTTGTAGAGGAGTCCTGTTATCAGTAAAATGTGGCAAAGCTTCAGTAGTAGTCAATGACCTGTCCTCCAGGTTCACTGGAGTATCAGCGTCTCCTAAAGTAGAGCTAGATGGACCCAGGATAGATGCTACTGTTTCAAAGCTGCAAAGAATAAATTAACAGAGGGCTGAAAATGTGGATCAATGCATAAACAAAACAAATATACATTTATTAAATCTACTTTATGAAGTATCAACAGCCATATATTCTATTTAACATCTGGTTTAAGACTGGTTTTAAACTTACCCTTTGTGGAAAACACCAACAAGGGCCTTTACTAATGCTGTAGTCTCTTCTGCGTTTGGTGCTAAGTAGTGTTCTCTCTTTTTTTCAGACACTGATCCATCTGCCTCCAAAACCTCCCATCCAAAAAGTCCCGCTGTCTCTGCTGTGTCCAAAGTTTTGTTCCCTGCCTTTGCTTCTCCTGCTGTTATCGTCTCTAACTGGGATTTGCTGAGGAGCCAAATACAAAATCTTAAAGATGTTCATCCATAAACCAATAATGGAATATAAACGCATACCAAAACACCATGCACTTGAGGTGTTCTTACCTCCACACAACATATGACAAGCAGGCACTAAGCTAATTTCACAGCAAAACACACACAGGAGCACTGTGCACTTCCACTTACTTATCAAAGTGAAACGGATCTACACTTTCATTTGAAAACCTCTTTTCGTCTGCTAAAACATCAACCAGATAAAATATTTGAAGTCAAACACAAATGGATGAAGCGGTATGTTGATTTTAGACACAACAAAATTCTCACCGTTTGATAGTTCAGTGCTTTGACTCCTATCGGATGATAAATGAAGACTTCGCTTATCATAGAGATTTGACCATGCATGTTGGGGTAACTTCATTGCATTTGCTTCAGTAGCAGAACACAGTGGAATACCCTTTATTTTCACATCTGCATTCACTTGCAAAAAGCTGGGAAATCCAGGAATCCGAGTCTGACGTGGGCATGAGGAAGCCATTGCGACCATAGGCTTCAATTCTTGAGTTTGATGCAATTTGGCTGGGAAGGTTCCAGTAAAACGCTTCTCTGTTTGCTGCTTCTTAAATAAGACAACATCCTGTGTTATCCAAGTGTGTGTTTCTGGGCATTCAGAGCTAAGCCTTCTTGCTGACGGAAAACCAGGGACACATGAAACACATGGAGAAGTTGTGTATAAGCTAACCATATCTGTTGGCTTGCTTACTTGTGTGGCAGAGGGAAAACCGTAGATTCTAGCATTTTTAGGGCAGGATGTCGCAAAACGCAGCATACATTTACTGTTGTACAAATCTAGCTGCTCCTGTTTAGAAATTGAGAAAGATTTATGCTTGTCTAGAGGTTTAATGAGTATAAGATTGGTTTTGCTTTGCCATTCTGTAACCGGGAGAGAGGTCAAGGATGCAAATCCTTTAATAACTGAATTCCTGGGGCAAAGGGGTACCATTAGTGTCATGTTAGGTTCCGCTTTGAATTTAGGTTTAGTTTTTAAAGGTTCATAATTGTTAATGCTTGCCGCAGTGCAATGGGCAAGAGATGGAAAACCATGGATAAATGATTCTTTAGGGCAAGATGGGACCAAACACAACATGTCCTTTGCAGTGTCTGTGTTATCTGGTAATGGGCTTTCATCACTGTTAAACTGAACAGTTCTTTGGGATCTATACATTAACAGACCTACATCAGTAGCACAGCCTTCCTTATCTTGGGGTTCCAGTGATGGAAATCCTGGTATACTAGATGAAAGGGGACACGATGGTAGATGATTGACCATATTAATTTTACAATGCTCAAGTTTGGGATGATAAACTGAGGGAAAGCCTTTGATTCTTGAATCCCTGGGACAGGTTGTTAAGAGTGAAACCATTCCTTCTATTGGTCTCTGGTCTCTGTCAAAGAGATCAATGAGTAAAAAGTGCTTGTCTTTCATCCTTGGTTCAAACAGTTCATCTTTGCTTACTGTCCATAAACGTTGACAATGAAATGATGGGAACCCTGGGATAAAGGAGATCTTTGGACATGAACTTGCAAGACTTACCATACTACTTGCACCATTAACTACAATGGGATTTAGTATTGAAGCAAAGCCAGGGATGACTGATTCTATTGGGCAAGATGAAACAAAGCTTAACATGTCCTTGGCAATGTCTGTGTTACTTGGTAATACATTAGTGCAAAACTGAGCGGCTCTTTGTGATCTAGATGTCAATGAAGCTACGACAGCAGCCCAACCTTCTTTATGTTGTTGTTCCAGTGACGGGAATCCCGGTATAACAGAAGTTACAGGACACAAGGGAAGGAGATTGACTGGATTAAATTTGTAATACCCATGTTTGGGATCAAGAACTGAGGGAAAGCCTTTAACTCTTGAAACCCTGGGACAGGTTGGCAAGAGAGAAACCATTCCTTTTATTGGTCTCTGGTCTGTGTCATAGAAATCAATATAGAACAGGTGTTTATCTTTCATTCTTGGTTCAAACAGTGCCTCTTTTGATGCTGTCCACAACTGTAAAGTATGATATGATGGAAAACCTGGGATTAGGGAGATTTTTGGACATGAACTTGCAAGACTCACCATACTACTTGCACTATTAACCACACTGGGATTTAGTATTGAAGCAAAGCCAGGGATGACTGATTCTATTGGGCAAGATGAAACAAACCTCAACATGTCCTTGGCAGTGTCTGTGTTACTTGGTAATACATCAGTGCAAAACTGAGAAGTTCTATGTGATCTAGATGTCAATGAAGCTACAACAGCAGCCCAACCTTCTTTATCTTGTTTTTCCAGTGACGGGAATCCCGGTATAAAAGAAGTTACAGGACACAAGGGAAGGAGATTGACTGGATTAAATTTATAATACTCACGCTTGGGATCAGGAACTGAGGGAAAGCCTTTAACGCTTGAAACCCTGGGACAAGTTAGCAAGAGAGAAACCATTCCTTTTATTGGTCTGTGGTCTGTGTCACAGAGATCAATATAGAGCAGGTGTTTGTCTTTCATCCTTGGTTCAAACAGTGCCTCTTTGGATGCTGTCCACAATTGTAAAGAATGATATGATGGAAAACCTGGGATAAGGGAAATTTTTGGACATGAACTTGCAAGACTCACCATACTACTTGTATTAACAGTCACCCTTGGATTTAGTATTGAAGCAAATCCAGGGATGAGGGATTCTCTTGGGCAAGAAGAAGCAAAGCTCAGCATGTCCTTTGCAGTGTCTGGGTTAATTGATAATATACCTATATCAGTGCACACTTGAGCGGTTCTTTGTGATCTAGATGTCAACGAAGCTATATCAACAGTCCAACCTTTCTTATCTTGGTGTTCCAGTGATGGGCATCCTGGAATATTAGATGAAATGGGACACAAAGGTAGTAAATTGACCACATTAAATTTACAATGCTCAAGGTTGGGACAAAATATTGAGGGAAAGCCTTTATTCCTTGAAACCTTGGGACAGGTTGTTAAGAGAGAAACCATTCCTTCTATTGGTCTCTGGTCTTTGTCAAAGAGATCAATGAGTAAAAAGTGCTTGTCTTTCATCCTTGGTTCAAACAGTTCATCTTTCCTTGCTGTCCACAAACGTTGACAATGAAATGATGGGAACCCTGGGATAAAGGAGATCTTTGGACATGAACTTGCAAGACTCAGCATACTATTTGCACCGTTAACCACACTGGGATTTAGTATTGAAGCAAAGCCAGGGATGACTGATTCTATTGGGCAAGATGAAACAAAGCTCAACATGTCCTTGGCAGTGTCTGTGTTACTTGGTAATACATCAGTGCAAAACTGAGAAGTTCTATGTGATCTAGATGTCAATGAAGCTACAACAGCAGCCCTACCTTCTTTGTCTTGTTGTTCCAGTGACGGGAATCCCGGTATAACAGAAGTTATAGGACACAAGAGAAGGAGATTGACTGGATTAAATTTATAATACTCACGCTTGGGATCAGGAACTGAGGGAAAGCCTTTAACTCTTGAAAGCCTGGGACAGGTTGGCAAAAGAGAAACCATTCCTTTTATTGGTCTTTGGTCTGTGTCATAGAGATCAATATAGAGCATGTGTTTGTCTGTCATCCTTGGTTCAAACAGTGCCTCTTTGGATGCTGTCCACAATTGTAAAGAATGATGTGATGGAAAACCTGGGATTAGGGAAATTTTTGGACATGAACTTGCAAGACTCACCATACTACTTCTATTAACAGTCACCCTTGGATTTAGTATTGAAGCAAATCCAGGGATGAGTGATTCTCTTGGGCAAGAAGAAGCAAAGCTCAGCATGTCCTTTGCAGTGTCTGGGTTAATTGATAATATACCTATATCAGTGCAAAACTGAGCGGTTCTTTGTGATCTAGATGTCAACGAGGCTACATCAACAGTCCAACCTTTCTTATCTTGGTGTTCCAGTGATGGGAATCCTGGAATATTAGATGAAATGGGACACAAAGGTAGTAAATTGACCACATTAAATTTACAATGCTCAAGGTTGGGATGAAATATTGAGGGAAAGCCTTTATTCCTTGAAACCCTGGGACAGGTTGTTAAGAGAGAAACCATTCCTTTCATTGGTCTCTGGTTTGTGTCACAGAGATCAATAGTTAGCAAGTGCTTGTCTTTTATCCTTGGATCAAACACTGGCTCTTTATTTGCAGTCCACAATTGTGAAGTATGATATGATGCAAAACCTGGGATTAGAGAGATTTTTGGACACAAATTTGCAAGACTGGCCATACCACTTCTATTAACAGTCACGGTGGGTTTTAGTATCGAAGCAAAGCCAGGGATGACTGATTCTCTTGGGCAAGATGAAGTAAAGCTAAACATGTCCTTTGCAGTGTCAGTGTTACTTGGTAATACACCTATATCAGTGCAAATTTGTACAGTTCTTTTTGATCTAGATGTCAAAGGACCTACAAAAGCAGCCCAAAGCTCTCCATCTTGGTGTCGCAGTGATGGGAATCCCGGTATAAAAGAAGTAACAGGACACAAGGGAAGGAGATTGACTAGATTAAATTTATAATACTCAAGCTTGGGATCAGGAACTGAGGGAAAGCCTTTAACTCTTGAGACCCTGGGACAGGTTGGCAAGAGGGAAACCATTCCTTCTATTGTTCTCTGGTTTTTGTCACATAGATCAATAAGTAACAAGTGCTTCTCTTGTATCACTGGTTTAAACAGTTCATCTTTGCATGCTGTCCATAGTTGCGGACAATACAATGATGGAAGACCGGGGATTAGGGAGATTGTTGGACACGAACTTGCAAGACTCACCATACTACTTGTATTAACAGTCACCCTTGGATTTAGTATTGAAGCAAAGCCAGGTATGAGTGATTCTCTTGGGCAAGAAGAAGCAAAGCTCAACATGTCCTTTGCAGCGTCTGTGTTACTTGGTGATATACCCATATCAATGCAAAACTGAGCGTTTCTTTGTGATCTAGATGTCAACAAAACTACATTAGTAGCCCAACCGTTCTTATCTTTGTGTTCCAGTGATGGAAATCCTGGTATAGAAGAAGTGACAGGACACAAGGGAAGGAGATTGACTATGTTAAATTTATAATACTCAAGCTTGGGATCAGGAACTGAGGGAAAGCCTTTAACTCTTGAAACCCTGGGACAGGTTGGCAAGAGGGAAACCATTCCTCTTGTCTGTCTTTTAATCTCACTAGACCCATTAGAAATTACTGTACGTCCCGAAGCAGAGGGAATTCCAGATGCACAAACTTTCTTGGGACAGGTCTGAACTAAAGTGTCCTCATTCCTTATAGCCCCCTGAATACAACAGGGTTTAATTTGGACAGTATAAACTTTCAGATTTGTCAAGGGTTTGTGCTCTGAAACCCATCGCTCACTTAATTTCTGAGTCACTAATGAGGGAATGCCTTCAATCGGTGAGCATTTAGGGCATGAACCTAAAATCAGGAAACCTTCTCTTTTCACATTTAAAGGCAATTCCCATTGAGATGCTGATTGTTCATTATCAACCTTAGCTGTTCTAATTGATGGCTTTGTAAAACATTGACTGCTGCCACTCTTTTGGGAAACAGAGGGGAAACCTGGAAACTTAGCCTGGATTGGACAACTTGGCCTTAACAAAACACTTTCTATGGCCCGTTTCTTCTTCTCTTCCGATGCGGGATGTGGCAGTTTTTCGTTCATTCCATTAAATGATTTCTCCCAGATTATTGTTCGATCCACTGACCAGGGTTTTTCATAACAGGTTGGGGATATGCATGGCATACCGGTTATGTTTGTCACTCTGGAACAGGTCTCCAAGAAGCTGAATGGTTTACTGTACGACTCTGGTTTGGCATAACGTGGCCCAAAACACGCACCGGCACAAAAAGGTCTTACATTCTCCATTTGTTTCATGTGTGCTTTTGACTTAAGATCAAACTTATTACTTTGGGTTTCAGTAATGTTTAGTTTATTTTCAACGGTTTGGCAGAGAAGGAATTGGTCGTCTTTCCCAGCTTGTTTTTCTTCATCATCAGTGTGTAACACCATGGAAAAACTAACTGACTGGTCTGGACAAACAGTGTCTTTTATGACTTCTGTTTCAGGTGATTTCTCTGTAGCTATGTTTGGAAGCTCCTCCCTATCAGAGGGACATTTCATACGTCTCACTTTAGGCTCCTCCCAATTCGTGGTTCCTGCTGCAGAAGTATTTTGTGACAGTGGTGGTGAAAAGACTCCTTTGGTGGGTTTGATAAACAAAGGGCGTGGAGGTCGTTGTGAAACTGTGTTCTTATCTCTAAAAAGAGGGTAGATGGATAAATAGTCAACATTGGTTTTGGACATGACCGACTAATAAAAAAAGACAGATATTTATGTGTTTTAACACAAGGAGTTCAACAAATATACATTACTATATAGCAGCTGACATAGTGCATTTCAATTCAATGCAATTCACAACACATGCCATCTCAAGGCACTTTCCAGTTCACCAGATCATCCAGTCAGATTGATTCAATGTTTTCTATCTAAGGAAAACCAGCTGATTGCATCGACTCATTGACACTAAGCATGCTTGTAGCGACAGTGAAGAGGAAAACTCCCGTATAACAGAAAGAAACATCCAACAGAGCCAAACTCAGTGTGAGCGGCCATCTGCTGAGGCCTTTAGTTCTTAATAGAGGACGCAAAAGTTTCAAAGAATTTTAGCAAAAGATTCTTGAAAAAGTAAGGATTTCACCTAAATTTAAAGGTCAAAACTAAAATTTATTTTTTTAAAACTATCACCTTTTTAAATAAAGTAATACATCCAAAGAGTGGTGCAAAATAATAGTATTTATTTTACAAAATAATACACACAAAAAAATTTGGGGTGGCCACTGAAACTAAAAGCCATCATTTCAGGGTTTGGATCAACTATTGTGGTAAACCTGCCTGTAGAAATCAGTCACCTCCTCAGATCTTGGTTTATTATGTGATTTTTAATGTTACGTCGCTGGATGTGCAGAATGGGAGGAAATGCTAAACTGATGCTACTACAATTTACACTGGCCAGTGGGGGGGCCAGGGAATTGCACAGGGTGGCCATGGCCACCACCTGGTGGCTCCACTGGCCCCATGATGGAGCTGAAAACTGCTTCTTCTCAGAATTACATTTCTCCGATTCAAGCCCAAGAAAAAAAAAAAGAAGAGCAAAACGAGGACAAATCACGGTAGAGAGTTTGTGCGTCAGTGTTGACTTAAAGAAGCAAAGGGCTTTAAAAGCTACACAGAGGTTGCAGCTTTCTCACTTAAACGTAGTCACCTATGTGTAAGTGAGACTTTTTTTGTAATCAAGCTCCCTTAGATTGATGTGATTTTCCATCTTCTGATTAATCTGTGTCAAAGGAACCTACAGTAAACAATATACTATGTCAGGTTACTGGAATCACTCTACCCTATTGTAAACTAACCTATGTGCACTTTTTTATAACAAAAAAGTAATGCCAGTCTTACTTTGTACAATCATTGGGTACATCCACCACCTCTGGGTCAGAGGAAAAAACATTTTCCCCTCTACTTTAAACCTTCCTCGACTGTTATCTAAATAGCTTTATTAGAATCTTTAAAGGAAAAGTCCGGTTATATTCATAATTCAAACTTCTGAAAGTACTTTAAATATGAAGTTACTGCATACTCTTCAATAAATGATAAGTGTTTTTAATTCAGAGTAATTTTCATGTGAATGTGCTTTACTGGAGGTTTGTCAAAGAACACTACTGCCACCTACTGGTTAGTGACGTCACGGTGCGGTATCGGCTGTTGATCAAGTCCCAGTGCTGTATCTGGTGTTTGTCACAACGCGCTATTATCCAAGTCATCTTGAAAACATTCTTCTTCCAAATGTTGGCTACATATTACGGGTTTTTTCTCTGGCCAGAAGTTCGATGGCAAATCCTCCCTCTTCAAGTTGGCGATCCAACGACCAACCCGTCCGTGGAGGATCAGGAATCAGAAAGGTGGAATAACTCTTTTTTTTTCACTTTTACCCGATGTATTCCAGCATCCAGCTGCCATGCACGTGGGCATTGTCAGTTTCACTATAGCTCTGGTGAATTTCAATGGTGAAGTCCTCTGGAAATCTTCAATAATTGTTGTTGATTGCAGATGTGTCTAGTAGTTCCCATTGATTTAGCTTGTAAAGCGGGGAGAATGGCGCTAGGCTTACCGCACCGTGACGTCACTGCTGGAAGATGGCAGGAGGGAGGGGTTACTATATTTGGGCAAAGATGGCCGCTCCCAGACTCAGTAATCGTTTTAATTTTCTTAATGATGCTGATGACGCTAAATTCATTAAATCACCACAAATGTATTAGTTTTAGGTATAAATAATGCTCCATTGATTATTCCTTGCTGACCAGACTTTTCCTTTAAAAACTCACCACATGGCTCGCGAGCGTCAGTCTGGCCTAGAACAACAGAGTATGACCAAACGCTAATTGTTTGTGTGGGGCTAAACTTTTGGTTCCTTGTTGCCATGCGTTACAAATTTATTGGGCATGATTGAATTAAATATAAGTGAATTGCTTTGAATACAAGCAAATAACCAGTGTTATCATGGTTATGGTTATGGGGGCGACAGTGTCGTTGCCCTGAAATCGAAGGGTTGACGGTTCAAGCCCCGACTCCGACTTTCAGTGTCGTTGTGTCCTTGGGCAAGACACTTCACCTGCATTGTCTACTGATGGTGGTCAGAGGGTGGCGCCAGTGTACGGCAGCCATCGCTTCTGTCAGTGAGACCCAGGGCAGCTGTGGCTACAATGTAGCTTGCCACCATCAGTGTGTGAGTGTGTGCGTGAATGGGTGAATGAATGTAGCGTAAATAAGTACATGCCATTTACCATTTACCATATCATCAATGCCTGGTCCTAGCTAAACATAACACCATATGGAAGCATTCTGATCCCGATCTTCTAGGATCGTACGATAAACCTGACGAACTAAAACAATTTAAACTTAACTTAAATCTGTAGTTTTCAAACAAAGGTATTTCGTTCCTTAGGTTCAAAATTTCAATTTAAAGTGTAACTTTTAGCCACTAGGGCAGGGAGACCTGAAACTTTCAGGTTTAGTGCCCCCTATCGGCCACCCACAAAACTGCATTGTTCCAAAATGAAACAGTCTCCCTGGATGTTTTGGAATCTGATGCAGGACTACATTTTATAGAGTTTTTTCCTGCTAAAAAATACAACAAGCATCAAAATGTTTTCATCCTTTTTCAAGGCCGAAGCAAAGTCGAGTGGAAAATATTGCGATCTGTTTCTTCAAAACAGCACTTTTATGGCACAGGCATGTAAAGTGAGCTGCTGTTTACTAAAGAAACGTACCGACTGCAATAAACGGCGTCTGGAGGAGCTTGGAGGAGTTCTGTAAAGCCGGGCTTACACTGTCTGATTTTTTTTTTTTTCCCTTTTCGGGCCAATTCTCCAGTCGTGCGAGAATTTTTCGAGCGGACATCGTGCATCAGCTTTTAACGACCACCTCCCAATAGGGAATCGTAAGGTCGGGAGAAAATCAAACAAGTCTGAAATTCAGTCGGCCGTCGTAAGGTGGTCGTGGCCAAATCAGTCAGTCTGCAAACAAGGATTCTTCTTCTTCTTCCTCTCAAAGGGAAATCCAGCATCATGGTGGGGGTGCAATGAGTGAAATGGAGTTCTCTCTGTAAAACTGACAGACCGTAGTAGCCACGTCTGCTCAGCCATGTCTTTGTAAAAATACGTCGTCGCATTTTCTGTTTAGGGCTTTCAGCACAAAATTGCACAAATTACGCGTTTCACTCTAGTGAGCTTCATATTGCTCTTCTACTCGTTTCCGGATAGACGAGTCCGAGTATGCGCCATCTCACTGCCGAGTCCCACCTGGTTTTTAGACGTACAGTGTGAGCAGGTAGATCGCATCAGAGCGTCAGTTCGCACAGTGTGAGAACAAACATCGTGAGCTGGGAACTTTTAAACCCTGCGGTTTCGACGTACAGTGTGAGCTGTAGCGACGATTGAAAAAATTCGTATATGCCCGGCTTTAGGAACTATTTGCAGCATCTGTTAGGAGTATCTGCTCTTCTAGACTCATGCATGGGTTAGTGTTGGTGGTGGTGAGTTTAATAAATCCATGCCACATCTGTTGCTTCGTTCATGCCAATCTGGACTCACCTACTGTCTCCATGTTTTACACGTTCTTGTTCAAAAGCAGAGTAACTCAACGACTCTATAATAACAAAAGTATTGTCTATTTCTTCAGTTTTCTTCTGAGGCGCAGGGCTGGAAGAACAATGAGAGAATCAAGGCGACGTTTAGGACGGCATCAAACACTGCTGACATTTAGAAGGAAGCTAAGGAGAAGCCAGCAGGGGGAGGCTGAGAAGTCTTCACTTTAAACCGGTTCACCCACCTCTCACTAACACTTAACCACAGCGGCACGTCTGGACTCGAGTGCCACATTCTGATATTCAGGCGTCTGGAAACGGAGTCAGAAAGCAAATGTTTCACAAACGGACCAAGAGAAATTCCTCAGAGGGATCTGCAAAATGCATCTCTGTTGTCTTCCAACATCCAAACAGCCATAAATAGTTAAAAAAAAAACCACATCTCTAGTTCTTTTAATGTCATTATTTTCCTCATATTACAATAGAATATATGGTGATAAAGAGAACACTTATATAATGTTTAAGCCAGAATGATTCGACTTTTAAATATGACTTCCTACGACTTTAATTCTGTATTTTTAAACCAGTTTGGAAGAGTTATAGCTGTTTTTATTTCTTTTTATGTCTGTAATTTTCACTGTAAATCTAAATCTAAAGTTACTTATAGGTGTTGGATAAGCTAGACGCCACGACTTATGAGTAACTTAGACTTAATGTAAAGTGGGGCAAAAAAGTATTTAGTCAGCCACCAATAGTGCAAGTTCTCCCACTTAAAAAGATGAGAGAGGCCAGTAATTTTCATCATAGATATACCTCAACTATGAGAGATAAAATGAGAAAAAAAAATCCAGAAAATCACATTGTCTGATTTTTAAAGAATTTATTTGCAAAATATGGTGGAAAATAAGTATTTGGTCAGTTACAAACAAGCAAGATTTCTGGCTCTCACAGACCTGTAACTTCTTCTGTAAGAGACTCCTCTGTCCTCCACTTGTTACCTTCATTAATGGCACCTGTTTGAACCCGTTATCAGTATAAAAGAGACCTGTCCACAACCTCAAACAGTCACACTCTAAACTCCACCATGCCCAAAACTAGAGAGCTGTCAAAGGACACCCGAAACAAAATTATAGACCCGCACCAGGCTGGGAAGTCTGAATCTGCAATAGGTAAACAGCTTGGTGTGAAGAAATCAACTGTGGGATCAATTATTAGAAAATGGAAAACATACAAGACCACTGATAATCTTCCTCGATCTGGGGCTCCACGCAAGATCTCACCCCGTGGGGTCAAAATGATCACAAGAACGGTGAGTAAAAATCCCAGAACCACACGGGGGGACCTAGTGAATGACCTGCAGAGAGCTGGGACCAAAGTAACAAAGGCTACCATCAGTAACACACTACGCCGCCAGGGACTCAAATCCTGCAGTGCCAGACGTGTCCCCCTGCTTAAGCCAGTACATGTCAAGGCCTGTTTCAAGTTTGCTAGAGAGCATTTGGATGATCCAGACGATGACTGGGAGAATATCATATGGTCAGATGAAACCAAAATAGAACTTTTTGGTAAAAACTCTACTCGTCGTGTTTGGAGGAGAGAGAATGCTGAGTTGCATCCAAAGAACACCATACCTACAGTGAAGCATGGGGGTGGAAACATCATGCTTTGGGGCTGTTTTTCTGCTAAGGGACCAGGACGACTGATCCATGTGAAGGAAAGAATGAATGGGGCCATGTATCGTCACATTTCAAGTGAAAACCTCCTTCCATCAGCAAGGGCATTGAAGATGAAACGTGGCTGGGTCTTTCAGCATGACAATGATCCCAAACACACCGCCCGGGTAACGAAGGAGTGGCTTCGTAAGAAGCATTTCAAGGTCCTGGAGTGGCCTAGCCAGTCTCCAGATCTCAACCCCATAGAAAATCTTTGGAGGGAGTTGAAAGTCCGTGTTGCCCAGCGACAGCCCCAGAACATCACTGCTCTAGAGGAGATCTGCATGGAGGAATGGGCCAAAATACCAGCAACAGTGTGTGAAAACCTTGTGAAGACTTACAGAAAACATTTGATCTCTGTCATTGCCAACAAAGGGTATATAACAAAGTATTGAGGTGAACTTTTGTTATTGACCAAATACTTATTTTCCACCATATTTTGCAAATAAATTCTTTAAAAATCAGACAATGTGATTTTCTGGATTTTTTTTCTCTCATTTTGTCTCTCATAGTTGAGGTATATCTATGATGAAAATTACCGGCCTCTCTCATCTTTTTAAGTGGGAGAACTTGCACTATTGGTGGCTGACTAAATACTTTTTTGCCCCACTGTATGTCAACAATCCGATAACTTACCTGGAACTTATGGCGCACACTTATGGAATGCATCGGGAAATTTTGAGCACGCTCAAAACTTCTTGATATACTCGCCTTATGTGGACGTGTTCAGCATACGCATAAGTTATCCAATGTATGTCAGCGTTTTTGGCAGATTTTTCGTACGTCTAAATCGCCGAGGTGTGACAGGAGCTTAAGTGTGATTCAGGGTCACTCCAACGAGATATGAGGCCGTTTGGTAAGCAGCTGCCTTCTGTAGCTCTAAGCCTATGGAAGTAAATCTGTGTCGCTGGGATTTAAATTAAAAATGCCACTGAAATTTAAATGTTGTATGTTTGTACTTACTGTTTCAGTGTTAAAATATATTCAGAACACATTTTTGACCTAAAAAAAAATCATTGTCATTATTTCTACACAGTTGAAATTTCATTTGTTATTTTCTCTAAAAGCTAAAAATTCACATTACTATTTCAAAGTGATTACATTTTCAACACTTATTTTTTAGTTAAATGTTTCAGTGTTAAAAAAAATCTGCATATAAAAAAATTCAACCTTTCAAAATTCAAACTCAATATTTTCAGCCTCCTGAGATTCAACTGGCTCTATTTCACCGTCTTAAATTCGGCGTCTAAATTCAGTGTAAAAAGGGAAGGGTTACTTCAGGTCACAGACATTAGCAATGGATTGTGGCGTCCAACACCCAGCCAATCCCGTTACGGCTTCTTAGTCACGTGACGTGACGCTTGCGGCGCTTATACTGAAGGAAAACCAGTATCACGGAGCCGGTAATGTAAGCTAACGCTAACTCAACGGTGAGTATATTACTTTCATTTTTCTGTAGTTGGGTTAGCGTTAGCTAGCGTGACCGGCTCCGTCATGCTGGTTTTCCTTACCGCATGAGCGCCACATGCGTCACGTCACGTGACTAAGAAAACGTAACGGGATTGGCTGGGTGTTGGACGCCACAATCCATTGCTAATGTCTGTGACCTGAAGTAACCCTTCCCTTTTTACACTGAATTTAGACGCCGAATTTAAATAGAGCCAGAGCCTTCTCTGATCTAACATTACAATTTCTGTCAAAATCTCCTGGTTATTTAATACATAAATATTATGAAGTGTTATTTAAAGAGTTTGTCCAGACTGATCTCTTCTCAGGAAAAGAACCGGAGAGAGAGAAAGCTTCAAGGTGGAAACGCAGAGCTTTGCTTAACAGCTGACTTTGCCTTTTTTATTTCCTTGTTTTATTTTTAAAAGTATGAATCGGAAATTAACAAGTAAGAATCACAAATTAATCAAATTGATGACTAATTTTGGGGACCCAAAAATACCAAAGTGAGCCCGATATCCAATCATCACATCCTGTGGCTGAGACGGAGACGGAAGAGAAATAAGTCTGCAGCCTCCCATCCCTGTTCATTACTAAAAAGCCCGCCATATTTTAGCCTCGTGAGACCATCCTGATCTTGCAAGCTTTCAAGGTTTCACTTGCTGATCAGTCTGGAGACTCTCCGTTAAAGAAAATTTGGAGCCAAACGAACGTCCAATCAGCGTTGGCTTTGAGGCGGGTTGAGGTGTGACGCAACGAGAAGCGCGACAGTTCAGTTTAAAGAACATGGCGGCTTCAGCCGATGAAACTAGCGTTAGCGTGGCTATCGAGCAAGTTTTATGGGAATTACAGAGTATTTCTTCACTGAAAGAAGAGCAAAACACTGCTCTGGAGGCTTTTCTCAGAGGAAAAGATGTTTTTGCTCTTCTCCCGACTTGTTTTGGCAAGAGTTTGATCTATCAATTGGCTCCTCTTCGTCGTCGCTCTGTTAGTACGTCATATGCTTCGTTGATCTGATTGGTTTATTTGGCCCGTCTATCACCAACATAGGCCAATCAGCTAACCAGTATTTTCGCCCATTCCCAAAATTACTTCAACGGAAAGTTTCCAGATGGATATGCGGAGCAAATCCATCTGGCGGAGTCAGGTTAACCATATTTCCCATTAAGCACAATCTACATAAACATCTAGCAATAGTAGAAGTAGCTATGGTGCCCATCAGGGACTGGTGTTCCCTTGTGTTGCTCTAGATCAGCGTTGTGACAAACGTCGACATTTAAAATCATGAGTCTGTTTTCAGGAAAAGCGTTGGAAAAATCTGCACCTTTGTAAAAAGAAAGACAAAAGAAGAATGGTAAAATACTTTAGAGGCAGCCGCCATCGGACCTGAACCCCGAACGATCTAAACGCCAACGGTTCATCAGAAAAGCAGATCTGGATCACTGAACCTTTCCAATGTAGAAACTTCCTCTGGTTTATGCATCTGAAGTATTTATATATTCAGGTCTTGTTTACTCTTAAAGGGTAGGTTAGCGTGTTTGATCACTTGCTTCCCCCCCATACAAACGAAGCATGTGGATGAATGAATTCATTCAATGAGGGTGAAAATGAAAGAAATGAAAGAAAGGTGAAAATTTAAATGAAAAATGAAAGGAGCAGAATGTGATGCTTTTCCTCAAAAGGTTCGCAAGAAAAAAGTATAAAGATAAAGGCCGTTCAGGAAGACAATAGGAAAATTAAATCATTAATTCTTAGGTCATGCTTCTTCCTAAAGGAAATAAAAATATCTAATAAAGTCTATTTTAGCAGGGCGGTGGTTATAGTGCACGACCCATGTAGGAGGCCTTAGTCCTCGACACGGTCGACCCGGGTTCGAATCTGACCTGTGGTCCTTTCCCGCATGCCCCCCCCCTCTCATACCTCTTTCCTGTCAGCCTAGTGTCAGAAAAATGAGCCACTATGCCGTAAAAACTCAAAAAAAAAGAAAGAAAAGTCTATTTTTGTTGGGATCTGGAGGTCTGTCCACTTTCTCAACCAGAGGGCGTACTAGATCTCCTGGAGCCGGAGCTTATTGCTACCACCTGTCGCTCATCTGCTCATCAGGGGATCTTTACTTAAGGAGGCAGAGGACGTCTCTCCAGTGCCAGAGTGTTTGCCAGTTACGGTTAGCAAGCCTGAGCCAACCTGCCTGTCTGAACCTCTGACTCCCTGAAAGCCTGAACCTGATCCGTTTTCTCCTCTCTGCTTCCTAGGTTGAACCTGCCTGAAAACCCGAAAACCCTGAAGAGTCTCTCTGTTGGAAATCTGCCTGTCTGATCTCTGAAGAACCCTGGAGAATCTTTCCTGCCAAAGACCTGCCTGCCCGCTCACAGAAGAAATCTTGAAGGGAAACTCAAACCAGAAATCTGCAAACACTCAAACCAAGCTCTGCCTCCGCCAAGCCCTCAGCCTGCCGACAGCCTCTGGACCCTCAAGATCGCCCCCCTCAGCCGCTAAGCTCAAACCCCAGAACAGGTACAGTCCTGCTCACTCACATCCTGCCAATTATTCTGGACATCTGCTAACATCTCCGTCCCCCTCTGCAGTGAACCTGCTCGTGACCAGTCCCGGCTCAGATTAACCCCCCTGGATCTGTTTATTCTCTGTGCAGAAACATCTTTTAATAAACCTTTGAACTTTTCTCCTGTTTCCGTGTGTTCTGCGTTTGGGTTAGGAACCTTAAACCAAACATGACAATTTTAGCCAAAAAGCTTCAACTTGGCAACTCAAAATTGTAGCTTTATTTCAATACGCATTAACATGTAGGGGTTAGCTCCAGCGCCGCCCCACTAACCAAGCCACTTGGATTAAAACTAGATCTGGGCAATTATTTTTTATTTGCGATACAATTGCCCTGAAGTGCTAACTGCAACTACAAATCTAAAAGCGCAACTACATTAAGGAAATCGCAACTACATAAAGCAAAGCGCAACTACATTAAGGAAATCGCAACTATATAAAGCAAAGCGCAACTACATTAAGAAAAACAAAACTACATAAAGCAAAGCGCAACTACATTAAGAAAAACACAATTACATTAACCTACCGGAAAAGGTACAGTGGGGCAAAAAAGTATTTAGTCAGCCACCAATAGTGCAAGTTCTCCCACTCAAAAAGATGAGAGAGGCCAGTAATTTTCATCATAGATATACCTCAACTATGAGAGACAAAATGAGAAAAAAAAATCCAGAAAATCACATTGTCTGATTTTTAAAGAATTTATTTGCAAAATATGGTGGAAAATAAGTATTTGGTCAATAACAAAAGTTCATCTCAATACTTTGTTATATACCCTTTGTTGGCAATGACAGAGATCAAATGTTTTCTGTAAGTCTTCACAAGGTTTTCACACACTGTTGCTGGTATTTTGGCCCATTCCTCCATGCAGATCTCCTCTAGAGCAGTGATGTTCTGGGGCTGTCGCTGGGCAACACGGACTTTCAACTCCCTCCAAAGATTTTCTATGGGGTTGAGATCTGGAGACTGGCTAGGCCACTCCAGGACCTTGAAATGCTTCTTACGAAGCCACTCCTTCGTTACCCGGGCGGTGTGTTTGGGATCATTGTCATGCTGAAAGACCCAGCCACGTTTCATCTTCAATGCCCTTGCTGATGGAAGGAGGTTTTCACTCAAAATTTGACGATACATGGCCCCATTCATTCTTTCCTTCACACGGATCAGTCGTCCTGGTCCCTTAGCAGAAAAACAGCCCCAAAGCATGATGTTTCCACCCCCATGCTTCACTGTAGGTATGGTGTTCTTTGGATGCAACTCAGCATTCTCTCTCCTCCAAACACGACGAGTAGAGTTTTTACCAAAAAGTTCTATTTTGGTTTCATCTGACCATATGATATTCTCCCAGTCATCGTCTGGATCATCCAAATGCTCTCTAGCAAACTTGAGACGGGCCTTGACATGTACTGGCTTAAGCAGGGGGACACGTCTGGCACTGCAGGATTTGAGTCCCTGGCGGCGTAGTGTGTTACTGATGGTAGCCTTTGTTACTTTGGTCCCAGCTCTCTGCAGGTCATTCACTAGGTCCCCCCGTGTGGTTCTGGGATTTTTACTCACCGTTCTTGTGATCATTTTGACCCCACGGGGTGAGATCTTGCAGCCCCAGAATGAGGAAGATTATCAGTGGTCTTGTATGTTTTCCATTTTCTAATAATTGATCCCACAGTTGATTTCTTCACACCAAGCTGTTTACCTATTGCAGATTCAGACTTCCCAGCCTGGTGCAGGTCTATAATTTTGTTTCGGGTGTCCTTTGACAGCTCTCTAGTTTTGGCCATGGTGGAGTTTAGAGTGTGACTGTTTGAGGTTGTGGACAGGTGTCTTTTATACTGATAACGGGTTCAAACAGGTGCCATTAATGAAGGTAACGAGTGGAGGGCAGAGTAGCCTCTTACAGAAGAAGTTACAGGTCTGTGAGAGCCAGAAATCTTGCTTGTTTGTAACTGACCAAATACTTATTTTCCACCATATTTTGCAAATAAATTCTTTAAAAATCAGACAATGTGATTTTCTGGATTTTTTTCTCTCAGTTTGTCTCTCATAGTTGAGGTATATCTGTGATGAAAATTACCGGCCTCTCTCATCTTTTTAAGTGGGAGAACTTGCACTATTGGTGGCTGGCTAAATACTTTTTTGCCCCACTGTAGGTACCAGTGGGAAACATGAGACATCGCTGATGGGACGACGGCGCCGTTTGACCCTTGAACCGGAAGTTGCGTCGTCTGAACGGTCCAGCTTCTTTTAAGGGTGTCTTCAGTGTACGCAAACTAACTGAAATTTCGTGATTAGTCTTGAGCATATCCAGTATCACCTCGTACGTATGTCCTGATTCAAAATATTCCTGGATAACGGCAGCTATGTTTGGGGTGGCGACAATATCCATGTTTTCAAAAGCAGCAGCAGGCAGAATGACTTCCTGTTCAAGGGTCAAACGGCGCCGTCGTCCAATCAGCGATGTCTCATGTTTCCCACTGGTACCTACCTTTTCCGGTAGGTTAATGTAGTTGCGATTTCCTTAATGTAGTTGTGTTTTTAGATTTGTAGATGCAGTTTGCACTTCAGGGCCACCGTACAACTTAGCGAAATGCAATTTTCACATCGCAGAGGAACTAAATTTTAGTCACATTACGTTTAATTGCCAACTTAAAGAGGGAGGATTTGCCATCGAACTTCTGGCCAGAGAAAAAACCCGTAATATGTAGCCAACATTTGGAAGAAGAATGTTTTCAAGATGACTTGGATAATAGCGCGTTGTGACAAACACCAGATACAGCACTGGGACTTGATCAACAGCCGATACGTCACTAACCAGTAGGTGGCAGTAGTGTTCTTTGACAAACATGGATGCCTCCAGTAAAGCACATTCACATGAAAATTACTCTGAATTAAAAACACTGATCATTTATTGAACAGGATGGAATTATTTCAGATTTAAAGTTTGAATTCTGAATACACTGGTGTGATAACTTAGTATACATCTGATAGATTTTTGTTATACGTGTATTTTAGCGTTATAGCGCCCCCTGGAGAAAACTCCACCAGCCTCCATGCTTACCCTGCAGATGCCTGGATGCCCTCCACTCCTGCCGCTGCATCTTCTCTCCGGCCCAAAGCCGTGGAGGCGTCTGTCGTCAGGTTTGCTCCTGCAGGTCCTGAACATTGGTTCTCCTCTTCACGCAATGTGCTCAGCTGCCTCTTGAACTCTGAGAAGCACAGAGAGAAACGCACCAGATTTTACTAAATGGGTGGATGTTGGTGATCAGCTCCGAATTCTTCCCACAGATAACTGTCAATTAAAACAAATTGGCAAGTGTCTGAATTTGTTAACGAAAGACAATATAAATAAATGTAACATCTGTATTTGCTCCTTGTTTTCAGCTCCTAGCTTAGCGTTATATCTAGGCTTGGGCCTTTATTGATGTTAATGCGCTTCCTTAATGCTCTTATAGGGTGATAACAAAACCAATTAAAAATCATTGGGGTCAGAATAAAGAAAATAATCAACCAGTAAAGGTCCGGAGACATTTTTAAACATAATCTGTTACTTTAAACAGAATTTAGCACTGAAATAAAATGCAGATGTTTATGCATCCATGTTATACACTGAATTTTTAAATAAAAAAATAGAACATTTATCCATTTTAAAATCTAAAGTGTTTTTTGAAGTAGAGAACAACAATCGTTCAGTTTGGTTTATAGATAATTTCCTGATTCCCATATTTTCTCAAACACCTGAACTGATCGTTTGTTATTTTAATGTTGGCAGTGGGCTTTAGGCTGCCCTGCAAGGCTTTAAACCTGGGTTTAACCGGAGACTAAGCCATTCTCAAGCACATATCAAGGAGCTCATTTTGAGCCTGGATCCAGATTTATTGTTGATTCTGTTCATGGTGGAGAATCCTGCTTCACAGCAGCAGGTTGAGCCAAACATCCTCTAAATGTGCAGGGTCATCTTTGAGCACGCCATTTCACTTTTCTTTCACCAGTTCACCGCAGTTCTTCCAGCAGTCCACACTTTCTCTGCTCTTTTTCTCATCGTCTTCTCCTTCTTTCCCATCGCCCGGCTTGCCACAGGTTTGCCTGCTGTGTCTAAAAGTAGCAGAAGCAGCAACCCAGACTGACAGCTCATTGGCTCATTTGGATCACGTGCAGCCTGGAGCCGGACGCTCCCCAGGGCTTTACCGTATTAACAGGAGAAGAGGCGCAAGTGAAATAAGACTAAGTTGTCAGACAAAATCCGGCCATTTATAAATGTGATCCAGATCCACCAAAGTCATACTAATGATGACTTCAGCCTTGATATTTTAGCGGGGATGTATATCTGGGGTTGAGAATGAATCCGTCTTCTAACTTGTGTAAGCCTACTGTGAAAATACCGCATCGAACGTGACGTACTGACATGGATGCAGCTAAGAGCACAGCTCGTTCTCCAGGCAGCCACAGGTGACCCATCTTACAAACTACCTGAGAGGCGAACTATCATGAGGAGAATACATGACCAGCACGCCGCAGAGAAAGCCGTGAAAAATGAGAACTTGGTCGAGGCGACGTCTGTCAGATTTATGGAGACACTTTATTATTAAAAGGGACATCTATAATTGGAACATCCTGGAATCAATCATTTCACTACATCAATAATAGTTGGTGTTACCTGGCATTGATGAGCCAATTAAAGCCATTTGTGAGTATTTTCTCCAATGTTATATGATCAATTTGTTTTCTGACCTAAATCTCTGACGGAAATTTAAACATGAGTATTTTTGTTCATTTTGTTTGTATATTTGCTGGAAAGTACTACTGCACTGGGTCCCCACCAGGTCAGAGTTGGTGGGACATGTCCCCACCGGGTCAGAGTTGGTGGTACATGTCCCCACCGGGTCAGAGTTGGTGGGACATGTCCCCACCGGGTCAGAGTTGGTGGTACATGTCCCCACCGGGTCAGAGTTGGTGGGGACATGTCCCACCAGGTCAGAATTGGTGGGGACATGTCCCCACCGGGTCAGAATTGGTGGGACATGTCAACACCAGGTCAGAGTTGGTGGGGACATGTCCCCACCAGGTCAGAGTTGGTGGGACATGTCCCCACCGGGTCAGAGTTGGTGGTACATGTCCCCACCGGGTCAGAGTTGGTGGTACATGTCCCCACCAGGTCAGAGTTGGTGGGACATGTCCCCACCGGGTCAGAGTTGGTGGTACATGTCCCCACCGGGTCAGAGTTGGTGGTACATGTCCCCACCGGGTCAGAGTTGGTGGTACATGTCCCCACCGGGTCAGAGTTGGTGGGGACATGTCCCACCAGGTCAGAATTGGTGGGGACATGTCCCCACCGGGTCAGAATTGGTGGGACATGTCAACACCAGGTCAGAGTTGGTGGGGACATGTCCCCACCAGGTCAGAGTTGGTGGGACATGTCCCCACCGGGTCAGAGTTGGTGGTACATGTCCCCACCAGGTCAGAGTTGGTGGGACATGTCCCCACCGGGTCAGAGTTGGTGGTACATGTCCCCACCGGGTCAGAGTTGGTGGGGACATGTCCCACCAGGTCAGAATTGGTGGGGACATGTCCCCACCGGGTCAGAATTGGTGGGACATGTCAACACCAGGTCAGAGTTGGTGGTACATGTCCCCACCAGGTCAGAGTTGGTGGGGACATGTCCCACCAGGTCAGAATTGGTGGGGACATGTCCCCACCGGGTCAGAATTGGTGGGACATGTCAACACCAGGTCAGAGTTGGTGGGACATGTCCCCACCGGGTCAGAGTTGGTGGGACATGTCCCCACCGGGTCAGAGTTGGTGGGGACATGTCCCCACCAGGTCAGAGTTGGTGGGGACATGTCCCCACCGGGTCAGAGTTGGTGGGACATGTCCCCACCGGGTCAGAGTTGGTGGGACATGTCCCCACCGGGTCAGAGTTGGTGGGACATGTCCACACCAGGTCAGAGTTGGTGGTACATGTCCCACCAGGTCAGAGTTGGTGGGACATGTCCCCACCAGGTCAGAGTTGGAAGGACATGTCTCCACCGGGTCAGAGTTGGTGGGATATGTCCACACCAGGTCAGAGTTGGTGGGACATGTCCCCACCGGGTCAGAGTTGGTGGGACATGTCCACACCAGGTCAGAGTTGGTGGGACATGTCCACACCAGGTCAGAGTTGGTGGGACATGTCCCCACCGGGTCAGAGTTGGTGGGACATGTCCACACCAGGTCAGAGTTGGTGGGACATGTCCCCACCGGGTCAGAGTTGGTGGGACATGTCCACACCAGGTCAGAGTTGGTGGGACATGTCCCCACCAGGTCAGAGTTGGTGGGACATGTCAACACCAGGTCAGAGTTGGTGGGACATGTCCACACCAGGTCAGAGTTTTTGGGACATGTCCCCACCAGGTCAGAGTTGGTAGGACATGTCAACACCAGGTCAGAGTTGGTAGGACATGTCCACACCAGGTCAGAGTTGGTAGGACATGTCCACACCAGGTCAGAGTTGGTGGGACATGTCCACACCAGGTCAGAGTTTTTGGGACATGTCC
Source organism: Cyprinodon diabolis (assembly GCA_030533445.1). Taxonomy (NCBI): domain Eukaryota; kingdom Metazoa; phylum Chordata; class Actinopteri; order Cyprinodontiformes; family Cyprinodontidae; genus Cyprinodon; species Cyprinodon diabolis. Next base: position 3,582,487 of record CM060075.1, on the reverse strand, counting down.
CCACCAGGTCAGAGTTGGTAGGACATGTCCACACCAGGTCAGAGTTGGTGGGACATGTCCACACCAGGTCAGAGTTTTTGGGACATGTCCCCACCAGGTCAGAGTTGGTAGGACATGTCCACACCAGGTCAGAGTTGGTGGGACATGTCCACACCAGGTCAGAGTTTTTGGGACATGTCCCCACCAGGTCAGAGTTGGTAGGACATGTCAACACCAGGTCAGAGTTGGTGGGACATGTCCACACCAGGTCAGAGTTTTTGGGACATGTCCACACCAGGTCATGTCCCCACCAGGTCAGAGTTGGTGGGACATGTCCCCACCAGGTCAGAGTTGGTGGGACATGTCCCCACCAGGCCTTCAGAAAGTTACACATGTGGGTCTGCTCCTCTGTCGGGTCTCTCACTTTTCTGCAGAAAGTAACTTGCTTTGTTTGGTTTTTTATTTCTTATTATTTAACTCTATCATCTAGATTTCAATTTTTTTCCAGTGGGACGTTGTTTATGCTCTCTTTGTTTTGAACTTTTTTGTTTTTGCACCTTAATTTCTAAGTCTTGCAGTTTTATGCATGAGAGAGATAGTCCTTGTGCCAACTCCTTGGTTGTATTGGGAAGCAGGTTGTTGTTTCTGCTCAGTATTCCTTTGATATAAATCTGATTAAAACTCCATATATCATTTAATGCTGTTCTTGCAGTTCTTATATTATTGTGTATGGTGTCCCCTTAATGTCACCAGTCCACAAGGAGAAAATGTAAAAAGCACTGCAGTGTAGCTTTATTTAGTTATTTAAGGATAGAAAGAAATACTCTTAGTACCATAAATACATTATTTATGACGACCTGGATGAATATCTGTCCGCACATGAGCTGATGGTACGGATTAGGTAGTGACAGGGGGGAGTTTAGATTTGTACCAGTAAATTTGTAATTTTTAAAAGTTGTAACCTGTATTTCTAACTTTAATTTTATTTCTCACCGACAACGCAAATGAAAAGGAACAAATATCAAATCTATTTAAGTATAATTACTTACATCTACATATTCAGACGACTACGCAGTGATTTTTAGTGATAATTTTACCCCATACTATCCTGCTTTGGTAACCAACAACCGAAGAACGTCCAGGTTTTTACCTGCTTCCTGCCTACTTGGGGAGAGTATGACTGTTTCAGATATATGAAGCTGGGGAGGGGGGGGTGAAGGTCTATGACCACCAGGTGAGGGGTTGTCTGCAGCCAGGCTGCCAGGGGGAACCAATCCTGTCTCTCTCTGTTGTTTCTGATGCACAGACTGAGCTGTGGGAGAGGATGAAGCTGGGAGGGGAAAAAAGAAAAGAAGCAGGAAGAAAAAGATGAGGAAGAGAAGGAAGGGACAGATCAAAGGCAGCAGGCGGTGAGAATCAGACATGCTAGGGAGGTGTGAGGAAAAGCCCAGACATTTTTAAATGTTTTTTTTCTTGGATTATCTTGTAATCTTATTTAGTGGATTGCCCCTAACAATCCACTAAAGGCATTGATGCTAAAAATGGCGCCGATTGGAAGACAAAAGCATCATTGTGTAGCATTAGCTAGATTAGCTAATGCTAACCTAGCTAAGATTAATCATACTTGCCAAGTCCACTAATGCTAATAATAACTTTTGTTAGAACAGTCTGTTTGCCAGGTCTACCACAGTGCTTGTCACTACCCGATCTGTCCTGGAAGCACGCATGCGTGAACAGAATACCTTCTGGGTAGGCAATACTTCATTTTTCTTCCTTTTTTATTCTTTTGTGGGGGGTTACTTTTGAATATTTTTGAATTTGCCTAAATATTGCAGATTCTAAAAATGAAAAAAAAAGCAATATACTTAAATAGCCTTTCGAACGTTACTGTGACTGGTCTGAGCATTTCCGATGATGATGTCACACAATACGATGTAGAGAATGTAAAACGTATCCATTTCTTCTGGAAAAGCCTTAAAAAATGTTCTATATGATGTAGTTTAGCATTCTTTAATGTTTTAAGTATAGAAATATTTACTTTCAGTACCGTTATTAGTTTTTTTGGCGATCCAGATCTTAATATTCTGTTTGCGTATGCGCAGGACGGATCGGGTAGTGACAAGCACTGTGGTAGACCTGACAAGCAGCTGGCTAACAGACGGTAATGAGAGCGGGCGAGCACGAGTACGCCCCTTACTGGCCAGGAGGAGTGGAACTTGCAGCTATCAGCTTTAAGCTAACGCTTGGCTCAATTTGCTCTATGCTTTACGCTCAATGCTTTAAAGGAAAAATAAAAACATTTTTGTCGTTAGCCCTTTTAGTGCTTAAAGAAACTTTAGGCTCCTTGGAAGAACATATTTAAAAATTAACCATTTTAACCTCTAACATCATAGCTTTGACAGTTTCCCTGCTTTGTCTGATGCGTTAGCCAAACCAAAGCAAAGCTAACCAGACAAGCACACATCAAGCCTCTGCAAATATTAGCAGATTAATGGTCGACTACGCTCTGGTGTTAGCAACTCAATGTGTGATTTAAGCGACAGGGAGTGGAAGAAAAACATTTATTGTGTGGAGAGAATAAAGCTAGGCATACGCTGTATGATTTTTTTAATCGTTGCACGCAGGTACAGCTCACACTGTACGACGGAACCGCAGAGTTTAAAAGTTCACAGCTCACAATGTTTGTTCTCACAGTGTGCGACCCAACGCTCTGATGCGATCTACCTGGTCACACTGTACGTCTAAATCTGGTCTGTTCCTGTTTGGCTGTGACTCCATCCTGGAGAGAAATATCAGCTGTGCTGCTGCCATCAACACCTTTGTTTCTAGATGTTGGAGCTTGGCCTGTTTTTCAGTGTAGTCCTGTTTCTCTGACTGTGACTAACTGGATGTGCTCTCTTCATCCTCTGACATGGGAGCTGGCTCGGAGCTCGTCTGCCTGGCTGTGTGTTTCCTGGACGGGGCCGCATGTGGAGCTGGTTGACAGTTGCCTTTTGTATCTATGCTTCTTTTTCTATGTCTGCTTCTGTCTCCTTGAACCCCAGTGGGCCTCAGCAGATGGCCGCTCACACTGAGCCTGGTTCTGCTGGAGGTTTCTTCCTGTTAAAAGGGAGTTTTTCCTCTCCACTGTCGCTACAAGCATGCTTAGTGTGAGGGATTGCTGAAGAGTCAATGAGTCGATGCAATCAGCTGGTTTTCCTTTGATAGAAAACTTTGAATCAAACTGACTGGATGATCTGGTGAACTGGAAAGTGACCTGAGATGACATGATGTGAATTGGCGCAATAGAAATAAAGTGAATTGTATTGAATTCGGTCAGACTGAAAAATTCTCGCACGACTGGATAATCAGCCCAAAAAGGGCAAAAGATCGTTCAGTGTGTGCCTGGCTTTAGTTTACATAGAGAGCAGCGTTACATGTTTTCTCCGTTTCCTGCTCTTTTACTAAGAGCTTATCTTCCGGAGGACGACTTGGAAAAAGCCGCAGACACTTGGGGGAGAGGGTAGGCTGTACGAGAGGGGTCTGACATTTAGGAGGCTTCCATTCGGTCTGCCAAGATGCTGGAAGAGAGGAGCGGGAAAAATGGCGGGAAAGCCTTAAAAGAAGAAAACTTGCATTGAGGTGACAAACGCCTCGTTCTGCACTGCTTCTCAGCACCTTTACCTCTCTCAGGGGCAGACGGGAGGCTAGTGGGTGTAGTGAGAGCAGAGCCCAACTCCACCATCGAGGCGGGCCGACCTTTAGGCGGACGGCAAGCGGGAGGGACAGGGGGGAGGGATCTTAGCAGAGCTGAGGGTGAGAAGCGGAAAGAGGGAAAAGGAAATCTGAAGATTACAGCGGAAAGCAGAAAGAGAAAAAGCAGAAAAGACGCTTTGTTCAAAAACATGCTAAGTATTTTAAACATGGCTTTTAAAGTGTGCAAACATATGATTGAAGACTTTAGGCCAAGGTTACACCAGCTGGCACGGACTTCTAAAGTCGTAGGGAAGCGGCTGTTCTAAACGTAGCATTTCCGAATTCTCCCAGTGGTGCCCGACTTTACACGAGTGAATAAAGTGAATGTGATTGGTCGATTATCAAGGGGGCGGGATTGTTGTGGCAGAAGGTTCGCAAGCAGGTTTGGTTGTGGCCGGTTTGTGGGAAGCATCTTGCTAACCAGTTAGCATCTTAGTGCTAGCGGGTTCCCAATGGGAAATTCCATTGGGACCAAGTAGCACTAAATTGGTGACTTAGAAACGACGCTGTCAAGGAACGCTATGGACAGAGGAAACATGCAAGAGGAGGAGAGTTTAGTGTCGGAGGTCGTGGATGAGTCTCCTCCGTCATCCATTTTTTATTTAGAGGAGGAAAGCGGGGACGAAGATGTTGTGGAAGAGGACGCCAGGGCGGCAGAAGCTTGGTTTGGTGTAGAAGGCTTCCAGCCGTACATGTTTGAGCCCTTGCCTCGCAACGCTGCCAGTTCTGTTAGCTCTACGCCTGCCGAAGACACAGACGTCCATCCCCGTGGACACTGGGACGCAACTCAATGGGAAAGGAAAGGATTCTGGTTTCAACCGTTGCGTATATTAGCTGCGACATATGAATCAAGATGCTATGACCGAAAAAATGTGATTGACAGATGACCGTTGATATATGATTGGCCGAATTTAGGTGTTCAGGCTGACGTAGAACTAACTGGCCTGCAGAAGATAACGGAGAAAAAAACCACAGATTTTAAGAGGGATTTTGGGGCGACAGTGGCGTTGGATGTAGGAGTTTGCCCTGAAATCGAAGGGTTGAAGGTTCAAGCCCCGACTCCGACTTTCAGTGTCGTTGTGTCCTTGGGCAAGACACTTCACCTGCATTGTCTACTGATGGTGGTCAGAGGGTGGCGCCAGTGTACGGCAGCCCCGCTTCTGTCAGTGAGCCCCAGGGCAGCTGTGGCTACAATGTAGCTTGCCACTGTGAGTGTGTGCGTGAATGGGTGAATGAATGTAGTGTAAAGCGCTTTGGTCAAGTCTCCTAACTTGAATAAAGGCGCTATATAAGTACATGCCATTTATCATTTACTTTTGGGACAATATGGTCTCATAAAGAGAACATTTATATACATGTTTAAGCCAGAATGTTTTGACATTTAAATATGATTTCGATAAGACTTCAAGGTTCCAGTTTTAAAGATCTGGTAAAATAAATGAAACAGCTTGAATGTTTTGCATAAAACCCTTTTGTGTCTAATCTTAACTTAAACATGCTTTATATTTTACAAGCTAAAATGGGTAAATTAAGGTGAAATAAAACTGCTTCATCTGAACATTTCACAAGAAATCCATGCGAAACAAACAGGTTCTACAGTTGGCTGTGACTAAGAAAGCCTTGACTTGTTTTCGGGTCCCAGATAACAAACCTGTCTGCGGGCTGTCAGGGAAAGGAGGGAGGTGGGGGGCCGTTTCAGGCGGCGGTGAAGACAGAGAGGAGGTGGACCGGGCTTTGGAGGGGACCAGTGCAGAGAAAGAGTGGGCCAGGAAACCATCCGAGGAGTGGCCATCGCTGTGGAAGCTATGGGGCCTACGCAGGGCTAAGATCCACAGGAAATGGCAGCAGGATGTTTGAGAAGGTTGGGATGAAAAAGATAGAAATAAGTGAAGCTATGGAGCTCAAAGTGTTAGCTGAAAACTCAAACACAAGAAGAAAGAAATAAAGAAAACATTCCAACATGCAGATAAGCTTGCCTGTTATTATTCCAACGGGAAAACCTATGATGGTTTTTTTAATCAGAAATAGGGCTAGGCAGTTAATGCATTTGTAATAAATATTTGGAATTTAGAAAAATGCCATTTTCTTATTGCAGAAGCATCCAGCTTTAGTCACAATGCATTTAACAAGAGGAAGACACAAAATTTCTCCCTCCAGGCCTTTAGGTGGCGGTAAAGGGCTTAAAGTGGGCATGCTGTTGCAAAGAAGGGAACAGAGAGTTGCAGCTAGCAGTAGATCTATGCATTATAGGAGAATCGGTCTGAAAAGTGCAACAAAACAAAAAAATCGCACAACCTATGCCCTGCTTTACTCTTCATTAAAGATTAAATATTTATCTTGCACAACTTAAACAAATATTAATATATTTCAAATATTCAAATTTTATAAGGTATTTTCTATTTTTTTTTATTTATGTCTTAATCCAGGTCAGTGAGTGGGTGCGATGGTGCCCTAGCGCCCTCTATTGGTCAGCCACCACTGGCATTAAAGGTATACTATGCAACCGGTGTTGATTTTCCAGCGAGGCTCCCCCCAGAGGGCGAAAGTAAAAGTGCACTGTCGTAAATATGGAGCCTTGCAGCTTTCTTTTTCTTTTAGCTCTCGCCATTGGGAAAAAGCTTGCCCGATGTTCACCCGTGTACGACTCCTCTCTCTGTCCAGAGCCCTTTTCCTCTTTCTTGTCTGCTCCGACATGAGCTTTCGCTGTTTTCTCGCTGGTTCCGCCATGATAACTGCACAAATATCGCCACTGCGCTAGCAACGAGCATGCCTTTCACTGGAGGCGTGTAGCAAAACCGACTCTCGCGAAGCACGAGACTTCTGAGCCTGTGGTTGCGGGCCGAGGGCTCCTGCAATTGCAAGTACGGTATTTCCCCCACAGACCACCAGAGCGGCCGAGAAAATCTTTGTTCGACCTTTCCGTAAAAATTCAAAAAATATCCACTGGACTTGGTTTTCAAGATTTGAAGACGTTTCTCCACCTCTCCAGGAAGCTTTCTCAATTAAAATGTCTGGATCCGCAGTGAGTTTGAGTCTTATATGGACAAGGCCTTGTATTGCTTGGAAACATGCAAATGGTAACCGATGAATGGGTCGTTTAGTTCCATCGTTAGCCTGTAATATCTGAACCTGTCTATGATTCTAGGGCTCGGTCTTTAAAGGGGGGATTGCCATTAAGGGGGGGATTGTCTCCTGTAATACCTGAAACCTGTCTATGATTGTTAAGGGTCGGTCGTTAAGGAGGTATTGTTCACTGGCTGGAGCGGGTAGGTCCCTCGTTCCTCTGTGATGGGGTGGGGGGTTTGGTGATATCTGGAAGGGATCATGTCTATGATTGAATTGTATGTTTTTGGAAGCTGGAATCTGAGTCCACCACCTCTGTTTAAAGTTGGTTTTTCTCTCTTAACATAGATGCTTCCTTCCTCTCAAACCACCTATTTTCTTTATCCAGAATATGGAGATTCTGGTCCTCAAAAGAATGTCCTTAGTCCACAAGGTGTAGGTGTACTGCGGAGTCTTGTCCAGAGGAGGGCGCTCTTCTGTGTTGGGCCATGCGTCTGTGGAGAGGTTGTTTGGTTTCTCCAATATAAAGATCAGAGCATTCCTCGCTGCACTGAACAGCCTATACCACTCCGCTCATATGGGGGTTTTATCTTTAGGATGCACTAGCCTCTGTTTAAGGGTTTGGTTTGGCTTGAAATGTACTGGGATCTTGTGTTTGGAGAAAATCCTCTTGAGCTTTTCAGACACTCCAGCAACATAAGGGATTGTGATGTTTTTGCGTTTAATTTTCCCATCGCTGTCTTCTGTTGCGAGTCTTTTGGGTTTCCTTGCTGATTTGATAAAAGCCCAGTTTGGATATCCACAGTTTCGGAGAGCATCTTTGATGTGTTTCTGTTCTTTTTGCTTCCCATCTGTTTTAGTAGGGACATGTTCTGCCCGGTGTTGTATGGTTCTGATGACTGGGAGTTTGTGTTTTGGACCAGAATGTCCAAATTTTGGATAAAGAAAATAGGTGGTTTGAGAGGGGCGTGAAGGAAGCCATCTATGTTAAGAGAGAAAAACCAACTTTAAACAGAGGTGGTGGACTCAGATTCCAGCTTCCAAAAACATACAATTCAATCATAGACATGATCCCTTCCAGATATCACCAAACCCCCCACCCCATCACAGAGGAACGAGGGACCTACCCGCTCCAGCCGGTGAACAATACCTCCTTAACGACCGACCCTTAACAATCATAGACAGGTTTCAGGTATTACAGGAGACAATCCCCCCCTTAATGGCAATCCCCCCTTTAACGACCGAGCCCTAGAATCATAGACAGGTTCAGATATTACAGGCTAACGATGGAACTAAACGACCCATTCATCGGTTACCATTTGCATGTTTCCAAGCAATACAAGGCCTTGTCCATATAAGACTCAAACTCACTGCGGATCCAGACATTTGAATTGAGAAAGCTTCCTGGAGAGGTGGAGAAACGTCTTCAAATCTTGAAAACCAAGTCCAGTGGATATTTTTTGAATTTTTACGGAATGACTATGACCTGGATGACTGAGAACCTTCATCAGCACTTTGTTCGACCTGAAATGACTCATTTAATCATCCAAAACGTTATGGAACACATTAATTAACTGAAAAATGTTGCATAGAATGCCTTTAACTAAAGCGGTCAATGTAAAATCCTAATATTGGTAGAAATTCAAAGGTGTGGGTATTGCTAAGGATTTGTTACCTTATTAGGAAAGTGTAAGGCCAACTTCCTGTGAATATGCTACTATTTGGGGGCATAAAGGTTTAGGACTAAGGTACAAACTGAGTTTTAGTTTAGTGTTAGTTATATTGTTTCTATATTGGAAATACCATATTTTCCAAAGCGCACCTCACTGTAAGCCACACCCACAAATTTTTTTTTGTGGGTGTGGCTTAAAACTGGAAATGTACATATATAAGGGCTACCAGTGTTGCCAACTCAGCGACTTTGTCGCTATATTTAGCGACTTTTCAGACCCATCCAGCGACTATTTTTCAAAAAAGCGACTAGCGACAAATCTTGCAACTTTTCTGGTGTCTGACGTCGACCGCCTCCCCCGTCCCAACCCCGTTCTCCCGTTTCCGCAGGAGTCCCTCTCAGCGCTGCAGTCAGAGCCACAGCATGTTACCGTCGGTGTCCATACTGCAAATGAACAGCGCACATGCGCCGGGATTGACGGCGCAGGTTGATCACGCTGGAGTCAGCTCCCTCAGTTGCTGAACGTGCCATAGAGAATCTTGACCAACACGACGATGACGTGTATGTGGAGTGAAATCTTATTAGTTTAAAAAAAATAACAATAATTACCATTATTTGCTCACATTGTCATTGATTCTTTGTAGTCTTTTTTTGTTCCATTTAGATTGTTAATGTTAATGTAATGTAAAAAATTGTATGGTTCAAAATGTTTATGTTTTACAATGCTTTTTAAGCTCCTTAGTGGACCACAGGGGAAAAATGAAAAGTAAAAAAAAAAAGTTGAAAAAAAAAAAAGATTATGCTAATTAGGCAACGACGTCATTCAGCAACTTCTGGCAACTTATAGCACAGCCAGTAGCTACTTTCCTTACTGAGGAGTTGGCAACACTGCAGGCTATAAGCCGCTGGTATCTAATGAACTGTCTCCCACCAAACCTGTAGGGGGAGCTCTACATATATCCACTGGAGTAGGGATGAAGAAGAATGCTAGCTCCTGTTAGCTTGTTAGCTCGCAGCAGTAAGAGCTTCTTCTGAAAGATTCATCAGCGCTTTATTTCAGCTCTGCAGGAGTTTAGCTCAGTCTCTTCATTAGTTTAGCAGCTTTAATGCAGCAAATAAATGTCAAAATGTGTGAATTCAGGACATTTGTTCTCCTTCTCGCCTGCTGCTAGCATGTTCTTGTGCTAAATGAAAATTAGCCCTTGATTCTTTCATTTGCGACTTTGACTTCCTGCTCTGGCGGTTAGGAAAAATCCCCAGAAAGCAATTAACTCTCATTTTGTCAGTGTTCTGCCCTCTGCTCGGGTTTATTTTTAAATTTATTTGTGTTCTGTGTCTTTGTAGTTTATTTCTACCAGTGCTGAGTTCTTTAGTTACTCTCTGTCGCCCCCTGGTGTTTGTTTTCCTTTCCCCTTGGCTTCCTCCTAGTTGGTCCTGCCCACATCTGCTCCATATCTGCTGATTAGCCTGTCTTGGTTCAGTCTCCCATATATACACCACTACCGCAGTCACTCAGTGCTGGTTTATTGTTTGTTGCTTCCTCATCTCTGGTTCCCTACATGAGTTCTCTCTGACATTTTGGTATCTGTATTTTTGTATTTCTGCCTCAGTTACATATTAAATCTGCAAGACTCAACTCTGGCTCCTGATCTCTGCCTTCTGGTTCTCAAAAACCTCCATCCAAACGTGACACATATATTCATCTATTCCGCCCTTTTTTAACTAATATGCAGCCATACGTAAAATCATCACAGTGCAAAAAATTTAAATCTAAATAATTCATTTTTTTCTTCAATTAAGTGCATTTTTTCTTGAAATCAGGAGGCAAGCGAGACAACACAGTTTACATTTAAAATAAGATAAAACCTATTGCATCGTCTTATTTCAAGTTAATATTATCTAATGATCTTAATTTAAGAGTAAAATTACTCATTCCATTGGCAAATCATCTTATTTACCCTCTCAAATGAGTGTAAATACACTTAATTTAAGACATTTTTACTGATTCCTAGACCGTTTTAGGAGTGCAGGCTATCAAGACAGAAGAGAACAGAAAGAATTAGGAGTTTCTAGGCGGATACCTGATCTGGAAGTTGACTGAAAGATTTTTGGAAGTGTTGGAGGAAGAGCATGTGAAAAAGATGGCCATGAGCTGACATTAGATGAAGGTCGGCCCTGTTGGGAAGGACTTGGTTGTGTGTGGGTTTGCAGGAAAACAGGGGGAGATGAAGGGCCTTCAGGTTCAAATAAGGAAGCATGGGATGCAGCCACTAATACGGAGGAAATGCCAGAGGACTTTATACCGTCCATCCCAAAGGTTACTGAGTGAGACATGACAGATGAGATGAAAGGAAACAGTTTACTGGAGAATATCGAAATACCCTTCGGTTTTTGTTGTTCACTAAAGACATTTGGGTTGAAGATCAAAATATGAGCAAAAGAAAAGAGTTCACAAAATGATGGACTAAGATAACATGAATAAAAAGTAATAGAGTTTATAAATTTAAGTCATTTAATGTGAGTACATGTAAGATATTTCTTTATGGTTGTCCTCTTATAAAAATGTATAACAACAAATGTTTTATCTGTGATATTACAAAATTAGAAGTTAGTGCAAGTTACAAAAAAATGAATATAATATATATATTTATATATATGGTGTAAAAAGGCTTTGTTTAAACAAAGTGTGGAACGTCCTGAGTTTTTTAATACATCGACATTTAAAAACTAGGAAGTAAAAAGCTGGTATTCTTGTCTGGTTCTCTTCTTTTGACCTCAAACCCAAATGAAAAGCACATTTCTGCTCGACTACAGAAATAAAAAGAAAGAAAAGCAAACCTGAGTGAGCAGAACCAAAAAGAGGAGGTGAAAGAAAAAGATGTAAAGTGGAGAGAAAGTTACCGTTGGAGGCCGATTCACCCGCAGGCCTCCCGGTCAGATCTTCTGCTCTCACGCTGGAGGAAGCTAGCGCAGGTAAAGGGAAAATCAGAGGGATGGAATAACAGAAAGGAGAAGAGATTTTACTCTAGCCTGGAAAAAGGAGAAAGGAAAAGTCAGGAGGGGAAACAAAGATCAGAAAAAGCAGAAAACTGGGAGGGACCCTGACCTCTGACCTTTAGCTTCCACAGACCCCTTCTTTCCTCAGTACATAAAGCTCATCTAGAGCCTCAAATGTTTTAGGATAAAGGACAAATACCTTTTTTTTTCAATTTTATTTGAGATTTCATCATTTAAAAAAAGGGTTTCTATATTTTTCATGGTTATTATTTTTATAATACAATAAAATAGTGAAGGTGATTCAGAATCCAAACTTCTAAAAGTTCTTTAAATCTGAAATGATTCCATCCTGTTCAATCAATGATCAGTGTTTTTAATTCAGCTTAATTCTTTACCGGAGGCATCCATGCTTGTCAAAGAACACTACTGCCACCTACTGGTTAGTGACATTGTCACGGTGCGGTATCGGCTGTTGATCAAGTCCCAGTGCTGTATCTGGTGTTTGTCACAACGCGCTATTATCCAAGTCATCTTGAAAACATTCTTCTTCCAAATGTTGGCTACATATTACGGGTTTTTTCTCTGGCCAGAAGTTCGATGGCAAATCCTCCCTCTTCAAGTTGGCGATCCAACGACCAACCCGTCCGTGGAGGATCAGGAATCAGAAAGGTGGAATAACTCTATTTTCCACTTTTACCCGATGTATTCCAGCATCCAGCTGCCATGCACGTGGGCATTGTCAGTTTCACTATAGCTCTGGTGAATTTCAATGGTGAAGTCCTCTGGAAATCTTCAATAATTGTTGTTGATTGCAGATGTGTCTAGTAGTTCCCATTGATTTAGCTTGTAAAGCGGGGAGAATGGCGCTAGGCTTACCGCACCGTGACGTCACTGCTGGAAGATGGCAGGAGGGAGGGGCTACTATATTTGGGCAAAGATGGCCGCTCCCAGACTCAGTGATCATGACAAAAATTATTGTTTTTATTCTTTTACTGATTAACGCTAAATTCGTCAAATCACTGCGAATGTATTAGTTTTAGGTATCCTTTAATATCTGTTATTAAAAAAAAAATCTGTAACAGTCATTAGCATTTAAGGCTTTTAAAGGATGAGCCAGAAAATCACAATCGGTGTTTCTTCTTTTCTGACCATCGTCTGAAGCTCGATGTGAAAAGAAGGACTGGGTTATTTACTTTGGCCTTTTTGGAAACACAGGAAGGAGCAATCAGCTAAGTGAGCTTAGTGCTTGGAAAAAATCTTTCATTCCTTTAGAGACAGCATGAAAAGTCAGCTGAGTACAAAACATAGAGAGGAAAACAAGAAGAAAAGGGACAAGAAGAGAGGGACACAACCTAGAACAGATCATGGATGTCTATTCTATTAACATTTCTCTATCTGGAGAATGGGGCTGTTTGATGCGCTGTCTTCATTCAGAGGGCCCCCTGCCTGTCTTTGCATAGGGCCACAGATTTCCTAAATCCGCCCCTGGAGGCAGTATGTGGAATCTGGGGTTAACCGTCTCGCTTCATCATTTTTAGTTGGAAGTTAACTCTACAACATTTTCCCCCAATGCACCGCAGCAGAGGGGAAACAGACACCCCACCTCTAAAATCCTTTTCTCCTGATTTTATCTGCTAGTTTAATCAGATTTTTATGTTTTACCAGCAACGTGAATGCTCTGTCCCGTCCCAAAGCTGGCTCTCCTCTCCTCGCCGACCTCCTCGTCGCTGTCGTTGAAGTCGTCCAGGTTGCCGATGTCACTCTGCTTCATGCTCATTAAGCTGGCCAAGCTCTGCATGTCCTCGTCCCTGTGCGTGAAAAAGAGCAAACCTTTAGACGCCGGACCTACAGAGCCGATTATGCTGAGCTTTGGACCGGACTTACGTAGCTTTGCCCTCCTTGAGAAAAATGCAGGACATGTTGAGCACCAGCGTGGCTTCCACCACTTTCACAGAGAGCGGTTTGAGCTTCAGCGTGATGTCGTACTGAGCCGGCGTGCTGCTGGCGTACTTCTTCATGTTAACATCAGCTGATGCTAAAACCTTTCTGCGGCCTTTTGTCTCCTGGAAACAAAAATCACATGAACTTTTCCAACAATTTCCTTCTTAATTGAGATAAACTGAAGGCTGAAGGAAGCCGGCCCCTCCCACAGCCTCCATTAGGAGGAAGATGGTATCAGGATGGAACGAATTAACTGTTGATTATAGATTAATAATGTCAGCCCGTCTGCGACAGGCTAACTCTTCAACCACAGACGAGTAGAAGAGGAACATGAAGCTCACTAGAGTGAAACGCGCTGCCTTGGCAATTTGGACAATTTAGTGCTGAAAGCCCTAAAAATAAAAGAAGACGACGTATTTGGACAAAGACATGGCTGAGCAAAGGTGGCTACTACGGTCTGTCAATTTTAATAGTTTATTATTACAAGGCTAGAGAACTGGTGGACCAACTAAGAGCTCTACTGTCGGCTGGATTTGTCCTTCGACAATGGGCCAGCAACAAGTCATGTGCCATCACTCACCTCCCAGAAGAAGATCGATCAGACAGCGCTGAGCTCTGGCTAGCAGAGAGTAAGACGGAGAGCCCAGAGTCAACTCTGGGACTTAGCTGGCACTTCGCTTCAGACATGCTTGGCTATAAGCATCGCCCAGTCCAGTATGCGGCTCCTACCATGTGCATCATCTACAGAGTACTGGCCAGTCAGTACGATCCACTGGGGTTCATATTACCATATACCACCAGAGCTAAGATGCTAGTCAGGCGGCTGTGGGATAAAAATCGGGGCTGGGACGATCCCCAGCTGCCGCCCGACCTTCTTCAACAGTGGGAAACCTGGGAGCGAGAGCTACAGTTCCTTCCTGAAATTCATCTTCCAAGACCATACCTACCCAGTGAGGTAGCCCGAGAGGTGAAAGAGAGAGAGTTACATGTGTTCTGGGATGCGTCTGAGCAAGCTTATGGTGCTGTGGCGTATCTTAGGATGATTGGACAGAATGATCACACACATGTGGCCTTTGTTATGGCACGCTCCAGAGTAGCCCCCAAACGTCTTCACTCCATTCCAAGGTTGGAGCTCTGTGCAGCGCTCATGGGAGCCCAGCTTTCTAAGCTCCTTGAAGGTGAGCTCACTTTACCTATTGAAAGAACAGACTCTACCACGGTGCTCACCTGGCTGCGCTCTGAATCCTGTCGCTTCAAAGTCTTTGTGGGCACGCGCATTGCAGAGATCCAGGAGTTGACCCATCTGCAGAGCTGGCGCTATGTGGAATCGGCCCAAAATCCTGCTGATGACATAACTCGTGGCAAAACACTGCAGGAGTTAGCAAGACCGAACCGATGGAGTCAAGGTCCTCCCTTCATATTTCTACCGCGAGATCAATGGCCTAAAGACCCATCTGATGACACAGAAATCACCTCAGATACCTCTGAGCTTCTCAGAGCAACCTTCTGTGCCATGACATCGGCCTCCACTGCCCACATGAGTCAGTATAACACTTGGCAGGAGCTGCTGGATGCAACAGTACAGGAGCTTCATGGGGCGGCAAAGGACAGATGCCCTACCGCTGAGGACTACCGTCAAGCAGAGGTACTTCTTATTAAGAGGGCTCAACAAGAGAGTTTCCCAGATGAGTTTAACCTTCTGACGACAGGGAAACCACTTCAACGAAGTAGTCGTCTTTTAACATTGTCTCCAGAGTTGGATGAAAGTGAGGGACTGATAAGAGTGGGCGGCCGTTTACATCGTGCAGAAGACTTAGCCTTCTGCAACCTTCCCCCTCTGGTTCCTGATCCCTCTCATCCGGTGACCAAGCTGCTTATTCAGGACTGTGACCGACAGCTACGGCATCCTGGACCAGAAAGGGTCTTACGGCGCCACAGTTACGGCGCCATTATTGGATCCTAAAGGGAAGAGAAGCAATCCGACGCTATCAGAGAACCTGTGCAGATTACCAAAGATGGAGAGCGAGACCTAAGATCCCTAAAATGGCTGACCTGCCTGTAGCTCGCCTCCGCCTTTACAAGCCAGCCTTCTATTCCACTGGAACCGACTGCTTCAGTCCCTTTGAAGTTAAAGTGGGCCGCCGTGTGGAAAAGAGATGGGGGATAATATTCAAGTGTATGACTGTCAGAGCCGTGCACCTGGATGTGCTGACCTCCATCGACACGGACTCTTTTCTGATGGCTCTGCGTCGGTTTATCTCACGAAGAGGGACACCGTCGGAACTTTATTCGGACCAGGGCACAAATTTTAGAGGGGGTGATGCAGAGTTGAGGGAAGCTTTTGAAGCAATGGCATTGGAACTCCAGCAGTTGCTAGCTCCACACAAGATTCAGTTCCACTTCAATCCTCCTGCAGCTCCCCACTTTGGAGGTGTGTGGGAGCGGGAAATTCGCTCTGTGAAGACAGCATTGTATGCTACAGTCGGAGCACAGCCCATCACCGAAGAGGTCCTCCGTACAGTACTTGTAGAAGTAGAGGGGATACTCAACTCAAAGCCGCTGGGATATGTCTCATCGGATGTAAGAGATCCAGATCCCGTGACGCCAAACTGCTTACTTATGGGGCGGCGGGATGGTTCACTGCCGCAGGTGGTCTACCCCAAAGAGGAACTTCTGACCATTTTTGGGACCATTTTTTGGGCTTCAGGTTCGCCAGAAATGGCAAACCTCTACAGATGACATTGGAGAAGGGACGATTGTCATGATCGTGGATCCTCACCTGCCCCGGGCCCTCTGGCCCGTGGGATACGTAATCAAAGTTCACCCCAGCCCTGATGGATACATCAGGTCAGCAGATGTGAAGCTTAAGGACAGAACTTACACTCGACCTGTGGATCGGTTGGTGATTCTCCCTGCCATACCTGATGAGGACAGTGACTTCCAGGCGCAAGGTCGCCTCACCTAGAGTCTTTTTTTTTTTTGAGCAAATGTATTGTACACATTTGGGGGCGGCTGTACAAAAGACCCTTAAGTAGTTTAGGTTTCAATGTTAGGTACTGCTGTTTATATTCTGTAGTTTCTGCGCAGTGTTATTTTGGCCCTTAAGGCATGCAGAAGTTAGGACAGCGTTGCCGTGACGACCGTTGCTGCTGCCGGTTGGAAAGTTCGGCAGTTGAGCCACTGAGCTAACACAGGGAAAGGACTTGGAAATATGTGTGTTCTTCAAATAAGTGTGCGTCACTGACGAGTAAGTTTAATATTTAAGTGTTTATTGCAGTTAAATGAGTTATTTTCGTTCTTAGTTACCTGTTGATAAATCTTGGTTATCTGCTGTGTGTGTGTATTGTAGAGTGTTGTGCTGAACCTACCCACTAGATGGCACCAAGCCATGATTGTTAGCTAACTTTGTCATTTGCTGATTAATAGTATATTAGAGGTTAAACTTTTTAGAGTTTAATTATTTTTCCTTAGCTTATCTATGGTGTGATGTGTAATGATAGGGTCATTTGAATTATCTTTCTTGTCTTGTTTTAGGAAACCACACATACACACTTACACACATACCTACCTGGAAATACCTTATGTTCATTTAATCAATTGGAATCTGAAATTGAGTTTGGAATACAGACCAGTTAAAGGATCCTGGCTCATGTCTTCATTCTCCACCTGCTGCACCTTCTCCTAACATCTAGTCCTGATTGAAATCCTGGCCTGAGTAGTGTTCTGGCCGACACTCCCGGTTGAGAGCAGTGATAAACCCGAACAGTACCTTACAGTCCTATAACTTACAGCAAACTCACCTACAATTATGTTGTTTAAGCTGTGGTTGAGGGGTGCAAACGTACTGCATATATAAATCTGCTCCAAATACAAAAAAATGAGAAATTAAACAAATGAAAGGCACAGAAAAAAAAAGCAGGAAAGTGCAAACGCACTGCACGGACGTAAATGATGCTAACACACAAAAACGCATGGTAAGGAGAAACGCTGCAAGTAGCAAAAGCAACCAAAAGTTTTTAGTGTTTGGTTTGATTTGTCAATAAAGGCTTCATTTTTCAGACCTGTGTCGTTTTATCATTTAATTGGAGAAGGAAAAAGCAATTCTGGCTTTAGGTAATGAGAATACTAAGTAATAAAAAGAAAATAAATGTCGGCCCTGACATCACCGGCATCGGTCAACCTCAAAATGACACATCAGTCAGAGACTAACACTTATCATTTTATCCGATGGCGGCTGGCCCATAGAGGGCACTAAGGAGCCGTCCCACCCACCCAATGACCCTGATTAGAGAGAGGATGATGGATGGACAGATGGATGGATGGATGGATGGATGGATGGATGATGGATGGATGATAGATGGGTGGATGATGGATGGATGATAGATGGATGATGGATGGATGGATGATAGATGGATGGATGGATGATGGATGGATGATAGATGGATGATGGATGGATGGATGATAGATGGATGGATGGATGATAGATGGATGGATGGATGATGGATGGATGATGGATGGATGATAGATGGATGGACAGATGGATGGATGGATGGATGGATGATAGATGGATGGATGATGGATGGATGGATGGATGGATGGATGGATGGATGGATGGATGGATGGATGATAGATGGATGGATGATGGATGGATGAATGGATGGATGGATGGATGGATGATGGATGGATGGATGGTGGATGGATGGATGATGGATGGATGGATGATGGATGGATGGATGGATGATGGATGGATGGATGGATGGATGAATGGATGGATGGATTGATGGATGGATGATGGATGGATGGATGATGGATGGATGGATGGATGGATGGATGGATGGATGGATGGATGATGGATGGATGGATGATAGATGGATGGATGATAGATGGATGGATGATGGATGGATGATGGATGATGGATGGATGGATGATAGATGGATGGATGATAGATGGATGGATGGATGGATGGATGGATGATGGATGGATGGATGGATGATGGATGGATGATAGATGGATGGATGGATGATGGATGGATGGATGGATGGATGATGGATGGATGATGGATGGATGGATGGATGATGGATGGATGATGGATGGATGATGGATGGATGGATGGATGGATGATGGATGGATGGATGGATGGATGGATGATGGATGGATGATGGATGGATGGATGGATGAATGATGGATGGATGATGGATGGATGGATGATGGATGGATGGAGGATGATGGATGATGGATGGATGGATGGATGATAGATGGATGGATGGATGGATGATGGATGGATGGATGGATGATAGATGGATGGATGGTGGATGGATGGATGGATGGATGATAGATGGATGGATGGATGGATGGATGATGGATGGAGGGAGACAGAAATATTACAAGAACCGTCCTTTTCGAGGACCTGATTTAGCTACGAGGCTAGGCTAACTGCATGCAGCGAAGCTAAGGCTTTATCCTGCGTTCCCTGCCTCCTTTGACTGGTTTTCGGTTTATGTCTATTTTGAATTTATAGAGAAAACGGTGAATAACTCACATTTTCAATGACAAACGTCCAATCTTTGTCCTCATAATCTTCAGCAGTGGGTTCCTGTTGGTCAAAGAAATGCGTGCAAGTTATCCGCATCCATATGAGACAGAAAACTGTTCCCATGACGATGAGGGCGGAGCATACCTTGAAGAGAGTGACGGTGATATTCAGACTCTCTGGGACCTGCCAAACGACCACGCCTCTGTAGGGGTTCCTGATGCCGGGCTGCCAGCTGTGGAGCTAAAGAGATAAAAACAAGCTTTGTATGTGGTGATGTCATCAGAACGTTTCTGTTCCAGTTGACCCATATCTATGCTGCGTGCTCCCGTTCTCCCAGAGTCCTGACTTTCCTGGGCTCTTCTCAGGAATATACTTGCCGTGGAAACGAGTCTGTACTCGTGTTCTAGTGAATTGAAAAACGGCCACTGAATTTAAACTCTCCTCTCCTAGAGTAGATACGACCGATGCAGTAAAATGCTAACCAACCAATGAGGAGAAGGTGACCCTTTAAGCCACGCCCCCTCCTCATTTGCATAATGAGGCAGAAATGCAGACAGAAATGTAAAACTACAGGCAGAAATAAACAGCATGGAAGAAATAAATAGGGTAAAAAAATACAAAGGAAGAATAAAACGGAAAAATATAATATCATACACATAAATACATACTTCAAAAAAACAAGTAATAAATAAAGTTAAAGATTAAAACGGACAATAAATAAATAAAGTAATTATTAAAAAGCTGAATAAATAAAGAAGCTAAATAAAAGAGATATATACATTAATATCTCACTGTATAATTCAATTTCTACCTACATTTATTTGTATTTTGGGGGCAATTATTGTATGCTTATTTATTTATTTCTGTATTTATTTTTAAATATGGCAGAGTTGGTCCTCCATACTATTTTAACCCGCAACTAAAGAAATAATCAGAGCATTGAAAACTCAAGATAGTATTAGAACTAAACTAAAACTCAGACTTGTTAGAATAACAGAAACTAATAAACACATCAAACCAAAGGATTAAAGAAGAAAAACAGGTAGAACTGAATAAAACTGAGCGCAACAAAAAAATCAGGCAATACCTTTGTGCTGTGATGCCTGCTTCTCCTGATCCACATCACCCTCAGCTTGTCTGGTTGCCTAGGAGACAGAAACACAAATGCATTTCAGACCCATTACACCAAACTGACTACAGTAAGCTGATGCATATAAAACATTTACATAAAATCTGGACTAATTATTTAGACTGAATCATTGATTTATGCTATAAAATATTATTAATAACTACAGATGGTTCAACCTCATGAAAACTAAGACTTAAGAGGCGTATTTTCAGCGTCCTGAGATGCTCACTGGACTGTGGGAAGATCTGATTATGATGCAGCGAGAAAAACAAAGCTAAAAGAAAAGCCACAAATATTAACATTATTAAGCTCTGTAATTTAATTATTACCGAAACTACTGAAAGCTAAAAAATTAACAATAAAAAAAAAACTTCCAAAAAAAAAACATTTGAAAAAAGTTCATATTTTTATAGATGGCTCCTTTTCCAAATTTTATTTTTGAACTTTTTTTTTTTTTTAAGTGTTATTTTTTTTCTTATTTATTGGTGGGACAGAGTTTTACGAACTGGATTTCTTTTAAATCGCATTTTACAGATTCCCTCCCACACACTTCCAGGTGGTTTAGAAAAGCTGTAGCTAACGACAACGCAGTCACATTACAACGGCCATGATAGGGATTTTATTTCTTTTTTTATACAAGAATAAAATCGCAACATTCTCAGAATAAAATCTCACATTATGAGAATAAAATCGCAACATCATCAGAATAAATTCGTAATATTATGAGAATAAAGTCGCAACATTATCAGAATAAAGTCACAATTTTATGAGAAGAAAGTCGTAATATTAATGAAGTCATAATATTATGAGAATAAAGTCGCAACATTATGAGAATAAAGTCGCAACATTATGAGAATAAAGTCGCAACATTATCAGAATAGAGTCACAATATTATGAAAAGAAAGCTGTAATATGAGAATAAAGTCGCAACATTATCAGAATAGAGTCGCAACATTATCAGAATAGAGTCGTAATATTATGAGAATAAAGTCGCAACATTATGAGAATAAAGTCGCAACATTATCAGAATAGTCACAATATTATGAAAAGAAAGCTGTAATATGAGAATAAAGTCGCAACATTATCAGAATAGTCGCAACATTATCAGAATAGAGTCGTAATATTATGAGAATAAAGTCGCAACATTATGAGAATAAAGTCGCAACATTATGAGAATAAAGTCGCAACATTATCAGAATAAAGTCGCAACATTATCAGAATAAAGTCGCAACATTATCAGAATAGAGTCGTAATATTAGGAGAATAAAGTCGCAACATTATGAGAATAAAGTCGCAACATTATCAGAATAGAGTCACAATATTATGAAAATAAAACTGTAATATGAGAATAAAGTCGCAACATTATCAGAATAAAGTCACAATTTTATGAGAAAAAAGTCGTAATATTAATGAAATCATTATATTATGAGAATAAAGTCGCAACATTATCAGAATAAAGTCGCAACATTATCAGAATAGAGTCACAATATTATGAAAAGAAAGCTGTAATATGAGAATAAAGTCGCAACATTATCAGAATAAAGTCGCAACATTATCAGAATAGAGTCACAATATTATGAAAAGAAAGCTGTAATATGAGAATAAAGTCGCAACATTATCAGAATAGAGTCGCAACATTATCAGAATAGAGTCGTAATATTATGAGAATAAAGTCGCAACATTATGAGAATAAAGTCGCAACATTATCAATAGAGTCGTAATATTATGAGAATAAAGTCGCAACATTATGAGAATAAAGTCGCAACATTATCAGAATAAAGTCACAATTTTATGAGAAAACGGTCGTAATATTAATGAAGTCATTACAGGTGCTGGTCATAAAATTAGAATATCATGAAAAAGTAGATTGATTTCAGTAATTCCATTTAAAAAGTGAAACTTGTATATTATATTCATACATTACATACAAACTCATATATTTCAGATGTTTATTTTGTTTAATTTTGATGATTACAAATGACAACAAATGAAAATCTCAAATTCATCATATCAGAAAATTAGAATATTGTGAAAAGGTTCAAAATTGATGGCCCCTGGTGCCACACTCTAATCAGCTAATTAACTCAAACCACCTGCAAAAGCCTTTAAATGGTCTTTCAGTCTAGTTCTATAGGCTACACAATCATGGGGAAGACTGCTGACTTGACAGTTGTCCAAAAGACGACCATCGACACCTTGCACAAGGAGGGCAAGACACAAAAGGTCATCGCTAAAGAGGCTGGCTGTTCACAGAGCTCAGTGTCCAAGCACATTAATAGAGAGGCGAAGGGAAGGAAAAGATGTGGTCGAAAAAAGTGTACAAGCAAGAGAGATAACCGCACCCTGGAGAGGATTGTGAAACAAAACCCATTCAAAAATGTGGGGGAGATTCACAAAGAGTGGACTGCAGCTGGAGTGAGTGCTTCAAGAACCACCACACACAGACGTATGAAAGACATGGGTTTCTGCTGTCGCATTCCTTGTGTCAAGCCACTCTTGAACCACAGACAGCGTCAGAAGCGTCTTGCCTGGGCTAAAGAGAAACAGGACTGGACTGCTGGTGAGTGGTCCAAAGTCATGTTCTCTGATGAAAGTAAATTTTGCATTTCCTTTGGAAATCAAGGTCCCAGAGTCTGGAGGAAAAGAAGAGAGGCACTTCATCCACGTTGCTTGAAGTCCAGTGTAAAGTTTCCACAGTCAGTGATGGTTTGGGGTGCCATGTCATCTGCTGGTGTTGGTCCATTGTGTTTTCTGAGGTCCAGGGTCAACGCAGCCACATACCAGGAAGTTTTAGAGCACTTCATGCTTCCTGCAGCTGACCAACTTTTTGGAGATGCAGATTTCATTTTCCAACAGGACTTGGCACCTGCACACAGTGCCAAAGCTACCAGTACCTGGTTGAAGGACCATGGTATCCCTGTTCTTAATTGGCCAGCAAACTCTCCTGACCTTAACCCCATAGAAAATCTATGGGGTATTGTGAAGAAGAAGATGCAATACACCAGACCCAACAATTCAGAAGAGCTAAAAGCCACTATTAGAGCAACCTGGGCTATCATAACACCTGAGCAGTGCCACAGACTGATCGACTCCATGCCACGCCGCATTGCTGCAGTAATACAGGCCAAAGGAGGCCCAACTAAATACTGAGTGCTGTACATGCTCATACTTTTCATGTTCATACTTTTCAGTTGGCCAACATTTCTATAAATCCTTTGTTTTTATTGGTCTTCAGTAATATTCTAATTTTCTGATATGATGAATTTGAGATTTTCATTTGTTGTCATTTGTAATCATCAAAATTAAACAAAATAAACATCTGAAATATATGAGTTTGTATGTAATGTATGAATATAATATACAAGTTTCACTTTTTAAATGGAATTACTGAAATCAATCTACTTTTTCATGATATTCTAATTTTATGACCAGCACCTGTATATTATGAGAATAAAGTCGCAACATTATCAGAATAAAGTCGCAACATTATCAGAATAGAGTCACAATATTATGAAAAGAAAGCTGTAATATGAGAATAAAGTCGCAACATTATCAGAATAAAGTCGCAACATTATCAGAATAGAGTCACAATATTATGAAAAGAAAGCTGTAATATGAGAATAAAGTCGCAACATTATCAGAATAGAGTCGCAACATTATCAGAATAGAGTCGTAATATTATGAGAATAAAGTCGCAACATTATGAGAATAAAGTCGCAACATTATCAGAATAGAGTCGTAATATTATGAGAATAAAGTCGCAACATTATGAGAATAAAGTCGCAACATTATCAGAATAAAGTTGCAACATTATCAGAATAAAGTCGCAATTTTATGAGAAGAAAGTCGTTATATTAATGAAGTCATAATATTATGAGAATAAAGTCGCAACATTATCAGAATAAAGTCACAATATTATGAAAAGAAAGCTGTAATATGAGAGGTAATATTATGAGAATAAATTCTTATCATTATCAGAATGGAGTCCCAACATTATCAGAATAGAGTCGTCATATTATGAGAATGAAGTCACAACATTATCAGAATAAAGTTGCAATTTTATAAGAAAGTCGTAATATTAATGAAGTCATAATATTATGAGAATAAAGTCGCAACATTATCAGAATAAAGTCACAATATTATGAAAAGAAAGCTGTAATATTATGAGAATAAAGTCGCAACATTATCAGAATAGAGTCGCAACATTATCAGAATAAAGTTGCAACATTATCAGAATAAAGTCGCAATTTTATGAGAAGAAAGTCGTAATATTAATGAAGTCATAATATTATGAGAATAAAGTCGCAACATTATCAGAATAAAGTCACAATATTATGAAAAGAAAGCTGTAATATGAGAGGTAATATTATGAGAATAAATTCTCATCATTATCAGAATGGAGTCCCAACATTATCAGAATAGAGTCGTCATATTATGAGAATGAAGTCACAACATTATCAGAATAAAGTTGCAATTTTATAAGAAAGTCGTAATATTAATGAAGTCATAATATTATGAGAATAAAGTCGCAACATTATCAGAATAAAGTCACAATATTATGAAAAGAAAGCTGTAATATTATGAGAATAAAGTCGCAACATTATCAGAATAGAGTCGCAACATTATCAGAATAGTGGTAATATTATGAGAATAAATTCACATCATTATCAGAATGGAGTCGCAACATTATCAGAATAGTGGTAATATTATGAGAATAAATTCACATCATTATCAGAATGGAGTCGCAACATTACCAGAATAGAGTCGTAATATTATGAGAATAAAGTCGCAACATTATCAGAATAGAGTAGTCATATTATGAGAATGAAGTCACAACATTATCAGAATAAAGTCGCAATTTTATAAGAAAGTCTTAATATTAATGAAGTCATAATATTATCAGAATAAAGTTACAACATTATCAGAATAAAGTCACAATATTATGAAAAGAAAGCTGTAATATTATGAGAATAAAGTCGCAACATTATAAGAATAAAGTCACAATTTTATAAGAAAGTCGTAATATTAATGAAGTCATAACATTATCAGAATAAAGTCGCAACATTATCAGAATAAAGTCGCAACATTATCAGAATAAAGTCACAATATTATGAAAAGAAAGCTGTA
Organism: Cyprinodon diabolis; assembly: GCA_030533445.1. Taxonomy (NCBI): domain Eukaryota; kingdom Metazoa; phylum Chordata; class Actinopteri; order Cyprinodontiformes; family Cyprinodontidae; genus Cyprinodon; species Cyprinodon diabolis. The sequence goes on along the minus strand of CM060075.1, from coordinate 3,557,311 downwards.
ATATTATGAGAATAAAGTCGCAACATTATCAGAATGGAGTCGCAACATTATCAGAATAAAGTCGCAATTTTATGAGAAGAAAGTCGTAATATTAATGAAGTCATAATATTATCAGAATAAAGTCGCAACATTATCAGAATAGAGTCGCAACATTATCAGAATAGTCGATATATTATGAGAATAAAGTCGCATCATTATCAGAATGGAGTCGCAACATTATCAGAATAAAGTCGCAATTTTATGAGAAGAAAGTCGTAATATTAATGAAGTCATAATATTATGAGATAAAGTCGCAACATTATCAGAATAAAGTCACAATATTATGAAAAGAAACCTGTAATATTATGAGAATAAAGTCGCAACATTATCAGAATAGTCGTAATATTATGAGAATAAAGTCGCAACATTATCAGAATAGAGTCGCAACATTATCAGAATAGTCGCAACATTATGAGAATAGTCGCAACCTTATCAGAATAAAGTCGCAACATTATCAGAATAGTCACAATATTATGAAAACAAAGCTGTAATATTATAAGAAATGTATATATATATATATATATACACACACACACACACACACATATAATATTTATATATAAATATTTAAGGTAAAAAAAAACATCCATAACTCCTCCAGCGGAACCGTTTTAGTTTCACCTGGTTTAACTTCGTGAAAAAATCTTCTTTAACGAACCTTTGGCTATCCGATCATTAATTGGTTGATATAAAAAGAAAAAAAATCAAGAGATTATATATAAATAATCTTTGGGCTGCAGCCCTAATTTTTATAATTTTTTCAATTAATTCAGTAATCTAAAGAGAAATCTTTTTTTTTTTTTTTATTCTGTATTTTATTAAACTGCAAATGTAAAAACATGTACAAATATATATATGTCGTATATATAAATCCATTTAGTGTCGGAAGGACAATGTGTTCATATCAATCAGATGAATCGTTTCAGTCCTAAATATCTCCTAGTTTTAATACAGTGGAATCCGCTTATGGCGGGCCATAGCGAGCCAGTACCATAAGCGGTTGATTATTAATCAGTGACCGCGACAAGCAGATTCCACTGTATTACGGTTGATCTTTCAGGTTCAGGTATTGAAAAAACACTTTATTATATACTTCACATTTTTTTATAAAATTTTCATCCTTTTGATGAAAAAGTAGCTTTGACCTTTAAAGAGGAATGTTGAGCTGATGTGTCGTTACTAGTACCATAAAACAAATCATATTATTATAGCATCACTAGGGTGGAAAGACCTTCTGTTATGATCCCAGAGGAAGCTGCAAAGTGGGCGGAGCTTCTGCTACTGGTGTGCATCACAGTGCTGCCCCTCCCCCTTCCCTCACTGATAAGAACAGCAAATTATTAGTTTGGAAAAATATCAGGCCTTGAAAAGCAGTCCTTTAATAATGTGGTGCTGATTTAAAGTGCAGGGGAGAATGTCTGCAGGGCCAGGAGGCCGGAGCAGCGAGCGTCGGCTCATCGCAGCGTTTCTCCTTCAACAAGTTTGATCAGAATAGGAACAAAACAACCTTCCTAACAGTGTAGCTGTCAAAACTTTAAACTACAGAGGGAGTTTTGTTACATTATTGCTGCAAAGAACTCATTTTGAAAATGGAAAAAAATTCCAGATATAAAACTTCTTAATAAAAATGTTTTTAAAAGTAACTTTGCAGGATTCTCAGATTTCATTTTTTATATCATCTTTTTATCATTTTATTTGTTCCAATTTGATGTTTTCTAATTTATCTTTTTTTAGATTTAGTGCCGCTCGCTTCCAGCCCAAACGCTCGCTCGTGACCAATAAAATTGTTCCTTACATCCAGCCGACCAATAGAAACGCGTGTTTGCTTCTCACCGCAGAGGAAAGCCCGCCTCCAGAAGTAAAAAAGGAAAGTGAACAGGAAAATGTCACAATAAAATAAACGTTAATCTGAAAAAGAAAAATCTGAAGAAAAAAAACTTATTCTGAAAGAAAAAACATTTTTTAAATGAAATGTGAAAATATTATTAAAAAAAGGAATTGTGAAAAACAGTGAATAAAAGTTTGAAAATATGATAATTTGAAAAATTTAAATAGGAAAAGAAAATCTAATTTAAAAACCTTTCTTAGTTAAGACTTTTCTTTTTTTTCAAATTTCCATTTACAAAATGTGTTCTTTGCAAATATAAAAGAAACAATATTAACTCAATTCTATAACACAAAATATTATATTTGCTTTACATGAAATAGAGGGATAATTATTCATTCACTTATAATCAAAGATGGTGGACAGGTTCTGGAGAAAGCAAAACAAAAAGCTGAACTTTGAACAGTAAACCTTTTTTCCATAAATTAGACATTTCTGTGCTTGTCTCATTTATCGCTGTTCTCCTGAGGTGTGCAGGGATTGGTCCAGTTCTGGAACGCTGAAGAACACACCTCAGCGTTCATTGGCCCAAATATCTGACTGGGAGCAGCAACAGCTGCCTCTGTGGAGAATTACAGCTCATAGAGTGAAAGGAAGAAACTGCTGCTTCCTGTGGGCATCCCTCAGGGGACATTCTAGGACCAGTTTGTTTTTGGTTGATGACACTGGGAACCAGGAATGGATGGATGGATGATGGATGGATGATGGATGGATGGAGGATGGATGGATGATGGATGGAATGGATGGATGGAATGGATGGATGGATGAGGGATGGATGATGGATGGAATGGATGGATGGATGATGGATGGATGATGGATGGATGGATGAATGGATGGATGAGGGATGGATGATGGATGGGATGGATGGATGGATGAATGGATGGATGGATGATGGATGGATGGATGGATGAATGGATGGATGAGGGATGGATGATGGATGGGATGGATGGATGGATGATGGATGGATGATGGATGGATGATGGATGGATGGATGATGGATGGATGATGGATGGATGATGGATGGATGATGGATGGATGGAATGGATGGATGGATGAGGGATGGATGATGGATGGAATGGATGGATGGATGATGGATGGATGATGGATGAATGGATGGATGAGGGATGGATGGGATGGATGGATGATGGATGGATGATGGATGGATGAATGGATGGATGAGGGATGGATGATGGATGGGATGGATGGATGGATGGATGATGGATGGATGGATGAGGGATGGATGGAGGATGGATGGTTGATGGATGGATGATGGATGGAGGATGGGTGGAGGATGGATGATGGATGGATTTATGATGGATGGAATGGATGGATGATGGATGGATGATGGATGGATGGATGATGGATGGATGAATGGATGGATGATGGATGGAGGATGGATGGATGATGGATGGATGGAGGATGGATGGATGGATGAGGGATGGGATGGATGGATGGAATGGATGGATGGATGAGGGATGGATGATGGATGGAATGGATGGATGGATGATGGATGGATGATGGATGGATGGATGAATGGATGGATGAGGGATGGATGATGGATGGGATGGATGGATGGATGATGGATGGATGATGGATGGATGATGGATGGATGGATGATGGATGGATGATGGATGGATGATGGATGGATGATGGATGGATGGATGATGGATGGAATGGATGGATGGATGAGGGATGGATGATGGATGGAATGGATGGATGGATGAGGGATGGATGATGGATGAATGGATGGATGAGGGATGGATGGGATGGATGGATGATGGATGGAATGGATGGATGGATGAGGGATGGATGATGGATGGAATGGATGGATGGATGAGGGATGGATGATGGATGAATGGATGGATGAGGGATGGATGGAATGGATGGATGGATGAGGGATGGATGATGGATGAATGGATGGATGAGGGATGGATGGGATGGATGGATGATGGATGGATGATGGATGGATGAATGGATGGATGAGGGATGGATGGAGGATGGATGGTTGATGGATGGATGATGGATGGATGATGGATGGAGGATGGGTGGAGGATGGATAGATGGATGATGGATGGATGGATGATGGATGGAATGGATGGATGATGGATGGATGATGGATGGATGGATGATGGATGGATGAATGGATGGATGAGGGATGGATGATGGATGGAGGATGGATGGATGATGGATGGATGGAGGATGGATGGATGAATGATGGATGGATGATGGATGGATGGATGGATGGATGGATGATGGATGGATGGAGGATGGATGAATGGATGGATGAGGGATGGATGGAGGATGGATGGATGATGGATGGATGATGGATGGATGGATGATGGATGGAGGATGGATGGATGATGGATGGATGGAGGATGGATAGATGGATGATGAATGGATGGAGGATGGATGGATGATGGATGGAGGATGGATGGAGGATGGATGGATGATGGATGGATGATGGATGGATAGATGATGGATGGATGGATGATGGATGGATGATGGATGGATAGATGATGGATGGATGGATGGATGATGGATGGATGGAGGATGGATGGATGGATGATAGATGGATGGATGATGGATGGATGGATGATGGATGGATGGATGGATGGATGGATGATGGATGGACGGATGATGGATGGATGATGGATGGATGGATGATGGATGGATGATGGATGGATGGAGGATGGATGGATGATGGATGGATGATGGATGGATGAATGGATGGATGATGGATGGATGATGGATGGATGGATGATAGATGGATGGATGATGGATGGATGGATGATGGATGGATGAATGGATGGATGATGGATGATGGATGGATGATGGATGATAGATGGATGGATGGATGGATGATGGATGGATGATGGATGGATGGATGGATGATGGATGGATGGATGATAGATGGATGGATGATGGATGGATGATGGATGATAGATGGATGGATGGATGGATGGATGGATGGATGATGGATGGATGGAGGATGGATGATAGATGATGGATGGATGGATGATGGATGGATGATGGATGGATGGATGGATGATGGATGGATGGACGGATGATGGATGGATGGATGATGGATGGATGAATGGATGGATGGATGAGGTATGGATGATGGATGGAGGATGGATGGATGATGGATGGATGATGGATGGATGGAGGATGGATGGATGAATGATGGATGGATGATGGATGGATGGATGATGGATGAATGGATGGATGGATGAGGGATGGGTGATGGATGGAATGGATGGATGGATGATGGATGGATGATGGATGGATAGATGAGGGATGGATGATGGATGGATGGATGGATGGATGATGGATGGATGGATGGATGAGGGATGGGATGGATAGATGGATGATGGATGGATGGAGGATGGATGGATGATGGATGGATGGAGGATGGATGAATGGATGGATGAGGGATGGATGGATGATGGATGGATGATGGATGGATGGATGATGGATGGAGGATGGATGGATGATGGATGGATGGATGGATGGATGGATGATGGATGGATGGAGGATGGATGGATGAATGATGGATGGATGATGGATGGATGGATGGATGGATGGATGATGGATGGATGGAGGATGGATGAATGGATGGATGATGGATGGATGGATGAGGGATGGGATGGATGGATGGAATGGATGGATGGATGAGGGATGGATGATGGATGGAATGGATGGATGGATGATGGATGGATGATGGATGGATGGATGAATGGATGGATGAGGGATGGATGATGGATGGGATGGATGGATGGATGAATGGATGGATGGATGATGGATGGATGGATGGATGAATGGATGGATGAGGGATGGATGATGGATGGGATGGATGGATGGATGATGGATGGATGATGGATGGATGATGGATGGATGGATGATGGATGGATGATGGATGGATGATGGATGGATGGAGGATGGATGGATGATGGATGGAATGGATGGATGGATGAGGGATGGATGATGGATGGAATGGATGGATGGATGATGGATGGATGATGGATGAATGGATGGATGAGGGATGGATGGGATGGATGGATGATGGATGGATGATGGATGGATGAATGGATGGATGAGGGATGGATGATGGATGGGATGGATGGATGGATGATGGATGGATGATGGATGGATGATGGATGGATGAATGGATGGATGAGGGATGGATGATGGATGGGATGGATGGATGGATGATGGATGGATGAATGGATGGATGAGGGATGGATGGAGGATGGATGGTTGATGGATGGATGATGGATGGATGATGGATGGAGGATGGGTGGAGGATGGATGGATGGATGATGGATGGATGAATGGATGGATGAGGGATGGATGATGGATGGAGGATGGATGGATGATGGATGGATGGAGGATGGATGGATGAATGATGGATGGATGATGGATGGATGGATGGATGGATGGATGATGGATGGATGGAGGATGGATGAATGGATGGATGATGGATGGATGGATGAGGGATGGGATGGATAGATGGATGGATGGAGGATGGATGGATGATGGATGTATGGAGGATGGATGAATGGATGGATGAGGGATGGATGGAGGATGGATGGATGATGGATGGATGATGGATGGATGGATGATGGATGGAGGATGGATGGATGATGGATGGATGGAGGATGGATAGATGGATGATGGATGGATGGAGGATGGATGGATGATGGATGGATGGATGGAGGATGGATGGAGGATGGATGGATGATGGATGGATGATGGATGGATGGATGATGGATGGATGATGGATGGATAGATGATGGATGGATGGATGGATGGATGATGGATGGATGGAGGATGGATGGATGGATGATAGATGGATGGATGATGAATGGATGGATGATGGATGGATGGATGGATGGATGATGGATGGACGGATGATGGATGGATGGATGATGGATGGATGATGGATGGATGGAGGATGGATGGATGATGGATGGATGATGGATGGATGAATGGATGGATGATGGATGGATGATGGATGGATGGATGATAGATGGATGGATGATGGATGGATGATGGATGGATGGATGGATGGATGATGGATGATGGATGGATGATGGATGATAGATGGATGGATGGATGGATGATGGATGGATGATGGATGGATGGATGGATGATGGATGGATGGATGATAGATGGATGGATGATGGATGGATGATGGATGATAGATGGATGGATGGATGGATGGATGGATGATGGATGGATGGAGGATGGATGATAGATGATGGATGGATGGATGATGGATGGATGGATGGATGATGGATGGATGGACGGATGATGGATGGATGGATGATGGATGGATGAATGGATGGATGGATGAGGTATGGATGATGGATGGAGGATGGATGGATGATGGATGGATGATGGATGGATGGAGGATGGATGGATGAATGATGGATGGATGATGGATGGATGGATGATGGATGATGGATGGATGATGGATGGATAGATGAGGGATGGATGATGGATGGATGGATGGATGATGGATGGATGGATGGATGAGGGATGGGATGGATAGATGGATGATGGATGGATGGAGGATGGATGGATGATGGATGGATGATGGATGGATGGATGGATGATGGATGGATGGATGATAGATGGATGGATGATGGATGGATGATGGATGATAGATGGATGGATGGATGGATGGATGGATGATGGATGGATGGAGGATGGATGATAGATGATGGATGGATGGATGATGGATGGATGGATGGATGATGGATGGATGGACGGATGATGGATGGATGGATGATGGATGGATGAATGGATGGATGGATGAGGTATGGATGATGGATGGAGGATGGATGGATGATGGATGGATGATGGATGGATGGAGGATGGATGGATGAATGATGGATGGATGATGGATGGATGGATGATGGATGATGGATGGATGATGGATGGATAGATGAGGGATGGATGATGGATGGATGGATGGATGATGGATGGATGGATGGATGAGGGATGGGATGGATAGATGGATGATGGATGGATGGAGGATGGATGGATGATGGATGGATGGAGGATGGATGAATGGATGGATGAGGGATGGATGGATGATGGATGGATGATGGATGGATGGATGATGGATGGAGGATGGATGGATGGATGGATGGATGGAGGATGGATAGATGGATGATGGATGGATGGGTGGAGGATGGATGGATGATGGATGGATGATGGATGGATGGAGGATGGATGGATGGATAGATGGATGGATGATGGATGGATGATGGATGGATGGATGGATGGATGATAGATGGATGATAGATGGATGGATGGATGGATGGATGATGGATGGATGGATGATAGATGGATGGATGGATGGATGGATGATAGATGGATGGATGGATGGATGGATGATGGATGGAGGATGGATGATAGATGGATGGATGGATGGATGGATGATAGATGGATGGATGGATGGATGATAGATGGATGGATGGATGGATGGATGATAGATGGATGGATGATGGATGGAGGATGGATGATAGATGGATGGATGGATGGATGGATGGATGGATGGATGGATGGATGGATGGATGATGGATGGATGGATGGATGATAGATGGATGGATGATAGATGGATGGATGGATGGAGGATGGATGGATGATGGATGGAGGATGGATGATGGATGGATGGATGGATGATAGATGGATGGATGATAGATGGATGGATGATGGATGGAGGATGGATGATAGATGGATGGATGGATGATAGATGGATGGATGATAGATGGATGGATGGATGGAGGATAGATGGATGGATTATAGATGGATGGATGGATGGAGGATGGATGGATGGATGGATGGTGACACCAAACGGTCTCAGCAGTAGTTTTTCTACCTGTCTGTAAAATCATGTTTTTCTTTGAAGTTCTTTATATTGGGACTAAAACGCGGAAGTGAATCGCACCCGTCATGAAACGTCACCACCCTGACGTCATGTGAGCAGCGGTGGGAGCAGAGCAGGGGAAAACAGTGAGCCGCCCTGTCATTGCTTCATCAGGCTTCCTATTCACAGCCCAAATGAGCGGAACCGAACCAGAACAGTTACTGTGGTTCTGATCCAAACTTCAAACTTCCGCTCTGATGCATCAATATAAAAAAAAACAACTTCCGCTTATTTAAAAAAGTATTCAGACCCTTGTAGGAGTCTGGTTCCATTAGCCAGAGAGTATCGGGTGGAGTCCGCTCCGTGTGTCCCGTTCAGGAGCGCTGAGGACGGGCTGATTCAGAGGGAGGCATGGCTGAGCTGCTCCACGTCCTCTGACTTTACTGAATTGTAATAACTCACCATTTCTCCGTGCACTCTATGACCAGCTCCTGAGGCGAGGCAACAAACTGGAACTTTGCGGCCTTTTTTCCGACCCGCTGCAGCCTTTTCCACACCGAAGTCATCTTTGACTCCCCGAACAGAGGCGAGGCAGTCCCCGCTGACAGGCAGCGACCGCCGGGATCACCGAATAAACACGCTGCCCTGTCCGAGCTGACGTCAAGCTGGCGGAAACAGACTGGAACAAGCCGGAAGGGGACTTTCAAAATAAAGCTCTTTTTCTTAACATTTGTGCTTTGAGTTTCTGTTCTACTCTGTGTTCAGATTAGAGATTGGGAGGCTTTTATTTCACCTTTAAATCCACACACACACAAAAAAAAAACTTATCTGGAGCTGCTTCAGAACTTATCTCATAATTTATTGTAAAAAAAAAAAAAATAGATGTTCTTTTTCTTTCAAAAATACTTTATGGTTTATGACTTGGAAAGGTCTGAGCCTCTAGTTTCCAAAGAAGGTGGCCATTAGGGGGCGGGGCTAAAAATGAATACCTGCTGGTGCATTACTCTCAGAGTCACACATGTCAGGTGGAATTTTAAATCTACTTTTATTTGTTTACACAGCTATAAAACAAAATGAAAATAAAAATAAGGAAGTAGCTACTAAAGAAAAAATAATTTTAAAACATATTTTAGGAATTGTAAAGCCCCATTTGAAAGGCGGGTGGATGAAAAACCATGTGACTGTGTTTTGGCAATTTCTATAAATAGATAAACATGAGCAGGTGTTAGTTGGGCCCTGGACCGGGCTGGCCGGACTTAACAATGAGGAAAAAAAGCAACTCCATAACCTAAAGCACATAATGCTATGTTCAGACTGCAAGCAGCAGCAGCAGCTGGTTTCCATGCAAATTCAATGGTTGAAGCGCATCAAGGCACAGCAGAAGGTTCTGCAGCTCCTTATGAGCTTCTGAGCATCTGAGCAGCTCATGACGTGCTTCAGATGCAGCAGCTGCTGGAGTTGGAAAACTATAATGTTAGCGGCTGGAAGCGCCACATCAACCAATGAGAGAAGCTGATCTGGGAGCTGGCAGGGAGTCAGACACAGCACTGCTCATGCAGAGCGCTATGATCACTCCTCTGAAACAGTTTATTAACGCCTAAATTAACTTCAAATGTAGAAACCTGCCGGCAGAATATGTTGGCTTTTATTATCCTGGTGCCTGCAGTTTGTAGCACAGACCTGAAAAACGCTAACATCTACTTCCAGCCGCCACCAACAGGAGGGGAAAACCCCCAAGAGGCGAGCGGGCCTGAGGCAGCTGCTGCTGGGGATTCCTCTGCTGGGGATTCCTCTGCTAGCTTGATGCTAAGCAGCTAAATTAGCCTGTATGCTAACTGAAATGAATCCCTTCATCTTTTATTTTTCAGTCTAAAACTATTAAACTCAAAGTTTGTTTTAAAGAATAACAAAAAAACTAAAGCAGTTCTTTATTTTCTCACCGCGCATCAGACCCACTTTACCACCGCGCAGCTGGAGCAGCAAAGATGCTTCAGCCGCGCGTCAGAACTAAACCAAAAAGCATCAGAAATGAAGCAGCACGTGCGTTTTAGCTGCTCCTGCTGCGTTCGGGCTAAACGTAGCATAGTTGCAAATTAGCTTAGATTTAGGGCAAATATTTTTATCTAACCTCCACAAAAACACTGTTTTTAGAACATTTTTATTTATTTTTACTCCAGGGTTTTGCAGTGCAGCTTAAAGAAGGGGTTGTTGGAAAAATAATCTCTCTAGAAAATAAGCCTGAATTCAATCCTGGCGCTATTGTTGTTCTTATTCTATTTGCTGTTGTTATTCACTTCCTGTCCTCCCAGCTAACTCTGGGTGACTTTGCTGTCATGTGCTTTGGGAGTCACACCTATACCTATCCTACCTTCCTATTGTGCAAGAGGATCTCAGACTGATTATGGGATGAAATGTGAAACTATAGGTTATCATCATTAAACTAAAAACTAAATAATTACTCTGTAAATAGATAAAGTCTTTTTCTCCTGTTTGTACTGCAAAAACGATCTAGAAAGAAGTGAGAAATACTTAAAATAAGTGTATTTAGCCTTCATTTTAGTAGGTAAATCAGAGGATTTGCCAAAGGAATTAGTATTTTTACTCTTCAAATGAAATTAAAATAGATATTATTCACTTGAAATAGCACAATGCAATTCCTTTTTCTTATTTCAAATGTAAATTGTCTTGTTCTATTAGCAAAGTGTCTCCCTTTCCTCCTCAATTCAAGAAAAATTCACTTATTTTAAGAAAAAATGACATAATTATTTTTTTAACTGTTTTTCTGCACGCACAGCTTCAATTAACTCGTATATAACTACAAAAACATCAATCAAAACATTTTTGGACTCAACTTTGACTTGAAGTGACTTGTTAAAGACGAGGCAGACATTAATAGAACAAGTAACAGGGTCTACCAGATGCAAACATGACTCCCCTGTTAGCTTCAGGGACTTTTTCAGTCTGTTTATTTTTATCTCTCTGTGTTATCCGGAGCAGCTGGGGACATTAAGCAGCTTCTGAGAGCGTAAACAAGAGATAAACAATAATGAAAGACATGAAATTATCATTTCAAGTACGAAGCAGCACAGAGACAAAAAAAAAGAAAAGTGTAAAATCTTTGTTTTTGCATTAATACTGACTGATTTAATGTATTCTGTTGTTTCTTTTATCAGAGGGAAAACATTCAAGTATTTATGTTTATAACTCAAGTATAAATGCAACTGATTAAAACACTTTTGTAATTTCTAGAGGATCAACTTCAGGTTTTTACTCCAGTAAAAGTGTAAAAGTACCATTTATAAAAAAGCAGGATAAACTGTTAAGGCCAGAAGCTTTACTGCTCTACCCTATTAAAGGAAAATGTTTCTAAAATTCTGGATGATAACTTCCTAAGACTTCATTTTCTATTGCATCTTCTGGTGAACACTCTCAGTCATCAAGGTCAGAGTCATTCCAACAAAGTTAAAAACAACCCTCTGGACTTTGTTTCCAAAGTTAAAGACGTTTCTCTTCCATCCAGGAAGCTTTTTCAATTCAAAATGTCAGAAATAGCGTTTAGTTCCAGGTTTTATAGAGTGGACCAACAAAGCTTTGTTTTTGATTAGAAAACATGCAAATAGAAACGGATGAACGGGTTAAATCATAAAAGGAAATCAATAATGAAATAACCAGATGTAACATTTATTTATTAAATACATAATTTGAACATTAGATAAACCAATAAATTGTAAAATGCACAATAGAATAATCAAATGTCCCAATAATCAATTAAAATACATTTAAAATGGTGAATTCATAAATTCTAATAAATAAATATGGAGCTTTGATAAAACTGGTCGGGTTTCTCTATTTTATGCCTAAACTGCCTGTTTGTGCTCGTGTTCCAGTTAGGAGACAGCGGGTTTTACCGAGGGACCGAATCCCCAGACGACCTCCTTCTATCCAAACATTTCGTCCTCCCTGAAACAGCTGCATCTGCTCTGGTCTGACTCACAAAGAGGAAATAATCTTCCACTCTGCTCCCTTTATTTCACAGTTCCTTGACCTTCTGATGTGGCTCTAAACAGGGGCGGATTTACTAAATGTGGGGCCCTAGGCAAAGACAGGCAGGGGGCCCTCTGAAATGAGAAGACAACACCTAAAAGAGACCCATTTTAATAGAATAGACATCCATTATCTGTTCTAGGTTGTGTCCCTCTCTTCTTGTCCCTTTTCTTCTTGTTTTCCTCTCTATGTTTTGTACTCAGCTGACTTTTCATGCTGTCTCTAAAGGAATGAAAGATTTTTTCCAAGCACTAAGCTCACTTAGCTGATTGCTCCTTCCTGTGTTTCCAAAAAGGCCAAAGTAAATAACCCAGTCCTTCTTTTCACTGTAGACAAGCCATGATCTGCTTATCTGTTCTCCATTTTTCATTTGGATGAAATAACAGCTGCATGAATCATGACAGCAGACAAGATAGAGGAGAGCAGGAGGCGGGGTTACCAATCTACTTGCTCTGGAGAGCAGAGTTCGCTGCTTTTAGATGTTGTCTCCAAAGTCTCCAGTAGCAGAAAAAAGTCTCTAGATTTGGCGCTAGGAGCTTTTTAGAAATCAAAGTGCTAGAGGGGTCTGAAAAGTGGCTAAATATAGCGACTAAAGCGCTAAGTTGGCAACACTGCTCTTTGCATGGTTTGTTTTCAAATGGTTTGCTGCTGTCTGTTTGGACCTTTCTGAACATGTGCAGCAAATGGACTGATCCAATATGGTGGACACTGAAGGGGGGGGGGCTGAGACACACTTAATATTATCAGCGTTCTGATGGCATTTTAGCCAAAGGATTTTTATCAAAAACATCATTAATGTGCACAAATAAGGAATAGTTGCATTAACCAGACATGTAAACAGTTTTATGGGGCATCAGGCAATACTAGGCAGTTTCCTATTCTTGCTTCCTCAGATTCCACTGGCTGGTTTTATTTTTATTTTATTTCTTCTGCTCTTCCTGCCCCCAAACCTTCCTGGTTTATAGATATTGAACCCCACCTCCAGGTTATTACTGGATCTGGGCCTGATTAAGGCTAAATATTCATCAAAAGAAACAACACTTTGCAGTAAATTTGACTTTCCAAGTTTCTTCTGGAAGAAGCTAGAATATATTGTTTCTTCCAGCTAAAAAAATAAAAAATCTGAAAGAAGCTTCCAACCCTAAAATTAAGTGTATTTACCTTTAATTTGAGGAGGTAAATAACATGCACTGCAAAAACGAGCTAGAAATAAGTTTCTTAAATTAAGTGCATTCACCCTTAATTTGAGTTTACCAATGGAATTAGTAATTTTGCTCTTATAATAAGATAATTAGATCATATGCACTTGAAATAAGACAATTTAATCGTGTTTTATTATTTAAGTGTAATTTTTCTTGTTCCATTGGCAAAATGTCTCCTTTACCTCATCAATTCAAGAACAAATGCACTTATTTTAAGAAAAAAATTACTTATCCAGATTTAGATTTTCTGCAGTGTGATCTGCCGACGGAATGAGGATTTGTCCTCTTAGGATAAGATAATTGGATAATGTGCACCTAAAATAAGACAATGCAATTGTTTGTTCTTATTTTAAATGTAAATTGTCTTGTTCTGTTGGCAAAGTGTCTCACTTTCCTCCTCAATTCAAGAAAAAATGCACTTATTTAGAATTCAGTGTTTTGCAGTGTAAAGAGCCCAGTGAAGCCAGGTTAGGGCAACTAGTCCCAGGAACTGGACCCGTCTGGGTCATGCAGAGAATTGTCCCAATTTTGGAAACATGAAATTGATAAGATCCTCTGTGCAAAAAAAATGAAATCTCAATAAGTGTTTATTTTTCTTAAAATAAGTGCATTTTTCTTGAATTGAGGAGGAAAGTGAGACACTTTGCCAACGAAACAAGACAATTTACATTTAAAATAAAAACAAACAATTGCATTGTCTTATTTCAGGTGCATATTATCCAATTATCTTATTCTAAGAGGACAAATCCTCCTTCCATTGGCAGATCATCTTATTTACCTGCTCAAATTAATAGTAAATACATTCATTTAAGACATTTTTGTTCATTTCTAGATGGTCTTTGCACTTATTTCCTCTTTTTGCAGTGTAAAGGCAAACCTCAGAGCGCTCATGGAGAGCGAGCCTCAGCAACACGCCACCTAGGTTGGAGTAATCAGATCCAGGCGGTGTCACGCTTCACCTTTCCATCCGTAACCTTAGCAAATATAGCCGGGCTTATCCAGACACCTGTGAGCTGTCCGTCAGCAGCAGCCGCCATCTTTAAGGTCAGATAATAACAGCTTCAACATTCAAAGCTAAAGAACGCCTCTGGATGCAGCTCTACAAACACGAGGACGTTTTTAACGGATTAGCAGACTCATTCTACAACAATTATTTCTATTTATAACAATATGTTGTGAACAAAGTCATTATAAAATTACAGGAATAAAGTTAGAATTTGATAAAAAAGAATGAAGTCATAAGAACTTTAAGAAAAGAAATACACATTTAAAAAATGTAAGTTGTAATTTTATGACATTAGAAGATTATGTTTAGCTTTTTTAGAATAAATTAATGCATTAAAGCTGCAACAATATTAAATTTAGAACATAATAGAATTCAACTTTATTGTCATTGCACGAGTACAAAGCAACAAAATGTGGTTATAATGAAGTTAAAAGAAAAAAATAACTTGTTTACATGTATGGTTAATACAACTATTCCTTATTTGTGCACATTATGTTTTTGATAAAAATCCTTTCTCTAAAATGCCATCAGAACGCTGATAATATTAAGTGTGTCTTGTATCTATGCTGCTTTTTCTATGTCTGCTTCTGTCTCCTTGAACCCCAGTCAGCCTCAGCAGATGGCCGCTCACACTGAGCCTGGTTCTGCTGGAGGTTTCTTCCTGTTCAAAGGGAGTTTTTCCTCTCCACTGTCGCTACAAGCATGCTTAGTGTGAGGGATTGCTGAAGAGTCAATGAGTCGATGCAATCAGCTGGTTTTCCTTAGAAAACTTTGAATCAATCTGACTGGATGTTCCGAATTTGGGGCGGAGTTTGGGTCTGTCCCAACTTGAAAGGAACGAACGGGTCCATCCCTTTGGAATGGGGGTCGTTTGGCCTGTAATGCCCCATACCTGTCTACGTCACTGAAAGGGGGTCATTCCAAAGGGGTGGACCCATTCATCTGTTTCGATTTGCATGTTTTCTAAACCAAAACCTGGAACTTGACGCTTTTTCTGACATTTTGAATTAAAAAAGCTTCCTGGATGGAAGAGAAACGTCTTCAAACTTGGAAACAAAGTCCAGTAGTAGCTCCTGTGTTCCTCTCTGCAGCCATGACAGATGTTGACCCCTGACCTCTGAAGGCAGCTTGGTGCACTGGGTCCTTTAAGAGCATCAGAGTGTCTTCTCGAGTCGATGAGGACGACTGCCTTCCAGTGCTGTTAGCAAGTCATGGAGGTGACCTAACCAGACGGATGACTTAATGCATGAGCTAAATCCAGGGGGGGGGTGACAGGCTGAGCTGGAATCTTTACAGACAACTGGTCTCCGTTACACCATCCAAACCAGCCGCCATCTCCGCTGTTTGAGAGCAGAGGGAAATAAAAACAGACTAGACCCTGTTTTTATTTTCTCCCAGTTTAATCCCAGTCTGGCTGCTGGTTTTCACAGCTTCCTGATGTTCTACTTCTGTTTTTAAAGGAAAAGTCCGCTCAGCAAAGAATAATCAAGGGATCATTATTTATACCTGAAATAGGCATTAAAAATGGTCCTTTTACACTTTACCTTCTACAAGTCTTTCTAAACAGTCGGATTTACACTTCTAGAGTAATAAACATGAATACTGACACCTCTGCTCATTAATATACAGGTGCTGGTCATAAAATTAGAATATCATGAAAAAGTAGATTGATTTCAGTAATTCCATTTAAAAAGTGAAACTTGTATATTATATTCATACATTACATACAAACTCATATATTTCAGATGTTTATTTTGTTTAATTTTGATGATTACAAATGACAACAAATGAAAATCTCAAATTCATCATATCAGAAAATTAGAATATTACTGAAGACCAATAAAAACAAAGGATTTATAGAAATG
Source organism: Cyprinodon diabolis (assembly GCA_030533445.1). Classification (NCBI taxonomy): domain Eukaryota; kingdom Metazoa; phylum Chordata; class Actinopteri; order Cyprinodontiformes; family Cyprinodontidae; genus Cyprinodon; species Cyprinodon diabolis. The sequence goes on along the minus strand of CM060075.1, from coordinate 3,540,393 downwards.
TTGGCCAACTGAAAAGTATGAACATGAAAAGTATGAGCATGTACAGCACTCAGTATTTAGTTGGGCCTCCTTTGGCCTGTATTACTGCAGCAATGCGGCGTGGCATGGAGTCGATCAGTCTGTGGCACTGCTCAGGTGTTATGATAGCCCAGGTTGCTCTAATAGTGGCTTTTAGCTCTTCTGAATTGTTGGGTCTGGTGTATTGCATCTTCTTCTTCACAATACCCCATAGATTTTCTATGGGGTTAAGGTCAGGAGAGTTTGCTGGCCAATTAAGAACAGGGATACCATGGTCCTTCAACCAGGTACTGGTAGCTTTGGCACTGTGTGCAGGTGCCAAGTCCTGTTGGAAAATGAAATCTGCATCTCCAAAAAGTTGGTCAGCTGCAGGAAGCATGAAGTGCTCTAAAACTTCCTGGTATGTGGCTGCGTTGACCCTGGACCTCAGAAAACACAATGGACCAACACCAGCAGATGACATGGCACCCCAAACCATCACTGACTGTGGAAACTTTACACTGGACTTCAAGCAACGTGGATGAAGTGCCTCTCTTCTTTTCCTCCAGACTCTGGGACCTTGATTTCCAAAGGAAATGCAAAATTTACTTTCATCAGAGAACATGACTTTGGACCACTCACCAGCAGTCCAGTCCTGTTTCTCTTTAGCCCAGGCAAGACGCTTCTGACGCTGTCTGTGGTTCAAGAGTGGCTTGACACAAGGAATGCGACAGCAGAAACCCATGTCTTTCATACGTCTGTGTGTGGTGGTTCTTGAAGCACTCACTCCAGCTGCAGTCCACTCTTTGTGAATCTCCCCCACATTTTTGAATGGGTTTTGTTTCACAATCCTCTCCAGGGTGCGGTTATCTCTCTTGCTTGTACACTTTTTTCGACCACATCTTTTCCTTCCCTTCGCCTCTCTATTAATGTGCTTGGACACTGAGCTCTGTGAACAGCCAGCCTCTTTAGCGATGACCTTTTGTGTCTTGCCCTCCTTGTGCAAGGTGTTGATGGTCGTCTTTTGGACAACTGTCAAGTCAGCAGTCTTCCCCATGATTGTGTAGCCTATAGAACTAGACTGAAAGACCATTTAAAGGCTTTTGCAGGTGGTTTGAGTTAATTAGCTGATTAGAGTGTGGCACCAGGGGCCATCAATTTTGAACCTTTTCACAATATTCTAATTTTCTGATATGATGAATTTGAGATTTTCATTTGTCGTCATTTGTAATCATCAAAATTAAACAAAATAAACATCTGAAATATATGAGTTTGTATGTAATGTATGAATATAATATACAAGTTTCACTTTTTAAATGGAATTACTGAAATCAATCTACTTTTTCATGATATTCTAATTTTATGACCAGCACCTGTAATTAAACCTCAGAGGACTGATGCAAGTTCTGTTTATATTAACCTTTTTATTAAGGTAGAAAAAGAGTTTTAGAAATGACAATAAACCAGTTAAAAATTTTTAATAAACTTGAAAATGAATGAAAATTGTACAATGTTTTCACTTTCACATTTTATTTGAATGGAAACAGAGGAAAGGTCAGAGGTCACGTTATGGGACAACAGTCTGGTCTCAGAAAACACACGGAACTTCCTGTTCATGCACATTTGTTTAAAGGTGTTGCTTATTTGTGCGACACCGCATCAGCTCCGCATCGATCGGAAAGAAGCTGCAGAAAGGATGAAAACAAGAAGCCTGAGGTGTTCGGAAAGCGACTGAAAACAAAAAGAATCAATAAGATGAAACTGAACCAAAGGATTCACACGCTGTGCTTAAAAACTGCTGTAAGACGTCAGGCTTTAAAAAAAAAATCTTTTTTAAACGGCGTCTGCAGCCGTGTGAAGTTCACCACATCACAGCACAACGGACAGAACAGTGGAGCAACATGTCCGCACATCTTCATGCACTGATTGGTTGGAGGCAAACATCAAAGGACACATTCTACTGTTACAGGAGGAACTAAAAAAGTTTTATTAAGCCGCTTCTTCAGATTCAAACTGTACAGAGTCACACAGATCAGTAAAAAAAAAAAAGAAAAAGAAAGTTTTGACTGCAGAGAAACAGGAGCTGGAACGGGAAGCAAAGCTTTTCCATGGATGCTCGGCGTCTCCGTGGTTCCAGCGGCGCTAAGGCTATTCCGCTTGGCTCCGTCCGAGCTTAGTAAGTGTACCGGGCCCGCTCGGCAACAGGATCCCGCAAATGCTCGTAGGTGCCGCTCCTGGGGGCCACGGGCACCGGGGAAAGCCGCGACCGCTCGAATGCGTATCCACCCGTGTCGCCGGCGACTCTCCGTATCGGACTCCGGTCACGTGCGTAGTATGAAGAGACAGGGGCTGGTGGAGGAGGGAGGGGAGGGCACATGTAGGGGTCGACGCTAGCGGGCGGGACGCGGTCCCTCTGCGCCGTGGAGGGGGCCGCCGTTGGACCGGGCACGGCGCCGCCGCGCCGGTCGTCGTAATAAGCGGCTCCGTAAGCACTGGCCCGGTACTTCTCGTAGTAGTCCACGACGCTGTACGGATCCCTTACGTCGTAGGGCGACCGTCGGACCGCGTAGGCTGGCACCGCGCCGTAGACCGAGCCGCTGCTCCTGTATGCCGCCTCGCTGCCGTACATCCGAGCCGCGTTGTGATCGGGAACGGCGCTCATGCCGTAAGCTGGGGGTGGCCCGTACCTGGCCGCGCTGTCATAGCCGGCGCCTCCTCTGTAACCCGGCATGCTGCTGCTCTGGGCCGCGACCCGGGGGAAACCGGGACCGTAGCCGCCGTCGTACTCCGGAGCGGCGCTGAAGTCCGGATAGCCCCTGCCGTGACCACGCCCGCCGAACCTCGAGGGATCGTATCCTTCAGAGTTTGGCTCGGAGCCGTTTCTCTGGAAGCCGTTTTGGTCTAGAGGGCATTCTTTGGACCAGTGGCCTTCCTGCCCGCAACGATAACAACCCGATCGGTCTCCCATTCCCGGCGCCGTACGCAGGCGGCTAGTGGAAAGCTTCACGCTCATCAGTTTTCCTTAAAGAGAGAACACTCAATGAGGACTTGAAGGCAAACACAGGACATGCAGACAGAAGCATCTCTACCAGGTTAGCGTGGTTACAGCCGCTTTCCTCCATTAGCAGAATCAGCTCTAGTCTCACCTGCAGCTTCTAATATCAACCTCTAACCTCAGCTTCAATTAGGAAAATACAGCCGGAGAAACAAACTGTTATGGTTGATTCTATATCTGGGCCATAAAGTTTATTCAAAGACATTTTTAACTGAATTATGCGTTGAGAGTGAACCGTTCTGCAGCTCCAAATGTTAAAATGGTAAATATGGTATGGCAGGCCGTTTTGACATTTATTAGAAGAGCTGTCCTCTCTATGGTTCCATGTGTAGATCTCTAAAATAAGATTCTTCCTACAGTCAGAACCCTAAATTACATTTTAGTCAGCAAAAATTTAATTGTACAGAAATATAATTGTACTATTAAGTCGTAGGGAAGTCATATTTAAACGTCAAATCATTCTGGCTTAAACATGTGTATAAATGTACTCCTTATAAGACCATACTGTCCCAAAATTAAGCCTGAACACCTAAATTCAGCCAATCATATATTAACAGTCATCTGTCAATCAAATTTTTCGGTCATAGCATCTTGATTCATATGTCGCCGCTAATATACGCAACGGTTGAAATAGGAATCTTGGCAGGGTAGTGGTGACCGTTACAGGTGTGTAGTTGAAGAGAGAACTGTTGGCCGCTTTAGATCAGGAGTAGAAACTTGTTTCCTCGCCAATTACCTTCCTGAGGAGAACCCAGGAAAGTCTGGAGAACCGGAGCACGCAGCATTAATCTGGTCAACTGGAACAGATGCGTACTGATGACATCATCACATCCAAAGCTAGTCTGGAGCTGCATTTCCCCTCCTGTTATTAATCGTCTCTAGATAAGAATAAATTAGGACTTTTTTCATTTAGTGGGGGAATAATAATGAACACAGTCAGATAAACATAAATTAAATGAACATTTTGCCAAAAAACAAAAGTATCGCCATCAGTACTTCACACACAGCTATGCAGAGAGGGCTGCTGCAGACGGGCTAACATTAGCCCGTCTGCAGCAGCTAGGGCTAATGTTAGCCCTGACAAATTCACACTAAAAGAGAAAATTTAACTAGCTGTGAAATAAGTAGTTCATATCTGCAGTGACATTTCTACGAGCAGAAATATATTGTAGATGTAAAGAATTGGATTTCTAGATATCTAGAATATTATATTCATTTTTCAAGAACTGAAATTGTCATAATGACTGGTAGTAACTATTATCGAGATCTGAAATTAACGGTTCATCCTCGGCAGAATTAATTTTTAGATTTAAGAACGAATATCTGAGATTAAAACCCAATACACATGAATGGGGAACGTGACGCCAGGTAAGGTTTTTATACTGCATGAAAATGTCCAACAGACTAATATTTTAGCTAACATTTCTTAATATCCGATTTTCTTCAATTAGATGTTCTAATATTAAAAGGCTTAGATCAGTTTAACAGAATAATTATTTCATTAAAATAAGGGATTCACGTTTGAAAGAATTTTATTTCCTAAACATTCTGAATGTATCCCAGTGTGAAACTGCAAATATAAAAAAATATATAATAAAAAAAAAAGTCTAAAACATTGTTTTAAAAATGTTGTTTTCTGTTTAAAAAAAATCACTTTTTTGTTTTTATTTAATAAAAAACATTTTCTCTTTTAGTGTGATTTTGTCTTCAGTAAAAAAAAGAAAAAATGTTTTTGAATAAACCTTACGGCACCAAATTAGCTCCATAGATCAGAAGATTTGATTTAAACCAGCAAAGAAGCTGAGATTAAAGGCGCCACATTCCAGTTACGTTTAAAGCCATTCTCTGCATACTCACCTGTTCATCTGGAACTTACCTGGAAACTAACAAGAACTGAATATTCTTGGTTCTAGATCAATAAGTGAAAAGCCCATCAGCCCCCGCCCAAAGGTTCACCTTTAAACGCCGTGTTGTCCAACTTATTAATAGCCTCCATGGCGTCCTCCACTCGCTCCATGTGAACAAACGCATAGTTTTTAACAATGTCGCACTCCAGCACGGCGCCGAACTCCTCGAACTTGGCCCTCAGCTCCTGGTTGGTGCAGGCGATGTTGCCCACGTGGAGCTTGGTGGAACCTCTGGACTTCCCTCGGCTCAGTTCCACGTTCAGCGGCTGGCCGTTCAGCTCGTACTGGTGGAGGTTACGGATGGCTTCTTCTGCCTCCGCCTTGTCGTCCATGTGCACGAAGCCGAAGTTCTTCACGATGGAGCATTCTGAAATCTTGCCGTACTGCGAGAACAGGGAGCGCAGCTCGTCTGAGGTGGTGTCGGACGACAAGTTCCCGATGAAAATTTTCACCATTTTGGATCCTCTTGTCACTGAGAAACACCAACGTAAAGATCTTTTAACAAAACATGCATTCAAGATGGCCGCTAGTTACATCTTTACAGCAGTGCAGCGTCACCAGGAGCCTTCAGGGGGCGCTAAACATAGAAAATACAGGCCAGCCGCCCCGTGGCGGCTAAAAGTGTAAGAACGAAGCTGCACAGAAATGTGTGTTTGTCAAACAGGAGCCATGGAGAAGGCTGCGTTAGCCAGATAACTTCAGGTTTAACCAACCTCTATATTCACCGGATTACTGTTAGCCTGAGAAAAAGTGAAGCCACCGATACGCAGTAAAATGCTTCCCTGCAGCATCTGGCTGCAGAAACCAGCAGTTTTCTGGCTGCAGGAAGACGTTCCACTGGTCATTTCCCAGTCAGTGGATGAACTAACCAATAAATCCATCTATAGCCGATGGATCCTATAGTTTAGTCTATAGACTAACATTAGTCTGGCTAGCTCAGACTGGAAGACATTGACTGAGTTAGACACTGACATTGGGTCTAACGTTAGAAAATAGAGGAAATAGAAAGTAATTCACTGTGAAATGTTAACGTAGGAATCCTTTATTAAGTGGATGATGCTGGGTTTTTTTTGGAGAGTTTGGTTTATTTCTTATTAGAAAAAGTCATGAGCTGAAATATATTGCAGGTTATATTGACAGAAAAAAAAGCAAATCAAACATTTTTATATATTTATATGTAAGATGTAATCACCATATCAATCTAAATACGCCATGTATATTAGATATAAATCATTTATCTGTATTATTTTGCTCCATTAAAACAATTGTTTTATTGTGATGGATTTCTATAATATGTTATATTATATGATTTATAGATTTCACTGATGGGCCTATTTTTTATTCCAAGTTAAAGTTAATCTACTGATGTTATTTAACAGCCAGTCTGTTTCAAAGTAATAAATTTATCTCCATGTTTAAAGTCTTAACCCCCCGAAAATGAGAACCTCATGGTTGTTTGATGCTGTAGCGCACGGATTGTTTACATTGCGACCGGTCTAACTAGGGAGTACCAATATGGCAGCCGGTGGCTTCAGTTTAACCCCGTACTACCGACGCGCAATCAGCAATCCAGTCAATAAACAGAGATCAGTGGTTTTAACCCTGACTTTCTGCTGTAGCCACCAGATCTGCTTCCTGCCAGTGACGTCACGCTACATGATTGGCTGAAAGTTAACCACATGACCGTCACCGTGGACAGGCTGCAGCCATGTCCCGAATTCCTCGTTTTCTAGCATTTTTTTTCCAATTCTCTAGCTTGTTTTCCGAACATATGGCTTTATGATCAAACGGAAGCAGTTCCACCTAAATATATTGAGTTATAATATATCTGACAAAATATTTTTTATAAACCTAATGCCGCAATAATCAATGAATTTTAATGCCAATTATGACCTTAATTAAAAAAAATTATAATTGAATCACTTTAAATGATTTTTAATGACCAGGGAAACACACAGAAGGCTAAATGCTAAACAGAAAACTGCAGTGAGGGGGGATTATAGTAATATACCACTAATACGACGCAAACGTAGCGCGCACCCTGCAGAAAATCTGGGGTCTGTGGTAGAATATTAAAAATAAAAACTTATTGCTGGCCTTTATCTCATTAAAGCAAGATGTTCGTAAGCAGAAAAAGATGTTTACTTTCAAACAGTTTGAGAGCGTTACACTGAAACACGCTTTATAAAAGGTGTCAGTGGGTTTGAAATGCAGGAACAAGGCTTGGTCTGAAGAGGGCGGTAATGCAACAGAGTGGATCCACTGAAGAAATACCAAAGAAGAAGAAAGTTCTGTTTGTCAAAAAAAAAAAAAATTTATTTGGTCTTGCATTGTTAGGACGTCGTAATAGGGTCACTCAAAGACAAAAAAAAGGAGTTTCAAGTGGCATTTTTACGATAATACAAATAAAAACATGCAAATTTATGAGATTATAAACATGCTAAATTAGAAGGAAACAAGTAGCAAATCTAGGGGGATACATAGGAAACTTACAATAAAAAAACCTGCAAATTTATGAGGTTATATGGATGCAAATTTAGAAGAAAAAAATAAACAAAATTAAGAGAACAAGTAAATTTGCGAGTAAAAACTTGCTAATTTACAAGATTAAAAACATGCTAAATTAAAAAGAAATATGTAGAAAATATATGAGAATAAATTATAACATTATCACTTAAAAAAACCTCCATATGGTCATTTTACTGTCTCATTCCATCACTAAAATCCCCCCTAATTAATGACGCATTTCCATGAGCTTTATGTAGCATACTTTAACATGTAGTATGATATCATGGTGTTCTGCACATGTGCGTCTGACAAACTTGCAACTTCTTTTCTCCTGAATTTGCGTGTTTTTACTAATCTATTTACTAGTTATATTTGTATATTTGAATTTCGGTGTTTTTACTCGTAAATTTGTGTGTTTAGTCTTGTAAATATACCACTTAAAAAAACAAAAAAACTTGAATTGTTTATTTTTCCATCTTAGAATGGCCCTGATACACCGTCGTGGGCTCTTCTCGTTTGGCCGCTCCGGCCTTCCATACAGCAGAGCTTTTAGCTTCCTATGCTAGCAGAGCGTCATTCAGCTGTGGTAGCTAAAACTGATCAACCATAATGGAAGCTAAACTAGAAACCGGCTGCCCAGAATTAGGAGGTTGAAGCTCGTAAACCTCAGATGAACGAGTGAACAGATGAACGGATGACCATCGCGTTTTCACCGCCATGCTAATTCTTTGTAATTAGCCTACTCAGGACCTAGCCGAGCATTAGCTTCTCAGCTAAAGTCACAGATTCAGATCCTGTCCTTCATGCTAAGCTAGCGCTAAAAGCCGCACTGAAGCTGCTTCGTTCACTAGATCAAAGCTACCGACTGTATTTTAGATGATTTCCATACCTGCTAACTGCGGCCCGCGCGCTGTTGCTTTTCAGACGGATGAAATGGCGACTGCAGCGCTTTACCGCCAGACGTCTTACGGTGACGTCAACGCGTAGTGCGACGTCACCGTAGCGCGAGATCTGCTCCTCACAATAAAAACGGACTTTTATTTTGAATTTTCTTATTTTATTTGGAAAGTTTTATGTTCATAAATGTAAATGGTCCAGTTTAAAACCCAATTTGCCTCAATTCAAAACTGAACTGAAATCCTACCTTGGAACCTTAAAAGGTTTAACAAATGTGAAAGCTATAAAGACCTTAAATAATTTTAATGCCTTTGAAAAATGTATATGAAAATTTTGTACCCCTCCCATATGTTTCATTTTATTGTAACTCTCTTTTGTTTTCTTTTTCACTATTAATACTCCTGTAATGTATTAATTGATGTTTTGATATGGTTTTTGATACTGTTTGTCAATTTTGTTAATAAAGTTTTATTGAAAAAAAAAAAAGAGAATTGAACAATAATTGTGACCACCCACTGGCATATTTGTTTATTCATTTGTATATTTTATTGTTGACTTTAAATGAAATAAAAAATTCTACAATAATAGCCAAAATTTATCAGGACAAAAATGTGGAATTTTTTTTATGTAATCTTATTTTCATTACTGGGAAATTCTTTATTCAGGAAGTTTCTCCAAATCTCCAAGTTTCCAAGATGAAATTGAAATTTTTCATACCTCCATGAAGTTAATTGTTTTATTTTCTTCTTTTTTCTTGTGATTCTTTTAATTTTTCTGAGTTTTTTTTAATTGTCTTATACAAAAAATTAAAATAAATTGTTATGGATGGTATATGTTCAATTGTACATTTGCGATTTTGGAATTTCATTTTGAATATCTTTAGTAAAAATATGTAAAAAAAAAAATAATAGCCAACTAGTATTGAATTTTATTAGTATTTGTCAGCATATATATATATATATATATATATATATATATATATATATATATATATATATATATATATATATATATATATACTTAGATTTTGTACACACAAGTGTATACAAAAATAAATTTAGTTAAGTGTAGCTGTCTAGACTTTTTCTTTAAAAAAAAAAAAAAAAGAAGTGGTGTAAACACATGACTGTATAATTAAAGTTCCAACATTCAGGTTTGTTTTTTTATAACACATTTAACATAACAGTTCATCAGTGTGATGGCGGTGGGGAAGAAGCTGCTGCAGAACCTGCTGGTCCTGCATTGAATGCTGTGAAGCCTCTTCCCAGAGGGCAGCAGGGAGAACAGTCCATGGTGGGGGGGTGAGGGGTCATTGATGATGTCACGGGCTCGGGACACGCAGCGCTGGGATGAAATGTCTTTAATGGAGGGAAGAGGAGCCATCAGGCTGTGAAACACAAGATCTTTTTTACATTTTAACAGTCAAATAAATGAATGGTGAATTTATCATTCCCTTCCAAACTGTCGTACTTTATAAAATCATAAGCCGGTTCCCAAACGACATACATTTTTTATAACTGCCAGGAACCAATTTTGGCTCTCACTGTCACTCGGAAATCCTGCTTTCGAATTGAAACTGTGTGCTCTTGGTTTTTGGCAGAAAAAATCTTCCATAGAGACAGACTCCAGGAACCACCTAGGCTTCCTGCCGTCTGGATCAGGTTGACCTTTCATTTCCACAGAGACTCTCAGACAGTGGCGGATGGTCAATAGAGGGCGCTAGGGAGCTGCCCCACTCACCCAATGACCTCGATCAAGACATGAAAAATTAAATTATATATTAGTATAGTATTATATATTATATAAGTATATTTTTTTATATGTGCAAGATAAAATGTTTAATCTTTGATGACAAGTAAAGCTGTTTTGTTCTTCCTCTGATTTGTGACGTATTTCCAAAAATCTTCCCTCATAGACTCTGGTTAAAGTTATCCAGTGCAGCAGCTCCTGTAGGAGCATCCTGGGCAGCAGCTCTCCTGCACCCAGAGCTAAAAGCAGATTTATTTGCAGACCACCTCCCTCCACAGCGCTGACGTCACAGTCGTCTGTTAGAAAGTGCAGCTGATTGACAGGTTTATAGAATTATTTAGCTCCAAGGCTAGGCTAACTGCATGCAGCGAGGCTAAGGCTTTATCCTGCTTCCCTGCCTCTTTTTTCAAACGTTAGGACCTGAACAGCATAGATAAAGACAGCTAGAACTGATTTAAAGCAGTTTATAGAACATTTTAGAATGTTGGTTTTTGTTGTTGGTTGTCATGATCTTGGCACTGATGGCTGGGTTAATTACTAATTTAATTCACCTGTCTAACTCTGCCCAGTTTCTCATCACTGCTCATCTGATCCACCTGCTCCTGCCTCTATCTAAGGTGCTGGTATCCAGATATAAAGGGACATTCTTCTTCTTCTCTCTAGCCAGTGGTAAGAGTGTTTTTAGAGTATTTTGTTGTTTGTGGTTTCCTGATCCTGACCTGTTCTGCCTCTCAGCCACTGAGCCTGCCTGTTCCTGTCCTAAATAAACGCTTTTTGAGTAATCCCACTGTCGGTCTTGCCTGAAAACTGGGTCCTTCTGTTCTGAGGGTTGAAACTTGGCATTCATATAAATATACTGGTGTGATAACTTAGTATACATTTGATTGTTTTTTGGTATACGTCAGAAAAAACTCCACCAGCCGCCACTGCAATCAGAAGAGGATTGTATATCATTATAAGTTATATTAATGTGGAGCTTCTTTTTAACCCTTTATAGGGCAAGTTACCATTTTTGATCACTTGCATACCCCATACAAATGGATTCCCCCCGTCCCTCAGTGAGGTCTAGAAGCACAAGATCTATATCCAGCCATTCAGCAGAGATGCTGCTACATGGCTGAACATCTGATTTTGGCATTTAACCGATTAGTAAGCCTTTGAATGATACGTAACCTACTGGAAATTAAGTTGAAAAAAGTTAACAAGTCAAGAAAAACGGTAAAACTAATTAAAAAGTTAATAAGCCTAGTTAACAATTCTGTTTAGGTTTATGAACAAGAAATGTGTCAGTATCGGCTTTAATGCCTTTAAGGTTTTTTTGGACCAAAAAATGTGTTTCTTTCACTCTCAGAGTGTTTTTCATGAATTTCTTAAGTTATTTTTCTTAATTTATTTGGGCAAGTTGGCGTTTCTTCTTATTACATTGACATAAATTTTTACCGTAAAAATAATCAGATTTATTGAATGTTACAAAGGAAATAAGGTCTTGTCCTGGATTCCAATAACACTACTGGCTGGAAATGTTGTTTTTCAAAGTATTTCACTGAGGGCCCTTTGGTTTCAGTATAATTTTATTATGTTGTAACATGAAAAAAGTCAAAACCTTCTTCTTCTTTAGTGCTTAGCCAATCATTTTTGGTGAGCACTGCGCCCCCCTCTGGACTGGAGTATGAACCAATGCGTAACCTATTTATATTATATTAGTTTAACTGAAAAAAGCCTTTATAAACATTTGCTGGTAAGTTTTAAATCATCAGTATAAACCTTTTTATGATTCTGGGTATCTGGATTTCCTCTCCGTTTCATTTACATAAAGCTAATAATAGCTACTTGCTCCAGGACTCAAGGTGGCGCTGGTGAAAATATTCCTTCCAAAACATCTGAACTGACCATTATGAAACGAGGCTACTGAACGAAGACTGTAGCCGAGTTTTCTTCTGACTCCTTATTCAGGAACATAGAGCATTTTGAAATATTAAAGGAAAAGTTCACTTATATTCAGAATTCAAACTTCTAAAAGTTCTTTAAATCTGAAATGATTCCATCCTGTTCAATAAATGATCAGTGTTTTTAATTCATTGTCAGTTTCACTATAGCTCTGGTGAATTTCAATGGTGAAGTCCTCTGGAAATCTTCAATAATTGTTGTTGATGGCAGATGTGTCTAGTAGTTCCCATTGATTTAGCTTGTAAAGCGGGGAGAATGGCGCTAGGCTTACCGCACCGTGACGTCACTGCTGGAAGATGGCAGGAGGGAGGGGCTACTATATTTGGGCAAAGATGGCCGCCTCCAGACTCAGTGATCGCGACCAAAATTATTAAGATTTTTTTACTGATTAACGCTAAATTCATTAATTCACCTACTATTACAAAGCAGTACATCATGTGGAGGAACGACTTTGCCCTTTTTTTGTAAATTTTCTGGAAAAAAAAACTCCCTCTACATTGAATCAATTAAGAGACAGAGGAAATTCAAATCTTTATGATTTAGATCTTAGAAATATTCTAAAATTAGAAAAAAAGTCTCATTTGTTCTATACAGACAGTTCTAACCAAACCACATCTCAAAACAACAAACATATGGTGTCTCCAAGGTAGGTGTCAGAAAGAAAGGAGATATTAATACAGTTTCCAGTATAAATAACATAAATATCATTATTATGGACAATCACAGATCATTCTATTGTAGTGAAAGTGAGACTACAGAGTTAAACCTAACTGGACTTCATTCCAAAAGTACTTTAACCTTAATTTACAATCGGATTAAAAATCATCTCTCTCTCTCTCTAACAGATCACCTGGCCCTCTGAAAAACATCATAAAAAATATATTAAAAAAAAAAATATTTAGCTATAAACTCAGTTTGCTGCAGTAAAACATCCAAGTAAATAATAGAATGAGAAAAAGGGCAGTTATCTCTTTAATCTACACATATTCTAACATGAAAAATTTACGTTAAAGATCCTAAAAAGTTCCTGAACTAGGAAATTTTTAGGATAAATTAGTTCTGGAACCAATGGAGAATCATAGAGGTTCTGTTCACTTATTATCCTGCTTTTCCAAAGCCGGGGATACACTATATGATATTTCCAATGATTGCGCTTCCAGACATCTGAGCTGTGATCTTTGAAAGATGTTTGTTCTTATGCTGCGTTCAAACCGGGCACGTTTTGGGCATCAAAGTGTTCAGTCAGCTCAGCATAACCCGTCAGACCAGCATACCATTAGTAACACGAGCATGATCGTTATTAGCGGTAATCAGTCCCAAAGAATTGTCAGATTGTTCCAGTAGGCTCAGTAGGTTATCGTCGATTGAATCCTAAACCTAAACCTAAACTCATTCCTTTTCTCACGCGGAATTAATTAATCCATTTATGTGTAATCTGAAAATAACTTCAGTAGTTTTTCATGAACTGTAAATGTAATAAATAAAAATAAAATGATTTACATGGCGCTCTACGAGAGAGTATTAGGGCCAGGCTAGAGATTTTTTTTCTTCTATTTCAAGAATAAAGTCATAAAATTACTAGAATAAAGTCGTAATATTAAGAGAATAAAGTCCTAAAATTACGGAAAAAAAAACCAAGTTGTATTTTATAACATCTCTTCCAAGAAGCTCTTTCTTCCCTAAAATGAGGAATGTGGAGCATCATGGGAAGTTCTACTTTAGCATCGGTTTGACTAATCAGGAAATCTTTTAGCAGCAGCATCAAACTGGGCAGGATGTCAAAGTGGACTCAGGATGCTGATTGGTGGAGCTGGTCGGTCGTCATCTGCTGGGCGGAGCTACAAGCTTTCTTTCTGAAACGGGTTGATGTATGATGACTTCATTCTCGTAATATTACGAATTCATTCTCGTAATGTTACGACTTTATTCTCGCGTAATGTTACGACTTTATTCTCGTAATGTTACGACTTTAATCTCGTAATTTTACGACTTTAATCTCGTAATATTATATCCTTATTCTCGTAATATTACGACTTTATTCTCATAATATTACATCTTTATTCTCGTAATGTTACGACTTTACTCTCGTAATATAGAACTTTAATCTCGTAATTTTACGACTTTATTCTCGTTTTGTTACGACTTTACTCTCGTTTTGTTACGACTTTATTCTCGTTTTGTTATGACTTTATTCTCGTTTTGTTACGACTTTATTCTCGTAATGTTACGACTTTACTCTCGTAATATACAACTTTAATCTCGTAATGTTACGACTTTATTGTTGTTATGTTACGACTTTATTGTTGTTATGTTACGACTTTATTGTCGTTATGTTACGACTTTATTGTCGTTATGTTATGACTTTATTCTCGTTATGTTACGACTTTATTCTAGTTATGTTACGACTTTATTCTCGTTATGACTTTATTTTCATTTTATTACGACTTTATTCTCGTTATGTTATGACTTTATTCTTGTTTTGTTACGACTTTACTCTCGTAATGTTACAACTTTATTTTCGTAATGTTTAAGACTATTCTCACATTATTACAACTTTATTCTCGTAATGTTGCGACTTTATTCTCAAAATAAAAAAATCTCTAGCCTGGCCCTAATACGTTGTACCGCTCATATTAAAAAAGCTTAAAACAAATAAATCTCATGTCCTGTCTCCCTATAAATATTTAATTCTCTATGAATAAATGCCAATCATTCTTTAATCAGATCCTCGTCAAACGGACGTGCAATACGTTTTTTTAAAGCTAATGTGTGGTGGACCTAGTGAAGGACTTGTTTTGCTGTTTTTTTCTCCAAACTATGACAAAAATTGGACTAAATGGTAAATAAAACAGCGTGATTGGCTGTAGGGAAAATGGAGACAGAGGACACTCTATGTAATGCGTATTACTGAGGGTTCCCTTTTACTATGCTGAGCTGGAAAAAAAAACGTTTGACATTCTGGCGTCCGAGCGTCGGATGCTGGAGTTCAGTACATTGAACATTAGGCGCTGGACGGCGGTGCGTCAACCAATCAGAAAAGCTGATCCAGGAGATTTTTGGGGGAGAAAGACAGACACTACCTGCAAGCTGTCATCGCTTCTGCAGACATTCTGCATGTGAAAAACTCCAAAGGTTAAATAAAAGCCAGAAGAATGGATTGTTATGTAGAAGGAGCGCAGCTCTGATCATTATTGCTATGGAGAAACAGTTTATAAATACCCAAACTGAATAAAAATGATGATGAAAAACATTCGATTGTATATTCTGGTTCTAGCACTTTTTTTTTACCACGAACCTCTAAAACTCTATTAACTTCCAGCCGCTACGAACAGGAAAGCCGTACGGAGCGTGGCTTTGTTTTATTTGCTGTGATGAGCGTGAAAGAGGTCAAAGGTCCTGCTCCAATGTGATCCACGCACTCAGCTCGTCAGGATTGTGACCTCACTCTGTGAGGCTAACAGGCTAACGGCTGCATCGAACCAGCAAGGCTCTCAGTGATTCTCACTGCCGTTTGTTGCAGCTTTAAGAGAAGAAAAGTGTTTTTTTTCCTTTTTTAGGAGGAAAAAAGCTGGAAGTATCACAATATGAAAGAAAAATTTGTTTGAGGAGCAAAGGATAAGGATAGAACCTCTTGAGTCATGTCCACCAAAAGCTCTTCATGTAAACCCTGGTTCTGGAACCGTGATCGGTCTGAATGCAGCATTGCAGAGATATTCTCCAACCGCTGGTTTTCACAGGTCAGGGTGCAGCAGAACTCTGGTCCCCTAGCCGACTTATCCAGCGAATGCCTGACGTCTCATAAAATGCTGGCATATGCTGAACTTTTTATGTATTTTTTCTATTTTAGGCGTATTCATAGAGTATTCATAACGAGTCCAGAACTTCTGTCCAATGGCAGCCTGACTTATGCAGAACACATGGCAGCATAATGTACAAGCCAGTGTCCTGAAGGGGGCAGCGATGCGCCTGGAGGCGTGAAGATAAAAAGGTGTCTTTGATTGCGGTATTAACCTAGCTGTTGTTTACCGTAGAAAACAATCATTGTTAGTCTGGAAGGAAAGTACTGCCTTTTAAGACGGACTGAGCTCTATTTAACAAGGCGACACAAAAAGTCTCAACTTATTTTTATTCTTTTATTAAGATCTGAGGGCAGAGGAGGACAAATGGAACATCTTAAAAAATTACTTTCTTAGAAATTTTAGAAAAAAAAAACAGTTATTCTACTTGTAGAAAACGAACGGTTGTTGTTGATACAAATTCAAAAGTAGTGTAGCTTAATATGGCTAACTGACTGAGCTAAAAGAGGCTACCCTGTTAGCTACTGAGCACAGCTAGCTGAGCACAGCTAGCCGCAGCGCTACCCAGCTCTCCCCCCTTTATATCATGGTTTAACAGTTACTATGTTAACCAGAAACAGATTTTATTCAGTTTTTTTATCGATCAGGTTAAACTTCATCAGTCATTAGACATGCTAACGCTACAGATGCTCCTGATTCAGCACACAGACACACTGCATTATGTTATTATCGCAGACATTCCAAGTTCCAAAAACTGGGACGTGCTTATCGAACCCCACTACGAGGGTTGCCAACCGTCCCTTGAAAAACGGAATCGTTCTGTATTCAGAAATAGAAGTACCTGTCCCGTATTTAGTGGAAAAGGAACGCAATTTGTTCCGTATTACTGTGAGAGTAAAAAAAAATTCAGTAAAAAGCTAATGGAAAATGAAGAACAAGGGCACGTTAGATACAGAACTTACGGTAAACTTGTTCCCCTCCCTGTCCTGCGCTGTGACCAATGAGCTGACAGCCAAGTGTTGCTCACAGAGAAGATAGCGACAACAGAGCATCATGGGGGACGAACGGAAGAATTTAAATGCTGACGCTGTTTTTAGGGACAGACAACTCCTCACTGCTGCAGGAGCTCAGAGGAAATTCAAGTGGAAAAGTCGGCTATCGCCACATTATATGGCATTAAGCTAATGATTTTATTTCTGTTTTCCAACTGTAGCCTACAGTCATTGCATTTAAGCACAAATACTGTATGTTTACAAGTTTGCTGTTGCACCAAAAATGTGCACTATTTATTTATTGTTTTATATTCAGTTTTACACTTTGAAGTTAAGCAGGACAGGCTGATGTTTAAGATACTTATTTTATTCAGCAAAGTTTGTTATTTTGTATTAAAGTGAATTGCTGGATGATCATTTGTTTTCCATGTGTTCATGTCGCTCACTAATATGAATCGAATTCAAAGCAGATTTGAGTCAAATGTTAAAAAAATTAGTTCTCACACAAAGGGGAACTAAAAAAATGGTTGGAGGGGTGAAGGCAATTGGGTCAGCTGTCACGCACATGAGATGTCCCTTTTTTTTCCCCAACAGTAAACCCGAAAAATAAGATTTCCTGATTTGTCAAACCGATGCTAAAGTAGAACTTCACATGATGCTCCACATTCCTCATTTTAGGGAAGAAAGGGATTCTTGGAAGAGTTGTCATAAAATACAACTTGATTCTTGTGATTTTACGACTTTATTCTCTTAATATTACGACTTTTTTCTCGTAACTTTACGACTTAATTCTCCTAATTTTATGACTTTATACTCATGTTACGAATTTATTCTCCTAATTTTATGACTTTATACTCATGTTACGACTTTTTTCTCGTAACTTTACGACTTAATTCTCCTAATTTTACAACTTTATTCTCATAATGTTACGACATTATTGTCCTAATTTTACGACTTTA
This sequence comes from Cyprinodon diabolis, assembly GCA_030533445.1. Classification (NCBI taxonomy): domain Eukaryota; kingdom Metazoa; phylum Chordata; class Actinopteri; order Cyprinodontiformes; family Cyprinodontidae; genus Cyprinodon; species Cyprinodon diabolis. The sequence goes on along the minus strand of CM060075.1, from coordinate 3,522,585 downwards.
TACTCATAATGTTACAAATTTATTCTCCTAATTTTATGACATTATTCTGGTTATGTTACGACTTTGTTCTCGTAATGTTACGACTTTATTTTCCTAATTTTACGACTTTATACTCATGTTACGACTTTATTCTCCTAATTTTACGACTTTATTCTCATAATGTTAGGACTTTATTGTCCTAATTTCATGACTTTATTCTCGTTATGTTACGACTTTGTTCTCGTAATGTTACGACTTTATTCTCCTAATTTTACGACTTTATTCTCATAATGTTAGGACTTTATTGTCCTAATTTCATGACTTTATTCTCGTTATGTTACGACTTTGTTCTCGTAATGTTACGACTTTATTTTCCTAATTTTACGACTTTATTCTCGTAACTTTATGACTTTATTCTTTTAATTTTAAGACTCTTGTTGTGTCTATGCAATCGCAGTAGTTCTAATCTGCACTTTGTGCACGAATGATTGTATTGCCTGCACGCTCTCACCCGCATTATAAAAAAAACACCTCCCACAGTCTAAAATCCGGGATAATTTATCGGACTCGCGGGCATCAGTGAAGTATCGATATCAGGGAGACTCCAGGAACTACCAGGAGACTTGGGATGTCTGTTATTGTCTATGTTCAGCCAAACATATGGCGTAGCGTCGCTTGCATGAAGCAGGGCCAGAGTAGATGTGGTACCTACATAGGTAACTTCAGCTTTAGCACCCCTATAGGCCCCTGGTAGTACTGCGCTGCCGCTACCATTTAATGCATCTCAAAAGAGGATGTTTTGCTGCAAAGAAAAATGTAAGAGTGATTTGCTGAGTTTTATATTTCAGAGATGAATGAGCTCAGAGGTGAAAAATCCAGAGATGAACTCCAAAATTCTCATTTCCACAGCATATAATAAAGAAGGAAAACTAGGCCTGGTTTCATCGTTCCTAACCTAGACTGTCCAACTCTGAGCATGTTTTATTTTATGTCTTAACAGACCGCATTTTCATGGCTGCGTTTAAAGGTTTAAATATCTTGCTAATGTTCGTGGTGATATAATACGGCTGAAGAGGACAAGCAGAGACAAGTTAGCACAGTTTTAAATGGGCTCCCTCCATCTCTACGGGCAGCACCTTAACCCTCTGGTACTTCTCTAGGCATTCTAGCTCTTTGCTAATGAACTCATTTAAATATCCCTTATTAGTCTCAGTGAGTATCAATCACAACCAAATCGGACCTTAGTTACTTCTGGAACTGGACATTTTGTGGAAATTCTGACACACTTGGACTCAATTAAAACCTCCTATTAATGGTCAGAGGTCTGATTTCCTGCGTCTCTTCATCAGAAGTTCATTAGGAGGACGGTTCTCAGCAGCTCTGTGCTGCCAGATTAGGGATGGCAGCCACACCTCGGCAGAATCCCAGTACGACCCTGTGGGCTGTTTCACCTCCAGCTCAGTGCGGGTCATTCCTTAACTGTGGGAGGTAAAACCCTCTGGATTTTATTGGCTGAATCAATGGAGCCTGTCCAGTGGCTCAGTAGCTGCTCTCATGACCGGTCAAGATGTAGAGGTTGCTCAGAGCTGAGGGGTCGTCAGTGGGCGTACTCTGGAGGATGATGTCTCTGTTCGTGAAGGAAACAAAACCAGAAAAGATGGATTCATCCAAAGCGGACAGAACAGTGTTGATTCTGTTAAATGGAGTCTCATTCCTACAATCGGGTAAATTAACTGTCCATATAAACATGTGTAGGTGTCCAATATTTCTAAATCTAAGCTAAAGCCGGTGTTCCGTCAGACCAGCATAGCCATAGTCAATATCCCTTTAGTTTTGTATGAATAATACACTTTAAACTACTTCAACAGGTGTGTATCCCTTCAGTTAAGTACAAAAAACATTTAAAGTCATAAGGAAGTCGTATTTAAATGTCGAATCAGTGAGGCTTAAACATGTATATAAATGTACTCTTTATCAGATCATATTGTCCCAAAAGTTGGAAAATTTCTATTTAAAAAAAAAAGACATCCTGTCTTAAAATCTGTGGGTTTTTTCGTTATCTACCTACCTGGTCTACCTGGACTGGACTAATGAGGAGGACGGGATAGTTTTGGCTATGGATTCAAACAGGTCCAGCCTTATTGTCGAGTTCGTCGCAGATATTTTTGATTTCTGCCCAATATAGAAGCGTGGTCTGCGCTGTTATTCCACGCCACAACGCCAGAGGGCCAATCAGGAACCAGCTGTGGGTCTAGATACGGCGGTGAGGAAGTGGGGGCAAGTTTGTGCGACAACGGAGGGACATGAGGGCCAAAAAGAGCGGGGATCCAGGTGGAAGAAGGGTCCCAGCGTTCTCGCACACCTCGCTCTACTAGCTGCTCCATCTTCACCAGTCAATTTCCACAATGGCGGTCAGACAAACAAAACAAGCCGGTAAGGAACCAAACAGGAAATACGCATAGAGTAGAGCGGATGTAGATTTGACCAATCAGAGGCCGCCTGTCTGCGCTCACCTACAATTTGGGTGAACTGCAGAGTATCTGTGGAAGGGGGAGGGGCATATCTTCGTTCACTGCGACACGGATTCAGACGACCTGGTTTCTGAGCATAAACCAGCCTTTTATAGTTGACACACAAAGCAGGCAAAGAATGGATGAAGAACTTCTCACTACTGTTCTGGTGCAAATAACATTTCTGAGGAGCTTCAGCAGCAGAACATCTCAGATATCAGATTTATAGTCCCCATGCAGAGATGTTGTAGCCTCGTGAGACCATCCTGATCTCGCGAGCTTTCAAGGTTTCACTCGCAGATCAGTCTGGGGACTCTCCGTTGAAGAAAATTTGGAGCCGTTCACCAAACGAACGTCCAATCAGCGTTGGCTTTGAGGCGGGTTGAGGTGTGACGCAACGAGAAGCGCGACAGTTCAGTCTAAAGAAAATGGCGGCTTCAGCCGATGAAACTAGCGTTAGCGTGGCTATCGAGCAAGTTTTATCGGAATTACAGAGTATTTCTTCACTGAAAGAAGAGCAAAACACTGCTCTGGAGGCTTTTCTCAGAGGAAAAGATGTTTTTGCTCTTCTCCCGACTGGTTTCGGCAAGAGTTTGATCTATCAATTGGCTCCTCTTCGTCGTCGCTCTGTTAGTACGTCATATGCTTCGTTGATCTGATTGGTTTATTTGGCCCGTCTATCACCAACATAGGCCAATCAGCTAACCAGTATTTTTGCCCCTTCCCAAAATTACTTCAACGGAAGGTTTCCAGATGGATATGCGGAGCAAATCCATCTGGCGGAGTCAGGTTAGAGATGTTGCAATCTGAGTTTAAATGGCAGCCAAACCCATTTACACAGTAACAGATAAAACCTTTAGATAAACCAAACATTACCGCCACATATCTGACTCAATGACCATTAAAACAACTATTTTCATTCAACTATTTACATACTTGCACTTCCAAAACTTTTCGCACCATTTCCCCTTTTCTTCTGAGCAGGGAGCAGCCGGCTTGCTTGGACTTGCAATGAATCATGGGATATCCAAGGCTACGGAGAATGCAGCGACCCGTCTTTCAAAACAAAAAGAGACGCATTTGTCGGCCGCATAACGAGGAGTCTTCCAATCCGAAAAGACATCGGCGCCGCGCTATGATGTAATCAGGAGGACGCAACCGCTGGATTTGAACTCGGCAAAGGTTTTCTAACTTTGCTGAAATGTTTCCTTTTTGTCTTTTTTCTAATTAAAAGTCTGTTTATAAACCAGCTTTAGCTGCATTACTGCCCCCACCAGGTGGGGGCCGCCTTTTACAGCTTCTTTTTCTATGTCTGCTTCTGTCTTCTTGAACCCCAGTCGGCCTCAGCAGATGGCCGCTCACACTGAGCCTGGTTCTGCTGGAGGTTTCTTCCTGTTCAAAGGGAGTTTTTCCTCTCCACTGTCGCTACAAGCATGCTTAGTGTGAGGGATTGCTGAAGAGTCAATGAGTCGATGCAATCAGCTGGTTTTCCTTAGATAGAAAACTTTAAATCAATCTGACTGGATGATCTGGTTGAACTGGAAAGTGACCTGAGATGACATGATGTGAATTGGAGCTATAGAAATAAACTGAATAGAATTGAATTGAATTGAATTGAGTGTAACAGCCCCGTCAGGGGTTGGACTTTTTTAATCAAACTGCAGAATCTGTGACTTAGCAGCGTCCTTGTAACATGTATTCTTCTAAACCGGTATTCTCACAGAGGAAAGATGTCGAATGAATGTATGTAGGAGATGATGCAGAGGAGCAAATAGTTTATTCACATTTATTGACTCACATATTGATTTCTTTCCTCCATATTGAACTGACCTGTTTGTTCCCAACACTCTGAACACTCGGCTCTCATCTGTGATTTCCTGCGTTATCTGAAATACAAAGCAAAACCAGTTCTGTCGAACATGAACTCTACTCCAGACGAGGAGGTTTCCGACAAGGCGGACCGCTGGTGTGAAGATAATCACCTCATCTGAACGGTAACTCCTCCCTTTCAGGCCATGCTTCCAGAAAGCCAGCACACTGTCCTGCAAACAGACTGCAGGGAGATGCAGCGTTACTCAGCTGGCAGCAGAGATGAGTCGGGTTCATGGCAACTTTGAGAATACTGTTGGTACCTAGCGTTTCAATCCGGAAGTCAAAGGCTATCTCGGCGGCCATCTCTCTGGAGGGAAGCCCTTTCAGATCCACGATCTTCACCATTTCTGCACAAAAGGAAACACAGTTAAAGGAAAAGTCTGCTCACATTCAGGATTCAAACTTCTGAAAGTTCTTTATCTGTATCTGGTGTTTGTCACAACGCGCTATTATCCAAGTCATCTTGAAAACATTCTTCTTCCAAATGTTGGCTACATATTACGGGTTTCTTCTCTGGCCAGAAGTTCGATGGCAAATCCTCCCTCTTCAAGTTGGCGATCCAACGACCAACCCGTCCGTGGAGGATCAGGAATCAGAAAGGTGGAATAACTCTTTTTTTCACTTTTACCCGATGTATTCCAGCATCCAGCTGCCATGCACGTGGGCATTGTCAGTTTCACTATAGCTCTGGTGAATTTCAATGGTGAAGTCCTCTGGAAATCTTCAATAATTGTTGTTGATTGCAGATGTGTCTAGTAGTTCCCATTGATTTAGCTTGTAAAGCGGGGAGAATGGCGCTAGGCTTACCGCACCGTGACGTCACTGCTGGAAGATGGCAGGAGGGAGGGGCTACTATATTTGGGCAAAAATGGCCGCTCCCAGACTCTGATCAAGACGAAAACTATTAAGATTTTTTTACTGATTAAGGCTAAATTCATTAAATCACTGCGAACGTATTAATTTGAGGTATAACTAATGATCCATTGATTATTCTTTGCCGACTGGACTTCTCCTTTATCTGAACATCATCAAGAAACACATGTGGAAGCAGGTTTTTCCTAGGCCTAATAGCGGTGAAAGGAAGGCTAGGTTTAGTGTTTAACGTTTCCTTATCCTCCTTCATGCCTTGAACAGAACAAACCTGCTCTGAGTGTTTATCTGGCTAATGAAAAATGCATTTCCTCCAAATGTCCGTGTGTGAGGAAGTTCTTTATGCAGGGATGGGTCATAAGGGAGTGTGTGTGTGCTGGGATTGCACCAGTCAGAGCTTTTTTCTCCATCTAAGGACTTAAAATTAATTAGAACTTTCTCTTGCAAGCGTTTCAGTTTCTCCACAACTTCACACACATTTCAAAGTTTTTTTATGAACTTACTTTCAACTGCAATCAGAACCGTGTCCCGGTCCAGCTGGGTAATCTGGACGGCGTTGAGGGCCCCGTTATCTGCAGGATGAAGGAGGCAAAGAGAAGTCGGTTTGAAGCTCTATAATCTAAGGCGACGGAGGGAAGACGCTCAGCGGCTCCTCTTACCCGGCACTGCAGCAGGAGGATCGTTCAGCTCTATTATATCAAACCGGAGCTGGCGGCTGGCGTTCTCGCTCTCTCTCACCCCTACGCACAGCTGGGGAAACTCATTGCTAACCAGGACCAGGAGCTCAAATATTGGCAGAGAGTCTGGAAGTCGAACCGATATGTGCTAGAAGGAGAGTAGAGAGACAGAGCGGAAATAGATTGATGGACTATTAGAGGAAAACTAAGGCAGGCGTCCCAACACACAACAATACAAAAAAAGGAAAGATTTTTCCTACTTTTTAAATTATTTTTGCTTGATATTTCGAATTAATAACAAACTTATACACTGCAAAAAATTGAAATCTAAATAAGTCATTTTTTCTTGCAATAAGTGCATTTTTTCTTGAATTGAGGAGGTAAATGAGACACTTTGCCAGTGGAACAAGACAATATACAGTTAAAATAAGAAAACACAATTGCATTGTCTTATTTCCAGTGCATATTATCTAATTATCTTATTTTAAGACTTAAAATACTCATTCCATTGGCAAATTATCTTATTTACCTACTCAAATTAATGGTAAATACACTTAATTTAAGACATTTTTTCTCATTTTTAGGTGGTTTTTCCAGTGTATAAACTTATATAAACGTTATATATCGTAGACTTTACATCTTAGACCAATCAAGTGTAAACATAAACACATTAACCAAACTTCATTTAATTTAATTACAATGAAGTGCCAGTAGGGGGCAGCAGCTCCCTGAGAAAAGCATCTCTTTGCTCTTATAATCAATAATAATCTTAGAATTCAGACTTTAATCTCAGAATTGTGGATCTTAATGTAGATGGGCCCCATGAAGGCAGAGATGTGGAGCTCTCAGCTTCACTGACAAAGATGTGACTTATTTGGGAGAAACAGGAACACATTGGTGGAAAATGATGGAATTAGGAGACTTTTTCCATCCCTAAGGGGTCCCTGGTGATGATATTTGATTAATGGAAGAGCAGAAGGAGATTAAAACAAGAGAGCTAGTTTAATCTGGGATTAAAGTCAGAATTCTGACTTTAATCCCAGAAATAATATTTAAAAATCAGTTAATTTCTTTTTTTAGTGGCCCTAATCCTCTTCCGTAGCTTGTAAATGAAGATGAACCAGTGAATTTTGCATCGTTGACGGATGACAGAGCGCAGTGGTGCGTTTTGAGAGGAGCGTTTATGGCAAAGCTGAGGGCAGAATGGTAAAAACTGTCCAGTTTTGATAGAGTGGACTTGCAGGCAACCCTATACACTGCAAAAAATGGAAATCAAAATAAGTATTTTTTTTCTTAAAATAAGTGCATTTTTTCTCCATTTGAGGACGAAATTGAAACACTTTGCGAATGGAACAAGACAATTGACATTAAAAATAAGAAAAAATAATTGCATTGTCTTATTTCAAGTTCATATTATCTAATTATCTTATTTTAAGTGTAAAGATACTAATTCCATTGGCAAATCATTTAATTTACCTACTCAAATTAAGGGTAAATACACTTGATTTAAGAAGTTTTTACTTATTTCTAGATAATTTTTGCAGTGTATATAGTGTTTCCATAGAATAAAATGGGTAGAATGGCACTCACTGGAAAAAATCTAAATCTAGAAGTCATTTTTCTTAAAAATAAGAGTATTGGTTCTTGAATTGAGGAGGTAAAAGATACATTTTGCCAATGGAACAAGATGATTACACTTAAAAATAAGAAAACTTAATTGCATGGTCTTATTTCAAGTGCATTTTATCTAAATATCTTATTTAAAGAGTAAAAATACCTCATTCCATTGGCAAATCATTTAATTTACCTACTCAAATTACGGGTAAATATACTTAATTTATGATATTTTTTACTCTAGATAGTTTTTCCAGTGCTGATCTACAGCGACGTCACCAGAACAGAGGATCTGCACTGACCTTCAGATGCATGAACTTCTGCAGCGGCTCGTACCACAGGAGCAGCACCAGGCCGGATGGGACGGCGGCGCACAGAAAGGTGCTGTCAGTGTAGGGGTTTCTGGCTGGAAGACAGGGAGGGGAAGAGATTTCCAACAGAATGTGTGGAGAATTAGAGCGTCGACACTCGCCAGCAGAACTCAGCTGCTGATTTTCCACGTTTCTAACGTGGAAAATCAGCAAACGGCTGCGGAGCCCATTTGGATCCCTTACCTACACCACATCTCCTGCAGCCTTTAGTGTCTGGAATCTTCACAGATATGGCAAACTTTCTGCAAACAAGGAGAGAAAAGAGAAAATCTGTGAGTTTCTAGACATTCCTGTCCGGACGTTCTATAGCCGGTACGGACCTGGGGATGATCCTCTCAGCGAAGCGGTTGGTGCTGAGAGACAGGCTGCCGTGCCGTTTGTGCACGTGTCCTTTCTGCTCGAACAGAGCCGTCAGGCTGTGGGAGCAAAGCTGCGACGACTTTCCTGCACGGATGAAACCGTCTCAGAGGCTCCGGGTGTTAAAAAGCAAAAACCTGCTGAGTGATGAAACAGACATACCTGATACCGACATCAGCACGTTGTTCATGACGTAAAGCCACGTGCATCGCTGGGGGAGCAGCTGTGGACGGATGGGCGTGATTTAAAAACAAAGATCATGTTAGAACCCTGAGTGAGAAGATGCTGGTGTTTCTTCTCTCACCTTTTCTAGTGTGTCTTCATGAAGTTCATTGAGGTTCAGCGTGTAAATCCCTTCTTCCGCTCCGAGAATAAGGTACTGATCTAGGAAGGAAAAGCATTTGGTTCAAGAGAGAAAAAAGACTTGTTCTGCATGCAGGCGTGCCATGGGCGGCTCTAGATGGAGACCAACGGGGGTCCGTGCCCCGGTTAAGGCTCCGATATCGAAGACGTAACAGTTAATCCGTTCTAGATGGGATTCCACAGCATGTTTGGAGGAAAAACAGAATCTCTGTTCTATTCTTAATCTTGCAGAGATCCAGAGTGTGTCTCGATGTCTATGGAGTGAATTTTGATTCATTATTGCTGCAAGCAAAGAACGTGCTTTGTAAAAATGGAAACTAAAAAATTAGATCTAGAATAACATAGAATTCAACTTTATTGTCATTCCACTGTCACAAGTACAGGGCAACGAAATGAATTCCCTGCATTTAACGCCTCCCTTTGGGGAGCAGTGGGCTGCCATTGTGCAGCGCCCAGGGAGCAGTGTGGGGATAATGGTCTTGCTCAGGGACCCAGAGTGGCAGTCTGTGGGAGTGGAGCTCGAACGCAGAACCTCAGGATTCCAAGCTCTATGCCCTAACCACTAGACGGCCACTCCCCCAAAGGGAGGATGAGAGAGGGGGAGAGAGATGCGGTAAAGGACCACAGACCGGGTTCGAACCCGGGTTGGCCCCGTCGAGGACTAAGGCCTCCGTACATTGCGCACTAAAAATGCCCAAAAAATTAAAAAAATTTGAGTATTTTTGTTAGATTTAAAAAAGGGGAAAAAAATTATCTTTTTGTTCCAATTTCACAGATTAATCTTTCATATCTCTCTTTTTTAAAAAATAAAAACAGATTCCTGTTTATCTGCTGGATGTTACCAACATTTATTAATTTGTCCAGAGTGAGTGTTTGTATTTGGCTTTAAATGAAAACAATGCAATTCATAAAAATTAATCTAAAAAAAAAGAGTAATTAAAAAAATATATGAATTTTAAAATCTAAAAATGTTTTTTTTTCTGGATTAACTGTCTACTTTTAAGGCTAGGCTTAAAACTTTCCTTTTTGATAAAGCTTCTAGTTAGAGTGGCTCAGGTTATCCTGAGCTATCTCTATAGTTCTGCTGCTATAGGCTTAGACTGCTGGAGGACATAGCGACCCCTTTTTCATCATTCTGCTTCATTCTATCTCTATTCTCCCACTCTGCAGAATCTGTTAGTTCAATCTCTAACGTTCTGCTCTCTCTGCTTTTTCTCATAGTAGCTTCATCTGGTCTGTTCCTGTTTGGCTGTGACTCCATCCTGGAGAGAAATATCAGCTGTGCTGCTGCCATCAACACCTTTGTTTCTAGATGTTGGAGCTTGGCCTGTTTTCCAGAATCCTGGATCCAACAGAGAGCTTGCATGTTTCCTGACCATAAAGGAAGGATCTGTTAAAGTCAAGTCCTCAAGGCTTTAACCCTTTATAGGGCAAGTTAGCGTTTTTGATCCCTTGCATACCCCTTACAAAAAAAGTTAGGAAAAAAAGCTAAAAATCTAATTCTTATGCCTCCTTGAACCCCAGTCAGCCTCAGCAGATGGCCGCTCACACTGAGCCTGATTCTGCTGTGTTAGGACTCCAGTCTGTGTGGTTTGTGTTTTGTGTGTTTGTCTCCCTTCCTCCACGAGGCGGCGCCTGGTTCTGGTCCGCCTCCTCACACACCTGCAGAGGGTTTCCTCATTAACGGAGTGCTCTTAAGCTGCTGACTGCCACTACCTCGACGCCAGAGTGTTTGCAGGTTTTGGGTATTCTAGCCAAGCTGAGTTTTGCTGAGTCAAAATGAGTTCTTGTCAACCTGAGTCTTAACGTTGTTGTTTTGTCTTTGCCTCTCGGTAGGAAGTCATCCTGCAAACTGGATGTTTTGGACCTTCTCTCCCTGGAAGGATTCTCTGAGCACCAAACTGAGCTGAGGATTCAAACTGGAGGTTTGGATCTACTTTCCTCCAAGGGATCGTTTGAGCTTCACACTGAGCAAGGGATTCATCTCCACAATGACCCGTTCAAGTACCGCAGGAAATCTAAGTGGCAGTCAGTTTCTGCGTTCACCTACAAACAACCGCATTCTGGGTAAACCCTGTCCGCCCTCCACCTAATGAGACAAACACTGGAACATCCCCACACCGACTGGAGTCAGAGTCAATCACATTTCTGGAAACGTGAGTCTGCAATCTATTTCTCCTCTTGAAGTTCGAGAATCAAATTTCCCACTGAGTCTGAACTAACCGCAGAGTCTTCCCCTCACTTTCCAGTTCCGGTTGAGCAGTGTTCAGAGCAACAATCTCCTAAATAAACCTGTAAAACTTTTCTCCTGGTCTCTCTGTATTGGTTTCTCTGCATGTGGGTCCGAGCTCTTGATAAAAACATGACATGCTGGAGGTTTTTTCCTGTTCAAAGGGAGTTTTTCCTCTCCACTGTCGCTACAAGCATGCTTAGTGTGAGGGATTGCTGAAGAGTCAATGAGTCGATGCAATCAGCTGGTTTTCCTTAGATAGAAAACTTTGAATCAATCTGACTGGATGATCTGGTGAACTGGAAAGTGACCTGAGATGACATGATGTGAATTGGAGCTATAGAAATAAACTGAACAGAATTGCACTTTCTGTTTACAAAAAGTGTTTTTGTTTGCAGCTCGTTTGCACTGCTTTGTTTTCTGTGATTGCAGATTTTTCTTTCGCAGTGTTTTTTTCGTTCTTTCTTTGCATGTGTTTCATGTGTTAGTCTAACTTTTTATGTTTGCAGTACTTCATGTATTTGCAGGGCGATTGCACCACTTAAATAAATAAACTGAAGTTCTCACCTTTAGTTTTGGGTAAAATCCAGGTAGCAGCGCAGTGGATTTTCAGAGGACATCCGTTGAAGACTTTGGTGAAGCAGGCTCCCATCTGCTTGAACAGCAGAGGGATTTTAAAGCCCTTAAGTTGTGAAGCAGTCGTTAAAATCATGCTATGCTTTTTTTCTTTTGGTTAAAGCTACCACATGTCCATTGCTGCAGCTTTTCAGCAACAGTCTCTTCATTAGAATAAAGAATAATCTACATCAGTGCCTTGGATCATGAGGGAGGGTCGTAGCATAGAATCAGGTTCTGATGAGTAGCAAACATTAGGAACTCTAGACGTTCCTACAGCTGTCAGTGGTGTTTTATTGCAGGTTGCATGCGGTTAGAAATCACACTTACATGGACTTGAGGGGTGGGAGGAAGCCCATGACAATCAGCTCTCTAGAATTGCAAAGGTTACAAACAACAGAACAAATGGAGTAATAAAGACCAACCAAAGGAAAACCGTTTCTGTGTCATTAGAACGTTATTAGGTTAGAAAATCACACCGACGTTCTGCTGGTTCTGGTTTTATTAAACTCACCGAGTCCTCCGTCTTTTTCCGCAGCGTGCTCCACTCAGGGGACAGTGGGGTCTCTCTTTTGGGGGAGGAAACGGAGGAGGCGGGCCTTCGCTCTGCAGGTACGGGGTGCTGTGACGGGAACCTCGGGTCACTGCAGCGCTGACTGATGTCCTGTGTGGCAGAACACCTGGAGAGGCCTGGAGGGGGGAGGGAGAAAACAGGGGGGGTCTGTCAGGATGTGTAAAGAACCGCAGATCCACCTAGGAAAGACAAAATTCAACTGTCTCAGCAGTATTTCCCTGCTTAGACAAACAATTTAGACATTTCATCTAATCTTCTTTTATCCATTGGATTTAATTCTAATTCAAACTAAAGTTGAATCTATCTATACAGATGATGCTGTGATGCTATTGATCACTAGCCTGGGTGCCATTCCGAACTTAGTCCCGCCCACAAGGTTTGAGGTCGGGAAGTTCGGTCTGGCATTGCTCCATAGTAGCGCGAGTATGATCACCCACTCTCTGGCGATCCAATCAAATTGTCAGGGCGGGCTTTATACGATGATGGACAGATGATCAACAGTAACGTAATCAACCAAAGCGCGCATGGGCGACAACAGCAATGGCTGCCGCTGGAGAGTTGAGGTGAGTAGATTCTGCTATTAGGTCTGTTCTAGAAGATATCGACAGCAAATTAATTTTAAAAGAGGAACAGAGAAACACGATCAAGGCTCATCTTCTTATTCTAGGCGTGCAACTGCACGCTTTGATTTTTGTTGACAACAACTATGCGTCGCTTAACATACGTCACGCACTCCGTTGCTCTTATTGGTTGTAGGTCTATCCAATTGAGTGCAGAGGCATTTTTTTCCCTTGCTCGTTCGAAACACGCCCCATAATCACAGCTCTATAGAGCAGCATCAGACTCATTCTGACTAGAATTGAGTAGGACTACGTCAGGCTACTTGATGACATCGAGGCGTTTCAGATTCCAGGATCCAACAGAGAGCTTGCATGTTTCCAGACTGTAAAATAAGGATGTGTTAAAGTCAAGTCCTCAGGGCTTTAACCTCTTATAGAGCAAGTTAGCGTTTTGATCCCTTGCATCCCCCTTACAAATGGAGTCCCCCACATCCCTCAGTGAGATCTAGAAGCACAAGATCTATATCCAGCCATTCAGCAAAGATCCTGCTACATGGCTGTACATCTTATTTTGGCATTTGACCAATTAGATGAGCCCTTGAAATATATATTACCTACTGGAAATTAAGAAGAAAAAAAAAAGTTAAGAAGTTAGGAAAAAAAAGGTAAAAAGCTAATTCCTCTGTCTCCTTGAACCCCAGCCTGCAGCCTGGTTCTGCTGGAGGTTTCTTCCTGTTCAAAGGGAGTTTTTCCTCTCCACTGTTGCTACAAGCATGCTTAGTGTGAGGGATTGCTGAAGAGTCAATGAGTCGATGCAATCAGCTGGTTTTCCTTAGATAGAAAACTTTGAATCAATCTGACTGGATGATCTGGTGAACTGGAAAGTGACCTGAGATGACATGATGTGAATTGGAGCTATAGAAATAGACTGAATAGAATTCATTGAAAAGTTAAAAAGATAACAAGCCTAGTTAACAATCATATTTAGGTTAATAAACTAAATAATGTCAGTGCCAGTATCAGCATTAATGCCTCTAAGGTTATGTTGGACCAAAAAATGTGTTTCTTTCGCTCTCAGAGTGATTTTCATGAATTTCTTATTGAAGCACTTTTGTTATTTTCCTTCATATATTCGGGCAAGTTGGCGTTTCTTCTTATTAAACTGACATACATTTTTAACCATCAAAATATCCATATTTATTTAATGTTACAAAGGTAATAAGGTCTTTTCCTTGATTCCAATAACACTATTGGCTTAAAATGTTGATTTTCAAAGTATTTCCCTGAGTTCCCTATAAAGGGTTAAAGTAAAACCTGTTGTTGGAACAGGAATGTTAAGTTATTATGGTTTATCGTTAAAGTTTTTGCTAAGAGTCGCAATTTTTCTTAAATCCAACTGATGTTTGTCATTTGTAAACAATTAATTAGAATTTGCCATTTAGTGAAAGAGTTGCAGAGCTTACTGACCAATGTGAGCCAGTAGATGTTTACTGAATCGTTTGTGGTTTAAATTTGGAGCAGCATTTTGCTTCTGAAGCTCAAACTGTGTAAAATAAGAGAGGCAGCGGCCTTAAAAATATCCCCCCCCCCCAAAAAAAAAGAGTATCATCTTCATTTAATTTTTTCCTTTAATAAAAAAACTACAGATGAATTCCATAAACTATCATCAGTGGCAAGTCTCTATAGTTCTGCTGCTATAGGCTTAGACTGCTGGAGGACATAGGGACCCCTTTTTCATCATTCTATCTCTTTTCTCCCATTCTGCAGTATTTGTTAATTCAATCTCTACGTTCTGGTTTCTCTGCTTCTGAGAGGGAGCTTTTCTCTGGTTTAAGGAGCGAAAAAACATTTCTATTGGTCTGCTGAGCGAAAGCAACATTTTTATTGGTCAAGAGAAAACGTTTCTATTGGGTTTGAATAGAAGAGAATGTGATCTAAAAAAAAAAAAAACATAAAAAAGAACGCAGTTCATGGAGCTCAATTTTTAAGAGTAACTTTCAAAAAAAAATTACAAATATAAATTCTGTAAAAAAACAAAAAAAGATTGAATAATATAAATTTGAAAACTAAAACCTGAAGAAAAAAAAAGCTAAGTAACACTTAAAACTTCATTTTGATTAAGAGGTTTTAAAAGTTTCATTTTTGGACAGCATTTTTTTTAAATTACGATTTACTTCTTTTTTCGCTACAATAATGGTACAAAATTCACTCCATACAACAAGCTATACAGACACTTTCCCAATCATACTAAAAATAAACAACAGCATTCTAGCACTAAATCTGGTCTTTTCTGGAAAGTTCTGCTTGTAAGGAGCAAATATATTGAATGTGAAGCAGGCTCTAGTTTGACGGCTGCGCTGAGGTGTACCTGCTGTGGAGCCCGAGTCGGCGGCGGCCTCGGGGCCGAGTGTGCAGGTCGGTCTGGGCGTCAGGTCTCTGTCTTCTGCGTTGGAAGTTAAAGAGCTGAAGGCTGGCAGCGAAGCGGTAGGACTGAACAAACCGCTCTTCCTACCTCCCTGTAAAACATGTTATTGGTCAGCATCATCTCAGTGTTTCCTTACGTTTGTTAAACTAGGAGAACATTCTACCAGCATGCATCTAAACAGGGCCGGATTTGGGATATTTGGCGCCCTAGACAAAGACAGGCAGGGGCCCCCTGAATGGAGAAGACAACACATCAAACAGCCCCATTCTACAGATAGAGAAATGTTAATAGAATAGACATCCATTATCTGTTCTAGGTTGTGTCCCTCTCTTCTTGTCCCTTTTCTTCTTGTTTTCCTCTCTATGTTTTGTACTCAGCTGACTTTTCATGCTGTCTCTAAAGGAATGAAAGATTTTTTCCAAGCACTAAGCTCACTTAGCTGATTGCTCCTTCCTGTGTTTCCAAAAAGGCCAAAGTAAATAACCCAGTCCTTCTTTTCACTGTAGACAAGCCATGATCTGCTTATCTGTTCTCCATTTTTCATTTGGATGAAATAATAGCTGCATGAATCATGACAGCAGACAAGATAGAGGAGAGCAGGAGGCGGGGTTACCAATCTACTTGCTCTGGAGAGCAGAGTTCGCTGCTTTTAGATGTTGTCTCCAAAGTCTCCAGTAGCAGAAAAAAGTCTCTAGATTTGGCGCTAGGAGCTTTTTAGAAATCAAAGTGCTAGAGGGGTCTGAAAAGTGGCTAAATATAGCGACTAAAGCGCTAAGTTGGCAACACTGCTCTTTGCATGGTTTGTTTTCAAATGGTTTGCTGCTGTCTGTTTGGACCTTTCTGAACATGTGCAGCAAATGATCCAATATGGTGGACACTGAAGGGGGGGGGGGGGGGATATTAACCATACATGGAAACAGAGTTTTATGGGGCCCCCAGGAACTTGGGGCCCTAGGCAACTAGCCTAGTATTGCCTAATGGTAACCCCCCCCCCCCCCCCTGCATCTAGCAGGAACCAGTTGGACCTGTGCTGGTCTGATCCGATCCCACTGTGCTTCTGATTGGATATTACCTCCATTACGGTAAATGATCTTTGTTCCTGCAGCTTTGGCCTCATTACTGCACATTTATCAAAGGAACAGAATCAGCATCTCCCAAAAGTATAAAGAGACTCTGGTTTTATTTGTATTTAATAAAAAATGTATGTTGGAAATGATTTACAACCTCCTTAATCAGCAGAAGGCAGTGATTGGCGTCATAGCAACATTGCAGCTTTTTGGCCTCTGTCCCATCACCCTAATCTTAATCTTCCTCCACTGAACAGATCTGACTCAGAACTCAGGCTGGACGGCTTCAAATCATTTAAATAACTTCTAGTTCTGAGAAACATGTTTGTCAAACTAAAAAAAAGTTAATAATTTCAACATTTTTACCAGTATAAATAATAATGAAGATAATTTTTATACAAAATGAAGTGACATTCCTTCCAACATTATTGAGAGGAAGTAAATTTTTGAAGAAAATCTGTTTTAAAAAAATTGAACTTTGAGAATAATTTGAATGTATGTTAAATATTCAACCAAGATTTTCCCTGGTTGCTGTTTTTACAGAGGAAAAGAAATGCACGTGTTTACATATACACACACGTACATTTTTTTACTTTTAGGGTTTTTTTAATAAATTTTTCTAGATCCTATCTTTTATATTTTGGAGGGGAAATTGAGTTTTATGAACTTCAAATCCAATCCCATTTTACAGATTACGTCCTCTACACTTCCAGCAGTCTGTAATGCCGTTACTAAAACCCAGCAGAGCAGAGTAATTTCAAAAAATTTTTGGAGGCTAAAAACAAACAAATAATGGAAATAGAAAAGTATCTTTCAAACTAAAAAAATAAAATAAAAAGATTAGAAATGTGTGAATGTTTGAAACTTTTTTTTTCCAAGTTTCATTTTTAAATTTATAGGTCCAATTAGTTTTTAGTTAAAAAAATATTTTTCACATTTACCGTATTTTCTGGACTATAGAGGCACCTCACTATAACCGCGCCCACAAAATGTTTTGAAAAACCTGAAAACGTATATAAATAAGCCGCCCCGGCCTGTAAGCCGCTGGTGTCTAATGAACTGTCTCCCACCACACCTGCAGGGGGAGCTCTACATATAGCCGTTGGAGTAGGGATCAAGAAGACTGCTAGCTCCCGTTAGCATGTTAGCTCGCAGCAGTAAGAGCTTCTACTGAAAGATGTGGCTTCATCAGCTCTTTATTTCAGCTTATCCCAGTGTATCCCAGTCTCTTCATTGGTTCGGCAGCTTTAAGCCGCATATATCGCAAATACTGTGCGATATTTTCAGTTGTTACACGCAGCTACAGTTCAAACTGTACGACAAAGTTCACAGCTCATGATGCATGTTCTCACACTGTGCGGGCCGACGCTCTGATGCGATCTTAAGACGGCCGACTGAATTTCAAACATGTTTGATTTTCTTCCGACACGATGCACGATCAGGCTGAAAGTCGGCCCGATCCAAAAATTCTCACACGACAGGAAAATCGGCCTAAAAAGGACAATAACTAGTACAGTGTATGCCCTGCTTTAATGTGGCGAATACAATTAAAAAAATACGAATTTTGGGACATTTGTTCTCCTGGTGCTAGCATATTCTTTAGCTAAATGAAAATTAGCCTCTTGTTCTTTCATTTCCAACTTTCCGACTTCCCGCTCTGGCGGTTAAGAAATGCACAGAAAAGCCGCACCTTCTTAATAGCCGCATAGTTTAAAGTGAGGGAAAAAAAGTAGCGGCTTATATTTCGGAAAATACGGTAAATCTTTTCCTTTAATTTCTAATTTTTTTCTGTTATATTATTTTTTTTCCAATTCCATAAACTCTTTTTAAACTCATTTTATGGTCCCAATTTAGCTCCATAAGTCAGCACATCAGATCTCATAGAGATAAAGAGCGACAAGCGGGTTCATACTCACATCAGCAGATGGCGCCCTCGCTATCGTTAGGCTCCTGGAAGACAGACGAGCACAAGAACAAAATCACTGCGGGAATCTGATGGTCACTTCTAGGCATGGGCCGCATGAGAAGCTGACTCTCATTGAGGAATAAAGGAATCAGGCTGTCTGAAATGGTTCTAAACAGCTGGAAAATCATTTAAGCCAGCTGAGCGGCAGTGTGCTGCTCTGGGTGGACGATAGCTACACTAGGATCCATAAAAATCCAGTTAATCTGAAGTTGATCTCATTGGAAGGACTTTACAAAAAAGTCTGGATTTGAAATGGCGACTCTTTGAAATAAAGCAATTATACTTTGATACGAGCAAGCGGCCCATGCCTAGTCCAACCGTCCAATCAGAACGAGCGTCACGACACCAAGCTGGATGACTGAGGGAAGGATTACAGCAGCGCACCAACCAAACTGACGGAAACTCCACAAACAAGCAGACAAAGACGCCGTCAAAGCTGAGCAGTCGGAGCCAATCCGCTCCGGTTCCTGTGGCTTCAGGGCAACATTGACAGCAATCAGACATAAATCCACCACATTAGCTGACAAACGCATCACAATAATACCAGCTGGAGGGGTTTATCACAGGGGGGAAGCAAAAACAGCTGTTAGGAGAGGCTGGAGCGGGTGGGCGGGGCCTACCTCATCTGCAGGGCTTCTTCCACACATTCCAACAGGCTCCTGCAACAGGAAGACCCCCGGTGTTTATCTGACCACAGGCCTGAGGCGGCCATTTCAATCGCCAGCAACTCTGATCACCAGAGTCAAGTTGCCCCCCCCCCCCCCCCCCCCCACCTTCTTCAAATCAGACAAAACTAGCCTCAAACGTTTGTGCAGCAAGAATTTTCGTTTGTGCCGCTTTCATTTTAAAGATATAAAGAGATGTTTCTAGAGGTCATCAAAGGTCAACCAGCCCCCCCCCACTTTCTTGAAATTAGACAAAATTGTTTGTGCTCCGTTTGTGCAACAAAAACATACGTTAACTGACCTTTGATGACCTCTACAAAATAGTATTAATATCACTAAAATGATAGCAGTACAAGTTAAACATTTTGTCATACAGAAATATAAAATTTTTAAATTAATTTTAAATATAAAATATTTAAAATAAATATATTAAAATAAAAAAATGCATATTGTAAAATATATACATTTTTCGTTCTGCTATCATTTTAATGATATGAATAATTGTGTGTAGAAGACATCAAAGGTCAGTGAACATTTGTTCTTTCTGAAACTGAATTTCACATAAATTATAAGCTAACCTATGATTATATCATTTTAAATTGTAAAAAAATATTAGCGGCACAAACGAAAATTTTTTCTGCACAAATGGAGTCGAGTTAATTGACACCCTTTTTGCCTCACTTGAAGAAGGTGGGGGGCGGGGCTTATCATAATATGCTAATATTAGAAACATTTCTTAATATCTTTAAAATGATAGCGGCACAAACGTTTTACACCAATTTTGTTGAATTTTAAGAAAGTGGGTTGACCTTTGATGACCTCTAGAAACATTTCTTAATATCTTTAAAATGATAGCGGCACAAACGTTTTACACCAATTTTGTTGAATTTTAAGAAAGTGGGTTGACCTTTGATGACCTCTAGAAACATTTCTTTATATCTTTAAAATGATAGCGGCACAGACGTAATTTTTTGCTGCACAAACAGGCAGAGATGGGAAGTAACGAAGTACAAATACTTCGTTACTGTACTCAAGTAGCTTTTTCTGATATTTTTACTTTACTTTACTACTTATTTTTATGGCGACTTTTTACTTCTACTCCTTACATTTTTACACAAATATCTGTACTTTCTACTCCTTACATTTTTAAAAATCGGCTCGTTACTTTAGTTTTGAATCATTTCAATGGAGTTACCGTTATTATTTTTCACGTCATCAATACCAAATTCAATCTAATTGGATGGGAATCTACGTTGCATTTGACGCACCACTACAAGATGAATCGACAGATTCGGCGGTATTCATTGGCGGCAAATCATTGCAGCTTGGTGGCGGTGGCGTTAGCATAGTAGCATGGACGACGAGATGATTGAAAATGAACACAACGGAGATCTAGTCCTATTGGCAGACATCCATTTAAAATGTAGGCAACGGCATGAAAAAAGTGGTTTCTACTTTTACTTTTATACTTTAAGTAAATTTACAAGCCTGTACTTTGTTACTTTTACTTGAGTAAAGAAGTTTAATCAGTACTTCCACTTTTACCAGAGTATTTTTTAACACAAGTATCTGTACTTTTACTCAAGTACGGAAAGTGAGTACTTTTGCCATCTCTGCAAACGGGGCAGGTTGACCTTTTGACCTTTACATTTTCATTCATATCTTCAAAGCCAAAGAAGCACAAACGACAATTTTTGCTGCACAAACGGAGCACAAAGGTTTGCCACTAATTTTGTCTGATTTGAAGAAGGTGGGGGGGGGGGGGGGGGGGCAACTTTACTCAGGTACTCTGATCCTGTGAGTTTTACCTGAAATACTGTGAGGACGTTTAGGAAATTCATCTGGCTCACTTTCAAATGTTTGCCTTTTGTTTTACTTTTTCACATTTTTTCAGCCTCAAATTATCTTTTTATTTCAGATTTCTATTCACAATTACATTATTTATATAAGAGTTTGATATTTTTAGCTTAAAAATAGTCTTAAATATTACTTTTTTTTAAAGCTACAGTGTGTAATTTTCAGCGACATCTAGCGGTCAGACTGCAGACTGCAGCAACATGAACATCTCCCCCCCACCGCTTCTCCCCCCCAACAGTACGGCGAGCGTTACGGGACAAAATGTCTTCCACGAAGTCCGCATCACCTACCTTCTCAAGTGATGAGGTTTGTTTACATAGATAATTTTACAGATAGTATTTATTAGTATCTATAGTAGTATTTAGTATCTATTGTTCAGTACCGTCTCAGTTCATCTCTCTCAACTTGCCGTAGTTACTTTCGAGCGTAATGGGCGATCTCGCAATCGCTAGTTTGTTGGCTCTGTGCTGCCGTAGCGCAAAGATGTCTGCCTCCATGGCTGCGAGACCCGCTCCTATGTAATTATAAATAACGAATTCTAAGGCAACGCAAATATTAAGGTTAAGAGGCTGAGCTCGTAGATGATGATAAATAACATAGTTATGTATAATATATTACATTTCTGACTGTATATCCCTGTAATTATTACACACTGTAGCTTTAAATTTTAGATCAAATGTTTTGCTTCAGTTTCATAATTTTAAAATTCAAGATTTTTCAGCTAATAAATCTTTTCAGATAAAAAAATACGTTTTACATTTTTGTTTTTTCTATTTTTTTTGTTTCATTTCTCACTTTAAGCTATTTTTTCGAGTTAGTTTCAAAAAGGTTTTTCACTTTTAAATATTTTCTTTTTACTTTCTAATTATTATTATTTTTTTTTTATTTTCACTACATTTTTAGTTCCAAAAATAATGTTTTTAAAACAAACTTTAGCTCCATACTATGGATCAGCAGGAGGTTTGATCCTGTTAGGTGGGAGTTATCTTTGTCAGGATTCCTGTCTGTGTGTTTGTGTTTCGGTGTTTGTCTCCCTTCCTCCACCAGGAGGCGCCTGGTGCTGTTCCGCCTGCTCACACACCTGCAGAGGGTTACCTCGTTAACGGACTGCTCTTAAGCTGCTGACTGCCACTGCCAATGTTTCAGACCTTCTCTCCCTGGAAGGATGATCTTAGCTTCAAACTGAGCTAAGGATTTAAACTGGAGGTTTGCATCCACTTTCCCCAAGAGATGTTTGAGCTTCACACTGAGCAAGGGACAGTGTTGGGCACGTTACTTTGAAAAAGTAATTAGTTATAGTTACTAGTTACTTCTCCCAAAAAGTAACTGAGTTACTAACTGAGTTACTCCACAATAAAAGTAACTAGTTACTAGTAAAAGTAACTATTGCGTTACTTTTGCGTTTCTCGCCCCCGTACCCCTCACCACCCAGCCCCCACCTTCTTGCGGTGTGATTCAAAAGCCAGCTGAATAGTGCGGACGACAAAGACAAGAACCTGCAGAGAGTTTTGCATTTATTGCAACTCAATGTAAATGACATCAGGGGGGAACGCCATGTGAAGTTTTTTAACAGGGCGTTCAGATCTGGTGAGTATATGAAATTAATAACTGGGGATGTCTAATTCTGAAATCCTGTGTGTTTGGGTTGTTATAGATACTGCAACATCTATCTATACATCTATCTATCTAGATGTATACTCTGTGTGTGACATAAAATATGGATCTCCATCCCTGCCACAAAGGCCATCAAATAATGTTTAAAATAAAAAATACAGTAGGTTGAGAAGGCAGAGTATCCATCCATCCATCCATCCATCCAGATTTCTCCCTTTCATTTGATTGTTCACGCTCTCCATAGTTCTCCTGTGGCGCGAGCACAGGGCGACTGGTGCGCGCCTTTAGCGAGCATGCGCGTTTCCTGTCGCTTGCGCGATGACTCGTGACTGCGCTGTGCGGAGATGCAGAGGAAACCGTATGTGATGGGGAAACGCAGCTCGACGTAACACCGGTATTTCCATCAGGAAAACGCTGTTTTGCTGCTGGAGTCCTCCTCACTCTCCATCTCTCTGTGTGTGCTGTACGTTAACACCCACCAGCGGAAACACCCACCTACCCAACTGACAGACGGAATCTCACTATACATCAGCCATTCTCATCCTCCCCTCTCTCATGACAAGGCGCGCACCTCTGGAGGACCTAAAAAATAATCTTTAATATCTCTTAAACAAAAGTAGCACAAACAATATTTTTTTCTGCACAAATCTGCACTAACGTTGCACTAACCATTCAGTCTATTTGCAGAGTTTTTTGACGTGGGTGGGGTGTCAGCTTCACGCAGCTGCGCACGAGTCCTATCATGAAAAAAGGTTCATTGTGCGACCTGAGTAACGCGCAGTAACGGGGTGTCTGCAATGGTAACTGCGTTATAGTTACAGTCAAAGTAATTAGTTAGATTACTCGTTACTAAAAGAAGGTAACGGCGTTAGTAACGCCGTTACTTTCAACGCCGTTAGTCCCATCACTGGCAAGGGATACATCTCCACTACGACCCGTTCAAGTACTGCAGGAAATCTGAGCGGCAGTCAGCTTCTCCGTTCACCTACAAACAATCGCATTCTGGATAAACCCTGTTCCACCCTCCATCGAATCAGACAAACACTGGAACAACAGCACACAGACTGGAGTCAAAGAGTCAACAACTTCTCTGGAAACTTCCGGTTGAGCAGTGTTCTAAGCAACACTTATTCTGCATTATCTCTTCAATAAACCTGTTAAACCTTTTCTCCTGGTCTCCCTGAATTGGTTTCTCTGCATGTGGTTCCAGGCTCTTGATAAAATCAGGACAATCTTAGTGTTATTAGGGACTGCAAAGGTGTATATTTTAAGTATTTTGGAAAAGGTGGTGTTTGGACCTTCCACCCTGGACCAACTTTTGCTAAAAGGATACGAGAACCAGTTAGAATTTTTTAATTTGGAGAGAATAAATACTTTATTACAAAAGAAGTTTTTCATGTTTTTTGAATATCTGCTCTGAATTTGTGGAACAGAAAGACTCTAAAGGGACCAGTAATGTTTTTTAGTAGGTAAGCACCGATTGTAGGTTGTTTGGCCGATCACCAATTTTTAAAAGAAAATTTCAAGCCGATTCATTTTTTTCAACTGTTAAGATTTTTTCTTAACAGTTTTTTGTAACATCTTGGTTTATAAAAAAATATATATATTAATAATTTCTGGCCGATCACCTATTACTGATATTCAAAGGTCTGACATACAGATTCTGATTTTGACCGACAAGGATATTTTTTTTAAATAACAGTTGTTAAAACATGACATTATATATTTTAATATTTCTGTCTTATTTTAATAAGAATAAATTGAACATTACTCATGTTAAATATCAACTTTTTTTTTTACTGCATAAGAAAACGCTCTGAAATATAAATGCTAAATTTACAGGATTGATAAATGCTGATTTTCAGACCTTCAAAGAAGCAGATTTAAGTATTGACTGATCACCGATCTCCAAAAATGAGGGAAATATTGGCCGATCGATCGCTGCCGACCACTTTTATCTAATTCCTCTTGTCATTAGGTTGGAAATAATATTTGTTACGCCATTTTCCCTTAAAAGGAAATCCCATTAAAATCTTTAAAATGTCGGAAAATAAAATGGGTTTTTTTATGTTAAAGAAAAATGAAACAGGTATTCTGTCAAACAAAAAGAAAAAGATGATATTTATCAATCACAATGTTTTCTGCTCTAAATAAGGGTCATTTAGCTGGACTGAGAACAGAACGGTTTTCTAAAGATCGGTGATCGGCCTGAAACTATAAGCAGTCCAAAGAACATTGCTGGAAGCAGTAAGGCTGGTTCTCTTGCACTAATCTAGAGCATTTATTTAATGAAAGGAGGAAAAGCTGCAGCATTTGTTATCATTTCTAAACCTTCGCTGGTTCTCTATCGTTTTTAGACAAAGTGAAGAAGAGGCTGAGCGGCGCTGTGGCCGGCAGTGCGGCCCAAACGCTGCAGCTTCTGCTCCAACCTGATCATTCTAATGTTATGTGGATGTTTTGCATAGCTGAGCTGGAAACCAGAATCAGTCTGGGACTGGCTGAGAGCTGTGGGATCCTCGCTGTTCATGACAGGCATGAAATCTGAAAATGTCCATGAAGCACAGAGCATACTCACATAAAAAAAAGCCTAAAAGATGTTCTGGAATTGAACCCTTTAACCCACAAACCAACCCGATTTATCCGTCTTCTGCTCCTGAACAATCTTTTCTCACAAAGGAAAAACATCTGACTAACGTACGGTAAGCTGTTTGTTCATTTAAATAGACGTTCTTTGGCATCCCATAATCCACTGACATCACGGGCCTAAAAATCAAACGCATCCTTTCTTCATTACATGACATGCAAATTTACTAAGACTTGAGTCTCAGAGCTGGAGTCCAAGTCAAAGTCTGAACCCCAGCTTCCAATGACCATCTGTATGGAGCTCAATTTGGGCCAAAATTTGTTCAAAAACAATTTGGTTTGAAAATTAAAAAAACAAAAGCAAATTACAACTGAAAAAAAATTTGGAAAATGAAAAAAAAAAAGAAAAAAAATATTTTAATCTGAAAAGTATTTGAAACTGCAAAGATTTTAGCCAGAAAAACAAAAATTGGGGAAAAAAAAAAAAAAAGTTGAGTGAAGTTTTTTTTTTTATTAACTCCATCATTTAAACTTCGAGTATCAATGATGACGGTTCTAATTCCCACAGCTCCTGAATGTATCATCTGGGAACATTTTTGTCCTGTCATATAAACTGATTCATCGTTCCTCACCACGTCCTCTAAGCCCCGCCCCCGGACACAGAGGGGACGGCAGTTTGCTAGTTTTTCCTTAGCATATATTTTTCAGTGAGTTAGCATCATTTATATATTTGCAGCAACTTTACACTTTGCAACTCTTTACTTTCTATGACTCAGCATTTCTCCTTTGCAGCGGTTTGCACTGTTTGCCCCCCCCATGATAATACCATGTAAACAGCATCCGATTCAATAAAGTTCAGTAAATAGCTGAACAGAATTTTCAACCTCTAGCGAAGTTCATATATTTGCCAAATTCTGAGCCAAAACCTCGTGCTATTTATGCAAATATAAGATTTTTCACTTTGCTTGTTTTTTGTTTAATTTCAGGAACAGAATCCTGCACAACTCTCCATCCCATCATGCATTGCAGCAAGATTAGGGACGTCCAACACTTTTTGTTCGTTGGGCCAAAATGTCAAAATGTTTTTAAGTGCTAAAAAATATAAGACTAAAAATAACTTTGCATGCAAAGATCAAATGAAATGATTAGTCCTTTTATCTGTAAAATTACATTTAAATCATAGTAAAAAAACAAATATATACTTCTGCATATTTGATGTATCGAAGGATGGTCAGTGATTTTTAGCTAAATTTAAATTAAGCATTTTAAATTATTTTCAGTAAAAACAGAAATTCGGTGTTCCTTCAAAAAATTATTTATATCTTAGCTATATTAGCCTATTTAAATAAGTGAACTGAAAGCAGGTTTCTGCAAACAAACATCAACATTTGGATCAAAGTTATCAGATAGATGTGGTTCCATCTACTATGAAATTAAAATAAAATGTTAAATGTAATTATTAAAAGATTAAACACATTGACATGTCTGTAATAACTATATCTGAAATAAAGTGAAACGTCTCCATCTGCCTCTGCTAGTTCTGCTGCAGCTCAGGGCCTCACAGAATCAGCTCAGGGCTGCAAACGGCCCCCGGGCCGCAGTTTGGACAACCCTGGTTTAATCTTTGCTAGGAATGAGGAAATGTTCCCAGGGATCTTTGGGCGAAAGAAAGTTTAGAAACGTTCCCTCTTGTGTCGAAGCTGCAAGGAACCGACATTCATTCACTGCAAAAAATCTAAATAAGTCAATTTTTCTTAAAATAAGTGCATTTTTTCCTGAATATAGGAGGTAAGTGAGACACTTTGCCAACGGAACAAGACATTTTACATTTAAAAAAAGGAAAAAACAATTGCATTGTCTTTATTCAAGTGCATTTTATCTAATTATCTTATTGTAAGAGTAAAAAAACTAATGCCATTGGCAGATCAGATTATTTACTATTACCTCAAAATAAGAGTAAATGCACTTAATTTGAGACATTTTTACTTATTTCTGGGTCGTTTTTGCAGTGCAGCGACTAGAGTTGATCCCAGGGAACATTGCAGCTAGCTTAAACAGCGCAGCCATTTATTCACAGCAATTGCTTAAAAGGGAAACCAGAATATTTACTTTCTAAAAATTGACAGCTGAATGCACCATTAAGACGCATCAGTAATGAGTCGTTATTTGACTCTCAGAGATTAAAACTTTTCTTTAAAATGATGAGTGCATAAAACTTACGACACGCTATTAGAGACAGGCCAGACACTTTTTTTTTATATTTCGAGAATAGAGTCGTAACATAATGAGAATAAAGTCATAACGAGAATAGTGAGAATAGTACGGGACTAAAGTCGTAAAACTACAAGAATAAAGCTGTAACATTGTTTGAATAAAGTAAAATTATGAGAATAAAGTCTTAAAATTACGGAAATAAAGCCATAATATTATGAGAATAAAGTTGCATTTCACAACTCCTACTAAAAGCCCTTTCTTCCCTAAAATGAGGAATGTGGAGCATCATGGGAAGTTCTACTTTAGCATCGGTTTGATAAATCAGGAAATCTTTTAGCAGCAGCATCAAACTGGGCAGGAGGTCAAAGTGGACTCTGGTTGCTGATTGGTGGAGCTGGTCGACCGTCATCTGATGGGCGGAGCTCCAAGCTTTTTTTCTGAAATGGACTGTTGTATGATGACCTTATTCTCATTATATTACAACTTTATTTTCAAAATACACATTTTTTTTTAAATCTCTAGCCTAGCCCTAATACTCCGCCGTATAAAACTGACCTGTAATAAAATGAATTCTGATAAGTTATTGAGCATCATCCTTCCCCCAGTGATATATTTATTTTTATATTCAGAGAAAATCCCGTTTTTTCATCTGTTTTAAAAGTCTTCAGTCAAAGCCAGTGATCTGCAACCTTCAACGTCCAAAGAGACGCTCCTTCTCAGTCCAGCAAAATAAAACATTTTTAGATCACGGAAATGTTGTGAGTGGCTAAAAGAGACCATCATGTAAAAAAATAATTAATAAATAAAAATCGATGCAAGAAAATTTGTTTTCATTTATTAAAAAGATCCACTTTTTTGTTGTTTTTTAGGTTTGAAAGGATTCCTCAGCAACCTGCAGAGCTTCTATAGTGGCTCCTATAACTATGGCTGCAGATGACAGATATATAAGGATGATATTAGTTTGACGGTTAATCTTTTTTTTCTTGCATTGAGGAGGAAAGTGAGACAATTTTCCAATGGAACAAGACAAATTATATTTAAAATAAGAAAAAAGTGCATATTTTCTAATTACTTTATAACTAAAATCCTCATTCCATTGGTAGATCATCTTATTTACCTCCTCATATTAAAGGTAAATACACTTAAATTAAGAAACTTCTACTTGAAGTGCAGATAAGACCCTAATAAACCTTCAATGTTTCCTATGAAACTATGAAAAATGTAACTATTATAGTTTGAACTAAAATGTTATCTTTTTTTTTAAACCTAAAGAAAACTAAAATTCAGATCGGTGAAAATTACAAGAATAAAGTCATAAAATAAAGAAAACGAAAAGTCAGATCTGTGAAAATGAAAACAAAGTTTCTTGCATACCGAAAACAAAGTCTTAATCTAGAAATGTTTTTATTTAAAAAAAAATGTTCTGTGAGATATTGATATTTGAGGCAAACTGTGTGACGAAGGATTGTTGCGTCCAACTGAATGACAAATAAAATAAATCTATAAAAAAAAAAAATAAGGGAGCAGAGATTTAAATGGAGCCAAGGCAAAAGTTCAACTGAAGGAACTCATTGCTCTCCTACATCCAGCCAATCAGCTTTTAACCACGCCTCCAAGGAAAGCCAATCAGCATCCAAAGTTCATCTTAAAAGGCCTCCGATCCGCACCTGTCTGCTCCTGTGTGCAGGAGGTGGATGCGCTGTGACCTCATTCAGTTGACCCCGTTTCCTCCCCCCTCCTCCACCTTCGTAGCTAAAGCTTCATCAGAGCGTCATTCCTCCTGGACTCTTACTGCCTTCCCTGTCTCATCCTAACCGGTCCAGCAGAAGACTGCCATGTTTAGCCTGGTTCTGCCAGGTTTCTTCCCAACGGGGAGTTTTTCCTCTCCACTGTCGCTTCATGCTTGCTCATCATGGACAGGTTCTCTCAACCTGTGTTATCCAACTGGACTTCCACCTTCCAGGTCCCTGATTGAAGCTCTAGTATCAGCTCACGCAGTCCACTGGATCTCCCCATAAAGCTCAGCAGACCGTCTCCCTAACCAGCAGTCTACAGACTGACCAACTCCATCTATCTCCACTGCACTTTACTCCTGTTCATGCAGCGGATCGATTGGGCCTGATTTCCTTAATAGTTTGGGGATCAGAGCTTCTATTCTTCTTTTTCTATGTCTGCTTGAACCCCTGTCGGCCTCAGCAGATGGCTCGCTTACACGGAGTTTTGATTCTGCTGGAGGTTTCTTCCTGTTCAAAGGGGGTTTTCCTCTCCACCGTCTCTGCATGCATGCTTGGTGCTGATGCAACTCAATATCTTCTGTCTCCACCTGCTCATCTAAGAGGAGAGAATCCTTTAAGTTAGTAACTAAACCTTTAATCTGACGGGATAATTTGGCTGGATTTTCTCTGGAAACTGACCTAATATGATGTAAATTAGTAGCCTGATAAGCCAGACTAAATGTGAGATTAAATGTTTAATCTAGTCTGGCCTCAATGAATGAGACATCGGAAGATTGTTGATGAGAACAACCCGTTGTTTTTCAAACCATGTCTGTGCCTATTGGCCAACGCTCTGACCAATGAGAGCCACTGGCTGTGAAGCGTGACAGGAAGCTGGTGGGGGAGTGGAAACAAACAGCCTGTCGGTAAAACGGCGAATACGTTTCAGCGAAAACCCCAAAGTCTGATCCTTCCAGAACGGATTCCAAAGCTGAGTCAAAAATCAGCATCAGAGCCAGCGGTCCTTCACACACGACTATGCAGACAGAAGGCCGCTGCAGACGGGCTAACGTTAGCCCTGGCTACTGTTAGCCTCGGAGCTCCGCTGGTTGCCGCGGTCCTCTCAACTTTGGAAATAGTTTTTTTTAAATTATGAATTAAATCGATAAATGGACCATATAGTGACGCTTTAAAGTATAATATCCTCGCCTCAAATGATATTAAAACGTACTTTTATTGACCAACAGCAACAGAAAGAGAACTTTTAACTTTCAGTGGAGCGCTGCATTGAAAGCTGCTGCTGCCGCAGTGCATGCTACTGTTCAACAGTTGTTTCAGTCTTCCTTGTTGTGCTTCGTCACGCCCTCAAAACCCCGCCCACTTTGCATTAAGACATTCAAAACACATCTCTGCGTTGTTCTAGGGCCTGGGGCATTGATCGAGGCTAGACCTCTGCAGGCAAAAATGATTTGGGTGGAGCTAGTTTACTAGGCTAGTGAATTAGCGCTATCAAAATAAACTGAATTAAATTGAAGAGTGCAGGTGTGTTAAAATGATCACACTGCAAAAAATAGAAATCTAAATAAGTCATTTTTTTTCTTAAAATAAATGCATTTTGTATTGAATTGAGGAGGGAAGTAAGACACTGCAAATGGAACAAGACAATTTACATTAACAATAAGAAAAATCAGTCGCATTGTCTTATTTCAAGTGTATTTCATCTAATTATCTTATTTTAAGAGTAAAAATAATCATCCCATTGGCAGATCATCGTATTTACTTCCTCAATTTAAGAGTAAATACATTTAATTTATGGAAATCTTTCTTTATTTCTGGATGGTTTTTGCAGGGCAGTTTCGGACATTGAGATGGTCAGGCTTTCTGAATATTGGTAATCGGCCAGAAAACAGCCATCGGTGCACCTTTAATAAAAAAAAAAATTGTGGAACCTTTAAGGTCGTTCTTCGGCACAAGTTAAGAGCAGATATTCAATTAAAAATTTATCAATATCTGCAGGATTTTTATCTTTATATTTAAGAGTAAGCAGTGATTCTGCGTCAGTTTTAAAGGTCACAGGCTGCAGAGCCCCGGTCTGACCTCACATCCCAGGAGATCAGGAGAAGAAGGACACTTACTGTGAATTATCTTCGTCTCCAGACAGACTCCAGTCATCATAGGAGCCCTGCTGACAGAAACACGGCTTTCAGTCACATTAATGAACTTTAAAAAACACGTCATCCGTAGCAGGAGTATCAGAAGGCATTACCAGGTCAGGGTAAGGCTCTGTGACTTTCCTCACTGGCCGTCCAAACTTTATCTGGTCGACTGCAAAAAAGAACATGGAGTCAATTCGATTCAGAAGTTTTTATTCAGTGCCATTTTGACCCTGATACCTGGCTGTGCAGAATCGGCCGATACCATCTGTTTGAAATTGATGTGTGTTTATATATGAAGAACTGCAGACTACCTGGATGTAAAATAATTGCCATCATGGCTTCATGTCAAGCTGCTACCTACCTTTATGAAGCAGGAAACAGACTAGGGGTGTAAATAATAATGGTTTTGTATCGATGCATCGCTCCAACAGCCGACGCTCTGATGCATCGATACGTCTGCAAGAGAATCGATTCATGTTTTTTTTTTACTCCGGTCTATTTTTATCCATTTGCTCCTGGGCGTAATTCTCCCTCCCATCCTGCGGTGGCGCTAAACCTCGCTTCCTGGTTATCCTCTTAGAGCAGTGTGTTGCAGTGAGCTTGACTCAGATATTTTTGATTTATGCTCAGTATTGAAGCGTGGTCTGTGCTACGCGCTGTGGGTCTAGATACGGCCGAGGCGGCGAGGAAGTGGGGGCGAGTTTAGTCCGACGACGGAGGGACATGAGGGCCAAAAAGAGCGGAGATCCAGGTGGAAAAAGGGTCCCAGCGTTCTCGCGCACCTCGCTCTTCTAGCGGGTCAAACTTCACGAGTTTTGCACTTTGCATTGCACTCATTGCACTGATTTTGTACAAATTGTACAAACATTGTCTAGCCTGTAAGGTTAAAAAAACAAAAAAAACAATCGAATGGTATCGTGGTGTATTCTTGAGCATCGAAAATAATCGAATCGTTGGGTCAAGAAATCGATACTGAATCGAATCGCCATGATGGATGTGATTTACACTCCTAAAAAAGACTAAAACAAAGTGAATCCAGTAGAACTTTTTATTGCCTACCTGGAATGGGTGACAATGGTTGAAGAAACTTTTGGCTCTAAAATGGTATCGGTGCCCTATTTGTTGGTACTCGCCGATACCGATGCCACCATTTTAGTGCTGGATCGGTATCAGTATCGGTGCAACATTACTTGTAACCCAAGTGGGATTTCACCCAAAAAAAAATCTGAATTGAGCATTAAGGCCTGCAGTGTCAACATAGCCTCAGTCACTTAGAAGCCACCAGTTAGCGCCATTACTAACTACAGCTGCTGCCACTAATTATCCAAAAGTCCCTTTGCTGTCAGAATATAAACTAATCGCTCTGCTTATATGTGTTTCCAGAAGTTTGTTACTATACCTCTTCCTATCATTCAGCCTTACTGGAAACACAGTAGCTTCTTGCTAGTCAAACCAAAGTCTGACCTTCTGGACAGCTGCAGGCCACGTCTGACCTTCTGGACAGCTGCAGGCTGTGTCTGACCTTCTAGACAGCTGCAGGCCACGTCTGACCTTCTGGACAGCTGCAGGCTGTGCCTGACCTTTTGGACAGCTGCAGGCCACGTCTGACCTTCTGGACAGCTGCAGGGCGTGCCTGACCTTCTGGACAGCTGCAGGCCACGTCTGACCTTCTGGACAGCTGCAGGCCACGTCTGACCTTCTGACCTTCTGGACAGCTGCAGGCCGTGCCTGACCTTCTGGACAGCTGCAGGCCACGTCTGACCTTCTGGACAGCTGCAGGCCGTTCCTGACCTTCTGGACAGCTGCAGGCCACGTCTGACCTTCTGGACAGCTGCAGGCCGTGCCTGACCTTCTGGACATATGCAGGCCGTGCCTGACCTTCTGGACATATGCAGGCCGTGCCTGACCTTCTGGACATATGCAGGCCGTGCCTGACCTTCTGGACAGCTGCAGGCCACGTCTGACCTTCTGGACAGCTGCAGGCCACGTCTGACCTTCTGGACAGCAGCAGAGCACTTCTAACCTTCTGGACAGCTGCAGGCCGTGCCTGACCTTCTGGACATATGCAGGCCGTGCCTGACCTTCTGGACATATGCAGGCCACGTCTGACCTTCTGGACATATGCAGGCCACGTCTGACCTTCTGGACAGCTGCAGGCCGTGCCTGACCTTCTGGACATATGCAGGCCGTGCCTGACCTTCTGGACATATGCAGGCCACGTCTGACCTTCTGGACAGCTGCAGGCCGTGCCTGACCTTCTGGACATATGCAGGCCGTGCCTGACCTTCTGGACATATGCAGGCCACGTCTGACCTTCTGGACATATGCAGGCCACGTCTGACCTTCTGGACAGCTGCAGGCCGTGTCTGACCTTCTGGACAGCTGCAGGCTGTGCCTGACCTTCTGGACAGCTGCAGGCTGTGCCTGACCTTCTGGACATATGCAGGCCGTGCCTGACCTTCTGGACATATGCAGGCCA
The DNA here is from genome assembly GCA_030533445.1 of Cyprinodon diabolis. NCBI lineage: Eukaryota > Metazoa > Chordata > Actinopteri > Cyprinodontiformes > Cyprinodontidae > Cyprinodon > Cyprinodon diabolis. The sequence continues at coordinate 3,489,252 of CM060075.1, read as the reverse complement.
CGTCTGACCTTCTGGACAGCAGCAGGCCACGTCTGACCTTCTGGACAGCTGCAGGCCGTGCCTGACCTAATGGACATATGCAGGCCACGTCTGACCTTCTGGACAGCTGCAGGCTGTGCCTGACCTTCTGGACAGCTGCAGGCTGTGCCTGACCTTCTGGACATATGCAGGCCGTGCCTGACCTTCTGGACATATGCAGGCCACGTCTGACCTTCTGGACAGCAGCAGGCCACGTCTGACCTTCTGGACAGCTGCAGGCCGTGCCTGACCTTCTGGACAGCTACAGGCCACGTCTGACCTTCTGAACAGCTGCAGGCCACGTCTGACCTTCTCGACATATGCAGGCCACGTCTGGCCTTCTGGTTAGCTCCAAGCCGTGCCTGACCATCACTGCAGGTTCATCACTGCAGATCTGTTCTGCAGATTAGAGCACTGTCTAATCCTCTCTCAACACTGAAGTCTAGCCTGGGGCTGTCGGTTACTCTGGTTCAGGTCTGCCTCTGCCTGAACTCTCACTTAGTCCCACTAATTCTGAGGACCTGCCTGCCCCTTTCTGCAAAATCCTCAGCCTTTTCAATAAAACCTTAAAACTTCATAAAGTGTCGGCTTAATTTACCAGGTTCTACATGCTAGACATAACATTTGATGTAGCTAATTAGCGGAAAATGTTCAGTTCTGATGACTTATTCAGGTTTACAGTGCAGGACTTCACTCTACTTTATAGACTGGAGCTTGGAGCTGATGTTAATAAATTGACATGAAAATGAAAGTTACATTTTTTTACATTTTAAACAACATAATAATTGTCCTTCTGAGCAGGCCTGCTGTCCACCGCCTCACCACATGCTGCACTAGCTCAGTTCGTTATTGACTTTCATTATTTCAGGCTTTGCAGTGGAGACCTTATTGGTAAGTCTGAGGTACAGGTGTTTGAGGTTGATGTGCGAACGCACGCAGAGGAAGCTGAGGCCAACACCAGGAGGAAACATGACGAGGCGATGGCTAAGGTGAGAGGTCAGTCTGTTACAGCAGTAGAACCCGGTAGAGTGAAGTCACTCGGGGAGTATATAGAAGTAATTGTGTGTCTGTTGAACACCAGGCATGTTTTCAGTGCCATCCTCTGACGCAGCCTTCGTCCCACACACAGAGTAGTTACAGGGCAGCGGCGGCTGGACTGAGAGCCCGTTGTGCTGCTTCAAAAATATGCCTCATACTACTCTGGATCCGGGGGGGGGGCTCAGGCTAGACAATAGAGCGCCTTTTTAGCATCTGAGAGCAACATTCAGAGGAATTCCTCATTCTTCACTAAAGCACCACCGTCGAGTCTACCTTCACATATCTATAGGAAATCAAACTGAAAATATTAATTTAGCCCAAAGTATTCCATCCCCTGACAGATTAAAACCTACTTTCACGTTATTTAAAAAGAGCAGCTTTTGAAAAATAACATCTGTGATTTTACGTTAATTAACCAGAGCAAACCGAGTATGTTTTAGTCAGGTTATTTAAAGACGTAGGGAAATCATATTTGAATTTAAATCATTCTGGCTTAAACATGTATAAATATGCTCTTTATCAGACCATATTGTCCCAAAAGTAAAAAAAAACTCTATTTAAAAAAATTCCCTCTTAAAATCTTATCTTATCTTCTGCAGGCCAGTTAGTTCTACGTCAGCCTGAACACCTAAATTCAGCCAATCATATATCAACGGTCATCTGTCAATCAAATGTTTTCGGTCATAGCATCTTGATTCATATGTCGCAGCTAATATACGCAACGGTTGAAACCAGAATCCTGTCCTTTCCCATTGAGTTGCGTCCCAGTGTCCACGGGGATGGACGTCTGTGTCTTCGGCAGGCGTAGAGCTAACAGAACTGGCAGCGTTGCGAGGCAAGGGCTCAAACATGTACGGCTGGAAGCCTTCTACACCAAACCAAGCTTCTGCCGCCCTGGCGTCCTCTTCCACAACATCTTCGTCCCCGCTTTCCTCCTCTAGATAAAAAATGGATGACGGAGGAGACTCATCCACGACCTCCGACACTAAACTCTCCTCCTCTTGCATGTTTCCGCTGTCCATAGCGTTCCTTGACAGCGTCGTTTCTAAGTCACCAATTTAGTGCTACTTGGTCCCAATGGAATTTCCCATTGGGAACCTGCTAGCACTAAGATGCTAACTGGTTAGCATGATGCTTCCCACAAACCGGCTACAACCAAAGTTGCTTGCGAACCTTCCTCCACAACAATCCCGCCCCCTGGATAATCGACCAATCACATTCACTTTATTCACTCGTGTAAAGTCGGCCACCACTCGGGAGAATTCGGAAATGCGACGGTTGCAGCAGCCGCTTCCCTACGACTTTAATAATTGAAGACTTCCAAGCTGTTCAGATTAGATCACGGCTAACACCCTAATCAGTCGCTCCCTCCACATATCCTCTGCCGAGACTCTACTGGGGCGGCTCTAAGTCATAAATTCCCATCCAAATTGATATTTTACAAGATTACTTTAAGCCTAAATATTGGTGATTCTCAGTCATCCAGGTCATAGTCATTCCAAAAAAGTTAAAAATCAATCCACTGGACTTTGTTTCCAGGTTTGAAGACGTTTCTCTTCCATCCAGGAAGATTTTCAATCCAAAATGTCAGAAATAGCGTTTAGTTCCAGGTTTTATCCAGCAGCCCAACAAAGCCTGGTTTTAGTTTAGAAAACATGCAAATAGAAACGGATGAACGGGTCCCCCCCTTTGGAATGGGGGTCGTTTGGCTTCTTTGTTAGCCTGTAGTACCTGAAACCTGCCTATGAAAGGGGGGTTCCCTTTCAGAGACATAGACTAAGCTCCCTTTATTATTATTTAAATAAAAAACAGTTTTCTAAAATAATAGGTCCACAAAACATCTAATGTGAGACAGAACAAAATGTTGTTTTTTTATTTCTCTGGAAAAAAAATCATTTTAAATGGTTACTTTATAAATTTTGATACGTTGGAAATATATAGATATTGGCTTTCTATTACCATGCCAACAGGTAAAGCCGGAGATACACTGTATGATTTTTTTTTTGCCCTTTTCGGCCCGATTCTCCATTTGTGCAAGAATTTTCCGATCGTACCGAACTTCCAGCCTGATGGTGCGTAGTGTAGTGTACAGGGGATAACGAGGGGCAGTCAGCCTCTAACGTCCACCTCCCCATCAGGAATTGTAAGGTCGGCAGAAAATCAAACATGTTTGAAATTCAGTCGGCCGTCATAAAGATAAAGAGACGTGTTAAGAGTGTGTGTGATAAACTCACATTGTTCTTCAGAAACGGTCCTCTCCACAGGCAAACGTTTCCCTGCTGACTGAATCTTGTCTGGAGCCTCGTCCCCAATCTGTGCAGCAGTGGAGAGCAAACCTTTAACCAGTGTGGTATAAAGTACTGAAACCTCAGAGTCAAGTAAAAGTAAAAGTACCTCTCCAAAATATGACTTTGGTAAAAGTCCAAGTCACTGACTGAAATGTTACTTGAGTAAAAGTCTTAAAGTATCTGAAACGGCTCGTACTTTAGTATAAGAATTACTGTAAAAATAGATGTACTCAAGTAATGTAATGAAAATTAAAGACATTGTTTTACATTTTGGTAAACTTTGAAGGTTAAATTGACTTAAAATAATATAAACAACCAAGTGTAGGATATATTTAGACTGGCTTTGCCAATCAGGCGTATTCTATTGGTGTTGGTGAATGAGCCCAGGAAAGACCTGACTTTGTAGTCAGTGGGGGGGGGATCAAAACACGTTTCTCTCGCTCGTTTTTTTTTTTTTTTTACTTAGTAACTAAACCATACATTGAAAATGTATCAGAGTAAAAGTATGCAATTAAGTTTGTAAATGTAGTGAAGTGAAAGTTCTCAAAAAATGTATACTCTTGGAAAGTATAAAGGTATAAAGTACTCCAAAATATACATAAGTACAGTAGTGAAGTATTTTTACTTCGTTACTATACAACACTGCCTTTAACTACCAGCCTGAGGACAGTGGAGGAGATTTATTTTAAAGCTGTGCTAAGTAACTTTTAGCCACTTGGGGCGCTAGACCAGTAAATTCCAGGTATCGTGGAGCTCAGACTGACCTAAAGCCAGAGGTGTAAAAGTATTCATGTTTATTACTCCAGTAGAAGTATGAATCCTACTGATTAAAACACTTTTACAGAAGTTAGAGGATCAACTTCAGTAAAAGTGTAAAAGTACCATTTTTAAAACTGCTTAAAGTAAAAGTAAAGCAGTAAAAACTATTAACGACAGAAGCTTTACTGCACTACCCTATTCTCTACAATTCTGGATGATAACTTCATTTTAGTTTTATAACTAATGGTAACAGCGTCACATTTAACTTTGCTTCATCTTTAAAAAAATATCTATTTTGGTATGTGGTGAGCAACAAGTTGGGGCAGCACCGAGTCCAACCACAAAGAAATAAATTGTCTGGATGAAACTAATTATTTAGATGGTTTTTATTTTTGTTTAAATACCAAAAGGGCGGAATTAGAAAGAGCTTAAATGAAACAAAACTAACGAGTCTGGTTTCTAAAATGTGACGAGTGGAAGAAAAAAGTAGTAGTAATAATTATTCTAGTAAAGTATAGATAGCCAACATTTCTTACTGAAGTAAGGCAACAAAGCATTTGGACTTTGTTACTTGACACCTCTTCCTAAAGCGCCGCTCTAGCAGGGTCGGAGCTAAATGGGGGCCCAGAGGTGGTCATGGCCACCCTTAGCCAATCAATGGTCAATGTCACTAGCTGATCCGTCCAGTAAGCACGACCCGTCCTGGGCATGCACAAGCACATATACATCTGCTAGTCCATAAATAATGTAATTACAGTGCTAAAATTACTTATTTCTATCTTTAAGTCACCAAAGAACGATAATACACATCTTTAAAAAATGTTTTATGACTTTTGTGAGGCAATTTTAAAGCCTCACGTTAAACTGCGTCTCTGACGTCATCATGGGACATTCTCAGAGCAGTCCGGCTAAATCTCATTAAACCATTTTAGTTGTTTCTTTCTTTAGATTAAGGACTATATACCAGAATGTTAACACGAAAGGAAAACATAAAACTCAAAAAGACTAGATTTATGTTTAAATCCAAAGCTGAAAAGTTAGCACAAGGAAGTAACGTAGGATTTCCGGTGCAGATCGGGAACAGAGAGATAAAACAGAAAGGATTTTGAGCCAGTTATTTTCTCAGGAAATACATTATTAAGCTTTAACACATTATAGTTTAGCACTTTTACTATTTTTGAGGAGGGTAAAATGTCAATTGGATCTTTTTAACAAAATAAAACAACATGCTAGCAGCAGGTATGGGGGAGAACAAATGTCCTGAATTCACACATTTTGTCATTTATTTGCCGCATTAAAGCTGCTGAACCAATGAAGAGACTGAGCTCAACTCCTGCAGAGCTGAAATAAAGAGCTGATGAAGCTCCAACTTTCAGTAGAAGCTCTTACTGCTGCGAGCTAACAAGCTAACGGGGGCTAGCATTCTGCTTCGTCCCGACTCCAGGAGCTAAATGTAGAGCTCCCCCTACAGGTTTGGTGAGAGACAGTTCATTAGATACCAGCGGCTTATAGCCCGGATGCAGCTTATTTATATACGGTTCCCGCTTTTTCAAAAAATCTAATGGCCGTGGCTTATAGTGAGGTGTGCTCTTTAGTATGGAAAACATGGTAGATTTTGCGTTATATGGGGTAAAGAGAGATTTATCCAAGTATAATATAATTTCATTGAAATCAAGGATAAATAGCTACTTCAATAATAACCAGCAAGGGACCAGCCGAGGACAAGCCAAGGACCAGCGAAGGACCATCCAGGGACCAGCCAAGGACCAGCCAGGGACTAGCCAGGGACAAGCCAAGGACCAGCGAAGGACCATCCAGGGACCAGCCAAGGACCAGCCAAGGACCAGCCAGGGACTAGCCAGGGACCAGCCAAGGACCAGCCAAGGACCAGCCAAGGACCAGCCAGGGACTAGCCAGGGACCAGCCAGGGACAAACCAGGGACCAGCCAAGGACCAGCCAAGAACCAGCCAAGGACCAGCCAGGGACTAGCCAGGGACTAGCCAGGGACTAGCCAGGGACCAGCCAGGGACCAGCCAGGGACAAGCCAGGGACAAGCCAGGGACAAGCCAGGGACCAGCCAAGGACCAGCCAGGGAATAGCCAGGGAATAGCCAGGGACCAGCCAGGGACAAGCCAGGGACAAGCCAGGGACCAGCCAAGGATCAGCCAGAGACCAGCCAGGGACCAGCCAGGGACAAGCCAGGGACCACCCAAAGGACAAGCCAGGGACCAGCCAGGGACAAGCCAAGGACCAGCCAGGGACCAGCCAAGGACCAGCCAAGGACTAGCCAAGGACCAGCCAGGGACCAGCCAGGGACCAGCCAAGGACCAGCCAGGGACCAGCCAAGGAAAAGCCAAGGAAAAGCCAAGGACCAGCCAGGGACAAGCCAAGGACCAGCCAGGGATCAGCCAGGGACCAGCCAGGGACCAGCCAAGGGCCAGCCAAGGACCAGCCAGGGACCAGCCAGGGACAAGCCAAGGACCAGCCAGGGACAAGCCAAGGACCAGCCAGGGACCAGCCAGGGACCAGCCAAGGGCCAGCCAAGGACCAGCCAGGGACTAGCCAGGGACTAGTCAGGGACCAGCCAGGGACCAGCCAAGGACCAGCCAGAGACCAGCCAGGGACCAGCCAGGGACAAGCCAGGGACAAGCCAGGGACTAGCCAAGGACCAGCCAGGGACCAGCCAGGGACCAGCCAGGGACCAGCCAGGGACCAGCCAAGGACCAGCCAGGGACCAGCCAGGGACAAGCCAGGGACAAGCCAAGGACCAGCCAAGGACCAGCCAGGGACCAGCCAGGGACCAGCCAGGGACCAGCCAGGGACCAGCCAGGGACCAGCCAGGGACAAGCCAGGGACCAGCCAGGGACCCATCAAGGAAAGTGGGGAAATTTTGAATGGCTACTGCTGTACCTTTAATTTAGAAGGCATGGGTGTTTAGATAGATGTCTATTCATAGCAAAGGCTGTAGGAAAGTATAGTATGTTTTTATTTAGAAAATACGGACGTTGTCCTCGTTCATTTTCTTGTTGAAGAAGCGTAGATTGACCCTGAGGTTCTGCCGCCTATCTGCTTTTGGCAATAGATTAGGTATTGCAAATATTAAACAAATATTAAGCTCCAGGTTACATGATTCATTCAGCGACAGTTTTTGAGAATGGCAGATGGAACATCCATATGCACCATCTGCTATTTATTGACTTTAAAAATAATTTCTACATCTCAGAATCAAATGTTATGCAGTGCTGCTTTAAACTTGCAGATTTAAATGGTCTAATATGCTGCTTTATAGACTCCATGTGTCCTTCACTGTACTGCTAAGATGTATAACAGTACCTCTGTTGATAAGTGCATGCCATAATGTCTTTGACTAAACATTTTTTAAATATTTGATGGATTACAGTCACTGTTGAAGTGATGTTGAAGTCTAATTAATGGCATTTGGCTGCTCCTTCATCCGCCTGAGTCACTGACCTCCAGCTCGCTGTCATCCATGCTGTGTGGGACGGAGCTGTGCAGCTCTGGGTTGTTGGCCAGGTCCAGCAGCTCGATGATCAGGTTCCGGGTCAGCAGCTGGGTCACAAACGGATGCTGAAAAAACGACCAGAAGGTTTGCTGATTTCTCTGGAATCGCTCCAGTGAGGATAGACTGTATCCGATGCTCAAAGAGCTGCTTTTACGAGATCATTACTAAAAATATTCAACATTAGATTCTTACAGCAATTCTCAAACTAACTCTAGCAGAATAAATTATTATAAAAACACAAAAATGTGTAATCCAAGTCCTTATTGCATCTTTAATTTAAGTAAATACCATCTAAACTTATTTCTCTCTAGAAAAACAATATCTTTTCTACATGAAAAAGCTAAAATTAAGCATATGGATATTACACCCCCTTTTTAAAAGAACTTATGGAGCTAAATTGGGGGAATAAAGTTTGTCCAAAAAATAGTTTTAAGGTAAAAAAAAATACAGTTGAAACCGAAAACAAACATACGGAAGAGGATTAGGGCCACTGAAAAAAAAAAAAGTTAACTGATTTTTAAATTTTACTTCAGTTTAGTATAGGAAAAAAGTCAGAATTCAGAGAAAAAAGTCAGAATTCAGAATGTTAAACTGAAATAAAATTAAAAAATCAGTTAACTTTATTTTTTTTTCAGTGGCCCTAATCCTCTTCCGTACAAACATAACTCACTGAATAGTATTTTTTTATATATACAAAGAAAAGGTTAAAATCTGAAAAGCATAGAAAACAAAAAAGAGATTTGAAACTGAAAATAAATTAACACTAAAAAAAGATCAAAAAACATTTTAGTAACATTTAGAGTTTCAAATCTTTTCCTTTTCGACATTTCTTCTCCGTTAGATTTTTTTTTATTTTATTTTTACTGATACTTCAGTTTGCAAATATTTCTTTTCAGCTTCATAAAACATCCTTGGGGATTTGTTTTTCCGGCACTAATTTAGCGCCATACAAATCCTGGTTCATTAGACTGTCTCAAAGGCAAGGCAAGGCAAAGCAAATTTATGTGTATGGCACAATTACGTACAAAGACAATGCAGAGTGCTTTACATGAATAAAATATAGGAAAATAAAACAGAATCAAAGCAGGTAGGAAAAAAATAAAAAATGCAGAAACAAAAAAGAATAATAAAAACAGTTGGACTAAAGAAAATACCATCTAACCTGCAGAAGAGTCTCAGCTGAGGGCCTCTTCCGGGGATTTTTATTGAGAGCCATCTTCACAAAGCTGTGGAAACCTGCAGACCTGCAAAGAGAGGAGGATGAAGAAGAACAGAAAAATATCCGTTTAATAGATCGCCGACTCCAAAGCATTGTGCTTGAGCAAAATTAATTTATCTGTATCCCAGAACTATCGCAATATAGATTTAATCTGCTATTGGCTTTATGGTTTTCATTAATCTTTCCCAGATATGCTTCTGATTTTGCTGCACTGAAGGAATCCACATGTTTAGAAAGTCTCCCCGACACAGTTCCCTGAACTTATACTGATATGAATCTAAATGTTTAATTTTTATTAATGTGACCTTTAGTCTAGTTCTTTTCTATTTAAGTTCCATTCCTCAGTTAATTGTTATTGGTTAATTCATTATTTTTAAATATTAAAGGGATCATAACCTGCTATTTAACTTCTACAATCCTTCTGAGATTGTCCTTAACTTTTTGGGAAAAAACAGTTAAAAAGAGCTCATTGAAACCCATATTTATCCCCCGTTTTCTCTGCTTTGTGTTTTATGTGGATGTAGCATTAGCAATGCTAGCAATAAGCCATGGTTGGTTTCCCATCATTTTCTCATCTTTGATAAAACAGCTAGAAGGTTGCAATAGCAGAAATACTTAGCGACTGGCTGCTGGTCAGTCCCTGATGGCTGGAAGAGAGATGGTGATAGCAAGGCGGGCTAATGCTACCATAGTGATAGCAAATCTGGCTAATGTTAGCATGGTGATAGCAAGGCTGGCTAATTCTAGCATGATAGCAAAGCTGGCTAATGTTAGCATGATGATAGCAAGGCAGGCTAATGCTAGCATGGTAATAGCAAGGCTGGCTAATTCTAGCATGGGGATAGCAAGGCTGGCTAATTCTAGCATGGTGATAGCAAAGCTGGCTAATGTTAGCATGGTGATAGCAAGGCGCGCTAATGCTAGCATAGTGATAGCAAAACTGGCTAATGCTAGCATGGTGATAGCAAGGTGGGCTAATGCTAGCATGGCGATTGCAAAGCAGGCTAATGCTAGCATGGTGATAGCAAGGCTGGCTAATTCTAGCATGGTGATAGCAAGACGGGATAATATAAGCTTGGAGATAGCAAGGTGCACAAATGCTAGCCGGGTGATAGCAAAGCTGCCTAATGTTAGAATGGTGATAGCAAGGCTGGCGAATGCTAGCATAGTGATAGCAAAGCTGGCTAATCCTAGCATGGTGATAGCAAGGCTGGCTTATCCTAGCATGGTGATAGCAATATGGGATAATATGAGCATGGAGATAGCAAGGAGTGCTAATGCTAGCATGGTGATAGCAAAGCAGGCTAATCCTAGCATGGTGATAGCAAGGCTGGCTAATCCTAGCATGGTCATAGCAATATGGGATAATATGAGCATGGTGACAGCAAGGCAGGCTAACGCTAGCATGGTGATAGCAAGGCAGGCTAATCCTAGCATGGTGATAGCAAGGCTGGCTAATCCTTGCATGGTGATAGCCATATGGGATAATATGAGCATGGTAATAGCAAGGCTGGCTAATTCTAGCATGGTGATAGCAAGGCTGGCTACTTCTAGCATGGTGATAGCAAAGCTGGCTAATGTTAGCATGGTGATAGCAAGGCGGGCTAATGCTAGCATAGTGATAGCAAAGCTGGCTAATGCTAGCATGGTGATAGCAAGGTGGGCTAATGCTAGCATGGTGATTGCAAAGCAGGCTAATGCTAGCATGGTGATAGCAAGGCTGGCTAATTCTAGCATGGTGATAGCAAGACGGGATAATATAAGCTTGGAGATAGCAAGGTGCACAAATGCTAGCCGGGTGATAGCAAAGCTGCCTAATGTTAGAATGGTGATAGCAAGGCTGGCGAATGCTAGCATAGTGATAGCAAAGCTGGCTAATCCTAGCATGGTGATAGCAAGGCTGGCTTATCCTAGCATGGTGATAGCAATATGGGATAATATGAGCATGGAGATAGCAAGGAGTGCTAATGCTAGCATGGTGATAGCAAAGCAGGCTAATCCTAGCATGGTGATAGCAAGGCTGGCTAATCCTAGCATGGTCATAGCAATATGGGATAATATGAGCATGGTGACAGCAAGGCAGGCTAACGCTAGCATGGTGATAGCAAGGCAGGCTAATCCTAGCATGGTGATAGCAAGGCTGGCTAATCCTAGCATGGTGATAGCAAGGCTGGCTAATCCTAGCATGGTGATAGCCATATGGGATAATATGAGCATGGAAATAGCAAGGAGCACTAATGCTAGCATGGTGATAGCAAAGCAGGCTAATCCTAGCATGGTGATAGCAAGGCTGTCAAATGCTAGCTCAGTGATAGCAAAACTGGCTAATCCTAGCATGGTGATAGCAAGGCAGGCTAATCCTAGCATGGTGATAGCAAGGCTGGCTAATCCTAGCATGGTCATAGCAATATGGGATAATATGAGCATGGTGACAGCAAGGCAGGCTAACGCTAGCATGGTGATAGCAAGGCAGGCTAATATTAGCATGGTGATAGCAAGACGGGACAATATAAGCATGGAGACAGCAAGAAAATCCCTCTGGCGGTACTCAGAGGGATTTTCAAGCAGCCCTTCAATACTCACCACTTGGCTTTTTCCTTCAGCTTTGGAGGCTGGAAGCTGCTCTTGGACATCAACATCAGCGCTCTGAAACATTCATCAGAGGGCAGAAAATCACCTTTAAATTGTCCTTATATGGACTGAAAGCGATCAGACATTTCCTGCTGAGTCAGAGCGCCTGTCGCTGACTCACCTCATCGGGTGGAGGTCAAACATGGGCGGCTGGAGCTCGGCCAACTCGATGGCGGTGATGCCAACAGCCCAGATGTCACACAAGTGGTTGTAGCCGCCCTTCTTCTCCACTGCGGCCACCTCCGGAGCCATCCTGCACAGGAAAGGATCAAACACTTCAGCTCATAAAGTCTGATGTTTCACTCATCCTGTAGTAGCATGAAGTCACCAGCAGGACATCCGCCGGGTTTGATGTCAGAAAGTGGAAAAAACAGGGAGATTAATCTCTCTATTCAGTGATTCTAAACTCTTTATTAGCTAGGCAACACGGAGCCAAGAGAAAAAAATACATAGCAGAGATAATCTCCTTATAGAAACCCTTATAAAACCACGCAAATCATATAAATGAAATAAATCAGAGCGTGCGTTTTAACCTCACCAGCATCTGGACCAATCGCAGCACGGCGTTCAAACATTCAAAAGAATCTGACTGCAGCTGATTGTAGTTAACAGGTAAATAAACGGGTTATGGCTCTAAGGGTTTGGGGACCAAAATCCTCATAGTGTCCAACACTGGATCAAGAAACAATTGTTTGCAGGAGGGGTCCAGGCCAAGGGCCCCAAAACTGATGCGAGATGGAGCGGGGACCCCCTAATTATATATATTCTATGAAATAGCGTTCTATCAAACTGCTCCTATAGTCACTCTGTTACCGATGGAGTAATGTAACTAAAGTAATCCCTCCCTGGGATTATTAAAGTATTTCTGATTCCTGGTTGATGGGACAGGTGTTGTGAATGAAACGGTGTCCACCTTGAAAGAGCTCCTGTGTGTCTCTGAATGTGAGCATTGATGACTGAAAGACATCTGCCTCCATTTATCTGTTTGCTGCAGTCTGTTGAATTCATGTTCATATGGATTTAAAGACATTTCAATTAGTGGAAAAAAATGCAGGAGGGAATATAAAAAAAGTCTACTCAACCAAAACTTTTGCAACCCCCATGCAGTACCTCTGGGGAACCCCTAGGGGTCACGAACCCCCTGTTGAAGATCTCCAGTTTACAGCAAGAAGATACGCCAACATCTAGGCTACGTTCAGACCGCATGCAGCAGGAGAAGCTAAAACACGCGTGCTGCTGCATTTTAGATGCTTGTCCAGCTGTAGTTCTGACGCCAAGATGAAGCATCTTTGCTGCTCTAGCTGCACGGTGGTAAAGTGGGTCTGATGCTCGGTGGGCGGAGCTACCCTCTCCTTTCTCTGCCTGGATTGGAACAATGGCAGCTATATTAGCTGTGATCAGCGGGTAGAAAGTAGTTAGAATCTATGTTGAAGTGAGAAAGTCCTCCTGAAAACATGGTCTGTGCAGTCAGTTCATCCAGATTACCATCCTGCCTTCAAAGATTATTTCTCTGTGGGAGCCGCTCAGACCCCCACATACCGGCGCTGCGCTGTCACTGGGAATCCCCAGCAGCAGCTGCCTCAGGCCCGCTCGCCTCTTGGGGGTTTTCCCCTCCTGTTTGTGGCGGCTGGAAGTAGATGTTAGCGTTTTTCAGGTCTGTGCTACAAACTGCAGGCAGCAGGATAATAAAAGCCAACATATTCTGCCGGCAGGTTTCTACATTTGAAGTTAAATTAGGCGTTAATAAACTGTTTCAGAGGAGTGATCATAGCGCTCTGCATCAGCAGTGCTGTGTCTTACTCCCTGCCAGTTCCCAGATCAGCTTCTCTGATTGGTTGATGAGGCGCATCAATTTACTTTTGCCGGCGCCTTTTTGGAAACACAGGAAGGAGCAATCAGCTAAGTGAGCTTAGTGCTTGGAAAAAATCTTTCATTCCTTTAGAGACAGCATGAAAAGTCAGCTGAGTACAAAACATAGAGAGGAAAACAAGAAGAAAAGGGACAAGAAGAGAGGGACACAACCTAGAACAGATCATGGATGTCTATTCTATTAACATTTCTCTATCTGTAGAATGGGTCTGCTTTATGTGTTGTCTTCTCCATTCAGAGGACCCCTGCCTGTCTTTGCCTAGGGCCCCACATTTCCTAAATCTGCCCCTGCATGCGGGACACTTGAGTTGTATGAATGCAGTTCACACAGTAGATCACATATAACTGGCATATATGTGGAAATGTGAAAGACCAAGCAGAAAAATGTAACAATTTAACAAACAAAAAAAAGGCATAAAGGCCTTCTATTCTAGGCGTGCAACTGCACGCTTTGATTTTTGTTGACAACAACTATGCGTCGCTTAACATACGTCACGCACTCCGTTGCTCTTATTGGTTGTAGGTCTATCTATTGAGTGCAGAGGCATTTTTTTTCCTTGTTCGTTCGAAACACGCCCCATAATCACAGCTCTATGGAGCAGCATCAGACTCATTCTGACTAGAATTGAGTAGGACTACGTCAGACTAGCCGCCCCAGCCACCCACCCAATGATCCTAATTAACTAATTAATTAATTATTATAATTTATTTTTATATATATATATATATATATATACACTCACCGTCCACTTTATTAGGTACCCCATGCTAGTAACGGGTTGCCTTCAGAACTGCCTCAATTCTTGGTGGCATAGATTCATCAAGGTGCTGGAAGCATTCCTCAGGGAGTTTGGTCCATATTGACATGATGGCATCACACAGTTGCCGCAGATTTGTCGGCTGCACATCCATGATGCGAATCTCCCGTTCCACCACATCCCAAAGATGCTCTATTGGATTGAGATCTGGTGACTGTGGAGGCCATTTGAGTACAGTGAACTCATTGTCATGTTCAAGAAACCAGTCTGAGATGATTCCAGCTTTATGACATGGCGCATTATCCTGCTGAAAGTAGCCATCAGAAGTTGGGTACATTGAGGTCATAAAGAGATGGACATGGTCAGCAACAATACTCAGGTAGGCTGTGGCGTTGCAACGATGCTCAATTGGTACCAAGGGGCCCAAAGAGTGCCAAGAAAATATTCCCCACACCATGACACCACCACCACCAGCCTGAACCGTTGATACAAGGCAGGATGGATCCATGCTTTCATGTTGTAGACGCCAAATTCTGACGCTACCATCCAAATGTTGCAGCAGAAATCGAGACTCATCAGACCAGGCAACGTTTTTCCAATCTTCTATTGTCCAATTTCGATGAGCTTGTGCAAATTGTAGCCTCAGTTTCCTGTTCTTAGCTGAAAGGAGTGGCACCCGGTGTGGTCTTCTGCTGCTGTAGCCCATCTGCCTCAAAGTTCGACGTACTGTGCGTTCAGAGATGCTCTTCTGCCCACCTTGGTTGTAACGGGTGGTTATTTGAGTCACTGTTGCCCTTCTATCAGCTCCAACCAGTCTGGCCATTCTCCTCTGACCTCTGGCATCAACAAGGCATTTCCGCCCACAGAACTGCCGCTCACAGGATGATTTTTCTTTTTCGGACCATTCTCTGTAAACCCTAGAGATGGTTGTGCGTGAAAATCCCAGTAGATCAGCAGTTTCTTAAATACTCAGACCAGCCTACTGTCAGCCTACTGTCGAAAAAAAAACGAGCCACTTGTGCCATAAAAAATACATACAAATAAATAAATAGTTTAATTTTAAATTAACATTTTAAATGTTTTGAATATAATATGTAATAATATGTATTTATTTTTAGTCCGATTGGTGACGTATTTCCGCCCTTGGATGCAAAAATCTTTGCCCATTGACTTTCGTTAAAAGTTGTACATGCGCAGCAGCTCCTTTGCAATACAGAAGGATAAGAGAGAGAAAGAGAGCGAAAAATGGCACAAGAATCGTCCTTTCCTAGAACCTGGTTTAGCTCCAAGGCTAGGCTAACTGCATGCAGCGAGGCTTTATTCTGCTTCCCCTGCCTCCTTTTCCAAACGTCAGGATCTGAGCCAGCATGGATAAAGACAGCTAGGACTGATTTAAAGCACTTTGCAGAACATTTTAGAATGATGATTTTAGTTGTTGGCTGTCATGATCTTGGCACTGATGACTGGCTGAATTACTAATTTCATTCACCTGTCTACCTCTGCCCGTTTTCTCATCAATGCTCATCTGATCCACCTGCTCCTGCCTCTATCTAAGGCGCTTGCATCCAGAAATAAAAGCCAGATTCTACTTGTTCTCTCTAGCCAGTGGTGAGAGTTTTTAGAGTTCCTTGGTGTTTCTGATTTCCTGATCCTGACCTGTTCTGCCTCTCAGCCACTGAGCCTGCTGATTGAAAGCACTTTTTAGAAAAGGCAAAGAAGAAACAACAATCTGGGATTCACATAGAAAATAATAGAATATAGTCTACATTTTCTAGATGTTTATTAATCTGCATAGTTGCTCTTAAATAAATACATTCTCAGAAAATTTTAAGTTTTTATATATTAAACAAACATAAAGTTGACTAATAGCTTCTCCATAATTAAACAGGTAAATTATTGTTTCCATGCAAAACACAGATTTACCTTCACAGCCTCAGAAGGGCAAGATTTATGAACAAAAAGTAAACCTGGAGTTTTTATAATGTTAGTTGTTGCTGCCATTCATATAAATATACTGGTGTGATAACTTAGTATATGTTTGACTGGTTTTTGATATATGTCTATTTTGAATGTTTGGGTCGACTCACCAGTAGGGAGTTCCAATGAAAGACTTCCTCTTGGCCACTGAAGCACTGATCTCTGCTGCTACTCCAAAGTCGGCTACGGAGGGAGAGAAGAACAAGCGTGAGGCTAAAACTAATACTGACATGTATGTGTGTGTGTTTCTGTTTCTGCATCAGGGAAAGGACCATTTCCTGATTCAGCCTCAAAGTTAAGGCCATTTGGGACAAAGATTTTACAATTAATAATCAATGTCAGATCTCAGGCTACACATACTGACAGCTTTATTAAGAGGAACATGTTTATTTTATTGGCTTCTATCTATGTTCAAATTAAACAGAAAATGTCCATCCATCCATTTTCTGTCACGCTTTATCCCAGCTAAGTTGGCGAGGGGTGAGAGGCGGGTCCCACCCTGGACAGGTCTCCAGTCCATCACAGGGCAACAGGGAGACAAAAAACCATTCACACTCACACCTAAGGAGAATTTAGAGAAGCCAATTAACCCAACAGTCATGTTTTTGGACTGTGGGAGGAAGCCAGAGTACCCGGAGAGAACCCACGCATGCTCAGGGAGAACATGCAAACTCCATAGATGTAGAAAGAGTCCAGTCTTGGAATGGAACCCAGAACCTTCTTGCTGCAAGGCAGCAGTGCTAGCCACTACTCCACTGAGCAGCTAAAACTGAAAATGTAATTTATTTTAATGTTCAACCTGTAACCAATCGCTTTTTTGTTTGTTATGTTTGAACTATTTTTTGAAATTTATTTATCTATTTTTTTTTTTTTTACTATTTCTCAATTGTCTGAAATACATTCATTTCATTCATAGTTTAGAACTAATTTTTTTTTTTTTTAAGTTAGTGATAAAACTAAGTAGGCCTACTTTTCATCATTTTTTACGACGGAGTATTAGGGCCAGGCTATAGATAATTTTTTTCTTCTATTTCTAGAATAAAGTCGTAACATTACGAGATTAAGTTGCAATGAGAATAGTCATAAAAATACGAGAATAAAGTCGTAACATTACAACAATAAAGTCGTAACACTATGAGAATAAAGTCATAAAATTACAAGATTAAGTCGCAACGAGAATAGCCATAAAATTACGAGAATAAAGTCGTAGCATTACAAGAATAAAGTCGTAAAATTACAAGAATGAAGTCATAACATTACGAGAATAAAGTCGTAGCATTACAAGAATGAATTCATAACATTACGAGAATAAATTCGTAAAATTACGAGAATAAAGCTGTAAAATTACGAGATTAAGTCACAATGAGAATAGTCATAAAATTAAGAGAATAAAGTCGTAACATTATGACAATAAAGTTGTAACATTACCAGAATAAAGTCGTAAAATTACGAGAATAGTCGTAACATTATGGGAATAAAGCCGTAAAATTACAAGAATGAAGTCATAACATTACGAGAATAAAGTCGCAGCATTACAAGAATGAAGTCGTAACATTACGGGAACAAAGCCGTAAAATTACGAGAATAAAGCTGTAAAATTACGAGAATAAAGCTGTAAAATTACGAGATTAAGTCGCAATGAGAATAGTCATAAAATTAAGATAATAAAGTCGTAACATTACGACAATAAAGTTGTAACATTATGAGAATAAAGTCATAAAATTACGAGAATAAAGCTGTAAAATTACGAGATTAAGTCGCAATGAGAATAGTCATAAAATTAAGAGAATAAAGTCGTAACATTATGACAATAAAGTTGTAACATTACCAGAATAAAGTCGTAAAATTACGAGAATAGTCGTAACATTACGGGAATAAAGCCGTAAAATTACAAGAATGAAGTCATAACATTACGAGAATAAAGTCGTAGCATTACAAGAATGAAGTCGTAACATTACGGGAACAAAGCCGTAAAATTACGAGAATAAAACTGTAAAATTACGAGAATAAAGCTGTAAAATTACGAGATTAAGTCGCAATGAGAATAGTCATAAAATTAAGATAATAAAGTCGTAACATTACGACAATAAAGTTGTAACATTATGAGAATAAAGTCATAACATTACAAGATTAAGTCGCAACGAGAATAGCCATAAAATTACGAGAATAAAGTCGTAGCATTACAAGAATAAAGTCGTAAAATTACAAGAATGAAGTCATAACATTACGAGAATAAAGTCATAGCATTACAAGAATGAATTCATAACATTACGAGAATAAATTCGTAAAATTATGAGAATAAAGCTGTAAAATTACGAGAATAAAGCTGTAAAATTACGAGATTAAGTCGCAATGAGAATAGTCATAAAATTAAGATAATAAAGTCGTAACATTACGACAATAAAGTTGTAACATTATGAGAATAAAGTCATAACATTACAAGATTAAGTCGCAACGAGAATAGCCATAAAATTACGAGAATAAAGTCGTAGCATTACAAGAATAAAGTCGTAAAATTACAAGAATGAAGTCATAACATTACGAGAAAAAAGTCGTAGCATTACAAGAATGAAGTCGTAACATTACGAGAATAAAGTCGTAAGATTACGAGAATAGTCGTAACATTACGGGAATAAAGCCGTAAAATTACAAGAATGAAGTCGTAACATTACGGGAATAAAGCCGTAAAATTACGAGAATAAAGTCGTAAAATTACAAGAATAGAGTCGCAACAGTATGAAAATAAAGTCGTAAAATTATGAGAAGAAATTCGTAAAATTACGAGGAACAATTTATATTTTATGACAACTTCTATCAGAAGCCCTTTCTTCCCTAAAATGAGGAATGTGGAGCATCATGGGAAGTTCTACTTTAGCATCAGTTTGACAAATCAGGAAATCTTTTAGCAGCAGCATCAAACTGGGCAGGAGGTCAAAGTGGACTCTGGTTGCTGATTGGTGGAGCTGGTCTGACATCATCTGATGGGCGGAGCTCCAAGCTTTCTTTCTGAAACGGGTTGATGAATGATGACTTTATTCTCATAATTTTATGACTTTATTCTCGTAATGTTACGGCTTTATTCCCAAAATGGAAGAAAAAAAAATCTGTAGCCTGGCTCTAATACTAATTCGTATTAATTTTAATTTTCCATAAAGCGCTGGAGGATTTTTCCACAGAACAAAGACTTTGCTTGCAAGCCAGCCGTCCCTGAAGTGCGGACATTTAGCTGCTCCTCACATGCGAGTAGAGCTCAGGTTAAAGTAAGGGTAGTGGTTAAATTTATTGTCAGGGTAAGGGAATAGAAAGGGTTAAAAACGACTGTCCTCACCCCCTTTAGCAAGATGAGAATGTGGTTGTGATGACGGCGTGTAACATAGATCACTCACCCAGTTTGATGTCGCCTCGTTCGGTCAAAAGGATGTTAGCTCCCTAGAAAACACATATAGATTTACATTTTATAAAGGATTCGCACAGCTAGACCTTAACTTATCACTCTGCCAAGGAATAACAGACAAGCTCCACCTTTATGTCTCTGTGCATTTTGCCCGTTTCATGCAAGTGATGCAGACCCTGAAAGAGAAGGCAGAGGGTCATTTAGATGGACTCCATCCCATTTCTTTCTTATTAATTATCATTCCTGGCAGATCGACTCATCAGGGTAGTACTATAAATAACTCTCTTACATTTTGCAGGAACTAACATCATTTCTCACCCTCTCACTGTTCTTCTCTCTGGAGGCTAATCTGAGTCTGAATCTGGGAAGAAATATCTCCTCCTTTGTAAAATATCACAGCACTCATTCAAGAACAAGAAGGAGCGGCCATATTTGGGTGGCCATGATGCATATCCAACCCAGTGATGAGCAGGTATCAAATGTGTCGTTTTACAATGAGGCGGCACTTTTGACGAGCTGAGCAGCTGTGTGTACGAATCCCAAATTTACAAGTTGAAAATGAAAAAGAGAGATCATATCTCTCCTATCCTGGCTTCTCTTCATTGGCTTCCTGTTAAATCCAGAATAGAATTTAAAATCCTCCTTCTCACATATAAAGCCTTAAATGGCCAAGCTCCATCTGATATCAGAGATCTGATTGTTCCTTATGTTCCTAACAGAGCACTTCGCTCTCAATCTGCAGGTTTACTAGTGGTTCCTAGAATTTCTAAAAGTAGAATGGGAGGCAGATCTTTTAGTTATCAGGCTCCTCTCCTGTGGAACCAACTACCAGTTTTAGTCCGTGAGGCAGACACCCTGTCTACTTTTAAGGCTAGGCTTAAAACTTTCCTTTTTGATAAAGCTTCTAGTTAGAGTGGCTCAGGTTATCCTGATCTATCTCTATAGTTCTGCTGCTATAGGCTTAGACTGCTGGAGGACATAGGGACCCCTTTTTCATCATTCTGCTTCATTCTATCTCTATTCTCCCACTCTGCAGAATCTGTTAGTTCAATCTCTAACGTTCTGCTCTCTCTGCTTTGCAGATGGCCGCTCACACTGAGCCTGGTTCTGCTGGAGGTTTCTTCCTGTTCAAAGGGAGTTTTTACTCTCCACTGTCGCTACAAGCATGCTTAGTGTGAGGGATTGCTGAAGAGTCAATGAGTCGAAGAAATCAGCTGGTTTTCCTTAGATAGAAAACTTTGAATCAATCTGACTGGATGATCTGGTTGAATTGTAAAGAACCTTGAGATGACTTGGTGTGAATTGGCGCTATAGAAATAAACTGAATGAACTGACGAGTTCCAATCCCCTAATAAAAGTTTAACTCTCCTACCAGTAGATGGCAGTAATGCAACTGAAGGTTGCTAGCAAAACGCCTCCTCATAAGACCAAAGCTGAGCCGTCAATCAATTGTTATAACACCATAATTTAGCAAAGATACAACAATATAACACGGTTCTGTTTTGGTTTTCTTCGTCTCGTTTAAGGAAATAAACTCGTAGCTATCGCCTTTAAACTGAAGCGAAACGCTGATACCAGCAGATTTAATCTGCAACAGTTTTACCTCAAACAAGTCTTACCTGGAGTGTCTCCCTGCAGACGAAGGCAATCTGCTTCTCCTTTAACGGACCCGTCACTGCAAACAGGTAGAGCCAGCAAACACTCTAAAGTCAAACTTTCTTTGACATCAGTTACGGTGAAAACGACACTACACTGCTAGCTGTTAGCTAGCTGCCATTGTTCAACCTGAATTGATTTTATTAAATAAAAAGTAGAACAAATTAAAACAAGCTTATTTATTTACAGAATAAGAAAAACATCACAGCAAAATCTGACTTAGTTAAATGAGAAGACATTAAAGTCAGGTACAGAAACTGAAGGAGTTTGGACCTTGGTACATGTCCTGAAGGGATCCTCCCCCGCAGTACTCCATACAGATCCACAGCTTGGTGTTCCTGTGGAGACACACCTCCATTAGAAAGGAAACTTATACTCCTTGTTCACTTCAATGGCCTAAAAAACGCTGTTCTGTCAACTCAGCATACCGCGTCAGCTCAGCATACCATGTCAGACCTAGCCTCGTGAGACCATCCTGATCTCGCGAGCTTTCAAGCTTTCACTTGCAGATCAGTCTGGAGACTCTCCGTTAAAGAAAATTTGGAGCCGTTCACCAAACGAACGTCCAATCAGCGTTGGCTTTGAGGCGGGTTGAGGTGTGACGCAACGAGAAGCGCGACAGTTCAGTCTGAAGAACATGGCGGCTTCAGCCGATGAAACTAGCGTTAGCGTGGCTATCGAGCAAGTTTTATCGGAATTACAGAGTATTTCTTCACTGAAAGAAGAGCAAAACACTGCTCTGGAGGCTTTTCTCAGAGGAAAAGATGTTTTTGCTCTTCTCCCGACTGGTTTCAGCAAGAGTTTGATCTATCAATTGGCTCCTCTCGTCGTCGCTCTGTTAGTACATCATATGCTTCGTTGATCTGATTGGTTTATTTGGCCCGTCTATCACCAACATAGGCCAATCAGCTAACCAGTATTTTCGCCCCTTCCCAGAATTACTTCAATGGAAGGTTTCCAGATGGATATGCGGAGCAAATCCATCTGGCGGAGTCAGGTTATGTCAGACCAGCATACCCTTAGTAATACGAGCATGATCGTTATTAGCGGTTATCAGTCCCATAGAATGGCTTCAGATTGTTCCAGCAGGCTCATTAAGTTATTAATCCCAAAGTAATTTCTTTCCCCCTGCAGAATTCATATATTTATGTGTACCTGAAAAATAACTTCAGTGTGTTAAATGTGGAAGTTATGTCCCCCTGAAGGCTGCTGCGCCTCGGAACTTCCCTACCGGTTCTTTTCCTGGGAGCAAGTTATTTACTACTCTTAACTCAAGCTGGTTAAAACCATATAAAAAAGGACTATAAAACAGGAGTGAAAAAGTAACAGAGTTTATTCCAGGTCAGGTCGTTACAGGACAGAGAAAATGCTTGGAGCTTGCACAGCTGTTGGCTCAAAAAAACGTCTGCGAGCGTCCGGTAAAGATTGAGCCCCGAACAAGGTCATCTCCTGCTTCTTATACCTCATGAGTCCATGTGTTGCATCAGGTGGAAGCTTAGCTGTCCGTAACAGAAACTGACACGCCATCCATGCCCTGACCTATATGCATCTTGCCTCTATGCCCAAGAATGTCGTTCATATTAAACAAACTAAAAAGAAATAAATCTCATATCTTGTCAGCTGGGTTGTAGAATCCTCTCCCTATAAATATTTAATTCTCTGTGATTATTCTTTAATAAGATCCTCAGCTTATTAAAGCTAACGGACGTGCAATGTTTGTTTTTTAAAGTTAATGTGTGTAACAAAGCTAGCGAAGGATTTTTTTTGTTGTTTTATGCACAAAACTACAAAAACCCGACTAAATCGTGAAATAAAACAGTGTGCTTGGCTGTAAGGAGAGCGGAGACGGAGGAAACTATGTAATGCGTATTACTAAGGGTATGCTGGCCTGACGCAGTATGCCGAGCTGACAGAACATCGGACCGGAGCAAATAGTCATCCCATGTGGATCACTTTGTTATGATTGTTAATTGCTAATACAAGGGAGCTCTGTGATTGGTTGCAAACCATCCCCTGTATAAAAAAAATGCATTTGTGTATCAAGGCACATAAGGAGAGTCTCAAAAATCCACAAATGCAGTGAAGTTTAAAGACCGCTGGTACTTTGTAGTTTCATTTATGATTATTTATGGAACAGAAATACTTTGGTGAATGATGTGCTGGGCACGTGTGAAACTTATATGCTTGCGTGAATCGTGCTCTGTTTGTGTGGAGCTTATCCTGTGCATCTATGAATCAGATATATGTATTTGTGAAAATTGAGATTGTTTTAGTTCCTTACAGATCTGGGTTGACACACTAGTTTACGTGATACCAATGAACGCAACGTACGGACTTCCACACATCGCACTAGTCGCTTCTCCTCTAACAAGCAGAAACAACTCCGTTTCCATGCGATAAACATGGATGGCTTCTTTCCATGTTGCTCTCCATTGTTTACTTTCCTGATGTCTGTCGCACTGGTGACATCATCATTATCTAACCCAGCGGGAGGACAGAGGCCACGCAGCTGCCAGCGAGGGCTTAGACCAGCCTTTTTTTACCAGTGGGAAGGGAGCTAAATGCTAATTATTAGTAGATTGGTAACCCCGCCTCCTGCTCTCCTCTATCTTGTCTGCTGTCATGATTCATGCAGCTATTATTTCATCCAAATGAAAAATGGAGAACAGATAAGCAGATCATGGCTTGTCTACAGTGAAAAGAAGGACTGGGTTATTTACTTTGGCCTTTTTGGAAACACAGGAAGGAGCAATCAGCTAAGTGAGCTTAGTGCTTGGAAAAAATCTTTCATTCCTTTAGAGACAGCATGAAAAGTCAGCTGAGTACAAAACATAGAGAGGAAAACAAGAAGAAAAGGACAAAACCTATCTCTATAATGGGTTTGTTTTATGTGTTGTCTTCTCAGTTCAGAGGGCCCCCTGCCTGTCTTTGCCTAGGGCCCCAAATTTCCTAAATCAGCCTCTGCTGCAGAGGAGGGGATGATTAAAGGATCCATTTAAAGGTTTATTGTTAAATCTTGTTAAAGGAGATCATAAAGTGAACAGGCTAACCTGTGATAGCTGCCGAAGTAGGACACAATGTTTTTGTGCTTGCACTCCTTCATCATGGTGATCTCCTGCTGAATGGATGTGATGTCATCACCTGCACAGAAATACATCTTATAGAGCGTCTGCATCGTAAACTCAGGAAGGATCTCATACCAACAGGAAAAGAATTACAGAGCCGAAATCGCAGGCCTGCACTCAAAGGCTCGGGTAGAAATGTATTCCCAACCTTTCTATGGTCCAGAGAGATTCAGGTAAACATTTTCTGTGGTTTTCTATTAGAGCCTGAAACGTCTGACCTCAGCAAATTGTCAATAAATACTGAAATAATAAGCATCAGCACTTCAGATAACGCTGTATAGTGAGGAAATCTAGTGGTAGAAAAACCTGCAGTGGTTGAAATGCTCTGAGTTCAAATCAACCCAAAGTGAATCTTACATGTGTTGTTCTATAGCAAACCTTTGGATTTACCTCGACTACAGAGAACAGCTGCAAAATACATCCTGTATGTACCAGTTAATCTGCAGGACAAACGATCTGGAAACCCCACCCCCCCCCCCCCAAATTCATAAAAACAAACTTGATGATTTAGACCAGCTTATGCCTGATGTACGAAAAATCTGGCAAAAACGCTGGCATACGTTGGATAAGTTATTGGTACGTTTTCTATAAGTTATGAGCACCCTGAAACACGCTGGAACACGTCTACATACGGCAAGTATGGCGGGAAATTTTTAACATACCTTAAAATTTCCCGCTGGGCCATAAGTTATAGGTAAGTTATCCGATTGTTGAGATACATTAAGTGAAAGTTACTCATAAATTGTGGCGTCTAGCTTATCCAAAACCTTTGAGTAACTTATGCGTAACTTATCATGAACTTCTCTCCAACACATATCAACGTATCTGACGTGTTCCAGACTGGTTCTGCTGGAGGTTTCTTCCTGTTCAAAGGGAGTTTTTCCTCTCCACTGTCGCTACAAGCATGCTTAGTGTGAGGGATTGCTGAAGAGTCAATGAGTCGATGCAATCAGCTGGTTTTCCTTAGATAGAAAACTTTGAATCAATCTGACTGGATGATCTGGTGAACTGGAAAGTGACCTGAGATGACATGATGTGAATTGGAGCTATAGAAATAAACTGAATAGAATTAAAGCCATCTCCAGCGGCTCTAGAGGAATTCGTTGCTCATACTGATTAATGGAGGAGATTACTTGAATTTCCTTCTCCTCTCTCTTCTCTTGCTCTATGTTGCCTCCTTATTAACTCCACTGGGACTTATGGAAGTAAAAAAAGTCTAATTTTAGCTTTACATTTTAATAAGCAGCTCCCAGGTGGAAAAAAAAATCAAACTAGCTAGGGTTTCTATGGTTACACGACGTGGAAAAAGTCATAAAAAAGTGCAATACATTTTAAAAAAGCTTTAAGCTGCACATCATCCAACACCAGAGGTAAAACATTATAAAAATAAAAACAAAAGAGGGAAACCTTTAAAAATATATATATCAGAATCAAGCTAGCAGAGTTACTTCTACATGCTTGTGTTTGAAACTGAGGAAACTGAGGTGGGCACAGATTATAACACAGTAGGCACCAGTAACAGTTTCAAGGAAATGAAAGCCTGTAGAAAATAAAACCTGAGTGAGAAAACAAGATGCATCTTTGCTGTTTGCGAGTTGCTGCCTGATAACTAAATCCACCTATAAACTGCAGCCCTGACCGCCTCTGTAGCAGTATGACATAATGCTTAATGTCATCTGGCTTCTAACCTGCAGGATACAGGTGGGTCAGGTCTGGAAAGATGCAACAGCCTTAGAGAAACAGCTGTTTCAGTTCAGGAAGATTAATGGATCGGCCCCAAACAGTCTGAATGAACGCCTGCAATGATTGGACTGACTGCAGTTTAGCCCTGGCTGCTGCATGTCTACCGGATCCGTCCCGGAAGCACGATCCGTCCTGGAAGCACGATCCGTCCTGCCCATGTGCGGACAGATATACATCCGGGTTTCCATAGATAATGTAATTATGGTACTAAAACTACGTATTTATATCCTTACCTCACTCAACAATGCTAATACAGATCTGTTAAAAAATGTTCTATGGCTTTTGTGAGACAATTTTGATGCTTTTTACATTTTCTTTGTTAAACTGCGTCTCTGACGTCACCATGGGTCATGCTCAGAGCAGAATAAATATGATCAAACCATGTTTATCTGCATTTTAGTTGTTTCTTTCTTTAGATTATATAGCATAAGGTTAAAACACAACAATAACATAAAACTCAAAAAGACTAGATCTATGTTTAAATCCAAAGATGAAAAAGTTAGCGATCGGAAGTAGCGTAGGATCCCATTTCTAGTGCAGATCGGGAAGAGATGAGTGAAAAACAGAAAGAATTTTAAGGCATTTCTTTTTGTTAGGAAATACATTATTAATGTTTAACACATGATATTGTGGTACGTTTACTATTTTTGGGGGAGGGAAAACATCCTTTAGGTATTTTTAACTAAATAAAATATAGGATGACCCCGATGTATATCTTGATGCGCATGCACCTTCAGCTCATTTGCGGATGCGCATCCAGATATACGTACATCCAGGTCGTTCCTCGCAGAACCGATCCTTCTTTCAGGTCAGATCGGGTTGTGACACTGCAGACGGGCTAAAGTTAGCCCTGGTTGCTGCAGACCAGCTAACGTTAGCCCTGGCTGCTGCAGACCAGCTAACATTAGCCCTGGCTGCTGCAGATCAGCTAACATTAGCCCTGGCTGCTGCAGACGGGCTAAAGTTAGCCCTGGTTGCTGCAGACCAGCTAACGTTAGCCCTGGCTGCTGCAGACCAGCTAACATTAGCCCTGGCTGCTGCAGACGGGCTAACGTTAGCCCTGCCTGCTGCAGACGGGCTAACGTTAGCCCTGGCTGCTGCAGATCAGCTAACATTAGCCCTGGCTGCTGCAGACGGGCTAACGTTAGCCCTGCCTGCTGCAGACGGGCTAACGTTAGCCCTGGCTGCTGCGTACTAGGGATGAGACGGATGACGTTTTTCAAAAACGTACAAGTACACAGATTGAGAGACGGCCTTTATTTGTGACAACGATTTTGAAGCAACGGATCATCACTATTTCTATTTTGTACACACTGAAGCATTTTGGAAACACTTTCCGGTGTTTGCCGATCCGTCTCCATGACGATTAGAGTCGAACACATTGGTGTTTTTTTTTATTCAGTCTATTATTATTCGTTGGAAAAGTTTAAACCTGAGAAACATTTACACATCTGTGAACATTGAGACACGCATGCAAAAAACATTTGTCACTTGAAATACGTGAATATTTTTGAGACTAATTGAGCTCCATACTCCTGTTTCTGCAGGTTTCTCCTGATATTTAAACCACAAGGTGAACGTCACACACAGCTTCTCTGGTTTTAAAGAACCAATCGGCTTTATGATGCCTTTCAAGGATTCTTTAAGGACGTACATGAAGTCACATTCAGTCATGTGCTTGAAATGAACATTTAAACTCTTCAACCTACCAGGATCCAGCTTGACGATCTTAATGGCTGCCAGTTCAGACGTCTGGATGTTTCGAGCCTGAAAGGGAAGAAAAACGGGTTTTATAAAAGACAACAGGCAGGAAGAACTGTTGTAGTTGCAGCTCAGTCTTTAGCTTCTTTATCCTCAGTTTCCTCCTTCGTCAGCAGGACGGCTGCTTAACTCAGAAACTCAATCCTCCAAACAGTCGTGTCTCTGGACTGTGGGAGAAAGCCCGAGTACCCAGAAGGGATGCACACAGCAGCCGGAGAACAAACCACAGCACCATGCAGCCCGTTTATCAGTAAATCCAGTCTCCCTCTAACTGCAGCAGCTTTTGGGCTTCAAACAGCGGCGACTCTGAACCATTTTAGATCAGCAGACCTGTTGTTTAATTCATCAGCTCTTCCATAGATCCACTCTGTGTTTTCCTGCTTCTCTGAGGTTTATTACCAACCGAGAAATTCTGTGCATCATTTATACCAGGATTCTCACGTAGGACGGTCTGCTTTGTCTGCCGTACACTGCAAAAACTTTCTGAAATAACTGTGTTTACCCTTACGATGGAATATTAGGGCCAGGTTAGAGATTTAAAAATTTTTTTTTTAATTTTGAGAATAAAGTTGTAATAATAAAAGGAAAAAAATTGTAATATTACGAGAATGAAGTCTTAACTTTAGGAGAATAAAGTTGTAACATTACGATTATTAAGTCAGAATATTACTAGAATAAAGCTGAAAAATAACGAGCCACAACTGTGGTATGATGACTATCAGATGATGTCAGACCAGCTCCACCAATCAGCAACCAGAGTCCAGTTTGACATCCTGCCCAGTTTGATGCTGCTGCTAAAAGATTTACTGATTTGTCAAACTGATGCTAAAGTAGAACTTCCCATGATGCTCCACATTCCTCATTTTAGGGAAGAAAGGGCTTCTGATAGAAGTTGTCATAAAATATAAATTGTTCCTCGTAATTTTACGAATTTCTTCTCATAATTTTACGACTTTATTTTCATACTGTTGCGACTCTATTCTTGTAATTTTACGACTTTATTCTCATAATTTTACTTTATTCAAATAATATTACGGCTTTATTCTCGTAATTTTAAGACTTTATTCTCATAATTTTACTTTATTCAAATAATTTTACGACTTTATTCTCATAATTTTACTTTATTCAAATAATATTACGGCTTTATTCTCGTAATTTTAAGACTTTATTCTCACAATTTTACTTTATTCAAGTAATATTACGACTTTATTCTCATAATTTTACGACTTTATTCTCATAATTTTACTTTATTCAAATAATTTTACGACTTTATTCTCATAATTTTACTTTATTCAAATAATATTACGGCTTTATTCTCGTAATTTTAAGACTTTATTCTCATAATTTTACTTTATTCAAATAATTTTACGACTTTATTCTCATAATTTTACTTAATTCAAATAATATTACGACTTTATTCCCGTAATTTTAAGACTTTATTCTCAAAATAGAAGAAAAAAATTGATCTCTAGCCTGGCCTAATACTTTCCTAATAGGAAAATCAGATATTTTGCCAATGGAATGAGCATTTTTACTCTTAAAATAAGATAATTAGATAAAATGCACTTGAAATAAGAGGCTGCAATTGTTTTTCTTATTTTAAATGTAAATTTAGAATAAGAAATAAGAGGCTGCAATTGTTTTTCTTATTTTAAATGTAAATTTAAAATAAGAAATAAGAGGCTGCAATTGTTTTCTTATTTTAAATGTAAATTGTCTTGCTCCATTTTCAAAGTATCTCACTTATCCGCGCAATTAAAAACAAAATCCCTTATTTTCAGAAGAAAATACTTAGATTTACATTTTTTGCAGTGTAGCGCAGGACATTGATCAATTTATTACTAAAGTAATGTTTAGGCTCCTACCCTCCCATGGCTGTAATTTAATCACATGGAGAAAATGTTTCCCTCTGAGTGGAAATGATCACGTTTCTCTCTGCTGGAACTGGAAAAAGAAGGGCTTCATTTCCTCTGCTCCGTCTACATGGAAAATGCTGTTTCTTGCTCCTGTATGGAAGAAAAACTCTCGTTGGAATCTGCCTTTTTTGGACATCGTATTTTAAACACAGAATTTTTTTACACATTGAATTACTTACACTGAATTTTGTATCTAGTAAAAATTCAGCCACAAAAAAAATCAGCAGCAAAAAATGTGCCTGCAAAAAAATTTTATTTGCAACAAAATTCTGCTTCAAAAAATTTGCCTGCAAAAAAATTCAGCTGCAAATGTGTTGACCTTTTGGTGAACTCAAGCCAAAGCAATCTACACTTGATGCAGTCGAGCAGCTTCTAACCCTAACCCAGTTAAAAACTCAATGTGTAAAAAAAATCTGTTTAAAATATGTTGTTCAAAAAAAGGCAGATTCCAATGACACTGTTTTTCTTCCATACTCCTGAGACGGGATCTCTAAACTCTAATAGTTTCACTTAAAATTTACAGTTTTATCCTGGATTGTATGGAGTGAAGTTTGTTCCATTATTTTTGCAAGGACTGTGTTTGTAAATTGAAATGTAAAAGAAAAAAACCCACTAAACCCAGTAATGAATCTTTGAAAAACATCACAATTAAAAGAAAGGTTTAAAGAGTTTAAGATTTCAAAATTACAAATTTTACATTTTTTTGCTTTTTTTCAGTTTCAGTTTTTTCTAACACTGTTTTCCCATGGGCAGGAAGGCTTAGCTCCTGGGCAGTATTGCAAGTTAAATTTTAAAGGATTTGGTCAATTTAAAACAGCAAGATGATGGGAAAAAAAAGTAAAACTTGTTCAAACACATGTAGTTTGACTTCATCCATTTGTCTTATCCGAGCAAAACAGCGAAAATAAATTAGTAAACATGTTGGGATAGAACATTTTCTGTTACTCCTTAGATGCCAAGAGTCACTAATTAGCTAATTATTGGTGCAATCTTGAAGTGAATAACTCAGTATCCAAACCGGTCACTAAGAGGTTAATCTCTGAGCTCTCTAAAGCCTTCAGATCTTTTCTGAACCTGTGCAGGAGGCGTCGTGTTAACCTCAACCAGCCACCATGTGAAGTTTTCACAGTTTGTTGCGTTGGTAGGAAGTTGGGGGAGGGGAGGCGTGAGCGGGGCTACGGTTTAACCGACGGCGGCGCCTCTGTCATTTATGTAATCATCAAACGGCGTTGCATCTCTGATGGCATCACCAGTGGTAGACGTATGCTAAAAACAGCCGTACCGTCGCTGCTGCACTGCAGATAAGAAGATGCATAGAATGATGAATAATATGGAGATAAAACTGTCAGCTTTATGAAGCATGAAAGGAAGATAAATTAAAACAGATTGAGAGTAGTTGTACTTTATGTTTAATTTTTACTTTATTAATATTCTTGTCAGATTATCGCTCCTCTTTCCTTGAGGCAACTTCCTGGTGACTCTACTGACACCATTACTTTCTGTGATCTGGAGAAGATAAATATCGTCACTAGCCGCTCTGTAGCCTTGGATTATACAGGAAAGATTGGTTTTATAACACTAAAAAAATGATCTAAAAAAAGGGAAAACATTTTTTCAAATGTGTCCTTTATTGAGCAGGCTAATCATATTATCATGCTTTTAAAATAAGATCATTAGATATTATGCACCTCAGCTATTTTCGTCACTGTTTTTAAATATAAATCATCTTTGTTTAGTTGTTTAGTTGTCCTACTTAAAGGTTTAGTGGAGGACGTTGTTTTTCCGGGTGGATCATCTAAATAATTGGTCCTCCTACCTGTCAATCATTGTGGTGATATTTTCACGTAAGGCCGTCCTACACGCTCGTCCCCATTTTCCCTAAAGCCCGGCGTACACTGCGATTTTCGGGGCGATTTTCAAGTCGTGCGAGAATTTTCCAATCAGCCCGACTTTCAGCTTGATCGTGCGTGGTGAGTCGTGTAGTGTACAGGGGGTTACAAGCGGCGACTGGCTTTTCATGACCACCTCCCGATGAGGAATGGGAAGGTCGGGAAAATATAAAACATGTTTGATATTCTCCTGACCGTCGCGGGCAAATCACTCAGGGAGCAAACAAGGATTCTTCTCTTTATTCCTCCTCTCAGATGTAAACCCAGCAGCGTGGCAGGGATGCAATGAGTGAAATGCAGCTCCGTCTGCAAAATTGACAGACCGCAGCAGCCACACCTGCTCAGCCACGTCCAAGTACGCCATCACCCTTTCTTTCTAGGACCATCAGCACAAATTGCACAAATTGCCAAGGCAGCGAGGTTCACTATAGTGAGCTTATTATTCCCCTTCTATTTGTTTGGCTTCAGGATCGAGAGCTACAGAGCAGCTCCATCCCACTGTGGAGCTGAGTCCGACGCACTATTTAGTCGTGCAGTGTGAGAGGTAGATATGGAAGAGGATTAGGGCCACTGAAAAAAAAAAAAAAGTTAACTGACTTTTAAGACCCCTCTAGCACTTTTATCCAGAGCACCTTTTAATTTAATGGGGCGTCCTCCTTACATCCAATCCCGCTGTTTTATTTCCCAATCTAGTCAGGCTTATGTCATAGTTTTGTGCAAAAAAAGAACAAAATAAGTCCGTTACATACATTAGCTTTAAAAATAAACATTGTATGTCCGTTTGAAGAGGGTCTTTGAAACGAATGATCGACATTCAATGTTTATAAGTAGAGGATTCTACAACTGAGCTGACAGGATATGAGATTTATTTGTTTTTAGTTTGTTTAATATGAACGACCTGCGGATCATTTTATGTTTATTTATTTTTACATGAAAATCTACTGAAGTTATTTATCAGATACACATAAATAGATGAATTCTGCGGAGGGGAAAGGAATTAGTTTAAGGTTAGGATTAGGATTCACTCAATGACAACAACCTACTGAGCCTACTGGCACAATCTGAAGCCATATTATGGAACTGAAAACCACTAATAACGATAATGCGCCCACATGCGTATTACTAAGGGTATGCTGATCTGATGGGGTATGTTGATCTGATGGGGTATGCTGATCTGATGGGGTATGCTGATCTGATGGGGTATGTTGATCTGATGGGGTATGCTGATCTGATGGGGTATGCTGATCTGATGGGGTATGCTGATCTGATGGGGTATGTTGATCTGATGGGGTATGCTGATCTGATGGGGTATGTTGGTCTGATGGGGTTTGCTGATCTGATGGGGTATGCTGATCTGATGGGGTATGCTGGTCTGATGGGATATGCTGATCTGATGGGGTATGCTGATCTGATGGGGTATGTTGATCTGATGGGGTTTGCTGATCTGATGGGGTATGCTGATCTGATGGGGTATGCTGATCTGATGGGGTATGCTGGTCTGATGGGGTATGTTGATCTGATGGGGTTTGCTGATCTGATGGGGTATGCTGATCTGATGGGGTATGTTGATCTGATGGGGTTTGCTGATCTGATGGGATATGCTGATCTGATGGGGTATGCTGATCTGATGGGGTATGTTGGTCTGATGGGGTATGCTGATCTGGTGGGGTATGCTGATCTGATGGGGTATGCTGATCTGATGGGGTATGTTGATCTGATGGGGTATGCTGATCTGATGGGGTTTGCTGATCTGATGGGATATGCTGATCTGATGGGGTATGTTGGTCTGATGGGGTATGTTGGTCTGATGGGGTATGTTGATCTGATGGGGTTTGCTGATCTGATGGGGTATGCTGATCTGATGGGGTATGCTGATCTGATGGGGTTTGCTGATCTGATGGGATATGCTGATCTGATGGGGTATGTTGGTCTGATGGGGTATGTTGGTCTGATGGGGTATATTGATCTGATGGGGTTTGCTGATCTGATGGGGTATGTTGATCTGATGGGGTATGCTGATCTGATGGGGTATGCTGATCTGATGGGGTATGCTGATCTGATGGGGTTTGCTGATCTGATGGGATATGCTGATCTGATGGGGTATATTGATCTGATGGGGTATATTGATCTGATGGGGTATGTTGGTCTGATGGGGTATGCTGATCTGATGGGGTATGCTGGTCTGATGGGGTATATTGATCTGATGGGGTATGCTGGTCTGATGGGGTATGTTGGTCTGATGGGGTATGTTGGTCTGATGGGGTATGCTGATCTGATGGGGTATGCTGGTCTGATGGGGTATGATGATCTGATGGGGTATGTTGGTCTGATGGGGTTTGCTGATCTGATGGGGTATGCTGGTCTGATGGGGTATGTTGATCTGATGGGGTATGCTGATCTGGTGGGGTTTGCTGATCTGATGGGGTTTGCTGATCTGATGGGGTATGCTGATCTGATGGGGTATGCTGGTCTGATGGGGTATGTTGGTCTGATGGGGTATGCTTGTCTGATGGGGTATGCTGGTCTGACAGAAGAGCAGCCTCATTAGCGACACGATAATCTCTCACACTTGACAATAATTCTGCTGATTTATATGAAGCACTTTAAAAACAAAAATTTTAAATCATGAACTATTTAAGACGGGGACAATCTGGATAACATTTCATAGCTTCATAAATTAGAACAGAGGTATTGGAAGGGAAACATTTCCAATCCGTAGTAAATGTTTATATTATTTACAGAATAAAAGGTGAATAAATAATTACGTTTCCAAACACTAAATTTGATTTGATCTTCCTCCTCCTCCTCCTCACTAACAGGCTGATTTCTACTCCAGGCAGACATATGAGCTAAAGAAAAATCTGTTTCCCTCAACACAAGCTTTGGTCTGTGTGTTTTTCACTTCCTGTTTTCTTTCCTGTTCCACTTTAGAGCTTCCTGTTAGTACAGTAATAGTGATGTCACGAGAGGGTAGTGAAAAGCAGGCCTAAAATAAAACCCAGCGAGGCTCAGATAGACGCAGGAGAAGGAAGAGGAAACATCTCTGGACTTTTAGGCACCCAAACAGTCCATGAACCAGAGACGCTCAACCAGATGCTTTGAGTTTCTCTGGTTAAACACATGAGAACATTCAATATAATATATTCCAAAAATATTCCTGTTAAATCCAGAATAGAATTTAAAATCCTCCTTCTCACATATAAAGCCTTAAATGGCCAAGCTCCATCTGATATCAGAGATCTGATTGTTCCTTATGTTCCTAACAGAGCACTTCGCTCTCAATCTGCAGGTTTACTAGTGGTTCCTAGAATTTCTAAAAGTAGAATGGGAGGCAGATCTTTTAGTTATCAGGCTGCTCTCCTGTGGAACCAACTACCAGTTTTAGTCCGTGAGGCAGACACCCTGTCTACTTTTAAGGCTAGGCTTAAAACTTTCCTTTTTGATAAAGCTTCTAGTTAGAGTGGCTCAGGTTATCCTGAGCTATCTCTATAGTTCTGCTGCTATAGGCTTAGACTGCTGGAGGACATAGGGACCCCTTTTTCATCATTCTGCTTCATTCTATCTCTATTCTCCCACTCTGCAGAATCTGTTAGTTCAATCTCTAACGTTCTGCTCTCTCTGCTTTTTCTCATAGTAGCTTCATCTGGTCTGTTCCTGTTTGGCTGTGACTCCATCCTGGAGAGAAATATCAGCTGTGCTGCTGCCATCAACACCTTTGTTTCTAGATGTTGGAGCTTGGCCTGTTTTCCAGTGTAGTCCTGTTTCTCTGACTGTGACTAACTGGATGTGCTCTCTTTATCCTCTGACATGGGAGCTGGCTCGGAGCTCGTCTGCCTGGCTGTGTGTTTCCTGGACGGGGCCGCCTGTGGAGCTGGTTGACAGTTGCCTTTTGTATCTATGCTTCTTTTTCTATGTCTGCTTCTGTCTCCTTGAACCCCAGTGGGCCTCAGCAGATGGCCGCTCACACTGAGCCTGGTTCTGCTGGAGGTTTCTTCCTGTTCAAAGGGAGTTTTTCCTCTCCACTGTCGCTACAAGCATGCTTAGTGTGAGGGATTGCTGAAGAGTCAATGAGTCGATGCAATCAGCTGGTTTTCCTTAGATAGAAAACTTTGAATCAATCTGACTGGATGATCTGGTGAACTGGAAAGTGACCTGAGATGACATGATGTGAATTTGAGCTATAGAAATAAACTGAATAGAATTGAATATATAGTGAGGAACCATCATATGCAAATTATTGCCTCAACATATCTGTATTAAAGTTGCCTTAGGAGATCTTGAAAAAGCGATTCCAGCAAGCTATATTGGTAACTCTTTCTTTTACAGTACATCAATAACCATGTAGTAGGCAAGGCAAGGCAAGGCAAATTTATGTGTATAGCACAATTCAGTACAAAGACAATGCAAAGTGCTTTACATGATTAAAATACAGGAAGATAAAACAGAATCAAAGAAAGTAGGAAAGTAGGTCTTGGGTCTTTCTTCGTCGGCCTTAACCTGACTCCGCCAGATGGATTTGCTCCGCCTTTCCATCTGGAAACCTTCCGTTGAAGTAATTTTGGGAAGGGGCGAAAATACTGGTTAGCTGATTGGCCTATGTTGGTGATAGACGGGCCAAATAAACCAGTCAGATCAACGAAGCATATGACGTGCTAACAGAGCGACGACGAAGAGGAGCCAATTGATAGATCAAAGTCTTGCTGAAACCAGTCGGGAGAAGAGCAAAAACATCTTTTCCTCTGAGAAAAGCCTCCAGAGCAGTGTTTTGCTCTTCTTTCAGTGAAGAAATACTCTGTAATTCCCATAAAACTTGCTCGATAGCCACGCTAACGCTAGTTTCATCGGCTGAAGCCGCCATGTTCTTTAGACTGAACTGTCGCGCTTCTCGTTGCGTCACACCTCAACCCGCCTCAAAGCCAACGCTGATTGGACGTTCGTTTGGTGAACGGCTCCAAATTTTCTTCAACGGAGAGTCTCCAGACTGATTAGCGAGTGAAACCTTGAAAGCTCGCGAGATCAGGATGGTCTCACGAGGCTACGTCGGCCTCTCTTGGCAGCACCAATTTCAGATATAATTTCCCTTGCTCTTTTTGTCCAGGTGTTGGATCCTGTTTTGCCATTTTCTTCAGTAGAACTACCGCTTTCCTTCCGCTGCTATCGAGACAAAATGGAAGACTGAGCTAAGTTACTCGCAGACGAGTTACGATTCGTTCATGTGTCAGGGTACGCGCACAGGGGGGAGGGACAAGCAGACGACCATGACTGACGTGTCACTAACCAATCGTGTACCACGGACCGTGTTTTCTGATTGGTGGACGTTAGTCATTGATTTCTCACTGTAGCGGGAACTATTTATTTTAGTTTCACTTTTAGACCTTCTATTTCACTGCTTACTAAGCGACTGTGGGGAGACCTTTAAGCCACATGGTAAAAAAATGCGTCAGAAAAGATCTCCTACTGCACCTTTAAGAGGTAGCTCAAGCTGACTGAATATATAGCAAAACGTCCATAATCTTATCAACTGTTCCATGATGTATTGAAAGTAGAATTCTATAAATTAAACTATCCAAATGAAAGGTTTTAGTGAAAAAGATATAAACATTCCATATTTGGGGTCAAATAGAGCATGTGTTATTCTGGATTAACTCCTGGGATATAAGCTGCTTCACTTAGCAT
This sequence comes from Cyprinodon diabolis, assembly GCA_030533445.1. Classification (NCBI taxonomy): domain Eukaryota; kingdom Metazoa; phylum Chordata; class Actinopteri; order Cyprinodontiformes; family Cyprinodontidae; genus Cyprinodon; species Cyprinodon diabolis. The sequence goes on along the minus strand of CM060075.1, from coordinate 3,452,011 downwards.
GCCGCCATCACATAAGGGAGCTGATTGCTGGAGCTGCCTTCCTGAAGTGTGTAAGTGTATGGATAATGAAGAAAATAAATAAAAACCTCAGTCTTGATCTTGAGCAAAGTGTGCATACCTTTCAGATTCATTATATGAACTTTGTCGAGCTTGAGATACCTCTTAAGTTCAACCAAAATTCTTAAAATTTTGCATGTGCTCATTTTTTATATGTTGGGTCAGAGCAAAAAAATCTCAACTTTGTTTTTTTTTCCTTATTTAAGGGCCACTCTAATGCCTACGTGCCCCCGGGCAAAGCTTTTAGCCTCAAGTTGCCAACTAATTTACTGGTATCAATTACCCCATTTCCACAGCCCTCTGAAAACCGATCCGTGCCGAGCTCGGTTCCTTACGACCGTTTACAAGCCACGCTAGCACGGTTCCTCGCATTCTATTGACGATATACGGCACTACTGCTCTCTAGAGCGATCGGCGCCGAGCTCGGTTCCTTACGACCGTTTACAAGCCACGCTAGCACGGTTCCTCGCATTCTATTGACGATATACGGCACTACTGCTCTCTAGAGCGATCGGCGCCGAGCTCGGTTCCTTACGACCGTTTACAAGCCACGCTAGCACGGTTCCTCGCATTCTATTGACGATATACGGCACTACTGCTCTCTAGAGCGATCCGCGCCGAGCTTGGTTCCTTACGACCGTTTACAAGCCACGCTAGCACGGTTCCTCGCATTCTATTGACGATATACGGTACTACTGCTCTCTAGAGCGATCCGCGCCAAGCTCGGAGGGCTCAAACATGTACGGCTGGAAGCCTTCTACACCAAACCAAGCTTCTGCCACCTCCTCTAAATAAAAAATGGATGACGGAGGAGACTCATCCACGACCTCCAACACTAAACTCTAATGATAAAAAGACTTCCAAGGTGTTCAGATTAGATGGCTTCACGGCCAACACCCTAATCAGTCGTTCCCTCCACATAACCTCTGCCGAGACTCTAATCGCGCTGCTCTAAGTCATTACTTTCAGCTTTCTAAAACCTACAATGCAGCGATAGAGTTGATTCCTTCCTACTATCATCGCAATGCCAATCATTTACAGGAGAACAGAAACCCTACCCTATTCAGCCAGGCCAACAATTACCTCTAACGCCCCCCCTTTCAGAGACATAGCCAGGTATGGGGCATTGCAGGCTAACAAAGAAGCCAAACGACCCCCATTCCAAAGGGGGGGACCCGTTCATCCACTTCTATTTGCATGTTTTCTAAACTAAAACCAGGCTTTGTTGGGCTGCTGGATAAAACCTGGAACTAAACGCTATTTCAGACATTTTGGATTAAAAAAGCTTCCTGGATGGAAGAGAAACGTCTTCAAACTAGGAAACAAAGTCCAGTGGATTATTTGTCCTTGTTACTTTTTTGGAATGACTATGACCTGGATGACTGAGAATCACCAGCATTTAGGCTTAAAGTAATCTTGTAAAATATCAATTCTGATGGGAATTTATGACTTAGAGCCGCCCCATTAGAGTCTCGGCAGAGGATATGTGGAGGGAACGACTGATTAGATGGCTTCACGGCCAAAACCCTAATCTGAACACCTTGGAAGTCTTCAATTATTTAAGTTGTAGGAAAGCGGCTGTTCCAACCGTTTCATTTCCGAATTCTCCCGAGTGGTGTCCGACATTTTCAATTGAAAAAGCTTCCTGGATGGAAGAGAAACGTCTTCAAACTTGGAAACAAAGTCCAGTGGATCATTTAACTTTTCTGGAATGACTATCATCTGGATGACTGAGAATATTCTCCAGTATTCTTAAATTATGTTTTTTTTTTTTTTTTATAAAAATGTATTTATGTTTTGAAAAATTTTCTCATTACTTTCAAATATATTGGAACACATTTATCTTTATAAAGAAGTTTGTTATCCGCTGTGGAAAGAGTCCAGATTGATTTAACTTCCTGAGACAGAGGAGCAGGAACATTTATGGACCCCAGGACACGTTCTCTGTCCAGCCGAGGTCAGAGGTCAGAGATGCATGGAACAATAATCAATGAATTTCTACTAACTGTTTATGGATTTCTGAAACGCCTCTTAAACTACAGAGGTTTCAGTTTTCATTCAGCTCGCCTCATTCTCCACCTGCGCTGCAGCCGTCGTTCCCATGAGACTCAGTGCGTTAAAGGAAGTGATGGTTTTCGGTTGGTAGCCGGTGGTTTGTGTGTAAATGCTCAGTGTTATCTTTTAAACTCCTCTCACTTGTCTTCTCCTTTACTTTTTGTTTGCTGATTTTCCTTTTGTTTCAGTTAAAAAGAAAAGATTCTGCCATAATATTAAGATGGAGATGCTTACTGATGAAACTGCTGCATTGTTTTTTTACAGCGTGTCCTAGAGGCGTTTGGAAACACGTTTCTGCTCGCCCTTTAGCACTAAGATATTATCAGCTCGTTCCTCTTTAATTGAGTAATAACTGCCCTGCAGCTGCAGAAAGGACTGAACACGCTTCATCCACAGGCTGAAAACATGCACTACGTCAGAAATGAGCATTGCAAACCAAACATAGCATCAAAGAGCCGTGAAGTTTGACATACGGCTCACGTGGCGGTATAAATGATTCTGAGCCTCTGATGGGGTTTCAGCTCAGCTGACCGGCAGTCTGCAGCACGGCCTTGTCTGTCTGACAGCTCAACATACTGCAGCCTGTGTCTCTGCTGGGAATGGGAGCAGCAACACATACAGTCAGACAATGGCACTTTATCACTTCCCACTTCTTCTGTAGGCGGATTTGGTGTGGCAGCTTCTTCTGGAGGGCGAGACCTCTGAACATGTGACTCTGTGGGCTTTGAATAGATCCGGGTGTTATTTAGGGTAAACACTCACTTTGTGTGTCAGTGTAGGGCTCTGATGCACCGCCACTCTCCTTCTAGCTCCTTTGCATAATTATAAGTGAATTAATTTCATTTATAAAGCTCCAACTCACCACACATTTAATCGGAAGGCTTTTTACAATTCAAACAGATCGCACACATGCAGGCTAGATGAAGCTATTACGATGCGAGAAATGAGAGACAACATAAAGTAAGAAGTTGGACAAAGAAGTAGAATGAAGCAGAGAAAGGAAAAGTGGCCTGTATGTCCTCCTGCATTCTAAGGCTATAGCAGACATATCATTATATTCGAAACTTATTTTAAAACAGATAAGGTAAATATTTGCTATTAGCAATCATTTAACTTGAATGGTAACCAAAACCTACAGTAAAAACCATTCAAAATAGTTCTTCCCAGTCAAACGCCAGCCAAATGGCAGCCCACTTCCCTGCAACTCCCAGCAAAATCCAGTCACTGGCCTTCTCCTGGTAGTGCATATTTGTTTACAGTGACTCCGACCTTTCACTGAATTACAGGGTCTGACCAAGAGATGATGCTTCTCTTTAGATCTTAATGTCCACAAATTATGACAGAATATTTCAGTACAAAGATTGATGTTTAAAAAGGAATTGTAGGGGACCAGCCAAGGACCAGCCAAGGACCAGCCAAGGCCCAGTCAAGGCCCAGTCAAGGACCAGTCAAGGCCTAGCCAAGGACCAGCCAAGGACCAGCCAAGGACCAGCCAAGGACCAGCCAAGGCCCAGTCAAGGCCCAGTCAAGGACCAGTCAAGGCCTAGCCAAGGACCAGCCAAGGACCAGCCAAGGGCCAGTCAAGGACTAGCCAAGGACCAGCCAAGGACCAGTCAAGGCCTAGCCAGGGACCAGCCAAGGACCATCCAAGGGCCAGCCAAGGACCATCCAAGGGCCAGCCAAGGACCAGCCAAGGGCCAGCCAAGGACCAGCCAAGGGCCAGCCAAGGACCAGCCAAGGACCAGTCAAGGACCAGTCAAGGCCTAGCCAAGGACCAGCCAAGGACCAGTCAAGGCCTAGCCAGGGACCAACCAAGGACCATCCAAGGGCCAGCCAAGGACCAGCCAAGGGCCAGCCAAGGACCAGCCAAGGGCCAGCCAAGGACCAGCCAAGGACCAGTCAAGGACCAGTCAAGGACTAGCCAAGGACCAGCCAAGGACCAGTCAAGGCCTAGCCAGGGACCAACCAAGGACCATCCAAGGGCCAGCCAAGGACCATCCATGGGCCAGCCAAGGACCAGCCAAGGACTAGCCAAGGACCAGCCAAGGACTAGCCAAGGGCCAGCCAAGGACCATCCAAGGGCCAGCCAAGGACTAGCCAAGGACTAGCCAAGGACCAGCCAAGGACCATCCAAGGGCCAGCCATGGACCAGCCAAGGGCCAGTCAAGGACCAGCCAAGGACCAGCCAAGGACCAGTCAAGGCCTAGCCAAGGACTAGCCAAGGACTAGCCAAGGACCATCCAAGGGCCAGCCAAGGACCAGCCAAGGACCAGCCAAGGACCAGCCAAGGACCAGCCAAGGGCCAGCCAAGGGCCAGCCAAGGACCAGCCAAGGACCAGTCAAGGCCTAGCCAAGGACTAGCCAAGGACCATCCAAGGGCCAGCCAAGGACCAGCCAAGGACCAGCCAAGGACCAGCCAAGGACCAGCCAAGGACCAGCCAAGTGCCAGTAAAGGGCCCATCAAGGAAAGTTGGGAAATTTTGAATGGCTACTACTGTAGCATTAGCATTAGCATTAGCGGACCTGGGAACCGGCTGGCAGACAGTTTGGCCTGAGAATGGGCAAGTGTGCCACTTAACTGGCTAAATATAATTTATAGTTATCACCTTAAATGTTCTCATTTGTTTTAAATAAGCATCCCCTGTGTTCCGCAATTTGCTCGGTGCCTGTTTCTTTTTTTTAATGCTTGGATTAAAGAAAAAAACCTGTGTTACAGTAGATTCTTTATAGAGGAAGTTGGGATCTACCTCCAAAGCAACCTCACTCACCATCAGCTTAGTTTCAAATGACTTCAACCATTTTACTTCCACATCCACCTGAGAATAAGTTCCACAGAATAAACAAGGAGTCTAAATCCTGTCTGAGCTCCATATTTACTCAATATTATCACATTAATGTTTCTGATTCATTGCCTGAACATCCATGATGTGAATCTCCACTTCCATCCCATCCTAAAGGTGCTTGGTAGCTCTGAGCTCTTATGTTGTAGAAACCAGTTTGAAATGGTTTAAAGTCGTAGGGAAGCGGCTGGTCCAACTGTTGCATTTCTGAATTCTCCCAGTGGTTCCCGACTTTCCACCAGTGAATAAAGTGAATGTGATTGGTTGTTTATCAAGGGGGCGGGATTGTTGTGGCGGAAGGTTCGCAAGCAAGTTTGGTTGTGGCCGGTTTGTGGGAAGCATCTTGCTAACCAGTTAGCAGCTTAGTGCTAGCAGATTCCCAATGGGAAATTCCATTGGGACCAAGTAGCACTAAATTGGTGACTTAGAAACGACGCTGTCAAGGAATGCTATGGACAGCGGAAACATGCAAGAGGAGGAGAGTTTAGTGTCGGAGGTCGTGGATGAGTCTCCTCCGTCATCCATTTTTTATTTAGAGGAGGAAAGCGGGGACGAAGATGTTGTGGAAGAGGACGCCAGGGCGGCAGAAGCTTGGTTTGGTGTAGAAGGCTTCCAGCCGTACATGTTTGAGCCCTTGCCTCGCAACGCTGCCAGTTCTGTTAGCTCTACGCCTGCCGAAGACACAGACGTCCATCCCCGTGAACACTGGGACGCAACTCAATGGGAAAGGAAAGGATTCTGATTTCAACCTTTGCGTATATTAGCTGCGACAGATGAATCAAGATGCTATGACCGAAAATATCTGATTGACAGATGACCGTTGATATATGATTGGCTGAATTTAGGGGTTCAGGCTGACATAGAACTAACTGGCCTGCAGAAGATAACGAAAAAACACAGATTTTAGAACAGGATTTTTTCTAAAATAGAAATTTTCTGAATTTTGGGACAATATGGGCTGATAAAGAGAACATTTATATACATGTTTAACATTTAAATATGATTTTCCTACGACTTTAAGGTTGTTTTTTTCTTTCTTAACATAGATGGCTTCCTTCCTCTCTAACCACCTGTCTTCTTTGTCCAAAATGTGAATATTCTGGTCCTCCAAAGAATGTCCTTTGTCCATAAGGTGTAGATGGACCGCTTGTCCAGAGGAGGGCGCTTCTAATTTAAGAATAATTTAGTCAAAGCAATATCTTTGAATGTGACATTTCTTCAGATTTTTTTTTTTTCTTGTTTTCAAAATTTCTTTTATCCAAATATGTTTTTCATAGTTTAGTTCAGATTTTATGTTTTCAAATATTTAGGGAAGAATTTATAGATTTCACACTATAAATGTCTCATTGGTCAGTGGGCTGGCCAATAGAAATGAGTCTGCTCTGCTTTGGCTAGCAGCAGCCTTTCTATTGGTCTGTGCTCAGAAAGAAACGCTGACGCTGTTCCACCAAGAAGTATAGCTGGAGAAATGTTGGGAAACTTAAAAAAATAAATACATTTGAACTAACATTTAAAGAGGTAACATTTGAAGAAAAAACAGAAAGAAACTAAGAAAAAAAAACACAGTTAGTAAAATCTGAAAAAAACAAAAACAGAAATTTGAAAAAAAAATCTACAAAAAATAAAAAATTAAACTAGAAAAAAATAATAGAAATGTGTTAATCTGAAATTCTATTTTCTATAGAAATGAATGTGAAAGAATATCTGAAGACATAACATTTGAAATAAAAAATCTGTAAAACTGTAAAATTACAGCTTTAATGTTTGAAGAACAAAATAAAAATTAGCCCCCAATCCATATTTTAAATGAAGAAGGTTTCAAAGTGGAAACACATTTAAAACACATTTCCTTTGTGAAAAATATTCTTAGTTTTCAATAATTCCTCTCCGTACATCTATAGGACCGCGGTGGAGAGCAGCGTTCATCTCAGTCTGACGCTGTCGGACCAGGGCTTCATGGATTCGCCACGGTGAAGGCAGCACAGGGAATTGTGGGAAGTCGTCGACTGGATTTGGACTATTTATGTCACCGAGTCCAGAAAAGGGATTCCTGTTCCTCTTTAACAGCTGCCATCTTTATCAGTGAAGCTGAGAGCTCCACATCTCTGCCTTCATGGCGCCCATCTACATTAAGATCCACAATTCTCAGATTAAAGTCAGAATTGTGAGATTAAAGTCAAAATTCTGACTTTTTTCCCATATTAAACTGAAATATTATTTAAAAAACGGTTAACGTTTTTTTTCCCAGTGGCCCTAATTCTCATCCGTATATTACATTTAAAATCCTTCTGAAATTGTTTTTAAATGTATGATAACATTTCTTTTAAGAAAAATCTCTTTTCATGCCCTTGACTTGTGTGTGTGCGAGTTTATGTGGGTTTAGCATTAGCGACATTAGCAGTTAGCCATGGTTCGTTTACCGTATAGTTTCCTGATCCCTGAATCAATAGTTTAACTAATACAGTGCAGCTTTAGCGCTTAGCGACGACCTGCAGGCGAGTCTGTGATTGGTGGAATCGTTGTGAAAGCCAGACCGACAATCAAGAATCATGAGTCCATGGACCTGGTGAGTTTTTGTTGAACTTTTAACCTGCAGATGCTCATGCTTCTCGTAGCATTCTTCCTTTGCATGTGTTTTATGTCATCGACATCTTTTTTGTGTTTGCAGCACGTTAGTACTTTACTTCTCTTGGTTTTCTGCAGCATTTGTCTTCTTCTGCATGAGTTTTCTGAGGTTAATTTTTGTGTATCCAATCCTTTTTGTTATTGAACATTTATGTGTTTGCAGGTTGTTTTGACCAATGTACTTCTTCAATAGAGAAAACGTTCCTGAAATGCTCTTTGAAGGAAATATGGTGGCTGGCAGAGTGAGACCTCAGGTTCACATCTAAGCTTTGGTTTGACCTCCATATAGCTCATTAAGTGCTTTTCATGTCAAACATGCAGGGGGGGATTTACCATTAGGCCCCAAAGCCCCCAAGTTCCTGGGGGCCCCATAAAACTCTGTTTCCATGTCTGGTTAATGCAACTATTCCTTATTTGTGCACATTAATTATGTTTTTGATAAAAATCCTTTGGCTAAAATGCCATCAGAACGCTGAAAATATTAAGTGTGTCTCAGCCCCCCCCCCTTCAGTGTCCACCATATTGGATCAGTCCATTTGCTGCACATGTTCAGAAAGGTCCAAACAGACAGCAGCAAACCATTTGAAAACAAACCATGCAAAGAGCAGTGTTGCCAACTTAGCGCTTTAGTCGCTATATTTAGCCACTTTTCAGACCCCTCTAGCACTTTGATTTCTAAAAAGCTCCTAGCGCCAAATCTAGAGACTTTTTTCTGCTACTGGAGACTTTGGAGACAACATCTAAAAGCAGCGAACTCTGCTCTCCAGAGCAAGTAGATTGGTAACCCCGCCTCCTGCTCTCCTCTATCTTGTCTGCTGTCATGATTCATGCAGCTATTATTTCATCCAAATGAAAAATGGAGAACAGATAAGCAGATCATGGCTTGTCTACAGTGAAAAGAAGGACTGGGTTATTTACTTTGGCCTTTTTGGAAACACAGGAAGGAGCAATCAGCTAAGTGAGCTTAGTGCTTGGAAAAAATCTTTCATTCCTTTAGAGACAGCATGAAAAGTCAGCTGAGTACAAAACATAGAGAGGAAAACAAGAAGAAAAGGGACAAGAAGAGAGGGACACAACCTAGAACAGATAATGGATGTCTATTCTATTAACATTTCTCTATCTGGAGAATGGGGCTGTTCTATGTGTCGTCTATCAGTTCAGAGGGCCCCCTGCCTGCCTTTGCCTAGGGCCCCAAATTTCCTAAATCCGCCCCTGGCTATACATGCTGCAGATAAGAGAGTTGAGCTTTTTGAACCTGCTTCCTGTTTGGACCAAAGCTGTTCAGCCAGACATGGAATCTGTGATGTTAAAAATAAGGAAACAATGCAAATAGTTGCAGGGCTCCTGCAGGATGCAGCGGGGTGTGCTTACAGAGCAGGATGTTTGCTGCATCCTGACACCCAGATCAGAGTCTAAAGACATGCAGGGGGGGGTTGGATTATTGTGGGACTTTGTTCCAAATAAATAGAGAAATAAAAATGCAGTTATATCAGCATAAAGTTGGGAATCTGTCTGATTTACTGAGAACAAACCAAAAGCATTCAGTGAGGAAGGAAACAGTTTGAACTTCAGTCTCTCCTCCTGAAATCTACCTCAGACTCTCCCAACAAACAGGTTCACCATCATGTCAGGAAGTGAAACTTCCTGCACGGCTGTTCACTAACGAACCTTATCGCCCCGGTGAAAAACCAACCGAGCTGCGTTTATTTCCCCGTTTTTGTCGGTTTTACCTTGAACACATCTCCGTAGGTGCCGCAGCCAATCCGGTGGATGAGCTCGTAGTCCTCCAGGGGGTCCAGGAAAGAGACCCCTATCCTGTCCATGCTGGGAGACACCTGTGGAGCTAAGCGGCTTCTATGCGCGCATCCTGAGAGGGATCCACTGGGGAGAAATCCGCTCCAGGTCCGGTGGGCTGATGGAGCTGCTGCTTCTGACCAGGCGCTGATTTCTAACTGCGGGCGCAGCGGTGACGCACAGCGCGCCTGGAGCCGGAGGAGCGCAGAGGAGCGCAGCGCGCATGAGCAGAAGAGGCGCTGCGAGGCAGCATCCAGCTTCACTGCAAGCTCTGTTCCGCGTCCAGCAGGGACGGTTCTAGACCAAGTTTTCCAGGGGGGGCAGCAGGGACGGTTCTAGACCAAGTTTTCCAGGGGGGGCAGCAGTGGCGGTTCTAGACCAAATGTACCAGTGGGGGCCAGGAGGGGGCCAGCGTGTTTTCATGGGGGCACAGAAAAGCATGAAATAAAAAACAGGGCAAATCAAATAAACTAAGATCGCTGCGTGAAGTGACATTTCTATTCAATTAGGTTTCATTAAAATTCCAAATGTCTTTTTAGGTCAATATACATTCAGAATTTAGGAATTTTACATATTTTTATGTAATTAATTTAAGTTGAAATTACAGTTTTCTATAAAATCTGAATTAGAATTTAAGAAAACTGTTCAATTCAGCTGTAAAAATTAGAGTATTTTTTTTATTTTGTTTTGGAAAAAAATACATTTAGCAGATGAAAACTGGGATCCTATCTCAATACCACTGAAGCTATCAATATGTAAAGAAAAAAGTGAAATAGATCCATAGGATCTATCACTAACCATGCCTGTTCCAGCGTATATATTCATTAGAACTTCTTTGAGTACTACGTCATCAGTACAGGGGCCAGGACATGATCTATATGGGCCCTGGCCCCCGTTGGCCCCTACTAGAACCGCACATGGGGGCCAGGGTGGGGCCTTTGTTTTTAAAGGGGACACAGGAAAAAAAAAACAATGATGATGAAAACCTGGTTTTACCAAGGATGTAACTTTATGCTGATAGTTGGTGAGAAGCTCTATATGTTCACACCTAAAGCAGCAGGAGCAGCTGGTTTACATGCAAAGTCAATGGATGACTCACAATAAGATGCAGCAAAAGGTCCTGCAGCGCATCTAGAGCAGCAGGAGCAAACGCAGCTGCTGAGGTTGGAAAATATTAACTTTAGCTGCTGGACGCGCCGCATCAACCAATCAGAGAAGCTGATCTGGGAGCTGGCAGAGAGTCAGACACAGCACTGCTGATGCAGAGCGCTATGATCACTCCTCTGGAACAGTTTAACGCCTAAATTAACTTCAAATGTAGAAACCTGCCGGCAGAAATGTTCGCTTTTATTATCCTGCTGCCTGCAGTTTGTAGCACAGACCTGAAAAACGCTAACATCTACTTCCAGCCGCCACCAACAGGAGGGGAAAACCCCCAAGAGGCGAGCGGGCCTGAGGCAGCTGCTGCTGGGGATTCCCAGTGACAGCGCAGCGCCGGTATGTGGGGGTCTGAGCGGCTCCCACAGAGAAATAATCTTTGAAGGCAGGATGGTAATCTGGATGAACTGACTGCACAGACCATGTTTTCAGGAGGACTTTCTCACTTCAACATAGATTCTAACTACTTTCTACCCGCTGATCACAGCTAATATAGCTGCCATTGTTCCAGGCAGAGAAAGGATAGAGTAGCTCCGCCCACCGCGCATCAGACCCACTTTACCACCGCGATAAAGAGCACATTTATATACATGTTTATGTCATGGTTTTATCAAGAGCTCAGACCCACATGCAGAGAAACCAATTTAGAGAGACCAGGGGAAAATGTTGAACAGGTTTATTTAAGAGATAATGCTGAATCAAGTGTTGCTCTGAAAACTGCTCAACCGGAACTGAAAAGTGAGGGGAAGGCACAGCGGTTAGTTCAGGCTCAGTAGGAAATTTGGTTCTTGAACTTGAAGAGGAGAATTTGGTAGCTGACTCACGTTTCCAGAGAAGTTGTTGACTCTTTGACTCCAGTCTGTGTGCGGTAGTTCCAGTGTTTGTCTGATTCGGTGGAGGGCGGACAGGGTTTAACCAGAATGCGGTTGTTAGTAGGCGAACGGAGAAGCTGACTGCCACTTAGATTTCCTGCGGTACTTGAACGGGTCATAGTGGAGATGAAACCCTTACATAGTGTGAAGCTCAAATGACCTCTTGAGGGGAAGTAGATTCAAACCTCCAGTTTAAATCCCAGCTCAGTTTGAAGCTCAGATGATCCTTCCAGGGAGAGAAGGTCCGAAACATCCAGTTTGCAGGATTACTTCCTGCTGAGAGGCAAAGACAAGATTAAAACTCAGGTTGACAAGAACTCAGCTTGGCTAGAGTACCCAAAACCTGCAAACACTCTGGCATCGAGGTAGTGGCAGTCAGCAGCTTAAGAGCACTCCGTTAACGAAGGTAACCCTCTGCAGGTGTGTGAGGAGGCCGACCAGAACCAGGCGCCTCCTGCTGGAGGAAGGGAGACAAACACATACACCGAGAGGAATCCTGACAGTTTAAGCCAGAATGATTTGACATTTAAATATAACTTCCCTACAACTTTAAAATAAGCGCAATAATCTTCCAATGCAGAGAGCTAAATGCACTTTGCAAGACTCTCTGAAAGCATGATAGATATTCTCATAGCAAAAAATATAGAAATCTCAAAGTGCAGTTCATTCTGTCAATGGATATAATCATTGGACTCTTTTGTTTGACACAGCAAAAAGTCATCTAAAATGTAAAAACTTCTTAAATTGTATTTTTCCCTCAAAATAAGATAATTACGTATAAACTTCTTGAAATAAGATGTTTTTTTTTTATTGAATCATCTTATTAGTAAATTGTCTTACCTACCTGTTCAATTTCAGGCAGAATACCCCCCTTTTCAAGAAACGACTCGCATGTCCATTTTTTTAAGTACAGGGGCCATTATTGAGACCAGGATCAGTTCTCCTGGGGCCCCTGTTGGCCCCTGCCTTGAACCGCCTATGGGTGCAGAGAAACACATTTTCACCTTTCATTTTTGATCATTCCTGGAAAAAAACAACAAAAACATAAGAAAAATAAAGTCATAATAATAAACGCAGCGTAGTTCAGATGAGAGCAGGAGGAAAAAGATTTAGAGCAGAACTGATGCTTACAGACAGTGGCGGTTCTAAACCAAATGTACCAGGGGGCCAGGAGGGGGCCAGAGTGTTTTCATGGGGGAATAAATAAAAAGCATAAAATAAAAAAACAGGGCAAGGGATTTTAATATATTAAGATAGTTGCATGAAGTTAAATTTCCATTCAATTAGGTTGAATTAAAATTATATGTCTTATTAGACCAATATACATTCATAAATTAGGAATTTGATATATTTTTCCTTTTTTTTAACAATGTCCTGTCTGGCAATGTGACAATAAGAATAATTGTCTTGATGTCAACAGATTTTACTTTCACAAGTCGAGCAGTACGGCTGTCGCCATATTGCTCCACTTGATTTATGCATATAAATAGCTTTATTCTAATTATGCAGGGAGTTTTACAGATTATACGGACACTGGAATGCAAGTAGAACAAGAAAGGAAAAACAGAAAAAAAGGAGAAAAGATGAAAGAAAGAGGAGATAAAAGGGAGATAATGATAAAACAACTTCAGTCTGCTTCATCACCTGCAAAGAGATGGAAAAAGAACAGCAGAACCAAGAGATATAGTATAAGAGATGGAATAAAGTAACACCTTGACACTATCGCTGAAGTATAAGTAGTATTATTTAATCTGACATGTATTCTGCGGCAGCTGGAGATAATATATGGGCTTTCTGTGAATCACTAAGTACTCTAGTCTCTTATGCACAGATTTTTTATTTTTTTGTTTGGTTCCTGAGGTGTTTTTTATTTGATCTGCTTCATTTTTTTAATGCAACAAATTAATAAAATACACCCAGAAAGTTTGGCTCACTGAGGACACCTACAGGCCACTTAATGATTTGATGAGGGGGAAACCTGCAGATGAAGATTGAACACTTTTCAAGACATTTCCTGGAACATCCAGTGAAGTATGGAAGTCAGAAAGAGCTGGGAGCAGAGCAGATTCCTTAGAATCTATGGAGCTAAAATACCCCCAAAAAATATATATATATTTAAAGTGAAAAATGTTTACACTAGTAATCAGGTTCTATTTGTTTTAGTTTCTGTTTCTTTTCTCAGTTTCTAGTTTTTCTTTGAGGGAGGGGCCGGGCCTTAGATGACCCGGGTTATGAAAAGAGGACTGAAAACTTTCATTTTTTTTTTCAAAATATTCTCAGCTGTTGCATTCACCAACAGTGAAAAATAGAACGCATTATCAAGATTTTATTTATGTGACTGGTTTTGAAAAACAGTTAGTCAAAAATATTTATCAAATTAAAATCTTGTCTTTTCAATTTAAAAACACTTTTCAGTTTTAAATCTTTTCATTTCACTCTCAAAATGATTTCTTAGTTAAAAAAAATTTATTTTCTTCACTTTCCTGAAATCTTTTCGAACAAACTTTATGGCCTAAATTTAGCTCCATAGAACCTATTCCATTGGCTGCGGCCGAGTTCATAGAACGACGACGTCTAAGCAGACCGACAACAATCTGTTAGAATAGTATACACTTTAAAACATCAATTGATTGAATTTTATTTATTTTTTTCTCTTACTAAAGGGTTTTTAGTTTGGGGTTACATTAGTGCCAAAAAAAAAATGTATCAATGTAAGGCGCTTATGTGGGGTGGACATGTTAGTTAATGGGGGTGACATCATATCTATGTACTATTATTCTACAAAGCCGTGCTGGGATAAAATCAATACAGAGACGAATGCGTTATTTGATGAAGGAAAAAAACAAACTTTTATTAGTTATAATTTGGAAGATGAATAGTTTCACCTCTGGATGTTTTTTGTTGTTGAAATAACACATGTAGCCTATAATTGGTCAATAATTATTAATGTATTTATTTCATTTTAAATGTAATGGTTTTACACATGTGGGTGTTTGTGTGTGTAAATAGACCTGTTGCTTAGCCTATTAAGGCAGCTAACATATACAGCTAACATAAACACATTAGCTGGGTTTCCATCTAATTCTCTATTTTGTGAATTTGCAAATTATGAGTTAACTTTTATAATGTTGGGGGAAAAAAATACGATTTAGACACATTTTCATCCATGAAAATGAATTAAGCTGGCAATGCACAGCATAACGTTGTCACACATAGCTAAGTAGCTAGCTACTTCCGGGTTATAACTGGAAGTAGCTAGCTAGCTAGCTGCTTTCCGGGTTATAACAGGAAGTAGCTAGCTGCTTCCAGGTTAAAACAGGAAGTAGCTAGCTAGCTAGATGCTTCCGGGTTATAACAGGAAGTAGCTAGCTGCTTCCAGGTTAAAACAGGAAGTAGCTAGCTAGCTGCTTCCGGGTTATAACAGGAAGTAGCTAGCTGCAACAGTTTTGCTAGCTGTGCTTACTTTATCGTGTCAGCGTGTATTAGTGATGCTACATGCCATCCAGACAGTGTTGGGAAAGTTCTCTTTCTACGTGAACTAGTTCAAAGTTCAGTTCACACATTTTAAAATGAACCAGTTCAGTTCATAGTTCATAATTCAAAATTTTGAACTAAGTTCACAGTTCCAAAAAATGAACTAGTTCAGTTCTTTTTTTTTCATATATTGCTCAATTACACCATAGCCTACTGTAGAACCACAGACAGCAATTATTTTATCAGTTGTAACTCTGAAACTGTGCGTCAGATTTCATCTTCATATCCAGTGTTGAATCCTTATCCAACCAGGGTTTACATTAGCATTGAGGGGACAGCATTTCCCCATTGTTGCTTTAACGCTTGGTTGCTGTCCATTCACTTCACACTAGTAGCAGCTGCAGCTTCACCCCTACAGTATATTCTCAAAAACATCAGGAAAAATGTGCTGCTTGAATGGTCTTTTTATGAGGAATTATTAAAAGAAAAACAGGAAAGTAGTCTTTAAGGTGCAAATGTTTTTTTTAATTTTAATATTTTTTTCCATTTGAAATTCCATTTCAGTACATATGCCGTTTCAGATTTGCTTTGGATGTTGCTGAAGTGCAGATTTTTGTTGCCATCATCCTCACCGACCACCAGGTCATAAACCTGTTTTAAGTGATCATACTGCTGCTTTGTCGCCTCCATGCTGCTGTGGCTTCCACGCTGCATTTTGTTTTGATGACGCACGCGGCTGTAGGCTACGACGCTGGTAGCTGGTGTTGCCAGATTGGGTGTTTTTCCCGCTACATATTAAGGCCTGTTTACGGTGTGATTTAGCCGGGGTTTCGCCTGGAGGGCTCTATAGAAATCTGGCAACCTATTGAACGGAGTTGAACTGAGAGAGCGAGCCGTTCACAGACACCAGAATGAACGAGTTCACAATAACGTTCATCAGGCAGTAATGCAGTACGTTCAGTTCACGTTCGCCCAAAATATGAACGAGTTCATGAACTTTCGTTCAATGAACGCGTTCAGGCACAACACGCCATCCAGAAATGCAGATGCGATAAATGGGATTCTAACGGTGGCATTCGGGGCCCGGCAGCTGAATCAGTCGTGTGACGTAAATGTTTGGAACGTCAGAACTTATTTCATAAAAGTGTGTTTTTCCATCGCGCATTTATTCCTTTGTTTACACAGAAGTTAACGGAACTGTTGATGCAGTCTGCGATACTATTGATGTCCTGTTGATAAAGCACGGGCATACGTTGTACGATTTTTTCAATCGTTGCACACAGCTTAAGCTCATTCTGTATGACGAAACTGCAGAGTTTAAAAGTTCCCAGCTCACGATGTTTTTTTCTCACGCTGTGCGAACCGACGCTCTGATGCGATCGACCTGCTCACACTGTACGTCAAAAAACCAGGTGGGACTCAGCTCCGCAGTGAGATGGCGCTACTCGGACTCGTCTATCTGGAAGCCAAACCAGTAGAAGAGGAACATGAAGCTAAATAGAGTGAAACGCGCTGCCTTGGATATTTGTCTAATTTTGTGCTGAAAGCCCTAAAAAGAAAAGGAGACGACGTATTTGGACAAAGACATGGCTGAGCTAACGTTTCGGCCTGAAAAGGGCAAAAAAAATGTACAGTGTACGTCCGGCTTTAGGCGTCTCACGTTCAATCCCTGGTTTCATTTTCATCTTGTCCTTTAATGGCGGTCGGTGAACAACCTTTGGGTGCATTACTGCCACCATCTGGTAAGGAGTGGAACGGCTAGCTGAGCTAACGTGGCTACTACGGTCTGTCAGTTTGACAGAAAGAACTCCATTCCACTCATTGCCCCCCCGCCATGCTGCTGGGTTTTCCTCTGAGAGAAAGAAGAAGAATCCTTGTTTGCCCACTGAGCGGTTTGCCCACCTGAAGATGGCCGCCTGAATTTCAAACATGTTTGATTTTCTCCTGACCTACGATTCCTGATGGGGGGGTGGTCGTTAGAGGCTGATCGCCCCTCGTTACCCCCTGTACACCTACACCTCGCACCATCAGGCTGAAAGTCGGCCCAATGGAAAAATTCTTGCACGATTGGAGAATCGGCCCAAAGACGGCAACAAAATCGTACAGCGTACGCCCGACTTTAAGAGCACAGAGCTTTTCCCACACAGTATTGGAGAAACATTCTCTAAGAGTTTCTTCAGCTTCCAGAGACCATCTCATCACTGTGCGTTTCACAGCTGGTTGTCTGTGCACCAGGGGTTGAACACAGGCTGGAGATGAACCAGATCGGGGTCAGAGTTCTCCAGGGGAGGGAGAGGTGATGAGCTGTATGCCTCCTTAGTGATGCCATACAGTAGATCCAGTGTTTTATTGTTTGCATAAAGTCACACTTTCTCACACTGCTGACAGGAATGCAAACCAACCTGTGGACGATACATTCCTGTTCATGGAGTCATGCAGTTACGCTGCTTAGCACCAGCTCTGGATCCAACCTGTTTTCCTTTCAACATGCAAGCCGCTAATACTGAACTCTGCTGCTCATCCAGAGCAGATATTAAAGGAAAAGTCCGGTCAGCAAGGAATAATCAATGGATCATTATTTATACCTAAAACTAATATGTTTGCTGTGATTTAATGAATTTAGTGTTAATCAGTAAAAAAATGAAAATCATTTTTGTCGCGATCATTGAGTCTGGGAGCGGCCATTTTTTCCCAAATATCAACAGCCGATACCGCACCGTGACGTCACAAACCAGTAGGTGGCAGTAGTGTCCTTTGACAAACATGGATGCCTCCAGTAAAGCACATTCACATGAAAATGGTTCAAGAAGTTTGAATTCTGAATAGGGCTCCAACAACTAATCGATAAAATCGATAAAAATCGACTTTTAAAAGCGTTGGCAACGAATTTCATCATCGATTAGTTGTGTCGCGCGATTAATGAGTCATCCGCCGCCGTCGTCGTCATTGCCGTGGGGCGCCTCCCCCATCCCAACTCCGCTCCCGCAGGAGTCCCTCTCAGCGCTGCAGTCAGAGCAGCAGGATGTTACCCTCAGCGTCCAGACTGCAAATGAAGCGCGCATGCGCCGGGATTGACGGCGCAAATTGATCACAATAATTAAAGCAGCCTGCGCTTTGTAAAGCGAAAAAAGTCGTAACAGGCAACTTTTGTAAAAACAAATGAACATGGCGCGGAAGCACCACTGTTATGATGCAGCACCTGAAAAGGAAACACGCTGGAGCCTTCGATGGCAGTGAAGAGAGCTGATCAGCAGGGTGAGCGGCCATGTTTGTTTGGTTTTAAAGGGGAAACGTAACGTTAGTTTCTCAGGTAGCTCATCTGATGCTTTCCTTACCGTGTTAGTAGGTTACAGACAGTGATAAGGTTGGCTACTTATTTTACTTTTAATTTCATTTGAATTAGCTTAAGCAGCGTTTAGATTTTCTTTATAAATAAATTAACTTGCAAATTATGAGGGCAAGGCTTTTAAAGTTTAAATCTTCTGGCAAAGATAAAGTAAAGAAGATCCTGCAATTTATGGAAGTAAAGCAGAATAAAATCCAGCAAGATCAGTAATATGTCAATTAATTATCTGCCACATTCCCATGTAAATATCTGTCTTTGGAGGATGTGTTTTTTAGCACCCCTAGTTCTCTCATTTTTATTCCAAATACAATTTATAATTTGAATCACAGGCTATTTTTATCTCTATGGTTCAGTATTTTCTCAAGTAGCAACTTTAACTGCTATACTTTCCTGTCTTAAAAGGCAGAAATCTTCTAGTCTAAAAAAACTCATTTGTTGAAATGGGGGGGCCTATTGTTTGAACCCCTTAGGGGCTTTAAAAAACAAAAATGTCTTTTTTTGCGCTTTATGAAACAAAGTAGCCTATATTTTGTGGATGTACAGCTACATTTCTCATGTAAGTTTGCATAGTTTTAACACAAACATTTATTTTTCTTATTGCACCAGGACAGTTAATGAGCAACCTGTACTGGTGTGCTTGTTTGTTCTGTCTAAAATGTTTATTTTGGAATAAAGAGGTTAATATAAAAAATATTTTTTGTCCGATTCATCGATTAATCGAACAAATAATCGGCCGATTCATCGATTTTTAAAATAATCGTTAGTTGCAGCCCTAATTCTGAATATGATCAGACCTTTCCTTTAAAGCTGCAAACAGAAAAACAGAACAGAAAAATTCTTTTTAGAAACAAACTAAAAAAAAAATAAAACTGGAGGGCATAGATTTCTTTAAATCAATCATGTAAATAAAGAATGTCGAAATGCCTTTTAAAATAAAAACATATATACTAGAAGGGACATTTTTGAAAGTGAAATTTTTTTTTTATAACTTAAGACAGATTTAAAGAATGGAAAATTGAAATTTTCTTTTTAAAGTTGTTTTTATCTGTTTCAAACTGCTGGTCCCTTTTTTAAGACTCATTTTGAAGAAAACAAAAAATATTTCTGAACAAATTTTCAGGCCCCAATTTAGCTCCATACCTGTTTGAATTCCGAAAATGACCGGACTTTTCCTTTAATGTCGAAAACCCGTCAGGTGGTTAGTCTGGATGAATTTTTCACACAGTGGAAAAATGATAAGTAAAAATGTCTTAAGTGTATTTACCCTTAATATGAGTAGGTAAATGAAAATTTGCCAATGGAATGATTATTTTTACTCTTAAAAAAAAGATAATTAGATAAAATGCACTTGAAATAAAACAACGCAAGTGTGTTTTGTTATTTTAAATGTAAATTGTCTTGTTCCATTGGCAAAATGCTTCTTCTACCTCCTCAAATTAAGAACAAATTCACTTATTTTAAGAAAAAAATGACTTATCTAGATTTAGATTTTTTTCCAGTGCAGCGCTTCCATTAGAAATGTTGATCCATATCTTTAGGATACGCTAGCATTAGCATCTCAGAATGTCAACAGCTGATCTACTTTCATGCTTATGCTGTTTTTAATTCAAAAGCAAGAGCTTCTAAAATAGATGCAAATGGCTGACAGATGGGAAAATAATATGGCACTATAATGATCCTAGATTTGTAAGAAAGGATGTGATTTAAGATTTTATAAGGGCAGATTTTGTGAGATCCTTTTAACAGTCCTATTAAAATCTTTGCTTTTCTTTCAAAACTTTAACTTTTAAGTCCTACTTTTATGACCGAATGAACAGAAGAACACTTCAGGAGAAAACTAGCAAAAAAATTTAAAAAAAGTTAAGAGCCACTTGTTCTTATATAACAGCTGATATAGAAAACATTTAAGCAGAATTAGAATGTCATGTTTTTAAAGATCTGTGATCGGCCAGAAAACTGCCATCGATGCGCAGCTAAAAACATTATTGGTAGATTTAGAGCGATTCTTTAAACTACAATCAACCAACAAATGTAGGAGAAAATCGTTGCCGTATGTTGATCCAGGAGAAGCATCTTGTGAAGATCAATGAGTCGATCCAATCAGCTGGTTTCGCTTAGATGAACCCATCTGACTGGATGATCTGGATCTATAAAGTGACCTGAGATGACATGATGGGAATTGGAACTATAGAAATAAACTGAATTAAATTTAGAGCAAATATAGAATTAAAAAAATGCTTAAAACTTGCAGGGTTTATTACATTATTGGGGGGATTTTTATCTATTGTTGAAAGCATAAACTGAAATCTGGAGAATGATGTAACCCAGAAATGAAACTTTGAATAAAATCTTTTAATCAAAAAATGGTTTTGAAAGTCATTTCGCAGTTTTGTCAAATTTTATTTTACATATTTTTCTTTTTACAGATTATATATATTTAAAAAATTTCTTTTTAGAATGACTTTTAGAAAGTGGGTTCTTTTGTAATTGTTTCACTAATATGTTCTCTTCCCTTCAAGCCTAATTGAAACGCTCGCTCTTGACCAATAATGTTGTTGCTAACGTCCAGCGGACCAATAGAAAGGCGTCTTTGCTCCTCACTGCAGAGAAAAGCCCGCCCCCAGAAACAAAGGGAACGGGACCTAAAAAATTTGCAAAACTTGAAAAAAAAAGAATAATAATAAAGCATTGAAACTATAAAATATGGAAAACGGGAAAAAAATGGAACTTCAAAAAAAAATCTGAAAAAAAAAAAAAATAAAATCTGCACACGTATTTCCAAACCATTGTCTGATTAAAACATTTTTAAAATGTTAATTTTTGATCGCAGTTTTTTTTTTTCAAACCTCATTTACAAAACATGTTCCTTGCTTGGAACAATAATGGAACAAATTTCACCCCATATATATCATTAGCTGGTTCCGTATCAGGAGTCGGTTCTGGAGAAGGAGTTAGCTGAAGGGGTTGAGTCGTGTTTGCAGGCAGTCGATGGTTCGTATGTTTGAACTGTGACACTTTATTAGCAGATGGCATAGAATCCTTTTAGGGCGGAACTTAGAGCATGTTTAACAAAACACTTTAAGAACGATAAAAATAAAAACATCAGAACTGACTTTCTTCCTTTTTATTAGGCCTTTATTACTTGCAAATACAAGAAATAGAACCACAAGTCATCAAGCTAAAGGATGCAGCAGGGCTCTGTGGAAACAGTGCATGGTCTGAATGTGATCAGGCATTCTTCAAACAAAAGGCCACCTACTTTAGAAACAACTAAAACAAAGTAAGGCAACATAGAGCTAACAAGATAGAAGCTGTCAGTAGAGCTGAGTGGACAATGTTACACAGTAACTATCCTAAATTAATCACTTCAGTCATCAACAGGTTCGGCTCATGGGTGCGAGCGGCTTCGTTTCTACGCCGATGTTCTCCGTCCCTTTGGCTTCTACGTACAAAGTGGATGAGGGACTATAGGAGCAGCTGGCTGTCAGTTAAAAACACAAACTAACGGGCGACTGCTGAACAGCCCACCCGGTCAGCCACGTCTCCTAGCTTCACTTCTTAAATTAAAACTACATGAAATGTTCACTTCCTCTGATATGCCATGTTCAAGGTCTCCTCTGTGCAGGTGGGGTGTATATGGAGCTAAATTAAAGCCAAAAAGTTGGCTAAAAAAATATTTATTTTACCAAAATAAATAAATATAGCTTCATAATATCGAGGTACAATGGGCCCATGAAGTTTATTTAAAAAAAGAAATGACCATAATATGGAACTAAATTTGGGTCAAAAAGTTTGGCTGAAAACATTTTCTTGAACTGGAAAAATAAAAATAAATCAGCTCATATATGGAGCTACAGTGGGGCCATCAAGTTAGTTTGAAAACACTTTTGAAAAAAAAAAAAAAACTCCATAAAATAGAGCTAAATCGGAGCCATACATTTATTCTACATTTTTTTTTTAAATGTAAAAAATTATTTTAACTGAAAATTAGCAAACAAAAAAAGATTTTTAAAAATTGAAAATATTTAGAACTGACAAATATTTTGAAAGTGAAAAAGAAAAAAAAAAGATTTTCCAGGTTTTGTTCAGTTTCAGAAACTTTCTTCTTGGATGACGGTGACGCTTAGAAACTTGGACTAAATATTTCCATTCAGGAATTGTAAAAAAAAAAATTATCGATACTGATTTTAAAACTAAAACAACATTTTTAAATGTTTTTTCCAGTTTCAGTTTTGTGTATCATATGAAATTAATTTACAGTTTCAAAAAAAACTAATCTTATGGCCACAGATTATCTCGATATTATGGAGCCTTTTTTTCTCTCCATATTTTTAGAACAGACTTTTTTTGCCCCCAATGTGGCTCCATAGGATGTATTGCTCAGAGCAAAGAAGGTAAAGTGACACAGGGACCTACATGGAGACGATAACGAGCGTTAACCCTCTGGGGTTTTTCACAGTTTTCTCGTCTACAGCGACTTGCGCTGGCGCTTCATGAAGGACATGGAGTAGTCGCCGGCTGCGGTGCTCTTCTGCCTCTTCATCTGGACCTGCGACTGCGCGGTGAGCTGCAGTTTGATGGCGCTGGAGTTCACCTTGGCTGCACAAAGCAGCTCCTTCATCCCCTTCATCTTCTCGCTCTGAAACACGACCACGGGGCCGGCCGGGCAGGGAGACGCCAGCTGCTGGGAGAGAGGGGAGGAGACCGAGTCTGAGCCGGGCGACTTGGGCGTTCCTTCTATTTCTCCGGCCCGCAGACCCTGGGAGGAGCGGCGTCGGGCGGATCCTTCCCCAACCTTCTTGGGCTGAACCGGTGCTGCCGCCGCTGGCGGCGGCTGCTGGGCGAGAGGGGAGGTTGGAGCAGCGGGGGGAGACAGGCTCTGGTCTTCCAGCTTGGACTCCCTCCTCGGGCCCCGCCTGCGGCCCTCCCGAGGATCCTCGCTGGACTGGTCGTCGTCGTCCGGGCACTCGGGCTCTTTGGTGATGATGGACACTTTCTGACGCACCTTTTCCATCAAAACAAGTCAGTTCTGTTAGTTCCAGACTAAATTAATCAACCTGCATTAGGTGATTACTGTCCACTGATAACGTGTGACATCATCTATTAGAATGCAAGATGAGGAATAACGAAACAAAAATCACAGATTTAGGAATCTACAAACCCTGAAGCTGCCAGTCCTGACCAGCAGGTGGCAGTAATGCACCTAAAAGTTCTGCACTAAACAACAAGAGGAAGGAGAAACAGACTTGTGTGTTCTCGTGTCCTCGTGAAACGCCATCATCCTCAGCTGTTGTTCTGGCCCCTCCCTCTTTAACCAGCATGCATCAGAGCAGACTTGTCCGTCCTCCAGATTGACAGCTGTCCCAGCATGCACTGCAGCAGCAGCTTCCAGGTTAGCTCAGAGGATTAAATTCAATGTTCTCTTTTCTGTTGCTGTTGTTCAATAAAAGTACGTTTTAAGATCATTAGAGGCGAGAAAATTATACTTTAAGCTTCACTATATGGAACATTTACGTATTTAATGCGTAATAAAAAAATAAAAAAAAGGCAGCCAGGGCTAACGTTAGCCCGTTCGCATTATTATTCCCCCACTAAATGAAAAAATACCTTATTTATTATAATCCAGAGACTATTAATAACAGGAGGTGAAATGCAGCTCCAGACGAGCTTTGAATGTGATGATGTCATCAGTACGCTGCTGTTCAAATTAACCGATATTTATTCTGCCTGCTCCCGTTCTCCCCGAGTCCAGACTTTCCTGTGTTCTTCTCAAGAACGGACTTGGCGAGGAAACAATTTTGTAATCTTGTTCTTGTGAATCGACTAACGGCTAAAATAAGCATCTTTGATTTTCATTAAACAGGAATTTAATGCTTTTTAATTATCTTTTAATGCTCTTAGAAATAATTTTAATGCCATCAACCCATGACTGAACACCTAAATTCGGCCAATCATATATCAACGGTCATCAGTCAATCAAATGTTTTCGGTCATAGCATCTTGATTCGTATGTCGCAGCTAATATACGCAGCGGTTGAAACCATAATCCTTTCCTTTCCCATTGAGTTGCGTCCCAGTGTTCACGGGGATGGACGTCTGTGTCTTCGGCAGGCGTAGAGCTAACAGAACTGGCAGCGTTGCGAGGCAAGGGCTCAAACATGTACGGCTGGAAGCCTTCTACACCAAACCAAGCTTCTGCCGCCCTGGCGTCCTCTTCCACAACATCTTCGTCCCCGCTTTCCTCCTCTAAATAAAAAATGGATGACGGAGGAGACTCATCCACGACCTCCGACACTAAACTCTCCTCCTCTTGCATGTTTCCGCTGACCATAGCGTTCCTTGACAGCGTCGTTTCTAAGTCACCAATTTAGTGCTACTTGGTCCCAATGGAATTTCCCATTGGGAACCTGCTAGCACTAAGCTGCTAACTGGTTAGCAAGATGCTTCAGACAAACCGCCCACAACCAAAATAGCTTACAAACGTTCCG
This sequence comes from Cyprinodon diabolis, assembly GCA_030533445.1. Taxonomy (NCBI): domain Eukaryota; kingdom Metazoa; phylum Chordata; class Actinopteri; order Cyprinodontiformes; family Cyprinodontidae; genus Cyprinodon; species Cyprinodon diabolis. The sequence goes on along the minus strand of CM060075.1, from coordinate 3,427,302 downwards.
CCACAACAATCCCGCCCCCTGACGGATGGAACAGCTGCTTCCCTACGACTTTAAATGCCACGATAATCAAATTCAATGAATTTTAAAGCCAATTAAGGCATTAATTTAAAAAAACTTTATAATTTTTAAGACCAGTGAAAACCGTGGGTAAAGTTGTGATTTAAAGTCAAACGTGCGATTCGTAATAACGTTTTGGTTTATAATCCCAGATTTTTTTACTTGCTGTAAATTTGTGATTGTTGCTCAGATTTGAGATTCTTTCTCATAAATCTGTGATTTGTTTTAAATTCATGATTCGTACTCCTAAAGGATATGACCTGCGTCTTTAATCTGTGACTGTAAGGCGTGTTCATAACCTCAATCTGATGTCACACGTATCTATTAGTTAATAGCAGAGAACAAATAAAAAATGACATCTAATCACTTTTGATTTAAAGTTGGAGGCTGGGTTTCTCACCTGAGCGTCAAAACGGCTCAGAGACTGGACCAGGTAGGTGGCCCAGCCCACATGCAGAACCGGAGTTGGACTTCCTTCCTCCCACTTGCAGATACCGTCATAAAAACGGAGCAGGTGAGCAAAGCATTCTGGGTCCTGGAGCGCCGAGACCGCCGCCAGCTGCTTGGTGTTCTCCTAGATCAGGGGAAACAATTAAACATCAGGGGGGTCCGAATACAGAAAATCATCAACCAGTTAAGATCCGGAGACATTTTTAAACATAATCTGTTACTTTAAACAGAATATAACACTGAAATAAAATGCAGATGTTTATGCATCCATGTTATACACTGAAATTTTAAATAAAAAAAGTGTTTTTTGAAGTAGAAAACAATCGTTCAGTTTGGTTTATAGATAATCTCCTGATTCCCATATTTTCTCAAACCCCTGAACTGATCGTTTATTTTCTTTCTTTTTTCTGTCTTAATGTTGGCAGTGGGCTTTAGGCTGCCCTGCAAGGCTTTAAACCTGGGTTTAACCAGAGACTAAGCCATTCTCAAGCACATATCAAGGTGCTCATTTTGAGCCTGGATCCAGATTTATTGTTGATTCTGTTCATGGTGGAGAATCCTGCTTCACAGCAGCAGGTTGAGCCAAACATCCTCTAAATGTGCAGGGTCATCTTTGAGCACGCCATTTCACTTTTCTTTCACCAGTTCACCGCAGTTCTTCCAGCAGTCCACACTTTCTCTGCTCTCTTTTTCTCATCGTCTTCTCCTTCTTTCCCATCGCCCGGCTTGCCACAGGTTTGCCTGCTGTGTCTAAAAGTAGCAGCAGCAGCAACCCAGACTGACAGCTCATTGGCTCATTTGGATCACGTGCAGCCTGGAGCCGGACGCTCCCCAGGGCTTTACCGTATTAACAGGAGAAGAGGAGCAAGAGAAGTTAGACACTTGTCATTGGACAACATGCGGGAATTTATAAATGATTTAAATCAGGTTGGGTCCGGATCTGGACAGCTAATCCAGATCAGGTCTGCGTTCACTCGTTAAAATCTGAAGTCCAGAAACGAGAGCTCACCTTGTCGTTGGCTTGTCCTGCGTCTCCGTCCTCCCCGGGGTTGTCGGCCGTAGCCGTCTCCTTCAGCAGAGTGGGGATGACGTCGTTTGCGATGTCGAAGAACTCCTTGTAGATCTCCTCGTCCTCACGGAAATAGTTGTAGCTGCAAGAAGTCAGAGCCGAATTTAGAAACGATAAATCAAATCAATTAAAGGCTGGTTTATACCCAGAAAACAGGCCATCTGCGTCGCAGTTAATGCAGATATGCCCCGCCCCCTTCTGCAGACATTCTGCTGCACTTCTCCAAAATTACAGGTGACTGCAGACAGAAGGCCTCTGATTGGTCAATTCTCTATCAGCTCTACACTATGCTTATTTCCTGTTTGGTACCTAATGGCAGAAACTCTGGCAGTAGTGCCGTCCACAGCGCCTGGCTCACCTCGGACTCTATCCCAGACACTGTGCAGGACGCTAGTTTGTAGCTCTCTGCAACGCTCTGTTGGTTTGCACTCGAAGCCAAAACACACCAGTCTTTGGGGAACACTCATGGGTGAACTGTGTGTCGTCCGGCGTTGGATGAGGCGTTGTAACACGGACACCATCAATCCTAGCTAGTTCCTGATTGTCGGTCTTGCGTTGTGGCGTAGAATAACATAGCGCAGACCACGCCTCAATATTGGGCATAAATTAAAAATATCTGCGTCAAACCTGTGATACGCTAACTGCGACACACACATGGTTCCTGCGGGTCCTTGAAAAGTCTTAAAAGGCATTGAATTCTTCAAAATAAAACTAAGGCCTTAATTGGTATTAAAATGTCTTAAATCAGTCTTTCGTAGGTCTTTGTTAAATAGGATTATTTTTATTACGCTTTGTTTTTGTAATCTAAATAAAACATTAAAATTTACCTTTTTTTTTTAGAAATAACGGCTCGCCATTATTGGTTCCGCCCCGATAGCGGAACCAATAAAAGCGTTGTTGCAGCCGCGACATTTGGGAGATGCGACAATTTTACTTTTTGTCTGGAAAATCTGAGCAAGTGTAAATGTAACCTAAATTGTCTCCAGCCAAGAGTTTCCTCCACGGCTAAAACCAGGGAACATACATGAGGCTCAGTGGATTTATGCAAGAAGTGATTCAAGCTCAGAACGATGGGAATTAAGGCAGTGGAGTCGCACATGCGAAGCACGAAACACAAAGCGTCAAAATGGAGTTACGGAGAAACAGCCGGTATTTCTCAGTTTAGTTCCACCCTTGTCTCTGCAAAGCCTCCACTTATCACCAAATCAAACATACTAAGAAAACCATACAAAGAAAAATAGCTGCAAAAAAGACTTAGCACTGGTTATGTTGTGGCTTTAAAACTGATTAGTTTTGTTTCTGCTAAAACAAAGTTTGTGAATTCAGGTAAATAATTGTTCAAATATATCTGTCATCTGTGTGTTTTTAGCTTTCTTCCTGTATGGGAAGCTTTTCAACATTTGAAACATTAGTGCAGTGGTTTATGTTAAAATAAACCTTTGGGTTAAGTCGTCGCAAGCAGGTTTTTCTTGTAAATTTGGTCTTAAATTTCATTCAAGGGGCATTAAAAAGTCTTAAAAAGTCTTGAATTGAATGCCTTATGCTGTAGGAACCTTGACACTGCTGCGGGACGATAACCCGTCCTTAAAACATTGGTTATTTTATCTATTAATGTAATAATAATCAGGCAACCAAAGGTTCCTAAAAGAAAACTTTTTATTAAATTAAACCAGGTGAAATTAAAACTTTTCCACTAGTGGGGTTCTAGATAGAGCAGATTGGCAGAAAAATAAAATCTAAATAAGTCCTTTTTTCTTAAAATCAGTGCATTCTTTCTTGAAATAAGGATTGAAGTGAGACACTTTGCCAATGGAACAAGACAATTTAGCCGAAGGTCGCAGATCCCTGGATAAGAGGAGAGCTCCAGAAGGAGGTCAGATCACTGGAAAAAACATGAAACGAGTCCAGGTTCCATGTTTCCCTGCGATTGTGGAGCCGAAGCAGAGGAACAATGGGAAAGCAGGAAAAAGGAAGCGGCTAACTGAGAGGGAATGTGTGCGTCGGTGTGGCGCTGGTATTAATAGCTGCAGCTCATGAACGGGGAGGATGCCGGGCTGAACGTTTCCTGCATCAAACGAACCGGGCGGAGCGTCACAGCGAGTCCCATCATGAGCCGTTCAACAAAAGGAATAATAATGTAAAAAAAAAAAAAAACACAAAGGAGGATTAAATACTTTATTTATCCACTTTAACTTGAATGCCAGCAAAGCTTTAATTTGAATCCATCTGTCAAAAATACAGAAATCTGCAGGAGTGATGGGTTGGCTTTTATCGCCACCTTGTGTTGATGAGGAGGAATTACCTAACAACCGCCTCTAGATGTTTGCTTTCCCACAATGCAACATTTCTATTGGCTTTTTAGACAGTCTGACTGCACAACTACGCCCCCTGCTGATGGAAACTAGAACCTGAATTGTTTGGCATCAAATGTAGAGATAAGAAGATTTGTTAATCCCTTAAACCCAGAGGGTCTTACAAGAAATTCCACATGTGGATTAAAGCAAGTCCAGCTCCTAAACTATAAATTGGAAATACTAGTGTTTTTTATTTGTCTGATAGAAAGGCATCTTTTAGGTGAAACCATGAAATGATTTATAGGTGATTAAACAAAGAAAAAATGAAAAATATTTAGCCTCGCCAATTTTTCCCCCAAAAATAAACACCATGACCAGACTTTATAGATCCACATCTTCACTATAAGTCAATCAAATTTGGACTGATTAAGTTGAAGCATGTTTGTTCCACAAAGGTTTTAGTGAGCAGTGAGCTAGGAGGAAATGGGATTTTAGCAAATTGGTGCCAAAAGTGCAAAAATGCATTTTTTCCACTCATAAAAGGGAATCTGAACAGGCAAATATGCTGATTTCCATTATTGGAGACCTTCTGCATAAGATAAAAGCCTTTGATCCTCAGATTTAGCTGTTGATTCATTGAAATTTACCAATAAAATCACCAAACTGAATAGAAAATAAGACTAACAGAGCAGCTGATGTAACACATGCCGGTTACATCACCTGAAATGGTCACACATGACCTCTGACCCCTCCTTGGAAAGATCTGAGCCTCTAGTTTCCAATTATGGCGGCCATTAGGGGGCGGGGCTAAAATGAATACCTTTTGGGTGGAATTTTAAATCTCTTTTTAATTGTTTACACAGCTAAAAAAAAAAAAACTTGTTAGAAATAATTTAGAAACATGTTTTAGAAATTTTAAAAGCCCCATTTGAAATGCGTGTGGATGAAACACCATGTGACTGCGTTTTTGGCCATTTCTATAAATTGATAAACATGAGCAGGTGTCAGTCGGGCCTGGAAACAGTTATCCGATAAAAGCAGACCAGATGGACTGGATGGTCCAGTTTTCTACATGGGGTCACCTGCTGGTCCCACATATTCTGACAGGAGACGTTTGGTAATAAAGTGGTTATGTCACAATTTTCTTGCCCACTTGTACTTTAATTCATCTGTAATGATTCAATCTTGCAAATAAACAGCAAATAGGAAATAAAAGAATAAAGAAATCAGCCAATGGGATTTGGCACACACGCTTTAAGCAATCAGATGCCCCAGTGAGATGGTTACTGATGCATCGGGGGGAAATGTTTCAATGTTTACGTCGACACTCCTGCCTCACTCTGAGTCTAAGCCCAATTTTCGACCCCAAAAACAGGCCAACAGTATAACATTCATGGGTGAGGACTAGGGATGGGGATCGAAACCCGGTTCTATAAAGGACCCGGTTCCACTTTTTTCATGATGTGTTCAGATTGGCTCAGTAAAACGACAATTAGGTTATCATGATGCGTTCAAGTGTAACGTAAAGAAAAGGGAAATTGAGTTTTGGGTGAGAAACATGAGTAATACATTTGTATATTGCTCTAATTATTTTAGAATATATAATTAAACTACTGATGCCAACATTTATTAAAAATTACATTTAATTTAAAATACAATTATTTATTTGCTAAATATTTTCCTAATCACTAAAAACATGATGAAAAGTGACAGTAGACAATACATTAACCAACAATTGTGAAAATATATTCTAGTTAGTTTTATGTCATTTCGAAGTGGCCATGTTTATTGAAGGCCAGAAACGTTTTTGTTATGCTCACTTGTTAAGCAATAAAAGCAATACCAGTTCTGTTAAAAACATTGTTGCATCGTCTTTCCACCAAATAACAGAAAAGTATCGATAGTGGTATCGATAAAGACTCGGATCGATAAGGAGTATCGATATCAATAAATATTAACGATCCCCATCCCTAGTGAGGACACCCTTCAGGAGATTTTCATGAATTAATAAAACAAACGAGCAGATAGTTGGTCTTTTATTCTAACCAACAACCACCTAGAATTTCTAAAAGTAGAATGGGAGGCAGATCTTTTAGTTATCAGGCTCCTCTCCTGTGGAACCAACTACCAGTTTTAGTCCATGAGGCAGACACCCTGTCTACTTTTAAGGCTAGGCTTAAAACTTTCCTTTTTGATAAAGCTTCTAGTTAGAGTGGCTCAGGTTATCCTGATCTATCTCTATAGTTCTGCTGCTATAGGCTTAGACTGCTGGAGGACATAGGGACCCCTTTTTCATCATTCTGCTTCATTCTATCTCTATTCTCCCACTCTGCAGAATCTGTTAGTTCAATCTCTAACGTTCTGCTCTCTCTGCTTTTTCTCATAGTAGCTTCATCTGGTCTGTTTCTGTAATAAAAGTCAACTGTTTCCAGATGGCTGAATGCTTCTCTGCTACCTAGCTGGGATTCTGCTCTATATTTATTCATTAAATACCAATAATAATCTTAACAGAACAATCAATCAGATTAATAATCTGACCCCTCCCCCACTGATGTGGACTCACTCTTGCATGACCTGCGCTGCCTCAGCCCAGGCCTTCAGAGCCTCCTGGACGTTCCTGTGTCTGTAGTGGAAACCAGCCAGATACATGTAGGGGTAGATGTGCTCGTTGTTGTAGAACTTCTGAGCAGAACCTACGGCCTGGAAAACGGAAACGGACACAAACAAGGTCAGAACGGACCAATGGGATCAACTCCGGTACTAAAGGAGAAATTTTTTTCTACGTTTTTCCAGATCAGAACCACAAACTTTACAGCAAAGGAAATGTAGAGCGGTAAAATCTATAAAACCAGATTCCAAAAGAAAATAAAAAAGTGAAAGCATAAAGACAAAAAGTGACAAAAAACACACAAAAAAATTAGAGAAATAAAACAAAAAACAAAAAATATGAAAAAAGAAAAAAATATTTTTAAAAATAAAAACTAAAACAATAGCATTCTGTTGGTTAAACTTTTGGAAAAACATTACTTTTTGATTGAGATCTTTTTAAAATTATGTTTTTAAACCATTGATTCTTCAAATGTTGTTTTTTGAATTGCGTTCTTTGCTCTTAATAAGGCCGTAATAAATTTAGCTCCATATGTGGATAGAAAAGCAGGCATGAAGGCTCAGAGGAGTCGGCACTTATGGTGCGTTATATTGGGGCCTAATGGGATCTGCAGACATAAAATGTTCAAAACGTGCAAAAAAAAGTAATAACCTTCATTGTGAAAATATCAACTACTTTACTTTTAAGGCTAGGCTTAAAACTTTCCTTTCTGATAAATCTTCTAGTTAGAGTGGCTCAGGTTATCCTGATCTATCTCTATAGTTCTGCTGCTATAGGCTTAGACTGCTGGAGGACAGAGGGACCCCTTTTTCATCATTCTGCTTCATTCTATCTCTATTCTCCCACTCTGCAGAATCTGTTAGTTCAATCTCTAACGTTCTGCTCTTGCCTTTGGGCAAGTGACTTTCACATTTCATTTGCCCAGAAACAATCTTTACTTGCCCAGTATAATGTTTGATAAATATAGTTCCAAATATTCATTTTTGTATATATATATATATATATATATATATATATATATATATATCAATTTAGTTTGTTTTTGTTTTTTAAATGTTTTTTTGTAATTCAGTATTTTTTATGTTTACAGGTTCCTGGTGTGTATCTGCATGCGTGGGTGGAGGGTAAAATAGGTGGTGGGTGTGTTACTGTACTTACATTTTTTTTGCCTTTTTATTGTTTATTAGCCTGCCAAGTTGAAAAAAAAGTGTCTGATTTGCGCCAATTCCCGGACAAAAATAGCGCCATCTGGCGGAAAAAATCACACGGCTTTTTCAAATCATGCAAGAATGTGTACAAAACAAAAATGGCGCCGACAATGCTTTTAGGTTGTTTTCTTTGAATGTAGGGGATTTTTGAGTGATTTTGCGAATATAAATGATACAGGAACACAGGTACAATATCGCTTTCTGGCTTGTTTGTTGTTTTGATAACTACATCAAAAATAGCGCTAGGTGGACAAAAATCACACCATGTGGCGGAAAATCACCCAGCTTACTCAGATCACGCGAGAATGTGTACAAAAAATAAAAATAAAAAATGGCGCCGGAAACGCTTCTGTCGTTTTCATCGAATGTCGGTGATTTTAAAGTAATTTTGAGTGATAAATAAATTTTTTTGCGATCATTGCACTTGCTCGGCAGGCAAATGCAATGAAATTTGTACTCTTCCAACAATAACACATATAGATAGAAAACTTTGAATCAATCTGACTGATGGTCTGGTTAGATAGTGAAGATGACATGATGTGAATTGGCGCTACAGAAATAAAGTGAATTGAATCAACAGCTGGCGGCGTCTCAGTTTTACGGACGAAATGACTGTAAGTCCAGATCTAGTTGAGCGCTTCATTGGAAGGACTATCTCTATCGTTTCTCCAAAACAATAAAAAAAACAGCAAACCAGCCTACATTTCATTCCTCTGCTGCTGGGAGGCTTCAGAAAGACGTACCCTGAGATGGATTTGCAGCGGGGTCTCCTTCCCTGGTATTGGATCCTGATCTTCAAGGTCAGCTAGCGTCCCCATCGCCATGGGATACCTGAGAGCCAGAAACAGGAGGAGTGAGGAAAACGCAAAGCACAGGAACAACAAGTGTGTTTTATCTGTTTCCATTTCAAACTCACCTGTCCAGATCGCCTCGATCGTACAGCAACCAAAGGAGCTTCTGTCATAAAATAAAAATATAGACTTATAAGAAAAGGAAAACGGATTAAAACAAACTGGTTTTGAATGAAATGATGGAAGAGGGAGGAGGAGTATGATGATGAAATCACATCTGTGATGCAGTGGGAAGAAATGACCTCAGATTAGCGCTGCAACTAACGATTATTTTGCAAATCGATTAATCCTGCGATTATTTCTTTGATTAATAATCAGATAGCCGAAGGTTCCTTAAAGATTTTTTTTTAAAGTAAAACGGCTGAAACAAAAACTTTTCTACTTGAGGAGTTCTGGATAGAGCCGCTTGACGGACAATATATATATATATATATATATATATATATATATATATATTAGGGATGCACGATATTGGGATTTTGGCCGATATCCGATATGCCGATATTTTAAAACTCATGTAGCCGATAACCGATATCGATTCCGATGTTAAAGCTGGACAAAAATAAGTAGTCATTGAAAATAGCAGTTTTGTTATCCATTTCTGACACTTTGAAAAATAATATACTCAAATATATTTTCATATGCTGATATCAAATTGATTTTTAAAAACGCGGTATCGATCTATTCTACTTTCAAAATCTTGTGAAATTTCATCGTTCTGTTACAAACTCTCGTGATATTTTGCAAATTCTTGTGAGATTTTTTTAGTAAAATAGATCGATACCGCGTCAATATATCAACATATAAAAATATGGCTACATTTCGTGAATTTTCTGGGGATTTCGTAGCATAACGATGACATATAGCAATATTTCATTAGTAAAAGAGATTGATATGGTGTTTTTAAATGGCAATATATCAGCATATGAACATATTGTGATATTTTTTCCCTCGTCTTTAGAAGTTTTTAAGTCTGTAAAAAAGAAGTTTTTGAGGAAGAAGAAGAAGTAGTATTTATTTTTTTTTTTAGACTTTAGAAACTCAGAAGCTGATCAAATATCAGGTTAAATATCGGTGGGGGGGCCGATTATATCGTGCATCCCTAATATATATATATATATATATATATATATATATATATATATATATATATATATATATATATATATTCTTTTTAAGTATCAGAAAGGCAAAATGTTTAAATATTTTTTTCAAATCTTGGTATAAATCCTTTACTAAGTGGGTCGCTCTGTCAGCTAAAGACATGTTTTAGAGTCTAACTACTAAATTAGCTGACAATTATTTAATTAATCGATTAATTGCTTCAGTCTTTAAGGGCCCCAAAATCTGTTTGAGTTGAGTTTTACGATTTGATTTTCCAGATCACATTCTCCTCACATTTAGCCAAATAAAGATGCTGTCATTAACGTGCAGCGGATCAATAGAAATGCTCCTTTGCTCCAGGAAGAGCCCGCCCCAGGAGAGGAGAGAATGTGTTCTGGAAAACACGAATTGAAAATAATGCAGTTCATCAAACTAAATCTGAAAAAAAAAGAGAAATAATAATAAAAATAATATTTAAGTTGGAAAAAAGGTTTGCTTTTGTTTGTTTGTCTTTTTTTTATAAAATCTGAGAAAAAAAAAGAAAGTTTCATTGCTGGATTTCATAATTTTTTTATTTACAGAAATAATGAATCAAAATTCATTCTATATTTGTTCTACTTGTAGCATTTTTTGCTTTGAATATATTTAGTTTGTTTGCACAAATTTGATTTAATTTCCATTGTGTGAATAATCATGTATTTTTGGATTAAACTTTGCCTGCTGTGCTTTTATATAGTTGCAGTGAGTTTGCACTTAACGTTTTCTGTGATTGCAGCTTTTGTTTCTCTGCAAAGATGTTTGTTCTTTAGTTTCTCTATATTTTCCAGTCTGTTGAGTTTGCAGGACCTTTTGCAATCTTAGCATTTTTTTAGATATATATACAGAAGAGCTATATGTGTATATATTTTATCACTTTTTATTCTTATTTTTTTATCTTTATTATATTGTATAGTTGGATGTGTGTTACTGGAGCGTGTAACAAAAGTAATTTCCCTCCTTTGGCCGACCAGCTGGACTAATCCTGACAGGCAAGTTAAATTCAAGACTTTTTAATGGCACTTTAAATAAAAATTTAAGACGAAGAAAAAAAACTTGGTAGCGACAAATTTACCCCAAATGTTTATTTTAACATAAACCGTTACTTTCTGGCCCAGCAGAGATGTTTCAAATGTTGAAAAACTGTTCATATATGAAGAAAGCTAAAAAAAACACACAATAGATTTATTTTTAACAACTGCTGAACTGAATTCTCTAACTTTTTGTTCCCTACTCAATCCCTCTGCTTCCATTGTCGGCGTACCGCCAAACCTTATCCGGCGGTTTGGTTCTACCGGCGCTGCTGGTGATGTGAGTGATGCTGTGGAGGCGGCGTTGCAGAGACAAGGTGGAACAGAACGGAGAAACATCTGCTGCTTCTCCATAACTTCATTTTGACGCTTTGAGTTTCTCGCTTTGCACATGTGTCTCCACTAGGGGTGGAACGGTTCATAAAATCCTCGGTTCGGTTCAGTTCACGGTTTCGTGGTCACGGTTTTCGGTTCGGTATATATTGATTGTTACCCCGAAATCCCATAAAACTTTATGAAATAAATGAAAATATCCAAAAAATTTATGAATTGTAATTATTTTTATTGATCCGCGGAAACCCTGGATCATTACCGAACAGAGACAGTCGAACCGAAAGGTTCGGACGGTTTTCAGAAACCGTTCCATCCCTAGTCTCCACTGTCTTGATTCCGATGGTGCCTCATATATATTCCCTGGCAGTGGTTTTACCAATGCAGAAACTCTTGGATGGATAGACTATTTTTTTTTAATTTAAACTCCCCCATGTTGTCCAGATAAAAAGATTTATTGTTTCCGCTATCGGGATGGAACCAATAATGGTTACAGCGGTTCGGTAAATGTGATAAAAATATTGTAAATTATTTTAAAGCTTGATATGGATTATAAAAATTAAATCCTATTTATGATGCGGTAAGATGAAGGACTGATTTAAGACATTTTAATACAAATTAAGGCCTTGATTTTATATTTAAGAATTCAATGACGTTTAAGACTTTGTAAGGATATTCAGAGTTTTTAGAGTGAATTCTGCCTCCCTGAATTTAAACCACACCTTGGACATGTTCACTGCTCCTAAATATAGTGTCACAAACATCTTTAAAAGAGAGAGATCTCAGGTTTAGGTTGAGGAGAAGAAGCATCACAGTGAAGAAAGAATCCCTGTACGGTTCGTTCTTTGGTTTTTTCGTTTCAAAACAAAAACGAAAAAACAAAACAAGCATGTGGTTTTTCTGTCTTTCCGTTTTTAAAACCTAAATCGAAAAAATGAAAAATCGAATAAATAGAAAATCAACAGCGTTTGAGTTTTGTTTCGCCATCTAAATGAAAATAAAATACGGTTGTTGTTTTAATACGTAGCGGTACCGGAAATGAAGTAAGTCGCCAAAGAAATCATTTACAGCGGATGAAGACGGCATTAAAACAAACCATTTCCACTTAAACCGTTTTCTGCATTGTTTATCGAACTTTTTCATTACTCGGTAATGAGTGTCAGAAGGTTTTGTATGGAGCACAACTTGCAAAGACACAACAATGTGTCGGACGCCGACTTGGAACGTGGAATATTAAAGAGATCTTGTTGACGGTCAGATCATTAGCTCTCCATGAAATGCGCCGATTCCCTCTAAATAACACAAACGTTTCTATTTTGGTAATGCTAACTGAAAAAGTTCTTCTTCTTGTGGAATGTAATGGAGGTTGGCAACAAATTGAAGGCGTACAATACCGCCACCTACTGGTAACTAAAAAAGTTATGTGTTTGGAGTTCAGGTGTTTCCGGTTCTGCCATAAGGTCCGTTGAATTAACAACAAAATAAAAGTTTGACTCACACCTGTCTTGCGTTGCTCATATAGATGGTATTGTGGCTAAAATGGGTAAAGGCATTACGATGGTGAAGAAATGTGTTTCATTCATACCCGCTGCTATTGCTAAACAGGTTGAACAGTCTATTGCCCGGTGATATGGTCATCTGCTTCACAGAGTGAGCTTCACAAGCTTCAGCTGGCACCAAACAGGGCGGCCAGAGTGGTCCTTCAGCGCTCACAGAGAACAAATGTGGCTTCAATGCATAGACGGCTTTCATGGTTAACAGTTACTTATAAACTTAAATTAAGACTTCTCCTATTTATATGGAATGTTTTCTTTAAAAAACAGCCTCCATTTTTTGCTGAACATTTAGTCCCTCTTGAAAAAAGTCATAATTATTTAACAAGGCGGGCACTAGGTGGAGACATTAAACTATAGAGCCATATGTCACTGGAACCAACTGCCAATAAACACGCCAAAAAGATACTGTCTTCAGAACTACTGCAGATGATATTATGAACTGACCTGTGTATTTATGTTGGATATTTGTACCCATTATTGTGCAAAAAATTTTTTAATGGTTTGTTTATAATGTAATGTCATTTCTTTATGTGAGGACCCCAGGAAGATTAGTGGCCATTTATTCGACAGCTAATGGGGATCCTAATAAAACTAAACTAAACAAAGTAAAAGTTTGTCTTTGGTTTAACCATTGCAGTTAAAAAAAAAAAACTGTACCCATTTTTCATGTTTTAAAATTCTGTTTCTCTAATTTAGTTTTAAAAACTGAAAAACAAAAAAACCAAATGCTTGTTTTGTTTTTTCGTTTTTGTTTTGAAACGAAAAAACCAAAGAACGAACCATACATGGATTAAAAAGCCAAACAATTTTAGATTTAGAGGAAATAAAGTCTCCAAAAGCGTTTTTCTACTGCCAGGAAGTAGAGGACTTAGTGCAGAGCTGGTCTGGTTGTTTTTAACCTCCTTTAGCCAATCTATAAAACCTAGTAACAAACTATGGCTCCAATCTGCTGTAGATGGAGAAAACTGCAGCTAAAACCGCCAGGAACCAAATAAAGGTTCTTGTCTCTGAAAAATCATCTAATCCTGCCTTTTCTGAGATTTCCAGTGTGGATCACAGCAAACATGGCGTACTGCGGATTAGAGGTGGAGGTGCTCACCTGCTGTAGCTGCAGCAGCTCCAGGCTGTCGGTGTGTAGATCCAGGGAAGGGTTGATGGCGCAGACCATGAAGGCCACCTCCATGTTTCTGTCACACTTCATGTAGGAGCCCTTCAGGTAGAGCCAGCTCTGAGAGGAGCAGAGACAGCAGTTATTCCCTCACCCTTCATCCCTCTAAAAACTATTAACTGCTGTGGATTTCTACATTAAAATGGAAGCAGGGATGTTTTTATAGCTGGTGCACCCATTGCAGTTTAACCAAAACTAATATTTATAATAAAGTAGGTATAAGAACATGGCTCCATTATCAGTCTTTAGGTCTTCTTACTGTCAGCGATCCGATCAGGTCAGACCAGAAACTTATCGGCAAAAATGTCCAAATTAAGGAAATCGGAGCCGATCCACCAATCGGTGCAAAACTTATTTTTCCAAAACCGTCCCTCATTCAGTTGGAAACGACGAGCTTTAACAAATATCCACATAAGACGAGGTTCTCCACCCCTGGTCCTTAAGATGGTCTGTCCCTGCTCCAGCAGAGCCAATTAAAACCACCAATTGAACTCGTCATTGAGTCTAGCAGAGTTAACGAGTTGCTTCAGCCGTTGTTTTCTTTTTTTATTTATAAAACCCCCCAATAAAATAGATAAAATAAATAAAGAAAGAAAGCAAAGGAATTCCTTACAATAATAAAATTTAAAAAGGAGCGGCGCCTGCAGAGCCCACCTTCTCGTTGACGCCGGCGGTGACCGTCTGCCCGCGGCGGTCCTCGTTGCCCTTCCCGTGCCAGGTGACCTCGGCCGTCTCCTCCCCGTTTTTCCCGAATATGACCCAGGCGTGGTCTTCAGACAGCGCCAGGTGGACATCCTTCAGCCCCAGCACCTGACAGGCCGCCACCACGGCGAACGCCACTCCTGAGCTGTCCAGTTTGGTGCCTGGTTGAAATGATTCATAGAGAAAAATCACACAGACTGCTCAGATAGTTTTTCCTTCTCATCCACAAGGAAAATAAAAAGTTCTTTCAATCATAGATGTTTATGTTCTCTTCACAAACCGTAAAAACCGTATGAAAGTTTTCCCCTCATTGACTAATCCTGGAACACGGTGATGCATCCGAAGTTTTACTCTTAGAACTCAGCTGATAGAAACCCTCAATTCAGCTGCTTAGAAAAGTTTAATTATTACATAATAAATAAAGACTAAAATATATTATAGCTTTCCAGTTCCCACAGTTCCTGAATCCAGAAGCTGGGAATACTTATCCAGGCAATCTAGAGGGATGCGGGATCTGGAAGGAATCTAGAGGGAAGCGGTAATCTAGAGGGAAGAGGCGGGAATCTAGAGGGAAGCGAAGCGGGAATCTAGAGGGGAGGGAAGCGGGAATCTGTAGGGAAGCGAAGCGGGAATCTAGAGGGGAGGGAAGCGGGAATCTGTAGGGAAGCGGGAATCTGGAGGGAATCTAGAGGGAAGCAGGAATCTAGAGGGAAGCAGGAATCTGGAGGGACTCTAGAGGGAAACAGGAATCAGGAGGGAAGCGGGAATCTAGAGGGGAGGGAAGCGGGAATCTGTAGGGAAGCGAAGCGGGAATCTAGAGGGGAGGGAAGCGGGAATCTGTAGGGAAGTGGGAATCTGGAGGGGAGGGAAGCGGGAATCTGGAGGGGAGGGAAGCGGGAATCTAGAGGGGAGGGAAGCGGGAATCTGGAGGGGAGGGAAGCGGGAATCTAGAGGGGAGGGAAGCGGGAATCTAGAGGGGAGGGAAGCGGGAATCTGTAGGGAAGCGAAGCGGGAATCTAGAGGGGAGGGAAGCGGGAATCTGTAGGGAAGCGGGAATCTGGAGGGAATCTAGAGGGAAGCAGGAATCTAGAGGGAAGCAGGAATCTGGAGGGAATCTAGAGGGAAGCAGGAATCTGGAGGGAATCTAGAGGGAAGCAGGAATCAGGAGGGAATCTGGAGCGAAACGGGAATCTAGAGGGAAGGGGGAATCTAGAGGGAAGAAGGAATCTAGAGGGAAGCTGGAATCTAGAGGGAAGAGGCGGGAATCTAGAGGGAATTTAGAGGGAAGCGGGAATCTAGAGGGAAGCGGAATCCCGAGGGAAGAGGCGTTAATCTAGAGGGAAGTGGGAATCTAGAGGGAATCGGGAATCTAGAGGGAATCGGGAATCTAGAGGGAATCGGGAATCTAGAGGGAAGAGGCGGGAATCTAGAGGGAAGCGGGAATCTAGAGGGAAGAGGCGTTAATCTAGAGGGAAGAGGCGTTAATCTAGAGGGAAGAGGCGGGAATCTAGAGGGAAGCGGGAATCTAGAGGGAAGCGGGAATCTAGAGGGAAGAGGCGGGAATCTAGAGGGAAGCGGGAATCTAAAGGGAATCTAGAGGGAAGCGGGAATCTGTAGGGAAGCGGAATCTGGAGGTAAGCCGGAATCTGGAAGGAATCTAGAGGGAAGCAGGAATCTAGAGGGAATCTAGAGGGAAGCAGGATACTAGAGGGAATCTGGAGGGAAGCAGGAATCTGGAGGGAATCTAGAGGGAAGCAGGAATCTAGAGGGAATCTAGAGGGGAGCAGAAATCTAGTGGGAATCTGGAGGGAAGTGGGAATCTGGAGGGAAGCGGGAATCTGGAGGGAAGCGGGAATCTGGAGGGAAGCGGGAATCTGGAGGGAATCTAGAGGGAAGCAGGAATCTAGAGGGAATCTGGAGGGAAGCAGGAATCTAGAGGGAAGCGGGAATCTGGAGGGAATCTAGAGGGAAGCAGCAATCTAGAGGGAATCTGGAGGGAAGCGGGAATCTAGAGGGAAGCGGGAATCTGGAGGGAATCTAGAGGGAATCTAGAGGGAAGCAGGAATCTAGAGGGAAGCGTGAATCTAGAGGGAAGCGGGAATCTAGAGGGAAGCGGGAATCTAGAGGGAAGCGGGAATCCAGAGGGAAGTGGGAATCTAGAGGGAAGCGGGAATCCAGAGGAAAGTGGGAATCCAGAGGGAAGCGGGAATCCAGAGGGAAGCGGGAATCTAGAGGGAAGTGGGAATCCAGAGGGAAGCGGGAATCTAGAGAGAGTCTAGAGGGAAGCAAAGCGGGAATCTAGAGGGAAGCAGAAATCTGGAGGGAAGCGGGAATCTAGAGAGAATCTAGAGGGAAGCAGGAATCTAGAGGGAAGCGGGAATCTGGAGGGAATCTAGAAGGAAGCAGGAATCTAGAGGGAATCTGGAGGGAAGCGGGAATCTGGAGGGAATCTAGAGGGAAGCAGGAATCTAGAGGGAATCTGGAGGGAAGCAGGAATCTAGAGGGAATAGGGAATCTGGAGGGAATCTAGAGGGAAGCAGGAATCTAGAGGGAATCGAGAGGGAAGCGGGAATCTAGAGGGAAGCGGGAATCTGGAGGGAATCTAGAGGGAAGCAGGAATCTAGAGGGAATCGAGAGGGAAGCGGGAATCTAGAGGGAAGCGGGAATCTGGAGGGAATCTAGAGGGAATCTGGAGGGAATCTAGAGGGAATCTGGAGGGAATCTAGAGGGAATCTGGAGGGAATCTAGAGGGAATCTGGAGGGAATCTGGAGGGAAGCGGGAATCTGGAGGGAAGCGGGAATCTGGAGGGAATCTAGAGGGAAGCAGGAATCTAGAGGGAATCTGGAGGGAAGCAGGAATCTAGAGGGAAGCGGGAATCTGGAGGGAATCTAGAGGGAAGCAGCAATCTAGAGGGAATCTGGAGGGAAGCAGGAATCTAGAGGGAAGCGGGAATCTGGAGGGAATCTAGAGGGAAGCAGCAATCTAGAGGGAATCTAGAGGGAAGCGGGAATCTAGAGAGAATCTAGAGGGAAGCGAAGCAGGAATTTACAA
This sequence comes from Cyprinodon diabolis, assembly GCA_030533445.1. Taxonomy (NCBI): domain Eukaryota; kingdom Metazoa; phylum Chordata; class Actinopteri; order Cyprinodontiformes; family Cyprinodontidae; genus Cyprinodon; species Cyprinodon diabolis. The sequence goes on along the minus strand of CM060075.1, from coordinate 3,409,786 downwards.
CAAATGAAATACTTGAGATGTGATCAGTAAATCTACATTCTGTTCAATCTAAAACACTGCGACAGTAATAAATGCGTTGCTTTGAAGGTGCTACCTGTGATGAGGCTGAACAGGGACTGGATGTGAGCCCGGTCCTTGAAATAGGACCGGCTGAGGCTGTTCCAGATGACGTCAGACACTTTCTTTACCAGCTCTCTGCTGGACCCAGCGGACGTCCTCCGATACTGGGAAAGGTCCACCGCCCCGCGGATCTGAGCCGTAAAGCGTTCGTACAGAGCAGAAATCATCCCCAGCTCCACTGTGGGGAAGCAAGACGTGGGACAGTCCGGCTCCAGCGGCTCAAAGCGGACCCCCGGAACATTTATGGGTATGACTCTGTTCACAGCCAGGAAATGCTCCACGAAGCCCAGCACCAGTGAGAGGAGAGCTAGGTCGGGCTCGGACCTGCGGAGCTCGGCGTCGAACAGCTGAACCACCCCGTCTATGCCCCTGAGAGGAAAGTACTTCTTCTGAGCCGTGTGCAGACCCATGGCCAAATATGGACTTCCAGGCGCCGCTCTGATCAATGATGGAGATTTACCAAGAGGTCGAGTTCATCCACGTCATGGTTTCACCTGCAGGAGGACGACAGAGTCAAAGACACGACATTATGACAAGTGCTGCCAACGCTACCGTAAAATAATACCCATCATTACTTCTACCCAGCCTAACGACTCACTTCTATGGAGATTAATTGGAGCCAAACATTTTCAAAAACATTTTTTTGTTTGATGTGGAAGAAAATACAAAATTAAAAAAAAATATATAAAACAACAACAAAAAAAAAAAAATTCTTAAAAAAAAAAAAAAAAAAAAAAAATGTACACATACATTTTTTTTTCCAAAATTGGAATTCATTTTTTATTTTCTTCAGCATCAAACAAAAAAATGTGTATCTAATATATATTTATATTAGGGGTGGAACGGTTCACAAGATCCACGGTTCGGTTCACGGTTTCGTGGTCACAGTTTTCGGTTCGGTATATGTTGATTGTTACACCGAAATCGCATTAATTAATGAAAAAATCCCAAAAAATGAATGAATTGTAATTATTTTCAATGATCTGCGGAAACCCTGGATCATTTGCTGCTTTGAATTTAATCATCTCGCGCATGCCCTCTACGATCTCCAAGGAACACAACTTTCTTTCCGCCGTCATCGTAGGTCACTGTAAATGCAAAGTGGTCCCATACAGCGTCTTCCAGCTCCTGTTCTTTCCCACTCGCCATACCCACACAATTCTCCATAACAACTGATTTTTTTTCTGCTACACCCGGCTACGCTGCTTCGCTTCTTCTTCTTGTTTACTACTGGTGGTTGGCTTTGGTCGCAGCACCGCCACCTTCTGCTCTGGAGTGTAAACGCTTCGCCTATGAGAAAAAAGAGCAGCGCATGAACCGAACGCAACACACACGAACCGAACGGTTCGGACGGTTTTCATAAATATAAATAAATATATATATACATACTTTTTTTTTTTTTTTGGCGATGCTATTTTTTTGGCCGCGATACCCATCTGTGCAGCATCTGCCATACCGATACCATCTGTTTGATGTGTGTGTGTATATATATATATAAACTTATGCTTGGATGTCAAATAATTGCCATCATGAATTGTCAAGCTGCTGCCTACCTTTGTGAAGCAGGAAACAGACTAAAACAAAGTGAATCCAGTAGAACTTTTTATTGCCTACCTGGAATGGGTGACAATAGTTGAAGAAACTTTTGGCTCTCAAAATGTTATGAGTGCACTATTGGGTAATACTCGCCGATACCGATACCACCATTTTAGTGCTGGATTAGGGCCCCGCCTGATACTGGTATCAGTACAACACTAGTTTTATATATATATATATACACACATACATATATATAAAATGCATGCACAATTTGTGAATACAAAAATGCTACATAATTATCAGATATGTACTTGTAATTGAATTTTTATGTAGAATCTTGAAATTATATGTAATATGTAATTACCATAACAATGGAATAAAAACATGTTCATCATCAATTTAGCACTTTTAGCTCATCTGTATTATTCTGCTCCATTAACACATTTTATTGTGATGGATTAGTATTATATGTTATATTACATGATTAATAGACTTCATAAAATCTATGCAATGTGAATTGCATGTTTAAATCTAAGTTAAAGTTAATCTACTGATGCTATGAAACAGCCAGTCTGTGTCAAAGTGATGAATTATCTTTATTTTAAAAGTCTCCAGTCCCCCTGAAAATGAGAACATCATGGTTTTTCGATGCTGCAGCGCACGGATTGTTTACATCGGGACCGGTCTAACTAGGGAGTACCAATATGGCGTCCGGTGGCTTCACTTAACCATCGGGCAATCAGATATCCAGTGTATAAACAGATAGGCGATCATAGGGGGAGCCGCCGCGGCTAGCAGCGCTAAGCGCGGCTGGGAGGCGGTGGGCGGGGCAGCCAGACAGCCGCCCGTCAGCGCCAAGCCGCTGAGCAGAGCTGCTTCTGTTCATCACAGCTCATCCCGGTCATTAATCACAAGAATCACACATAGAGAAGCCAGAGGAATGAATAAAGTCAGAGTGTTTATCACACCACGCGACTGACCGATGCTAACCTGCTAACTTTCCAGCTCTGAATCATTCATTACCTCAAAGCTTCGCTTCCCTTTCTTTTTTCTCTTATCTCTCTTACGTTCGTTAATAAGTTAATTACTTAATAAAATCGGAACCGGGAATTTAACCTTTTATCTTTAGAAAGTCTGTTAGCAGCGGGACAGACGCCGGCGGCTGCGCAGCTCCAAACCAGCTAACAAGCTACCAGGCTGCTAGTTAGCTAAACTAACCTTCTGAACCAATCCATCTCCGCTCACTATTTAGTGAAATACACCATCAAACTGGGCCGCTCTGTTGGATTACACTCAGCTCCTCTCGGCTTTCAGAATTAGCTCCTTATTAAGACATTACTTACCCGCGTTCTCATAGAGGAAGCCACATGTTTTTGTTTGTGTCCCCCTCTTCTTTTTACCGCGCACTTCGCTCTGCCCGAAAATTGCTCGGAGTGGGTACGACACATGACGTCACCCAGTCTCAGCCGATCTCACCGCGCTATGTGGAGATCCATGCACAGCGAAAGGGTCCATCCCTCTGTATGTAATTCTTAGCTCCCCTTCTCCCTGCGCATCATGGGAAATGTAGTTTTTCAAAGCAGATCGTTAGAAAACTATCAAAAGAGGGCAGCATTGGGTTGTTACGACATAAATGAGCCTCAAAATAGAACAAAAGGTAAGCCTTACATAATGGGTAACATATGTAACATAAAAAACACACTTTAATTTATCATTCACAGCACTATTTACTTAAAATGTACTGGAAAAGGTAAAAATAAGCTGCCAATGTGCAGTTTATGAAATAGTAAATAAATAAAACCACTTAATGTGAATAAAATACGCTGCATAATCTGTCCAAAGTCTTGCATAGAAAGACCGATCGTATTTATTGCAGTCCTTCAACCATTACACCCATTCTAATGGATCTGCTCTGTGTTCAGGAATATTCTATCTGATATCTTTCCTTGGCGTCGAATATTTCAGCTTCAAAAGAAAAAAGTAGATATAGAGTGTTTTGTAGAATACATATGAAATCTCATTAGCCATCATAATGAAAGTGTGCATGTTACAATAAATTGTTAACATATTAACGGTTGCCTTTTTCTTTTTTTAACAATTTGAAAAGCTGTGCTAAAAATGTGACGCTGGAATTTACATGAAGCCAGTGAACGCATCTCAGCGGACATTTTTTTTTTTTCCCTTTACCCCTCCTCCATAATCTTGCTCTGCCTTGTTTCCCTTTTGCTCTCAGAGCTCAGGCGTTGTGGTGAGGAGCAGAACCGAGGCGAGGTCACCTGCTACTCTCAGAAAAAGAGGACAGTAGCGTTTATCTGATTTTTAAGCGATAGACATTTCGGTGCCGCTCGTGCGTTGAGCTTCAGTAAAATGGATACTCAGTCCTCCCAGATATCGTCGTCGCAAGGTCTCCCCGATGGACAGAATTCTGCTGCCAAAGAATCCAAAGTGTCCGGTAAGACCCCACTTAAAATGTCGTTTGTTTTTGACAGATGCAGCCTACTATTATGAATCCGTTTGTTTTTATTGTTGATGTTATTATTGTATATTTATTTTTTTCTTTCATTTGATTATATAAATTTGGAGTTGGTCCTTTGTGTTTGTTTTGGCTGGCATCGTGAACCATGGGGGACACCTGTGATCGTTAACGTATAACCCCCCCCCCCTCCCTCCGTCTCCCACGCGTGTTCACTGTGTGATTACGACACTGAAGTTGGCATCCGATTGATATTTTCCCGTCTAGGCTGGGAAAAGTGATTTCAGCTGATTTCTAACCACTTCCGGTCTGCCAGTTTTCACATTTATCCCATAGCCTATGGATAAATCTCTGTGCTGAGTCAAAATAACTGGTTAAAATAGTCCTGCTATTTCCGTATGGGGGGGTTAGGAAGATTCTAGGGGCCCTTGCTGAGGCCGGGGCCCCAAAAGAAGAAGAAAAGATTTGTCTCCTTTTATTTTTCGAATATAAGATGAAAATCCAGCAGTGAAATAAATTATCTTTGTGTTCTCCCTCATTTTCAGCATTAAACGGCGAAACAAAGCAGGAAAATATTGAATATATGAATAGATTTTTTTCTACCATTTAAAATATTAAATTATACCATAAATGTATTTATTTAAAACAAATCCATAAATCTGGATCATTCTAACGAAGCAGCTGCACCAAAAATACATCTTTTATTGTCATGAAATGTTTAGATTAATGAAAAATAAGATCTCAGGGCCAGCATAAAAATAATCTGTCCTTTAATAAATTTATAGTGAAATCTGATGGATTTTTTTTTCTAAATAAGCTGTTATTATCTTGATAGGATGTAAAAGTTATTGTATATTTAGGAGTATTGAATGTAGGAGGCGATGGGCTCCAATCCGCATGCAAGCTTCAGCCGAGGCGGAAGCCTTGGCCTCCACATTTTGGTGTTTTTTTTATCAGCAAAAGCCCCATTACCGTATTTTTTATTTATTTATTTTTTATGTCGCAGTTTTAGAAAAGCCAGTATGGCGGAAAACTTGGCGAGCAATCCGTCAGATCGAAGCCCAGACATGCGGGCTTGGCAGAGCCTGCTGATCCCAGCCCCGACGGGAGGAGGGGCTGGGATCAGGAGATTTAAGGAAAAATAAACAACTTTAGGTTTATTTGACAACAGCCGAATTGGAGTACTCATCCTGATAAGCGATACTAGACATTTAATAATCAGCTAACTGTTCAGGTTGTTGGCGGAGGAGCTAAGAAATCTAATTAGAAGGTTTCTAGAATGAGGTTTGTCGCGCTGCGCTGCACTGCAGATGTATTGTTGCCTGTGAAGGGAGGACCCCCCTTAAAGGGGAACTGTCTGTTTTCCTGTTTGCCTTTCCACGCAAATGGACTAATTATACACATTCCCATCTTTCCTCTCGTGCCTGGTGTAAATTAGGTTCAGATCACACCTTCTGGAGGAGCCTTATCATCACACATGATCTGTGCTCCTCTCACGCTGATTGACGGCTCCACCGTGGACGTGGGAGTGGCACTGTGTGCATGCTTTGGCTGAGATTTCTGCTTTAAACTGCACACCTCTGGCTCAGCTGGGAGCTATGAAAAGCACCATTAATCAGGAGGCCTGTTGGTTCATAGGAGCTGGAGCTCATCGCTGTCTGTGAGGCAGAGATACAGCAGGGCGTGGCATCAGATGATGATGATGATGATGAGGATGACTTCTGTCTGTGAGAGGGAGGAAGATGAGATCCTTTGAAGTAAAACTACCAAAAGAAATAAGATGTGCTCATGAAGTGTGTGGGGAAAATGATGTTTATATTTAGGGGGTAAAATGTCAATAACTTGGTTTATAGTGGCCAGGGCTGTATGTGCAGAGAGGTTCAAGCAGTCGCTCTTCTTTTGTTTCGATTCCCAGTACTGAGAAACCATTGTTTAGTTTGGACTTTTAAAAGATCCGTAGGTTTCTATGGAGCTAAATTGGGGCAATTGAATTTGTCTCCAAAATATGCCTTTTAATGCTGCAGAAATTATATTGAAACTAAAAAAAAAAACAAAACAAATAAGCTGAAGAATAAAATGTGAAACTAAAAGGCATAGAGTTCTGTAAAGGAGAAGTTCGGTCAGCAAGGAATGACCAATGGATGATTTTTTTTTATACCTAAAACAATAAGTTAATGAATTTAGCGTTAATCAGTAAAAAAATAAAAGTAACAATTTTCATTGCGATCACTGAGTCTGGGAGCGGCCATTTTTGCCCCACATATAATGCCATCTTCAGGCAGTGACGTCACGGTGCGGTAAGCCTAGCGCCATTCTACCTTTAAAGTTTGAATTCTTAAAAGTTGCAAAAATCTATGGAAAATGGAAAAAAGATTGAAACTGCAAGGCATAGATTTCTTTAAATTAATCATGTAAATAAAGAGTGTCAAAAACCTTTTTGAAATAAAAAAAATATGTATACTAAAAGGGACATTTTTGAGAGTGAAAAAAAGTTTTTGTAAATTAAGACTATATAAACAAATTGAAAAGAAAGTATGGAGAACTGTTTAAAATTACTTTTTAAAGTTTTTTTTTTTTCAAAGTGCTGGTCCCTTTTTATGACTCTTTGGTCAAGAAAATAAACAAATATTTCTGAACAAACTTTATGGCCCCAGTTTAGCTCCATACAACATGATCTAAGATCTCTATCAGCACATAACACTTTGCTTCTATTAAAAGTTTCTGCAACCAAATGGTTTGTAATAAATGGGTCTGTTCCTCTCATACTTATTGCTGACTCTCGTACTTCATGGAACACATTCTAATATTTAAAACTGCAGAATAAGTAATAAAATGATGCAGGATTCATGCTAACAGCATATTAAGGCAATATCTGTATCCACCGATATTGAAAGCTGGAATATTGGCATCGTAGCATCGTACTCCCTAACTATAATTATCCCTGTAACTATTACTGAGGTGTAATAACAGGAATGTAAATATCTTATATTGATTATTGACCCAAGTGTTCATATTGTCGCTTGTTTTTTTGTTTTGTTTTTTCATGCCTAACTCTTAATCCCTCCTGGTTTTTAGAGAATATTTTCTGCCTTGTATGAATTCTGCTTTTTTTCTTTGTTCTTGTGTTAAATTCAGTGGTGTGGCTTAGCTCCGCCCCCCTCCTCTGTGGACTGATGGATCTGAATGTGATTTCAACCTTTTTTTTTCTTCCCTGTGCTCTGAAAGCCGCCTCCTGAGATGCTGCATCACATTTTACTGGAAATAGGCCTGTACAGTCGAACCGTGAGCTTTTACACCCGCTGCCGCTCATGTTGTCTGGATGCATCTGCTGTTTTGCCACACCACCACTGCTAGTTGACAGTGGAATCACAGTACAACGATAAATCGCATCGCTTTTATTTTATCGATGGAATGGAATTGACCGTAGAAGCAGCCTTTGTGTTGAAAATGGCGGATCTTATAGAGCTGTGGTAACTGCTGTATAAGATCTGGAAGCAGCTGGTATTATTTGACCTCATTTAACTCTGTTGATTGCTCTGTTTTATTAGAGCGCCTGGAAAACTGGGTCGGCCTTTCTGCCTGAGCTACTGGGGACTTTTTTTGTGTCATTGGCTAACAATACATCAGAGACTACAAAGAAAATCACATGTGGCGTCCCACAAGGCTCCATCATAGGGCCCCTCCTATTTAACATCGCATGCTCCCGCTAATCTTAATAACCATAAGTTACCATAGCATTGCAGACGATACATCATCATGTCGCCAGGTGACTATCAACCCATTCCAGCTCTGGGTAAAAGCAGAGAAGAGGTCAAAGCCCGGATAAGGCAAAATGTTTTTCCACTGAATCAAAACAAAACTGAAATAACTGGGTTTTTTTTGGAAATCAGGAAAAATGTTGAAAAGTTTGGAAACGGCTTCAGTTAATCCAACTAGAAACCAGCAATCAGGCTCTAAGGCCCCTGTCACACCTTGCCCATTTATCCAGCATATGCCTGACATCCCAGAATCTCCTAAAACGCTGGCATACGCTGAACTTTCTATGCATTTTTTTTCAATTTTGGGTTCATACATAGAGTATTCATAGCGACCCCAGAAATGTTCAACAACAGCCTAACTTCTGCATAACGCACGGCAGCGTAATGCCTATGAAATGATGCACAAGTATCATACCATGAACGTTACAAAGGATCAGTTAAAACTAATCCTGCTCCATAAGTTATGCTCAAGTTACTAATAGGTTTTGGATAAGCTAGTCGCCACGAGTAACTTACAATTAACTAGGGATGGAACGGTTTATGAAAACCGTCCGAACCGTTCGGTTCGACTGTCTCTGTTCGGTTCGCGTGTGTTGCGTTCGGTTCATGCGCTGCTCCTTTTTCTCATAGGCGAAGCGTTTACACTCCAGAGCAGAAGGTGGCGGTACTGCGACCAAAGCCAACCACCAGTAGTAAACAAGAAGAAGAAGCGAAGCAGCGTAGCCGGGTGGAAGACGCACCAGCAGCACTTTATAGGTCTGCTGTCTGGGACCACTTTGCATTTAGAGTGACCTACGATGACGGCGGAAAGAAAGCTGTGGATAAAAGTGCAACAGTGTGCTAGCATTGTGCAACACGTTTTGTTTATGCTAACAGCAACACGACCAACATGTCAGGCTAACAATCAACATATACCGAACCTAAATCGTGAACAGAACCGTGGATTTTGTGAACCGTTCCACCCCTACAATTAACGTATGTCAACCATCAGATAACGTACCTGGAACTTATTCACCATGTATGGCATATGCTGGCATACGTTGGGAAATTTTGAGCATCTTCAAAATTTCTCGACGTACTTGCCGTATGTCGACGTGTGCCTGCATGTTTCAGCGTACTTCGACGTGCCCATAACTTATCCAACGTATGCCAGAGTTTTTGCCAGAGTTTTTGTACATCAGGCATACACTGGCCAAATCATCAAGGGGCTTAAAGTATCACACATGAACCTTCAGAGGCTAATAAAGATGGTAACAAAGCCGGCCTTCTGTTACCTAAAGAACAACTCCAAGATTAAAGGACTAATGTTTTTATTAAGTCGTTTGTCTTAAGTAGAAATGATTGTACTCAGAGGGCGCTAAAAGCTGCCCACTGTTCCCTATTTATTGCTTAGGTGTAAGATTGGTTATAGATTCACAGTTTTTGGTTCACAGTGTTTCTACTAAACATATTCGCCAAAAGTTGAGTGGAAGGAAAAAGCAGGATGCTTGAGGGAATTTAGGAAAAAGTCGTTCTAGGTATTTGGGTGATTTTTCACCAGGAGTGGACTGAGTGGACTGAACAGATGGCATGATAGCTAGTATGAAATACCCCTTTCCCCACTGGCAGAACAACCAGTTTAAACTCGGGAACAATGGGCTTTTAGTGGCAGCGGGAACAGCTCACTGATGCGTGTCTACCCGGATCAAACGACTCAGCAAGCAACCTGTTTTAAAATCTCGTCAGCTATGATTAGCATGCTGTTGGAACACCAGAGATGGGGCGCCCCACTGAAGTACGTGATGCCATTGAACGCGTCGTACACAATCTAACAAGCAGAATCGATTCTGTTTACATTCGATAAACATGGAGCAGCTCTGGTGAGAGGGATTAATACAGATAATAGAGAGAAACAATAAAGCACACTGACTACTTCCTGGCTTCCTTCTATGTTCCTCTCCATTGTTTACGTCCCTGATTTCTGTCACGCTGGTGACATCATCGATGCTAATCCAGAGTGATGGTGTCACGAGACACTTGGCGGGGGGACAAAGGTCTCGCAGCTACCAGAGAGTGGTTAGACCAGCTTTTTTTTGCCAGCGGGAAGGGAGCCAAATGCGGATTATTAGCGGGACAACCCGTGTTTGAAAAACACACGTTAATCTGCTATTTTCTGTTGGAAAGAGGCTAAAGCAACCTGGCCTTTAGTTTGACATCTGCAGAACCCAAGACCTCCATGCAGCGGGAATCCAACCAAATGCTTAGAGATGAACATACCTGACTTTAATGTCTTTAATTTGTTTTTTTTTTATACAGTAGTAGCCATTTTAAAATTTCTCCACTTTCCTTTATGGGCCCTTGGCTAGTCCTTGGCTAGTCCCCTAAAATTCCTTTTTAAACATCTAAAATATTCTTTCCGTCATGATTTGTGGACACTAAGATCTAAAGAGAAGCGCCATCTCCTGGTCAGACCCTGTAATTCAGTGAAAGGATGGAGTCAGAGGGAAAAAGAATGCAGGCCCAGGAGAAGGCCAGTGGCTGGAAGTTGGAGGGGATTTTGTTGCCATTCAGCTGCTTTTGACAGGGAAGGGCCATTTAAAATGGCTGCCGCTGTAGATCATAATTTTATTTATTAGGAAATAAATAAATAAATAGTGATTAAAGTTTTCATATTCTGTAACCTTCTGAATGATAAAATGAACGTTTGGATTAGTTCAGCCTGTGTAATAAATCAATAAAATATGAGTTTTGTTTTCTGTAAGGAAACAAAACACATCAGGAAACATCGCTGTGATGTGTTTGGCACAAGCTGCATCTCACCAGATCAGAGTTCTTCCTGCTAATATCTACTAGGTTTACATGTTGGTCCAACTACCAGATGGCCTGGCCCTTCGCATTTCCAGTGGTCTCTAGCTGAGCCAGTTTTTGGCGTGCACAGATGAGAGCTGTCACCAAGGAAGTGGCACACTTCCTAATGAGGCCCTCATTCCTGCAACTACGTTTCAGCAGACAGGCTGTTTGTTGGCCTCTTATTGGGTTTTATGCCATTGCCGTAAATCTGTTTACTACCCTGACTCTAGGGTTGCACGTAGAGATCTGTAGTCCTGCTTTAAATATGTACAGCAGATAAAACAAATATATGAGGCACTAAAATGTAGGTTTTTTTTCTGATTTGGAGCTGTTTGATTTTTTGTTTTACAATATGCATCCATAGAAATTTGAGTAAAAATGCAAACCAAAGAGTAGAGTTTTAAGAGTTGCTCTTTGCTCTGATTTATTGTTTAAAATGATTAATTCATCGAGTTTTTTTATGTCTTTTTTGTTTTTACACATTTCTTATTTTCACTTTTTTTTTTTCAAATAACACTGAATGCGACCTGTAAAACACAATTTTTAAAGAATACTATTTGTGAAAATCAATCTGAAAAAAGGGGAAAATAAAATATTTGAAAAAAAAACTGAAAAATCATAATTGGAAAAAAAAAATGAAATATGAAAACCAGAACACATAAAAAAGTTTTATACTGCCTTTTTTGACAAAGATGTCTTTGAAAATTTAATTGTGTGGATTTTTTTTTCTGATTTCTATTTACAAAACATATTTTTGCTTGCATCACTAATGGAACAAAATGTACTAATTTTTCCCCCCTTCCAAACTGCAAAGCAACAAAACCACGTTTGTTTGTCTTGTATCATCCACCAGGCCCTTACTCTCAATTATTACATCAGTTTCAAGGTTCCTGATGTAGTGCTAATTACTGACTAGGTTATTATAGTTGGGGATTTTAAAATTAATTTAGGGTGATGCGTTTAAATGCTGTGCCTATTGCTTTCTTAGGCTCACTTGTTCAAAACGTCCATAGACCCACTCATTCTCATTTTCATTCTCTTGAACATGCAGATATGTGGTATTGATTTTGAAGAAATACCAGTAAATCCTCAAAACTCTGTCCTATCACTTTTTAGTAACCTTTAAATTTAATTTAATGGTAGTTAACCTCCACCAAACTAAGGTTTCACTTTGGCAGATCATTATTGGATAATGCATTAATACATTTCAATGAATCAGTTTCCTGCAGAAGCGATTTAATTCATTCCCCTTCACCAATTGATGATCTTTGTTTAGGGGGTTATTTCTTCTCTGCAAACTGCTTTTGGCAACATAACCTCTTTGAAAAAAAGAGTTCATGAATAAGAAGCTAGCTCCTTTCTTAACTAAGAGCTGCTTACTTTGAAGTATAATACTTGGAAACTGGAGAAAAATTGCACTCAACATGTTAACATTATTCCTACTACTGGAAAAATTGTCTATTTCTTTATAAAAAAAGACCCTTGATAAAACAATAGCTGCATATTTATCTGTATTAATATAGAAGAAGAAGAGTAATCCCAGATTTGTTTTTAATACTGTTGTCAAACTAAGTTGTCCAAAGTCCATATATCCGGATAGTAGGATATGGGTCCAGAGATTCTGGTGACAAAGCTGACTGTTAAATGATAGTTTCCAGAAATGTACCATTTGTAAAACACCAGTGGTAGATCTCTTTTGAAGAACGCTCCTAATCAAAGGGTTGAGACTGTAGAAAATAGAAATTTGGTCTAAATCAACCAGTTCTATATTGATCTAAAACGGCAGTTTCTGTAGCTCATTGTTTCAGTTTTAAAGGTATACGATGCAACCGGTGTGGATTTTCCAGCGAGGCTCCCCCCAGAGGGCGAAAGTAAAAGTGCACTGTCGTAAATATGCTCAGCTGTTCTCCTGGTTTCTCCGTCAAGCGGAACGCAACGAATGACTAACACATTGAAAGTATGAACATGCACACAGAGAGAGAGAAACCATTCCAATGTTACTGACTTTTATCTCAGAATTCTGGCTTTATTTTAAAATTTAGCCTTTTTTTTTTTTTTCAGAAATTCGGACCGTTATTCCAGAATTCCGACTTTAATCTCAGCAAATGTGTCACAAACAAAGCTTGTCTTTCCCCTGAATGAGCTGAAATGGAGAATATCTTTAGCTCATTCTATATTTAGCATCCTTTTTCTGCTTTTAGGCTGAATTTAAAAAAAAAGACCAGTCTTTGTTGCTTTATGAGAGGAGAAGCTCTGATTTTAAAACAGTCTTTCACTGTAGCTCTACAAAAGGCTCCTTGTGCTGAATTGTTATCATTTATATTGGAAAAGCACATGGTGTGTCTGCATAGTTGTTGTTTTTCTAAAACCGACAAGTCATAATTGAATCAAGTTGGGCTGAAATAGAAAAGCACAGATGGCTATAATTTCTGCTCTAGGTAGAATTACTTGACTCCTCTGATAGTAGGATGTCTTTTTGTATTCGACATGTTTTTAATACCCATCAGAATTAAAAGCTCTGCTTCAAATACGTGTGAACACACATGGAGCAAGAAGTGGATTTATTTAGAAACTCCTTAAAAGACGTTAAGTGTTCCTTCGCTCTGCCTCACACCTATAGGAACGGTCCAGACTTTGCATTGTTGAATGGTGAAGGAGTGGTGTGTTGAATTTGATTAAAGGAATGTTGTTACACCACGCTAACCTGCCGCGCTTGTGCTAACTCCACTGGAGCTGAGCCCACGGTCCACACCCCACCCAGTGTTATTGGTGGAGAAATTCCCACAGCTCAGGAGAGATTATTGGAAAGCTTCAGTTAGGGTGGAGTTTTAGTAAACTACCGGCTTCTTCTTTCAGATGGACAGATGATGACTTCTGTCAGTGCGGTTATACACGGAGATATATATATATATATATATATATATATATATCTAAGTGTGCAAAGTTGAAATGAAATGCTGAACTAGAAGTTTCTCCTGTCATTTTTTTTCCACCTCCATCACTTTTTTGCAGCTCCTTTATTCAATGTTTTGGGTCTAATACACTCTGAGGAGTTTATTTTGAAAATAAACATTTTCTTTTCTTCATTTGCTGCTGTAGAGAGAGAGAGTGTGTGTGTGTGTGTGTGTGTGTGTGTGGGTGTGTGTGTGTGTGGCGTAGTAATAGCAGGAGCTGTCAGAGAGGCAGAGCCGGTTGTAGCTGAAAGTTTAGCTCATATGTTGGGAAATTTGAGCCATTATGTGCTAAAATCTCTCTTTTTATCATAGTGCTTCTAAAGGTGAACCTTTAGTGGTTGGTGAAAAGGAATATATGGAGTTAAATTGGGACCAAAATTACTTTCAATTTATTTTTTTTATTGAAACTGAAAGAAATAAATTGGAAATGAAAAAACAGCAACTATATTAAAAAAAAAACTGAAGCTTATGAGAAATAATTTTTTCTTTTTTTATTCTTTTCAAATTGCTGCCTCCTCAGTGTGTGAGGGAAGGACTTTGATTTGATGAGGTGTTAAATTATGAAATATTTCCTGATGTATCAGAAACTGTAAATAAAAAAGCTTAGATCAGGGAAGTATATTATTTTTTTAAACCCAATCATATAAACAGAGTATCAATGATGCTTTAAAGACATTTCTAGTTCCCACAGTCCCTGAATGCAGCACCTGGGAGTATTTCTCTTCAGGCGCCTCAACTGTCAATAATGAAGCCAAGAGGTTTAAAATGAATCTACAAAAGTGTAGTCTGTAAAGGAGTTTCAAACATTACTTTTTTTAATGTATTTATTTATTTTGTTAGAAAAAAAAGATTTGGAACAACATTTATGGCCCCAATTATCTCCATAATCATAACAATATGGAGAACATTTTTTGATTATTGTTACAAGTAAAGAGCACAGTTTGTAGATGGAAATTAAAAAAATAAAACATTGGTAATCCAAACATTTAACTTTGTGAAACTTCTTTTTTAACTTTTTCAATGTTTCCCCATGATGAAATTATTATTTTTTTTTTCTGGATAATTTTACATCTATAATTTGTATTTAATTTCTCTTTTTCAGATTAATGTTGATTAAGAATCAAAGGCTCATTTCTATTGGTCTGAATGGATGCTAACAAAAACATTTTTATTGATGATTTCATCCAGACTGAAAAAAACAAAAACAAAAGTAAAATCAACTCTTAAAAAAGTTTTTTTTTTTTAATAGAAACTTGTGAGGCAACATTGCTACTTAGTGTTAAGGACAGAGGTGGGGTCGGACGCTTTTAAGTTATTAACTTTGTCTCCATTTGAGCAGTTGTGCTATGTTTCGTATTTAAGTTTGTATACTTGTATATCTTTCTTCTATTGTTTTATTTATTTGCTCAAACAAACGAATGAATCATTAGTTTGTTTAATATTTTGTTTCTGGATTGCTTTTTTTTCAGATTTCCATTTACAAAACCTGCTCTTTGCTTTGAACAATAATGGAGTATAATTCTCTCCATATTAAAACGAGGTAGCTGTTATATTGTGATTAAAATCGTTTAATGTGTTCCCTTCTACCGTGACAGTAAATATTCCAGCTGGTTAGTATTTTTCGTTGAAGTCTTTCATGGTTTTGTGTCTGAAATGTTTTTTTTCTGGTTACAGCTCTTTCTGCTGCTCTTTTTCACTCTTAGATTTAAGTTCTTACAACTTTTAGAGTTTTTAAGATGATTTAGAGTTTTTTTTTCTCTTGATTTGAATGTCTTATTTGGATGGGTTTCAGTAGTAGAGTTTTCTTTCTTTTCTTTTTTATAGTATGATCATTTTTCTGTCCTTTTTTTCCCATCTTTTCAGATTCCTTTCTTTCCTATTCGCCTGTATCTCTCATTCAGTCTTCTCAAGGCAAGTGTCTGGATTCTTTAATGCTGCTCACCTGCTCTTTTCCTCCATATTGTTTTATTTTGCTGGCCTGTTGCTTTCCTGCTCCTCCATCCCTCCTTCTAGTGCCCCTCTCCCGCTCGCAGGGCTGCATATAAAAATGCCACAAACCAGTTGGATAAAAATAGCAGCTCCTTCCCCACCTCAACTAGTCCTAGTTTCTTCAAACAGGGGTTTCCACATCTGTTTCCAGCTCTGCTAAACTCTTGACTGAAATTGGCTGATAGGTGTCTTTCACAGTTTTCTGGGACTCAAAGCATTTGTGCATTTTTTAATATCTCAGCTCTGATGCAACCAGATATGCAACCTTTGCAGCGAAGGCCAGAAACAGCCAGCTCGACCTTTACGGGTTTCATTGGGAGTTAAATTTAGGCTTGCTAGTTGTGCGTCTGTGCACGGCCTGTCCCGAGCAGCAGGAGCTCACTCAAAAAGCCTTTTGAGGTTATTTCTATCCGTTAGACCGGCTGAATAATGCTACCTTTAGCATCTTTTAGCTCACCCATCTCCACAGCGTTTAAACTAACCATTCCACCTGCAGAACTTGGCTTCTGGTGATGCCAGGAAGCTAATCCAATGCACTCTAGCAGCTGCTAGCGAGCATTATTTAGGTCAGCATCACTGACTGCAAGTTCAGGATAATCCCAAGATTGCAGCCTTATTTTAAGAAAGCAGAGAAGTTCAAGTTCACATTGTGCAGAAACCTAAAAGTAGCTCAGGTTTTTGTCCCCAGAGCTTGTTCCTACCTCCGAGCTGCCCTAGTAGCTCCCCCCCCCCCCCCCCCCCCCCCCCCCCCTCAGTATCAGCTGTGTCTCCAGAGGATGAGTGGCACTGGAGATATCATCCACCTCCTAGTGGTCTGGGCCGTCCATCGCCTGCTGCTCCTCACTCACGTTCCATCCTCCTAGTCGCTTCCTGCTCATTAGGGTTTGTGCATGTCTTAAAAACATCCAAAGTAGGTTTTCTTTCAGTAGTTTTGTTCTTTGTTTTTCTTTTCTTTTGGTTTTTTTTTTTTTTTTACAGCCTCTTTTTGACCTGTGGATTATTATAAATGAAGTGTTTTAGCACCACAGGGAAAATGTATTTTGTATAAATGAAGCATAATTTCAGGAATAAAGCCCTTAACTGATACAGCTTGACAATATTGATGTTGACCAATCAAGCAAAACTGAACAGGTTGGTTTTAAAACGACTAGTCCTGCCGTGGACAAGGCAGCATCCAGTCTCTTTGATGCAGCAATAATGTGTTGCACAATTAACCATTTTAGATACTATTTGGTTAAGATAATGATGAAATATTTATCTGCTAGCTTATGTTTGAACTCTACTTAATAATAATTATTACTGTTAAAGATGATGGCTGCAAATTTAACTCCTCCCATCCAGGAAGTGGCGCACAGGAAGTTGTTTGAACGCTTGTCCCTACCCGATCCGCCCCATACATGCACAAACGGAATAATAATATCCAGATCGCCGAAAACTAAGTAATAACGGTACTAAAAATACTTATTTATATACTTAAACATCAAAGAATGCTAAACTACATCGTATTGAAAATATTGAAGACTTTTCTGGAAGAAATGGATACGTTTTATATTCTCTCCATTGTATTGCGTGACGTGATCATCGGAAATGCTCAGAGCAGTCACAGTAATGTTCCAAAGGCTATTTAAACGTGTTGCTTTTTTTCGTTTGTAGAATGCGCAATATTTACGCAAATTTTTACGCAAATTATTCGATATTCGATACGCTAACCAAAGCAAAGATTGAACTTACTAGTTTGTCAACAATGACATCGTGACATGAAGTCAATATTTCTATATTCTGGACTCGTCACAATGTAAAAAAACAATTGTTTATATAATATAAATATTTTTGTTTTGAATAAAATTAATACTTTTATTCTGCAAGTATTTTATTTGACCAATTTAAGGGTAGCATACATTTTGATATGTGCTATTTATTATCAGTCCAATATATTTTTTTCCTTTTTAGTCCTGAAACAGCCTAAAAGACAAAACGAAAAAAATACTCGTTCGACTAATGCTAAGCTAATTCTAAGCTAACATTAGAATAGACCATTGAGTCAAGCAGAAAGACTTTACGACATGACATCAATCATTTATTGTGTTTTTTACATTAGAGACTATAAATATAATTTTTTTTTAACCTTCTCCCGATTCTGTAAATTACGTTCTTGTTCAAACTAATTAAGAATTAGCTGCATGGGTTTAGAGTTACTCTGGAAAACAGAAATAAGTTTTCATTGCTAAAAATTTGGCAAAAATTTTCGTCTTTTTTTTCTTCTTTACTATTTTTTTCTGAGACTTTTTTTCAGTAAATTTAGAAAGTGTCGATCGAGGGACATTACGAAGCTAAGGAGACCTGGACATATCAATCTGCCTCATGTTCTGCTTTAATATCTTAAATTAAAGGGAATATATCATATTTAAAGCTGCAGCACAACTGATCCAGCTTCCTCAGGATAAAGTGGTTCCTGGACAGAACTGATGACTGATCACTGACCATCTACCGATGCAGAAGGCAGACTTTAACAGCTTCACCAAACACAATCCTGGTCTCTTGCAAAAACTGAGATCTGCTAAGTTGGAATG
The DNA here is from genome assembly GCA_030533445.1 of Cyprinodon diabolis. NCBI lineage: Eukaryota > Metazoa > Chordata > Actinopteri > Cyprinodontiformes > Cyprinodontidae > Cyprinodon > Cyprinodon diabolis. Next base: position 3,391,554 of record CM060075.1, on the reverse strand, counting down.
TATCCTGCTATTAGGAATGTTTTCATTGGGGAAATGCGCTAGAACAGAGTAGCTTGTTAGCTTCCTCTTGAGTTATTTGACTACGGTGATCAACCATTTTTCTGATATAAGGAGTTTGGACCATAACCTGACTCGGCCAGATGAATTTGCTCCGCATATCCATCTGGAAACCTTCCGTTGAAGTAATTTTGGGAAGGGGCGAAAATACTGGTTAGCTGATTGGCCTATGTTGGTGATAGACGGGCCAAATAAACCAATCAGATCAACGAAGAGTATTACGTACTAACAGAGCGACGACGAAGAGGAGCAAATTGATAGATCAAACTCTTGCCGAAACCAGTCGGGAGAAGAGCAAAAACATCTTTTCCTCTGAGAAAAGCCTCCAGAGCAGTGTTTTGCTCTTCTTTCAGTGAAGAAATACTCTGTAATTCCGATAAAACTTGCTCGATAGCCACGCTAACGCTAGTTTCATCGGCTGAAGCCGCCATGTTCTTTAGACTGAACTGTCGCGCTTCTCGTTGCGTCACACCTCAACCCGCCTCAAAGCCAACGCTGATTGGACGTTCGTTTGGTGAACGGCTCCAAATTTTCTTTAACGGAGAGTCTCCAGACTGATTAGCGAGTGAAACCTTGAAAGCTCGCGAGATCAGGATGGTCTCACGAGGCTATTTGGACCATATAGTCTCTTCAAAACAAACTTTCAGGCTCAATTTAGCTCCATACCTGCTACAGGTAGCAGCTCTTCATCAGTTTAAAGCCGTTCTGAAAGAAGAATGGAAATAACCAGAGTTGTTTTTAAAATGGAAGAAGCACAGACTCTCAAAGGGCTACCCGTCCCCCAGCTGTGAGATTTCAGCAGATTAAGGAAAACTGGCTGATTTAAATCACCATTTTCCAATTGATAATAGATATACACCAGTAAAAACATTCATATCCATTATGTAGGTTTTTTTCCACAAGTAGAAAGAGGCGTTTCTTACCATTAAACAATCTTAAAAGTTACCGAGCTCTGCTAATGAACCTTGTTTCTAAAGAAACTCCTGACTCATTATTCTCGGTCAAATAGCTGCGGTGCTATGAATGCATTGTCACATCACTAAGCATTTGGGAGCTTGTTTACAAGTACAGAGCCAAAAGACAACAGAGCTGCTGGTCAGATGGAAAGTACGTGCTTGTGGCCTAGTTTGAACAAGGCATTGTATTGTGAAGCAGAGAGGTGGCGGGTCCAATTCAAGACAAAGTGAAACAGTCAGGCTCCAGCGAAAAGGTCCGCTTGTGCCGATGCGAGGTCAGATCGTGTTGATGTGTTAATATTAATCAGGCAGCGGGATATTGAAAGTGGGAAACCATAGTATTGACCAATAAAAACATGACTTATATTTATAAAACCTTATCACTGTTATTACTGTTTTGTTGATGTTAAAATGCACTAAAATGAGGCGTGTCAATGTTAAAACTATAAAAGTAAGCATTAAAATCAGCCAGGAAACTAAAAGAATGCTTCTAGAGACCCACTGAGAGGAAATAAGTGCTTTTTATCCCATTAAAGATGAGCTCCGATAGCTGAACCATACAGAGGTGCATTTTAGTGTCATACTTCCCTCTCAGACACAAACAATTTACATCAGCATACATCTACAACCTCGTAGAATCTATCAAAAGATAAGGAGAAATATGCAGCCAGAATGGGAACGTAAACCTGAAACTGAAAATATTTAGAAACTTTAAAAAAAGATTTTGGTTTTGTTTTTACAGAAAATGTCAGAAAGTTTGTGAAGCTCTTGAGTTTTTACATACTTTTCATTACATTCAAAACAGGAGAAAACTGCTACAGTCAAAAAGAAACTGAGCCTGCAAGTAGTCTAACGTGTTTTTAGTCATATGCATTTGCTACGTTATATAGTGCTTATAAATATGTTACAGCGTTCATTAGAGCCTCACTATTTATAAGTCAGAACCAAGTTGCCAGCCTGAGTGCTTCATGATGCTTTGTTTAGATTATAATAACTTTAAGAGAAGCATGCATAAACAAGGAACCCATCACTATGAATGCGTTTTTACATTTTCATGATGCAATGCATGAATGCTTTGGCTGCTACTTTACGGCGTAGCCTCATAGTATTAGAAGTGCATGGAAGATTAGTAGTAGTGACTATCAATCTCCCTACTTTTGTCCTTTTCACTATCGCCTGTTCGTAACGATGCAGACAAGAAAGGGGTCCTAGGCTCTGACAAGTCCGCCGAAGGTGTAGCTTCATCCCTCCGGTTTTCTTCTCAACCAGGCTCATTCTCACCTAGCAATTACAGCACTGACACATCTCCAACAGATGGACAAGATTCTCCAATTAAAGTGTCTCCAGTTTCAGAGCGAATCAAGGCGCTCGAAGCTCTTGCAGCCAAAAAAAAGGAACCAGATTTTAGAGGCAATGGAAGTTTTACTCACTTAAGGGAACGACACGGTGAAAAATCTGCTCCTGAAGGGATCAAATCACTTACAGCAGGCTCAAAATTTGCATCCGATGGGCTGAAATCTCCCACTGAAAGCTCTAAAGCTCCATCCGAGGGATTCAAATCTCCCAGTGAAAGCTCTAAAGCTCCATCCGAGGGATTCAAATCTCCTGCTGAAAGCTCCAAACCTGCAGCCGAGGGGCTCAAATCTTCCACTGAAAGCTCCAAACCTGCAGCCGAGGGGCTCAAGTTTTCCACTAAGAGCTCCAAACCTGCAGCCGAGGGGCTCAAATCTTCCACTGAAAGCTCCAAACCTGCAGCCGAGGGGCTCAAGTCTTCCACTGAGAGCTCCAAACCTGTGGCCGAGGGGCTCAAGTCTTCCACTGAAAGCTCCAAACCTGCAGCCGAGGGGCTCAAGTCTTCCACTGAAAGCTCCAAACCTCCATCCGAGGGGCTCAAATCTTCCACTGAGAGCTCCAAATCTGCAGCTGAGGGGCTCAAATCTTCCAATGAAAGCTCCAAATTTGCAGCCGAGGGGCCTCAGAATACAGACAGTTGTGCTGATCTGGAATCACCAGAATCACCGTTTGAAATCCTTGGAGAAACGAGAAAAGTTGGTGAATTTGAGGAGACCGAACAGTGGATGAAGGCACATTTACCCCCGGTGCCAGATTTTGAAGATGGTGGTTTCACTAAAAGCACAAACTTGGTCTTTGGGAAGAAGACAAGTACGGAGATACCTCCTGCATTTGCTGACGTTCCCGATGCTTTCATGGATCGACCCGTTGAAGGTCCAACACAAAAAGCGGAATTTGTTGAAGAGAAAAAATCCGAGGTTGAAGAGTTTGATGTTAGCTTTTTGCCAACGGCTTACATGTGGGATCCTAAAGGCAAATCAAGTGTAGATGATCCATCTAGTCTTGATTCGATGATGATGGCTTCACCTGCTCCTCCCGCAGGGTTTGGTTCCACATCTCCTCCTTCATCACCTCCCGTCTGCACTGCCGCCAATCAGAACGTTTCTGATAAAGGCTTTTGGATGGGAGACGTAGAGCAACCAGACACAAATGAAGGAGATAGTTCAGGAGAGTCAGATGATACAGTCATTGAGGATCATGTTGTTGCAACTGGATCTAATGACACCACTGATCCTACGCCGACACCTGCTGATGCTTCCACAGATAAGAAAGAAGCAGCTTCTCCAAAGCCAGAGAGAAGGCTAATGCAGGTTCCAACCATAAATGTGATCGAGACGGACGAACCCAATTACAGCGACGAAGAGATGGAACTCGAGGCGGAGGAAGATGATGACTATGAGGTTGTGAAAGGCCCAGACACAGGGCCCCCAGACACCCCGGAACCAAAACCACAAAGCTACGAAGATAAAGTGATCAGAACACGACCATTAGAAACTGAATTTATGGAAGGCTACTCGCCTCCATCCTCACCTGTGGATTCGGAGTCTGAATATTCCCCAAAACACAAGATTCTCGACTCTACGTCTGGAACGAAGGATGAGACGTCTGGCCTAAATTCTCAGGTGTTCCCCAATCCGGCGGACTCGGACGACAAAACGCAGAACATAGAAAATGAAATCGGCAAAGAAACTTCCCCTTTTGAAGGAGGAAACGAAGAAGTAGATTTCCCCGACAATGACGACGATTGGTCAGATGAAGCCCAGGAAATACTTTTCAAACCCTCAAGAGCTGATCCGCCATCTCAAGAACCCGTCGTGCCCAACCAGCCTGCGGTCAGAGAAACGATCACCGCAGCAGCAGAAGAAGCTTATGTAAAACCTGCTGCTCCTCCCATGTCCAGCTTCATGCAGGACGATATCTACGACAGACAGTCGTTTGATTACGACTTTGACATAGGGTCTTCTCTGGATCAGTTTGATGTGAGAAAGTTGAACGCAAAGGAACGCTTCCTGTCTGATCCGTCTCAAAAGGACGACGCTGACGACAAACTGGATCTGGACAGCGCCATTTCGCTGAACGGTGATGACATTGCTAAATCTGATAGCCAGCCATCTTTAGAAGATTATCCAGAGAACCCATACTCCAGTTTCCAAGGTGAGACGATGAGCTCTGCTGAAAAACAAGAGGTCGTTGAGGAAACTAATGTCAACATCCATGCAGACGGCGAGGAAAATGGCGACATGCTTGCATCTCAGTTGGACCCAGACGGGACTAACGTCAGCAGCTCAGCTTCTGAGCCTGTGGATAGTTTTGTGGAATTCATGCGAGAATGTCTCAAGTCAAAGCAGGATGAAGAAACTGACAATGTCCATCTGGAGCTTCCGTATGACGCATCGGTCCCCCCTCACTCCCAGGCTTCTCCAAGCACGGCCACAGATTTAGAACAAGAGTGCCTCACAATCAGTGCTCTTAAAGATTTAAGCATCAACCAAGAAGATGAGGAAGAGTCCGTTAATCAGAATCAGCCAAAGTCAGATTTTACCCCAACACAGCCGCCATCCTTTTCCTCAGACGCCAAACCTCCCTGCTACCAGAGCATCCGTGTGTCTGAGCGCCCGTATTCCAGTGAGGTGGAGGCCATAGACGAATGGGTAGCTGAAGCCTACCATCTTGCAGAGCATGTCTTGACAGCAATACTAACCCACTTATCAGGTAACAATGCTTCCCTCTGGGCGGTAGGCCTGCTAACCGCACGCACTCCCTTCAGGGAGACCCTCAAAGATGATGCACACACACACCTACACACTCCTTAAGGTCTGTGCCCTAATCCTCTGCACACTGTTCCACCTCGACAAGATAAATAAGGGTCGGTTGTAAAAGCAGTGAATGGTAAAGTCTTCGTCAAAGGTTTATTTAAGCCAGGCATAGACTGCGATATGTTCTTTTCGATCGTTGCATGCAGCTACAACTCGCACTTTAAGACGAAACCGCAGGGTTTAAAAGTTCACAGCTTACAATGTTTGTTCTCACACTGTGCGACCTGACGCTCTGATGCAATCTACCTGCTTGCACTGTACGTCTAAAACCACGTAGGACTCGGCTCCGCAGTGAGATGGCGCTACTCGGACTCGTCTATCCGGAAGCCAAACGAGTAGAAGAGGAATATGAAGCTCACTAGAGTGAAACGCGCTGCCTTGGATATTTGTGCGATTTTGTGCTGAAAGCCCTAAAAAGAAAAGGCGCTGACGTATTTGGACAAAGACATGGCTGAGCAAACGTGGCTACTATGGTCTGACAATTTGACAGAACTCCATTTCACTCATTGCACCCCCGCCATGCTTCTGGGTTTCCCTTTGAAAGGAAGAAGAAGAAGAATCCTTGTTTGCGCACTAAGAGATTTGACCGCCCATGACCGCCTTACGACGGCCAACTGAATTTCAACCATGTTTAATTTTCTCCCGACCTTACGATTCCTGATGGCTGATCGCCCCTCGTTACCCCCATGTACACTAAACCGCGTACAATACACCATCAGGCTGAAAGTCGGCCCAATCAAAAAATTCTCGCACGACTGGAAAGTCGGCCAGAAATTGGCAAAAAAATCGCACAGTTTATGCCCGGCTTTATTCAGTGTACTCAATTGACTTCATAGTTGTCAACTTTATGTGTTTTGTTGGATCCCGTTGGGTGTTCCTGGGTGTTTTCCACACTTCCACCGAATTTCTAAGGGGTTTGCTTCTAGTCAGTGAGGGCGGCTGCATCCGATGCAATTCTGAAGCATCCCAGATGTGCTGCCGCTTGCATCCAGCACATCTGGACGCAATTGTTATTGAAAAAAAGCAAAGTGGGCCGGTTAAGTTCACAAGCTAACACTAGAACTCCCAAGGCCTTCATTCTAACATTTGAGATTTTAAAGGGAAATAACTTTTCGATTAATCATATGTTGCTCCTGCTAACTGACTTTTCCTGTTTCTATATTTCCTTCATTTTCACATAATTTTCTAATAAGATAAAAACATAAGACATAAATATGGTTAATTTTACCTCAATCTCCCACAGCCGTCATTTTGACGGCTCTGTTAGATGCATTGTAAATTCTTCTTGCGGTTGATAGACGTTCGGTATCGTTGCCTAGCAACCAACATTCTTGAACTCCTTGGTTAATACCGAAAAGTGTCTTTCAGAAGAAATCTAACAGGCTTTAGAAATGCTTCAAAATATTGATGATAGCGATTCGGGCGGAGAGGGAGAGACCGATGAGGAGGAAGTGGCTCAGATCCTGACAGCGCAGACGTATCAGCTGGTTCACTCAGCAGCCCAAATGCCAAACCGGAGCCTGGGGGCTATTACAATCACACAAAGCTTGGTGTGCAAACCACATGCACTCCGCAGGTTACCAGGCCCTCCACCGCTGAAGAGCAGCTTTGGCGAAGCTAAGAAAACAGCATCAGGAGCTTCAGCGCTGAAAAAAAAAAAAAAATTTAAAAATCGTGATGTTTCTCACAAATGTGAAAAGGTGGGAAATTTGCGGAGTAACCGATCAATTTCTGTAAATAAAATGTAATTTTAAACTTTGAACCTGTGAGGTAAAACAATGGGGTTTATTTTACTGATTTATTTTTAATTCTAATTTAGATCACAAATAGTACTGGCATACAATACAGCCTTTAAACAAAATATAAATTAGACCTATTTTAAAGTCTGCTTATCCACAACGAAATTATATTGCGCACTAGAACCCTTTCAGTTGATGACATCATCACTACGCACACACATGCGTTCCATTGGGAAAAATGTCACCCATCAAACTGGCGGCCAGTGGGAGTTCTAGTAGGATCAGAATTCTGGGAGTCCTATTGTTAATGAAAATCGCATTTTCTGGATTATGTAATAAAGTCTGTAGATATAATCACCACCCATTATAAACGTAAGCATTGAATAAAAGAAAAACGGCCTGAAAAACCAATCACTTTTCCATGATAGATCTAAAGAAGGTATTTAGAAGCGGGTTGTAGTGGCCAGATAACCACTTTAATGGTTCATTGTTTTATGTTAAACCTATCAGTACTCTACCATGGTGTGGTGACCCAATCCTGGCTGGTCCAATCACGCACCTCGCTCTGAAACTATGGGGTCATCAAAAAATGAATGCGTAGGCAGAGGATTTTTAAGTAACTAAGTACAAATAATTTACCTTAAGTAGAAATGTTGGCTATTTATACTTTAGTTTTTTTAGATAACCTTTTCCTTCTACTCCTTACATTTTAAAAACAGATTCAGTAGTTTTGTTTCATTTAAGGCCATTTTCATTATGACCTGTTGGTATTTAAAAAAAAATTCTATCCAGATAATTTCTTAGTGGTTGGACTCGGTGCTGCCTCAACTTGTTGCATAAATATTTTTTTTTAAGATGAAGCAAAGTTAAATGTGACACTGTTACCATTAGTTATAAAAATAAGAAAATGAAGTCTAAGGAAGTTATCATCCAGAATTGTAGAGCAGTAAAGCTTCTGGCCTTAACAGTTTTTCCTGCATTACTTTTATTTTTATACTTTTTTTTTTTTTTTAATGGTACTTTTACACTTTTACTGGAGCAAAAAGCTGAAATGTATTCTCTTAACTTCTACAAAAGTGTTTTTAAACATCAGGATTTATCCTCTACTGGAGTAATAAACATTAATACTTTTAACACCTATGTGCGTAGCCGTCTAAGTCAATAATGTAACATTTGTATTTGTTTCCTGTTGTCAATTTCTATTTTCATTTTGCATCAGATGTTTCCTCTTTGTTAATACATAAAACGTAAAATCTTGAGTACAGGACTGAAATTTACGAATACGAGTCATATATTTACGAGGACAAATCTTCAACCTCTGAAGCTATTACACTCCTTACCACCTGGAGGCAGTAATGCAGCTTATAGTTCAGCAACGGGCACAACTCAAGAAGAGAAACAAAACTTGATTGTATGTTATACTTTTGTGGAAATATTGTTTTACACGCTGTAAAATGTTCAGTGGTTCTGTTTTCATTTTATTCTTTTCATTTACTGCGGTTTACAAACTATCTTCAAGCGCAATGCTGCCACCAACTGGTAAGGAGTATATATATCTAGGTTTGTAGATCCGTATCGGTAAATCTTACGTTCGTGCTCACATTTTGTATATTGTATTTTTTAACCTCTGAACTTTTATTCTCACAAAAGAAACATCCAACGTCACAAAAAGGAACAAATACAAATCTTATACCATTAAAAAAATTAAGAAATACATTTTTGACAGTAATCTTACCCCATACGAAACACTTCAAGCCGAATAGGATCGGACTCCTAAAGACAAACAAGTCTTTGGCAGTTTTTAAATCATGTAGTATGCATTTCCTTTATTTATTTTGTTTAAAAGAGATCCTAGAGGAGAGTGAAATGTTTTTTATTGAACGTCCTAAATTGTGGGCGACGCGTGGCGAGCAGGAACAGGCGGAGGAGGTATCCAATCATGACGGTACATGCACAACCTCAAAGATCAGAAGGAAGTTATGCAGCAGCTGGAGATGTTTGACATTCTCAACACTGAATGTGTAATTACTGTAAAATATTACAAATAAAGTAGGTAAAAGACTGATTTACTCCTGATGTTTAAATTTATTGTCTGTTAGAGTAGCGGTTTGGCACTATTACACTTTTATTTCCTCTTCTGTTCACTAGTGAACCCAACATCCCATAAAGCTGTTTCAATAGGAAAGGCTGCAGTGACTGACGGCGTAGCTTGTTGGACCTCAGTTCATGGACACTGTGGCTGCTTATGTGATCCTCAGTAAACTGAGCCAATGACCCCCTCCTGCCCTTTGACCTTTCCAGCTCGCCAGTGGTCCTCTCCTGGTTTAGGCTTTAAACATGGCGGCTCAGTGGAGGAGGTCTGAAAGTGGTAGGGTACAGTCAATCCCCGGGTCGGGTTTCTGGCTGCAGCGTTCGCACGGAGCAGAAAATCAAAGTCGAGAGCGCGGCCTTGGTGCAGAGTTATTCTGGTGCCGTCATTTTATACCCAGGCTTTTCAACAAGATGCCATCCGAGGGGACGGATGGTTTCCAGCTGATGTGGCCGTTTCTTCATTCGCTTCCAGGGATGATCAGTTTGTTTCCTCGGCTTTTCGGATCCATTATTTTCTCCCAACATGTTTGGCTGTGGTGAGCGAGGGACCCGTTCCCTCTGCGTTCACACGCCGGGCGGTATGCAGAGGGTCATCCTGACACATTCAGCGGACGGCTGACTCAGCGCGCAACCAGAGACCAGCAGCTTCAAGTTTCATTTTCATTACCAATCATTCTGTAGAGCAGCAAAGATGTACGTTTGTTTTTTTCTGTTCTAGGATTTCTATCGGTTTTCACGGCTTAAATACGTCTGTTCTGTTCTGTGATCACAGATTTTAGAGCAGAGGTCCTGGTCTGAAACACTCACTTATGGGGAGATGATATTAGCTGTTTTATGGTTACATCTTTAATGTGGTACGGAGCTAAATTGGGCCCATATAGTTTGTTTAAAAAAAATTAAAAAACAAGATAAACAAAATAATCCTATTTATGATGTTTTTAAAAATTAAGACCTACGAAAGACTGATAGAAGACATTTTAATACCAATTAAGGGCTTAGTTTTATTTTGAAGAATTCAATGCCTTTTAAGACTTTTTAAGGACCTGCGGGAACCCTGTTTAAAAAACATCTTTAAAACTGAAATATTTTCCAAATTACTAAACATTTCAAACCAGATAGAAATGGTTAAATCTACTTTCTGAGTCTTTAGCACAATACCTAGAGAGCTGTTCTAAACAAAATTTATTTTTGTTTAAACAAAAAGACAAAGAAATCTAAGTCCAAGTCAATACTTTTTTTTTTTTTTTTTTACTTTTGAGAACCGATTTAAAAAAAACATCTTAAACTGTAGTATTTTTCAAATTACTAAATATTAAAACTACATAAAAATCCTTAAAATTACTTTACAAGTTTTAAGCACTATATATTTTTTAAACCTGTAATATAAACATAGAATATATATGATGTTATTAAAAGATTTTTATTTCCCACAGTTCTTGAAGGCAACAGCTGGGAATATGATCCAGGCCCCCATTGGTCCACATCCCATATCATCTAAGCCCCGCCCCCATGCTGATGGAACGGCAGTTTTGTAGAGAAAACAAATCTAAAATAAGAAAGATAAATCTGAAGAAAAAAAAATTACTTTTTATTTAAAAAGTAACTTTTTTCCAGTCTTAAAACAAATGTTTTTCACCAAACTTTATGGCACAAATTTAGCTCCATACCACTGAATCATCCAATCCTATGGTCAGCATTTGAATCTGTCTGGGGAAATCAGTCGATTTCATTCGTCGCTCCTTCGTTGTTCTCTCCCATCCATTAGAGAAGATTTAATCCAAGTTGCTTTGAAAAAACGCCGCCTGAAGCAACGACGCTGAAATGGGCAACGAGCGGAGAGCTTCGCCGGCCTTCGCCTCCTGCCGCTTTGCACTCAGCACTGCAGCCATGTTTTTGCCAGTTTCTATATTTAAAAGGGAGAACTCTGGGAAAGTAGGCCGCTGTGCCTCGGCAGAGCGCAGCGAGGCTGAGAGGGAAAGAAGAAGAAGGAGGAGGATTATTGAACTCTGGCTGCTTCCCTGTGGGTACAGAGAGCAAAGCATGCTGGGAGGAGACCTTTGTGGTCCAGTTCTGTCAGATGTAAACATTGCCTCGTCTTTTTTATAGTAGATTTTTGTTTTCTTAAAACTCAGGCGTTGCAAAGACTCATCCATGGTTCCTCCATTTAAAGCTGCTTCCTCCTGCTGCAGCTGCTGTTCAACTTGGTTTGGTCTTGTTTTGTGTTCAGATGCAGAAAATACCAAGCAGCCACATGTTCCCTTCCTAAAGGCTGAGGGCAAAATGGCCGACTGATGGGGGGGCGGCTTCTCCTTTAGGGTTATTTTTTGTTTTGATTTTTTGGGAAAATTGGGGTTTACTAATTATCCCAGAGCTAAAGAAACGATTTCCTTCTGCCTAATAAAGCCAATATTTATCATGCTGAGCTTTACTGCCCCCCAGTGGGGAGATTCATGCTAATAGTGCCGCTGCTTTTTAAAGAATTGATTAGACATTGAAATTAATAAAAATCTTCTTATTGTTGGAAATATTGAAAAAACTGGACCAAAATGTTGAAATTCTTCTGTAGCGGTTGCTTAGAAATGCTCCTGTAGTTCTTGAACGCATCGCCTATAATGAACAAAAGCTCGGCTAGCGCTAGCATCGTTATTTTTCTGGCTGGTTGATCATTTTACGGCTGGTCTGGGTCGTTCTGTGAGGATGAAACCAGAAGTTTGAACAGCTGTAACCTGATTGGTCAGAGCAGGTCATGTGACACGCAGCCACATAGAACCAGCCCAACTACGGCGTCCACTGGAAGAATCTAACCCCCCCTCTGACTCTCCTGCAGTCCACGACCTGATTCACTGGCGGGACCCCAAGAAGTCGGGCGTGGTGTTCGGCCTGTCGCTGCTGCTGCTGCTGTCGCTGGCGGCCTTCAGCGTCATCAGCGTGGTCTCCTACCTGCTGCTGGCTCTGCTCTGCGTCACCATCACCTTCCGCATCTACAAGTCCGTCATCCAGGCCGTGCAGAAGTCCAGCGACGGACACCCGTTCAAGTAAGCCCAAACACACCACCCATGTATGGGGCCAAATAAGGGCCAGAATGTTTGTTCAAAATCTTTGGAAAATGAGTCCATCCTCATGCATGGCGCCTTTTCTCACACTGAGCAAGTCTGTAGTTTCTTTAGTGAACTTTGAACATCTGATTCCCAACAGTTAGTGTCGGCCACTGTTAAAACTAATGTAGCTTAATGGTATAACGGTATAGGTATAGTCACGAATCTATGAAAAGACCGCCCTGTGGCCGCTCCGAGAGGCAACGCCTATGAAAGGCGTGTGTCAGCTTTAAAGCTGATGTTTGTATCAGCGTGCAACAATCTCACATGTTAGATGTAGGCAGATATATTCAGATATTTATTTAATTTGCCGATATGGGATCAGGACTTCCCTGGACTAATATTCCCTGCTGTTGCATTCAGGGGTCGTCGGAACTAGAATTGTTTTTTTTTATTTTATTTTTTATTTACCTTCAAACATTTTTATAGTTTCATATTCGTTTATAGATTCAAAAATACCTCAGTTTTAAATGCTTTTCTCTTAGTTTTGTTTTTATATTTAACAATATTTTTTTCCTTTCCAAATAACTTTTTAGTGTATCCTTATTTTTTATTCAGTTTCAGACGTTTTTATAGTTAAAAAAAAATTTAGTTACAAATAGCTTTTTTATTTTGAAAAATACTTGTTTTAAAATCCTTTAATCTGTCTTTCGTTTTTCAGATTCAAATCTTTTTTCCTTTCATGATAACTTTTTGGTTTATTCTTTTTTTTTTTTTTCAGTTTCAAACACTTTTATAGTTTAAAAAATAGTTTTTTGTTCCAAAATTATTTTTTATTTTGAAAAATACTTGTTTTAAAATCCTTTAATCTGTCTTTCGTTTTTCAGATTCAAATCTTTTTTCCTTTCAGGATAACTTTTTGGTTTATTCCTTTTTTTTTTTTTTTCAGTTTCAAACACTAAAAATTTATTTTTTGGTTCCAAATATTGTTTTTATTTTGAATTTTTTTTTTTTTTTTTATCCTTTTCTCTATTTTTCCGTTTCCAAATAACTTTGTAGTTTATCCTTATTGTTTCAGTTTCAAATGTTTTTATAATGGGGAAAAAAATAGTTCCAAATATATACATTTTTTTATTTTGAAAATCCTTTTCTGTTTTGCTTCAGATTAGATTCTTTTTATTTCAGTTTTAAATTTTTTTATAGTTTAATTTTTTTTTTTTTTTTTTTTCGAAAAATAGTTCAGTTTTAAATCCTTTTCTCTTTTTATTCAAATTGAAATCTTTTTTCCTTTCCAAATACCTTTTAGTTTCTTCTTCTTTTTTTATTTTTGTATGTAATGTAGCTCCATACTCTCTGCTATCCTGGCGATTTTCTTCAATGAAACAAACTTAATCCTGGTGAAACCTTTATGTTTGAGCTAAGAACTCTTCATGTTATGGAGCTAAATGACAGGACGAGCTGCAGATCTTAATGTTTTAAAGCCGAACCTCTGAGCTCCATGAAGCAAAGAAAGTCAGCCTCATTCCGTGATCTCATTTTCTTCCCTCCTCCCAATCCAGAGCGCTGATCGAGAAGGATGTCAGCATCCCTCCGGAGACGTTCCGCAAGCACGTGGACACCAGCCTGACCCACATCAACCGAGCCCTGAAGCAGATGAGCCACCTGTTTCTGGTTGAGGACCTTGTGGACTCTCTAAAGGTGAGGAGCGGCGCCGCGGACGCTCGTCCATCTACGCTGCCCATTTAGAAAAATGCGTTTCCGCTCCGTCTCATGGAGGCGGCCTCTGGGGGCAGTGACACGTCTTTTTATAGCTACTTAACAAGAGTTAATTCTCCTGTCATCAGTTTAGCATCAGATAAGAAACCTTCAGGGTGGAGAGAAGAGTGGAGGATGGACCCTTTCTGTGGTTTCAGGTGTTTTTAGTTTGGTCATTTCCTTTGCTCCATAAACGGGCAGATTAACGGATCAAACGGATCCTAATGTTCCAGAAGGTGAGCCGCTGCAGGAAATGGGCTGAATAGTGGATCAGAAGCTGACGTTTCTGTGCGGTTTGTGTGAACGCCTGCTCTGCATGTCAGTCCTTTGGATTCCAGCTGACCTGCGTCTCTCTGATGAAAGGTTAGAGCGTTTAGTAGAAACGGGCGCCGCGCCAACCGGAGAAAGGGACGACTCTGGCTGAGCCGCATTCCTGGCCTCGCCTTCAGCCGTGAGTAAGCTGAGGGTTGGTGGAGCAGCATGGCTGCTCTGGGAGGGGCCGTGTCATAGTTCAGGTATCTGACCCCTCCCCTGCTTCCCCATACCTTCATCTTTACCCACATTGTGATTGAGTCACAATGAGGAAGAAAAAAAATATCACTTTTCTTTTACTTTTTGTTTTGAAATTAGTCAATTTACCACAAATCTAGTCAGATGGTCAGTTTTAACCCTTTATAGGCTCCTCAGTGAAATACTTTGAAAAATAACATTTCCAGCCAATCGACTTATTGGAATCCAGGAAAAGACCTTATTACCTTTGGAAAATTAAAAAAATTAAAAGAAAAATAACAAAAGTGTTTCTTTAAGAAATTAATGAAAAAAACACTGAGTGAAAGAAACAGATTTTTTTGGTCCAACATAACATTTTTTAGCTTATAACCTAAATATGATTGTTAACTAGGCTTATTAACTTATTAACTTTTACTTTTCAATTAGCTTTGAAACTTTTTTTTCTTTTTCCAACTTAATTTCCAGTAGGTAATATATCAACCAAAGGCTCATCTAACTGGTCAAATGCCAAAATCAGATGTGCAGCCATGTAGCAGGATATTTGCTGAATGGCTGGATATAGATCTTGTGCTTCTAGATCTCACTGAGGGACGGGGGGGGGTGGTATGTAAGGTATCAGAAACGCTAACTTTCCCTATAAAGGGTTCATCGGGATGGATCGAGAGGAATGACTGATGAAGCAAACATGGAAACATCCAAAGGTTTGCGATTCGTCTGAATTTGACATGAAAGCCAATAATTTTAGGTTTGTTTGTGTTTCCTGTCATCATTTCATGACATCAGATGAGAATACTAGTTAAGGGTATGGCGCTACATCTGGTGCAGTTTGTGGCGTAATGCAGCCGGTGGTCGTTTAAATGAAATGAAACAGGAAGAGGATGAAATCCTCGTCCGTCCGGTACCGGTCCGTCGTTCATTTGGTACTGGGTCGCACAGAAAAAAATGTGTATATGTGTGTATATATATATATATATGTATATATATATATATATATATATATGTATATATATATATATATATATATATATATATATATACACAGTGGGGCAAAAAAGTATTTAGTCAGCCACCAATAGTGCAAGTTCTCCCACTCAAAAAGATGAGAGGCCGGTAATTTTCATCATAGATATACCTCAACTATGAGAGACAAAATGAGAATAAAAAAAATCCAGAAAATCACATTGTCTGATTTTTAAAGAATTTATTTGCAAAATATGGTGGAAAATAAGTATTTGGTCAATAACAAAAGTTCATCTCAATACTTTGTTATACGCTTTGTTGGCAATGACAGAGATCAAACGTTTTCTGTAAGTCTTCACAAGGTTTTCACACACTGTTGCTGGTATTTTGGCCCATTCCTCCATGCAGATCTCCTCTAGAGCAGTGATGTTCTGGGGCTGTCGCTGGGCAACACGGACTTTCAACTCCCTCCAAAGATTTTCTATGGGGTTGAGATCTGGAGACTGGCTAGGCCACTCCAGGACCTTGAAATGCTTCTTACGAAGCCACTCCTTCGTTACCCGGGCGGTGTGTTTGGGATCATTGTCATGCTGAAAGACCCAGCCACGTTTCATCTTCAATGCCCTTGCTGATGGAAGGAGGTTTTCACTCAAAATTTGACGATACATGGCCCCATTCATTCTTTCCTTCACACGGATCAGTCGTCCTGGTCCCTTAGCAGAAAAACAGCCCCAAAGCATGATGTTTCCACCCCCATGCTTCACTGTAGGTATGGTGTTCTTTGGATGCAACTCAGCATTCTCTCTCCTCCAAACACGACGAGTAGAGTTTTTACCAAAAAGTTCTATTTTGGTTTCATCTGACCATATGATATTCTCCCAGTCATCGTCTGGATCATCCAAATGCTCTCTAGCAAACTTGAGACGGGCCTTGACATGTACTGGCTTAATCAGGGGGACACGTCTGGCACTGCAGGATTTGAGTCCCTGGCGGCGTAGTGTGTTACTGATGGTAGCCTTTGTTACTTTGGTCCCAGCTCTCTGCAGGTCATTCACTAGGTCCCCCCGTGTGGTTCTGGGATTTTTACTCACCGTTCTTGTGATCATTTTGACCCCACGGGGTGAGATCTTGCGTGGAGCCCCAGATCGAGGAAGATTATCAGTGGTCTTGTATGTTTTCCATTTTCTAATAATTGATCCCACAGTTGATTTCTTCACACCAAGCTGTTTACCTATTGCAGATTCAGACTTCCCAGCCTGGTGCAGGTCTATAATTTTGTTTCGGGTGTCCTTTGACAGCTCTCTAGTTTTGGCCATGGTGGAGTTTAGAGTGTGACTGTTTGAGGTTGTGGACAGGTGTCTTTTATACTGATAACGGGTTCAAACAGGTGCCATTAATGAAGGTAACGAGTGGAGGACAGAGGAGCCTCTTACAGAAGAAGTTACAGGTCTGTGAGAGCCAGAAATCTTGCTTGTTTGTAACTGACCAAATACTTATTTTCCACCATATTTTGCAAATAAATTCTTTAAAAATCAGACAATGTGATTTTCTGGATTTTTTTTTTCTCATTTTGTCTCTCATAGTTGAGGTATATCTATGATGAAAATTACCGGCCTCTCTCATCTTTTTAAGTGGGAGAACTTGCACTATTGGTGGCTGACTAAATACTTTTTTGCCCCACTGTGTGTGTGTGTGTGTGTGTATATATATATATATATATATATATATATATATATATATATATATATATATATATATATATATATATATATATATATATATATATATATATATATATATATATATATATATAATTTATCGACGAGTCTGAGTGATGTTTTATTTTGGAAAAACATAATAAATTGCGGTATTCTCTCCCAGTTACATCAGTCAGTGCATCTGTGCCTCTTGACACAGGTTAAGACTCATCCTATCTTTGTGAAGCGGGATTTTCTGCGGTTACAGCGACTAAAACAAAGCTACGGAGCAGACTGGACATCAGGAGCACACTTCGTGTGTCATTGTCTCCGATTAGGCCTAGATGGGACCGTCTTGTTGTTTTATTTTTATGCGGTTTGTATTTGATTTTATGCCAGTCGTATTATTTTACTCGATCGTATTTACAGTCCTTCCTCTCAGCTGCATCAGGAGTTGGAGGTTCCTGCTCCTAAATTTGGGATTCAACCTTTTATTGCTGGGAAGGTGGAACTTTGTAACGTTTCCGCTCTGTTTCCACGTTGGCGTTGAAAAGTCTTACATTTCTTTACGTTGATTAACATAAATTCCCAAATCAGACTCTGATTAGTTTTACAGCAGCCTGAGGATCTCTGAGCAAACTCAGCAGAATTTCCCCGTTTGTGTTTTTTCCATGTTTATGTGGAGCCTTATTCTTTCACTGAGATGGCGAGGTGTTCGGTTCAACCATTGAGGCATAGAAACTGTGTCAAGTGATACACTGAGTCCGGGGGTCGGATAATTCCTGAAATAAGTGATTGTTTTATTAATAGGACGTCTCCCACTACTATGGGTCCTTGTCCAAACACGTCCAGGTGTCGGTCCAGTCGTCCCGGCCTAACGGGTGCAGCGTGTCTCAGAGGGGAGGCGTGGGGGAGGCAGTCGCCTGCTCCTTTCTGCAGCCCAGGAACAAAAGCTGAATGATGTCTCTCCTAAATGTTTCCGCTCTGATTTTTCCTCCCAGCTGGCTGTGGTCATGTGGCTGATGACTTATGTGGGAGCAGTTTTCAACGGGATCACCATCCTCATCCTCGGTAAGCACCATGGAAACCATCTTCTCGATCTGCATCCATCTCTGTAGTTTCAGCATTAATAAGCATTGATCTGATCATTAAATGAGCGCTAGCTTAGCATGGAGTAGATCCTCCATTTAATGCGTGTCTCTGTCCTCCAGCGGATATCCTGCTCTTCGCTGTACCCCCCATCTACGAGAAGAACAAGGTAAGAGTGTTTCTACAGGGGGGGGGTTAGAGTCATGGCAGCTGGGAGCATTGAGGGGTGATCTCACTGGATGAGTCGCAGCCTTCGTCAAACACTGCAGGCTTTCTCCTGCTGAGAAAGTGATGTCATCCTGGCGTGATGTCATCCTGGCATCGGACAAGATGGTCGCCAGCGTCACGACCGAGTTTGTCTACATGGAAACACTGCAACCAGTGTAGGGAAGGAGTTATGGCTTCTGGAGTTGGTTAAAGTCTACGGAGCTAAAAGGGGGCCAAAGACTTTTTGATAATAAAATTTGTAATTGTCCAGCTGGGGATTTATGGAGCTAAAGTGGGGCCAAAATACTAAAAACTTTTGTCTCGAACTTGGAAAAAACAAAATGAAATTTAAAAAAATTATTTGAAAGCGGAGTTCAACAAACTTTTTTTTTTTTTTCAGTTTTGTATAAATAAATAAAAAAGTGATTTAAAAATGAAAATAATTTTTGAAAATGAAATGGGGGGGAAGAATGCTGAAGTGCCCAGCTGCTCATTAATGATGCTGAATTGAAAAGTTTGTTGAAAAGATTTTGATAGAAAAAAATATTTGAATACTCCAAAAAAATGGAACTCTAAATAATTTCACAAAAAAAAGATTTGAATCTGAAAAAATATTTTTAGAACGGAAAAATATTTTTAAAAAATGCCGACACAATATGCTCATGCGCCAATCTGGGGATTTATGGAACGAGATTTAGTAGAGCCGTCAAGTTTAAATTTTTTCTCTTTTTACTGGGAAAAAAAAGCAAATTTGACCAAAAATTTTTTTTCTTAATTTAACTCAAATAGGAATATTTAAAAATAAAAATAGGAAATAAAAAAATAAAAAATAGGAAAACTGAAAATGGAACTAAACAGAAATAAAAATTAGGCAGAATATATTTTTAAGAACTATGATGATGAAAAATCAAAAGTTTTCTGGAAATTAGTTTATCTGGAATATTGGAATAAAAAGATTTTCTTTTAAAATGAGAAAAATACAGATCTATCCTATTAGAATGCATCATATGGAAGCATTTTAAGTCCGCAGTGTTCAAACAGCGGGAAAAAAGTAGCGGCTTATAGTCCGGAATTTACGGTAATAAACGTTAACTTATTTCTAGATGTTTCCAGTGCGAGCTCTGAAAGTCTTCCTCACTCGCTGCACTGATTAGCGACGGCTTGCCGCCAACATGGCGGAAAGTTTTCCTCCCAATCAGCTCCGTGTTTGTTTCCTCTGCAGACCCAGATTGATCAGTACATCGACCTCATCCGCACTCAGGTCAACAACACGATCGCAAAGTAAGTATCGGTTCTGTCTTGGCGGAATCAGTTCATATTAAACGCTTTTTGGTTTAATCCTTTTTTTTTTTTCTCGCTCTCAGATTGCAAGAGAAACTTCCGGGAGCCATGAAGCGCAGCAAAACTGAATGATCCGCCATCGGAAAGCCTCCATGTCTCCATCCTCCTCATCTCCATCACCGTCTGAGAGAAAAAAACCCTTTTATCTCCCCCCTCCCTCCCTCCCCCGCCCTCATCACTGAACCGTGCTAGCTAGATCTCAGAGCTACTCGATGTTTAATGTCAAACTACTGCGCAGCTTCACTTGCATTAAAAAAAAAAAAAAACGGAGCCGTGCCTGGAGAGCTTCTGATCAGGTCATGTGACGCTGCGGCGGCGACGCCGGCTCCGGTGAACTAGACTGAATCTATGAGCTGGTTTGATCCCGAGCAGCGCCGCCTACCCCCCCCATGCACTGATCCCCGTTTCCTTTTAGCCAGCTGCGATAATTCGGTCTAGTTCACCGCGTTTTGTTTTGTTCTGGTAACTTCTGTTCTTGTAAATAAAAGCTGAATGACGACACAGGCGACCATCGGCCCTAGCTTTTTATACTGAAGGAAGCCCCTCCCCCCTCAGTGTCGAGCTCCTGTATATTTTGATTCTAATGATTACTACTTAGACCTGCTCTGTGTACGAGCGGCTGCTTGGACTCCATAACGGCTTTCTAAGACTTCCGTTAGCTGTTACTGATCTTAATTAGCTCGTTAAGTCCTCACCGGTTAGGAATAAGCGGCACGCCCACGTGTTTAGAGGAGTGCTCAATCTTAAGCCCCGCCCCCTTCCATGGTTTTCTCAGATTGCTGTTGTGTTGAGTGTAAAATGTGATCGGTTTGGATCTTTTTTTTTGTTTTGCCAAATAAAAGCTGTTCGTTTTAATTTAAGATAAAGGCTGTGATCTGGAAAAAAATGGCTAAAATTAAAAAAAGGAATGTAAAAGTGAAAAGATTTGTTTGTGCTGTGATCATTTCTTTTTTTTTTGTTTAATTTGGGACATATTTTACACTCCATACAACTTCCCCGGTGACCCTGAAGGAGGAAAGAGGTTTGTTACGGTTAGAAGGTGCCATTTTGAATTTAAAGTATTAGTTTTTTTTGGACTGCATGTTGTAGTATAAGCTGGAAGTGATCTCCACCTCTTCCCTAAATACTGTGTAATATATTGATCCAGATTCTGTTCAATAAGATTCCTACTCGTGATGTTTCTGTGCTGTTTCTGAACCGTAGTGATCTGTTGCCCTGCAGCTCCATCTTTTTCTGATTTAAGGACAAGAGTGAGAAGAAAGTCATCTGCACACGTAAAAGTCCCTTCTATCCTGATCCAGGATCTGCCTGCATGTTCCTGCCTCCCGAATAAGCAGCATTGGAAGGTCCTATTCGAAGCTATTCTGTTGTTCTGAAGTATGGGGCTAAGTTAGGGCCAAAATGTTTGTTTAAAAAAAAAAATTTTTTTTTGTTTTTTTTACTGAAAATATATTATAACTGGAAAAATTTGTTGGAAACTAAAAGAAAAAAAGAGAAACAAGTAATTTGAAAATTTGAACAAATGTCTCTGCAAAAAAAACATTAAAAGAAAAAAATATTTAAACCAAAAAATGTTTTATTGGAAAATCAATCTCAACCCAAAGAAAGGGATTTGAATTAAAAGTTGTTGTTTTTTTTCCTGAAAATAGATAACTGGAAAAATTAGTTTGGACACCAAAAAAAAAAGAGAAACAAGTAATTTTGAAAATTTGAACAAATGTCTTGGCAAAAAAGAAAAAAAAAAAGATTTGAAATTGGGATTTTTCAGAACCGTTAAAAGAAAAACAAAATATTTAAACCAAAAAATGTTTTATTGGAAAATCAATCTCAACACAAAGAAAAGGATTTGAATTAAGTTTTTTTTTTACTGAAAGGAAAATCTTTGAAAATTGAGGGGGGAAAAAAAGTTAAGAACCAATTTATGTTTTTTTTTTTTTTTTTTTTAGTTACAAACTGTGACGCCCTTGGTTTGAGGGCGGGGCTTGGATTACATGGGGTTTGGAATGATGACTGACGCTTCGGCTTATATGGAAAAAAGATTCCTATATGTTGCATTCAGGAACTGTGGGAAATGGAAATGTCTTTAAAGCTTAAGTTATACTCTATTGGTTTTGAGAAAAAAAAGAAGATTCAGCATTTATTAATTTACTTTTAGTTAAAGTTTTGAACAAGCTTTATGGCCCCTGTTTAGCTCCATATAAACACTCATGAAGGGGGGCGGTCCCTCCAATCCATGATTTGAGGTCCTTCTTACTGAGCTCAGTCTATGCAGCTTCTTCATGTCTCCCAACTTGAACGTGTGATCAGAGAAAAAATGTGAACATAATCGCCACAAGTTTATTTTAAATGCAATTTAGATTAAAGAAATGAGGTCCGGCTGTGCAAATAATTTCTTTCTAATGTTTTTATAGCTCAATTCTATCTGATCCTTTAAAATTATACCAAATAGTTTTCAGCATCTGTTTTGCTAAAGATGGTTCCTATTGATATTAGCAGACTCATAATTTCACATCAAAAGAAGCTTTTTCTGATAAACTTCATAAATCGTCAGAGCAATTTTAAGTGAAGTGGGGAAGACGTGTCAAAGCCGCGGCGCGTGGGCCGGATCCGGTCCCTCAAGAGCCAAGAATAAAAAACTACATAGTTTAGATGGAGGCTGGTTATAGACGGGCTGCACACCTAGATCTGCCAGCGTAGAGTTTAGCGTGTAGAATACGACACATAGAATGGTTTGTCGCAGCATGTTTTCCGCTTTTCCTGTTTGTGTTTTTATGTGACGCTAATGGGTTCTGGTTTCCTCACTCTTGGTTTGTGAATAACGGTTTCGTAGCAGCCGCAACTTTGGTTCTAGTTTCTTGAAGCTTTTTTTTTTTTTTTTGGACAGATGTTGCAGGAAGAAGACGAAATTAAACTGTTTGTGGTTTCTGTACTGATGTGGAAGTGAAATGATTAATAAAATCAACTCAAAGGTCTGCGGCTGTTTGTGGATCAATTATTTATTTTCCCTTTTGGGATTAAAAGTATTTTGGAGTTTAATTTCATTTAAGACTGTGGTTTAGTTTTTGGAAACTGTTTTTTTTCTTTGGTGGAAAAATTATGAAATTTATTATATTTTTACCACTGGAAGCATAAGCCAGATTCATGCCGCATATCCATGAAAAACTGATTTATTTTTAATAAAATGAAATGCCAATCTGCTAATCGGGGGATTTATGGGACTAAATTAGTACCATAAAGTTTGTTCAAAACCTTTTTTTTTTTTTTTCAAAACTGGGAAAAAAAAAAAAAAGTTTTCAAGGTTTTTTTATTGTTTGTTTTTACTTTCCAAAACTTTTCTTTACATTTCCAAGTTCTAAATAATCCTTCAGTCTCATTACATTTTTTACAGTTGATTATTTTTTTACTAATTTTATGGGACTACTTTAGCCCCTACTACTTTAGGTTTATTTATAAAAGTTTTCACCAAGTCTTTCATTTCTAACCTACTTTTTCTTTAGGTTCATTTTATTTAGTTTAAATCCTTGAATAGAGCTAAAGATCAAGGCTTGTTAATTGGTGGCCCCCCGGTGGCCCCTAAGCATCAGGAACCAGCATTAGAGAACATCAGTCCATTTGAAACCACAAAGTCTACTAAAAAACTGATCTAAAAATAAGATAAAATATGTTAAAATAAGTTAGTTTCGCCTTAATTTGAGCAGATTAATAAGATGATCTGTCAACGAGTGTGTCTGACCTTAATAGATATTTAGATAAAATAGGATAAGTTATTTATTTTGCTCCTTTTAAACTGTTTATTAATTGGCAAATTGTCTTACCTTCTTAAACGGGGAGAAATACATTTATTTTAAGATTACTTATATTTGTGCCCTAATGATGCAAAACCTTCCTGAATATTTAAATGTTATTTTCTCCATCTGAATGCCAGCGTTCTTCACAGCTTTAATGTGTCGGCATAAAGAGCGTACACTGACAAAAATGAAAGAGTATTTTCTCTTAATAATTACACATTAAGGGATAATAATAAAATGGCCTAACGTTAGGATGGTGATAAGGTAGGCTAATGATAACATGGTTATAATCAGACGGATTAATGTTAGCATGTTGATAATAGGAGGGGCTAATGTTAGTATAGATATAATCAGCCAGGCTAGTGCTAGCATGTGATAAGGTCGCTAATCACAGGATAGTGGTCATAAGGCCGACTAATTCAATTCAATTCAGTTTATTTATATAGCGCCAAATTCACAACACATGTCATCTCAAGGCACTTTACAGTTCAACCAGATCATCCAGTCAAATTGATACAAAGTTTTCCATCTAAGGAAAACCAGTTGATTGCATCGACTCATTGACTCAAATACAATCCCTCACACTAAGCATGCTTGTAGCGACAGTGGAGAGGAAAAACTCCCTTTTAACAGGAAGAAACCTCCAGCAGAACCAGGCTCAGTGTGAGCGGCCATCTGCTGAGGCCCACTGGGGTTCAAGGAGACAGAAGCAGACATAGAAAAAGAAGCATAGATACAAAAGGCAACTGTCAACCAGCTCCACAGGCGGCCCCGTCCAGGAAACACACAGCCAGGCAGACGAGCTCCAAGGCAGCTCCCATGTCAGAGGATGAAGAGAGCACATCCAGTTAGTCACAGTCAGAGAAACAGGACCACACTGGAAAACAGGCCGATCTCCAATATCTATAAACAAAGGTGTTGATGGCAGCAGCACAGCTGATATTTCTCTCCAGGATGGAGTCACAGCCAAACAGGAACAGACCAGATGAAGCTACTATGAGAAAAAGCAGAGAGAGCAGAACGTTAGAGATTGAACTAACAGATTCTGCAGAGTGGGAGAATAGAGATAGAATGAAGCAGAATGATGAAAAAGGGGTCCCTATGTCCTCCAGCAGTCTAAGCCTATAGCAGCATAACTATAGAGATAGCTCAGGATAACCTGAGCCACTCTAACTAGAAGCTTTATCAAAAAGGAAAGTTTTAAGCCTAGCCTTAAAAGTAGATAGGGTGTCTGCCTCACGGACTAAAACTGGTAGTTGGTTCCACAGGAGAGGAGCCTGATAACTAAAAGATCTGCCTCCCATTCTACTTTTAGAAATTCTAGGAACCACTAGTAAACCTGCAGATTGAGAGCGAAGTGCTCTGTTAGGAACATAAGGAACAATCAGATCTCTGATATCAGATGGAGCTTGGCCATTTAAGGCTTTATATGTGAGAAGGAGGATTTTAAATTCTATTCTGGATTTAACAGGAAGCCAATGAAGAGAAGCCAGGATAGGAGAGATATGATCTCTCTTTTTCATTTTCATCAGAACTCTGGCTGCAGCATTTTGGATCAGCTGAAGGCTTTTAACTACAGTTTGTGGACTTCCTGATAGTAAAGAATTACAATAGTCCAGCCTTGAAGTAACAAATGCATGGACTAGTTTCTCAGCATCACCCCTGGACAGGAGATTTCTCATTTTTGCAATATTCCTCAGATGAAAGAAGGAAATTCTAGAAACCTCTTTGATCTGGGATTTAAATGACAGGTCCTGATCAAAAATAACACCAAGATTTTTTACTTTATTATCTGAAATCAGTTTAATCCCATCCAAATGAAGTGACTGGCTAATCAGCTTCTTTTTCAGAGACTCTGGTCCAAAGACTATAACTTCTGTTTTGTCTGCATTCAGAAGCAGAAAGTTAAGAGTCATCCAGGTTTTTATGTCTTCAAGACATGCCTGTAGTCTATGTAATGGGTTAGCTTCATCTGGATTTATAGACAGATATAGCTGGGTATCATCAGCATAACAGTGAAAATTAATCCCATGCTGTCTAATAACTCTACCAATTGGGAGCATGTACAAAGTAAAGAGAATTGGTCCTAGCACTGATCCCTGTGGTACTCCACAGGTAACCTTTGAGCGTGTTGAAGATCTATCATTAACATGAACAAACTGAATTAGATCAGATAGATCAGATTTAAACCAGTCTAGTGCTGTTCCTTTAATTCCAACAAAATATTCAAGTCTTTCTAAAAGAATATTATGGTCAACTGTATCAAATGCAGCACTAAGATCCAACAGGACTAGCACAGATACGAGTCCATTATCAGAGGCCATGAGAATATCATTAGTGACTTTCACCAGAGCTGTTTCAGTGCTATGATGAGCTCTAAAGCCAGACTGAAGCTCTTCAAAAAGTTCATTATGGTGGAAGTGATCGCAAACTTGTTTGGCAACTACTTTCTCAAGAATTTTGGATATGAAAGGAAGATTGGATATAGGTCTATAATTAACCAAGTCATCTGGGTCAAGAGACGGTTTCTTAAGCAGAGGTTTAATCACAGCAACCTTAAAAGCTTTAGGTACATATCCCTGTAACAGAGATAGATTAATCACATCTAAAATGGAGGATGAGATCAAAGGGAATACCTCCTTAAATAACCTGGTTGGAACTGGATCTAACATACAAGTTGAAGGCTTAGATGAAGACAATAATTTTGCTAATTCAGAAAGTTCAACTGGATCAAAGCAGTCTAAACCCGGTTCAGATTCCATGACTACCTCAGGTACAATCGCGGATAGAGGAGTGCTTATGATCTTATTTTTAATAAGATCAATTTTATTTATAAATAATCCCATAAAATCATTGCTGCTAAGAGCAGGTGGAATGGACGGTTCAACAGAGCTATGGCTCTGGGTGAGTTTGGCAACTGTATTAAAAAGAAATCTAGGATTATTCTTATTCTCCTCTATTAATGAGGAGAAGTATGCTGCTCTTGCTTTACAAAGGGTCCTCTTATACAGCAGTAAACCATTTTTCCAGACTAGGAAGGACTCCTGCAGGCCTGTGGAGCGATATTTTCTCTCCAGTTTCCTAGCATTTTGCTTCAAAGTACGCAGCTCTGCATTAAACCAAAGAGCAAGCTTTCTATTTTTAACAGTTTTCATTTTCAAAGGAGCTGTGTTGTCTAAGGCAGTACGCAGAGAACTAGCAACCCCATCAACAAAATCATCAACCTGTGAAGGGGAATAAGCTATGCTTTTGCACTCTGCAGCACTGCTCAGCGACACAGAGGAGAGAGAAAGTGAAGCAGATTCTTTAAAATGTATAACTGCTCTATCTGATAAAGATCTACTAAAATTGAACCTTCTTTTTGGGGAGGAGAACTCTGTTAAAGTAATCCTGAAGGTTATTAGAAAGTGGTCAGAGAGGACAGGGTTGTGAGGAAATACTGTTATTTCTTCACATTCTATGCCGTATGTCAGCACAAGATCCAAAGTATGAAGATGAGAATGTGTGGGACTATTCACATTTTGAACAAAGCCAATAGTGTCTAAGATAGCATTAAAGGCTGCTCTTAAGCTATCGCCTTCAATGTCAGCATGGATGTTAAAATCTCCCACTATGATGACCCTGTCAGTATTTAATACCAAATCAGAAAGGAACTCTGAAAACTCATCTAAAAATTCAGAGTAAGGACCTGGCGGACGATACAAAGTTACAAAAAGAAGAGGTTTTCTTGCCTTGAAATTTGGATGAGGGAAATTAAGGGTTAAATGTTCAAAGAGTTGTAGGTATTAACTGTTTTGGGAGTAATCAGTAAGTCAGACTGGAAGATTGTTGCTACTCCTCCTCCTCGCCCAGAACTTCTGGGTATGTGAAAATTTAAATAGCTTGAAGGAGTTGCCTCATTTATGCTCACATAATCCTCTTGCTGCAGCCAGGTTTCTGTAAGGCAAAACAAGTCAATGTGATTATCACAAATCAAGTCATTAACTAGCAGACTTTTAGAGGAAAGATATCTTATGTTAAACAGATCGCATTTAATTGTTTTAACTTTTTAATGTTAGCATGTTGATAATAGGAGGGGCTAATGTTGGCGTAGATATAATCAGCCAGGCTAGTGCTAGCATGTGATAAGGTGGCTAATCATAGGATAGTGGTCATAAGGCCGACTAATGTTAGCATGTTGATAAAAAATTGGGCTACTGTTTCCATGGGGTTAATAAGGCGGGCTAATGTTAGCATGGTGATGCAAGGTGGGCTAATGTATGGAGTGTTAAAGGGGAGAAAATTAAATGTATAATTAGTTAAATAAATTTTAACTAAACATGAAATAGATGAAATGAAGAAATGTAAAAAGAAATAAGCAAATACGTAAGCGTTAATATTGACTGTAGAGTGAAAATATGAAATAAAATAGAGAAATCATGAATTTTACTATATATATATATATATATATATATATATATATATATATATATATATGGTAATCATTTATAAGGTATTGTTATCTAATGGCACATTCAGTTATTTACTTTAACATGTCATAACTTAATGATAAATTATTAAATGTGTTGCATAGAAAAATGGTAGATTTAATTATTTCATGGTTCATTTAATGAAACAATTAACTATTTAATGATATATTCAATAAGTAAATGGTACATCTGATTGTTTGTGGATCAATTATTTATTTCCCGTTTTGGGATTAAAAGTATTTTGGAGTTGAATTTCATTTAAGACTGTGATTTAGTTTTTGGAAACTGTTTTTTTTTTTTGATTGGTGGAAAAAGGATGTAATTTATGATATTTTTACCACTGGAAGCATAAACTAGATTCATGCCGCATATCCATGAAAAACAGATTTATTTCTAATAAAATGAAATGCCAATCTGCTAATCGGGGGGATTTATGGTACTAAATTAGTACCATAAAGTTTGTTCAAAACCTTTTTTTTTCATAACTGCAAAAAGAAAAAAAAAATTGGAAAAAGAAAAACAAAGTTAGAAACTGTGTTAGAATAATTTCAACCTGAGACTTGAGGGTTTTGTTTGTTTTTTCCAAAATATTTCCAAAAATCTTTAAGTTCTATATGTATATATATATATATATATATATATATATATATATATATGTAGCTCTTTAACTATATATATATATATAACTATATATTCAATGAGTAACTGGTACATCTGATTATTTAATGGGACACTAAATGGTACATTTATATTTAATGATATATTTACTTATTTAAAATTGTTCTCTTTAACCCTCCATATAAAAAGTTAGATTTGTGATTTAAAGGAGAATGTCATCTATTTATTTTATTTATTTTTTTGCAATATGGGTTTACTTAAGTTTGTTTTTTAAGCAAAATGGCGGCCAGCCAAGAAAACCTAAAATAACTGCTTATTAACTCACATGACTTCAGAAAGGCTTATTGGTTCAGGGAGTTTTTATTCACTGATGACAGGATCCACATTTCTCACATCAGCTGCTGCAAAGTAAAGAAGGTTGGAACCATTAAGTGCTGCGTCAGAGCGGGGGGGGGGTTCCAGCCCGTAAATCAGAGCTGTTTATTTGTCATCTTCCCGTTTAAAACATCTTCTGCATGTCAGTCCTGCATAGATACCACAGAGTAGAGCAGCCCAAATCCACTGAAAACACGTTAAAGAGAAAACCGGATCGTCCCGCTGCACAGCGAAGCATTCAGGCTTCCAATACTTTCACCCTCATAGTTAAAAATAGCTAACAAAAATAAGCTGCTATTTTTTTATTTAAACCTACATTTTTTTGGCATCAGGACTTTTTACCAAAAAGCTTTATTTTTATTTTTTTAAATGATCATTTTTGCGTCTGGGTCTTTTAATACTCTGTGGTATTTATGTTTTACGGCAGCAACTGAAAACAGAAAATTACCGATGCAAACAGAATCCCTGAGACTCGTTTTTACACACTGCAAAAAATGAAATATAAGGAATCTTTATTCCTTGAAATACGTGTATTTTCCATTTGAGCAGGTTAGTAGGAAAATTTGCAAATGGAACGATTTGCGTTTAAAACAAGAAAAAGAAAAAGCGTGACCTTAGTTCAAGTACATTATTACCCCATTTCCACTACCCTCTGAAAACCGATCCGTGTCGCGCTACCGTTTGCACGCCACGCTAGCACGGTTTCCCGCCTCCTAGTGGCGATCTACGGCACTACTGCTCTCTAGAGGGAAACAAGCAAACCAACATGGCGGCGCCTGTAACATTCAGGAAGTTTGCGGAGAATCAGGCGAAGAAGGTAACCTTGGGAAGTGGATACGACAAACGATAGAGCTTCGTCTGGAAGCTAATCAGAACTTCTAGAAGCGGGAAACAACAGATATAGAGGTTGATCGCACTGCTAAGCAGAATCATCACTGGAAATCGTGCGGCACGGCAGAGAAGCTAGCAGTTTTATAAATACTCATGATTACGGAGGCTGACGGTAAGGAGATGACGCCGTCTGCTCATGCGCTCTTTGTAATCAGAGAACTGAGCCAGAACTGAACCGCGCAGGCGCTACTAATGAACTAGCACAACGCTAGCGCGGTTCGGTTACGTCTGGCACGGTCTGGTTCTGTTGTGCGTTCCATTTACTCCCAACGGTTACCTGGGTTACCGTGCTCCGACCGATCTTGGCACGGTTACAAAAGGGTAGTGGTTATGGGGCTAATTCTTATGGAGCTAATTTAGTGCCATTTTTATAAATAAAATACAAAAAAAAAAATTTTTATTTAATCCAGTAATTTAACTTAGCAGATTTTATTTTTTATTTTTATTTTTTTCTCTTATTTTTGAATAATGTTTCCAAAGATATTTTTATTGGTCTGTAGTGGAAAGCCTGCCCTACAAGTTTAGAGAATGTGATCTGTAAAATAAAAAAAAAAAAAAAAAAAAGTATAACATTTGAAAATATAAAACGTTAAAAAAAAAATAAAGATTTTAAAATAAAAGAAAAAAATTGAAACTTTTAAAAATTGTTTGACTGTGAATGTTTTAAAAGTTTCATTTCTGGATTGGATTTTTTTTCTTGTCATTTTCATGGAACAAAACTCACTCCATAAATATGTAATCTCTTTTTAAGGACACAAATGCTCTGTATATTGTTCGATCATCTCATTTACCTGCTCAAATGAAAGCGAATACACGTATTTTATGAAACAATAGATAATAGATTAGGTTTTGCAGTGCAAAAAAAGAAGAGGAAGCGACATCCTATGGCAGAGCTTTTACTTGTTGCATAAGCTTTGTACAATGAATGAGGAAAAAAAGCAGAAAAAGCTGAAGAAAAGTGAACTCAGAAACCCGACAAGCTGTTAGAAACGCCTTCATGGTTCGATTCCCAAGATCGTAGAAAAATGGAATCGCTTACAAACAGATTTAGTAAAAACCAGGAGGCAAAAAGTGCTCGTACAAAAAAAAAAAAACAACAAAAACCAACCAACCAACTTTATCTATCTACACATTTTTGCGCAGCGTTAAGGTAGGAGTCGGCTGATGGGAAGGATGCAGGCTGTCCTCATCCACCTGCACCTGTAAACGACGAGTACGACGTGTCCTGCAGTCCTCCGAGTCCCCGGCTGCACGCTCCGCTCATTGTCTTCAGCAATAAGTTCATTTCACCGCCTCTGCGCCGCTAAGGTGGATCTTTTTGGGACAAAGTGCTAAAAAAACTCCCCCAGGTCTCGTCGTATCACTCGGTTTCTAGCTCCCTGAGAAAAGACTCGGGGATTAGACCAGAGCCGAGTCCTAGAAAAACGCAAATAAATATCCGACGGTGTCCCTAAACGCTTTAAAGCCCAGAGACTCATTCTTTTCTCTACGGAGTCGACTTAAACTTTGCACTTGTTACCAGGAAGCTTCATGAAACCACGGAAACTGAATGCTTGGATGATTTTACGGAGTTAGATTGAGGCCATTAAACATTTGTTTTTTTTACTTCAAAAAAATGAATAATACAAAAGAGGATTAAAAGCTGCAAATGAGCTTGAAACTGAAAAGAAGGTGAATCGTGTTTATTTCAGAACATATGAACTGGAGCCGTAGAGATATAAAAGCTAGCGTGAGCGGCTAACTCCTATTGAACCGCATGGCTCTTTGAAATGTTGCCAATTGCCGTCAGAACCCTTTTATCTCTACGGCTCTGATATAAACATAGAGTATCAATGATGCTTTGAAAATCTCTGGTTCTCACGGTTCCTAAACGCACTATTTCATTAGAGTTTAATTTTTTTTTTTTGCAGCTTTAAATACTTTTTTTTTTTGTTTTAAAAATAGTTTTCTGTTTCATATCTTTTTTTTTTGAGATTCCAAACATTCTTTGTTGAATTTTTTTTAACAGTATAAAAAATGTTTTTAAACAAATTTATGGCTCGAATTTATCCCCATACTACGGTTCCTGAATGGAACACCTTGAATTTTTCAGTCCAAACACCAAACTGTCATTATTCATCGTGGGTCCGACATCGTGGGTCCGACACGCCTGAATAAAATGGCTGAACTGCCTCCTCAGGACGCAGCGTGTCGGACCGGGGGACTGGAAACGCCCCCCCAGTGATCCAACCTGCGGCGTGACGCTGTGATGTCATAAACCATGGTTTTCGCTCCTACATTAACTATGGTTTTGCTTTAACAGCAAATCGGAATAAAGACCCTGGATGAGTCCCTGGACTTTAACCATCAGTGAATCTAGGCGTGACCTCTGACCTTCCTCTCACTCTACTCTCACTCTGAGGTTTCCGGTTTCCTTCCTGCGGCGGTTTCTAAGTGCCGAGCTGTGCGGGTGAGGAGGGGGCCCCGGGGTCCTGGGAGGGGAAGCAGTCTTCAGAGTGAAGGAGCTGCAGGGCGCTCTGACCGTAGCTTAGCGCGGTTCGCTCCTTCTCCTCGGCGCCGTACAGCAGGGAGTGCGGATGCACCTGCAGGATGTGCCGCTTGATGGTGCTGACCTTCAGCGTGGCCAGAGCGGCGCCGCACACCATGCAGATCAGACCGTGTCTCCTGCCGTCGTAGTCCATCAGATACTCTACTCGCCAGCGCGCCTGGTAGTTCCTCCTCTGGTCCTTCCCGGGGTAATGTCCGTGACGAGCCGCCGCCGCCATGCCGGAGCTGCTGGACTTGCTCCTCTCTCCACTCGCGCCCTCGTCGTCATTCGGGGGAGCTGTGACATCACAGGCGGCGTCCTCGTTCCCTCCTTTGGTTGTGCTGAAGGCGACGGCTTCACTGCGGTTTAATTCTACAAAGATTAAAAAGATAAAAAATATTTAAAGAATAATTTAAAACGATGAATTTAATAAATAAATGTCAGATTAGATCATTATTAATAGTCAAAAAGATTAAGTTAAGAATCAAATGTTCAAATAAATGAAATAATCCATAATTTATTAATGTTATAAAATGATGAATAAAACATTTTTTTGCATCATTTAAAATGGTCAATTAAATCCTTAAATGTCTGATTGAATAATTATTGATTTAAAATGATTAATTATAGATAAATAAATATTAAATAATTATAGTTAAATAAACGTTATAATAAATAATTATAGATATATTTAAAATTTTGAAAAAAAATCATTTGATGTCCCAAAAAAACAAAGAAAAAAAATGATAAAAATAATTTTATGTCCTATCAAACATTATTAAAAATTATTAAAATCATAAACTAAATAATTAGAAGTTCAAATAAAGTTTTATAAAGTGACAAATTAAATCATTTAAGTTACGATTAATTATAGATAATTAAACATTAAACATTATGCAATACAGACCATTAAATCCTTAAATGTCTGATTGAATAATTATAAAAAATCAATAAGAATGATGAAAATAATGAAATGTCCCATAAAATATTTTAAAAAATATCATTAAAATCGTGAACTAAATAATTAAATAAACGAATGAAATGTTATAAAGTGACGAATTAAATAATTTAAGTTACGATTAATTATAGATTATTAAACATTATGCAATATAGACCATTCAATTATAAAGTGTCTGATTGGAGAAGATGTAAAATGATTAATTTCAGGTGAATAAACTTTTATAGATTTATTTAAAATGTTGAAAAAAAGCATAAAATTAATTAAATTTCTCAAAAACGCTAAAAAAAGTAAAATGAATGAAATATTGAAATGCTTTTTAATATCATAAATAATAATGACCTTATTACTATTATTATTATTCCTTTATTGATATGCATAAATAAATAGGTAGCTAAATATGTATTTAGGGGCCTCGGGTCGTTTTTCCAGGGGGCCCCGGGGGCCCCTGCTGCTATTAAAATGGAGGAATGATGAGGAAGCGTTTCAGCTCTGATTCAGGCTAAAGCTGCAGCATCTTTCTGATGTTTTCCAACATGGCTGCAGGACGTTTCTCACCGTCTGCTGCCTGCAGGCCGTCAGCAGAGGAGTCTTTGGTCCAGGCGGCGGCCATGGCTTCTCGCTCCTGTCGGCTCAGGGCGGTGGTCTCAGGGTGGCACTCCTGGATGTGGCGGCGGAAGCTGCTCACCTTGCTCTCCTTTAACACCTGAGAACACACCATGCAGAAGATGCCCTGGTCCTGGGGCCCGTAGGCCACCAGGTAGTCCAGGCGGAGCCGCCAGGGGTCCCCGCCTCGCAGCCGCCTCTTCCTGGGCTGCCGGAGAGGCGGGGCCGCGGGCCGAGGGGCCCCGACCCCTCCGTCCTCACCGATCAGGCGGATATCCTGAGTTAAAGCGCCGTCGCCCTCCGGGGACTCGTCCGCGTCGGTCTGGTTGGCCTGAAGGTCTCCTGAGAGAAGCTCCGCCCCCTTTCCTTTGGCGTTTGCTGTGGGCTCGGCTCTGGCCGAGTGGGACTCGCCTGTCGGAGAGCAGATTTGCACAGTGAGGATCCGGCGCTGGGACGTGGTGACACGTTGGCGGGCTCCGTTCTCACCGTGGCTCTGGGCCCAGGCCTGCAGGATGCAGTGCTTCTCCTCCGAGCTGAACACCAGCGAGTTGGGGTGCGTCTGCAGCACGTGGCTCTTGATGTGATCCAGGTGGAGCGACGGTAGCTCCGCCCCGCACACCATGCAGAGCAGGCGGCCGGCCTCCGCCTCGTACTCCATCAGGAACTCCTGCCGGAACCAAGCGTGCAGCGAGTCGTTCAGGTAGCGCTCCAAGGTCCGCGCCGACGGCCCGGGGGCCTCTGGCTCCTCCTCTACGCTCTGCGGGGTCAGAGCGGGGGGGAGCGGGGCCGCATCTGGACTTTCTGTTCAAGAAAAATAGGAAGAAAACAAGGGTTCTCAAAGAGGGGGTCGGGGGCTCCTGGGGGCCGCAAGAAACCAAGTAGGTCATGAAATCTTTTTTTCACAATTATTGTGATATAGTTCCTGAGGTATGTAGAGGGCAAAAATATACAAATAAATTAATAAATATATCATTTATTTATTCAACTAGTACAGGGGTTCTACAACTGGGGCTCTTGGCGGGTCGCAAGAAGGGTTACCAACCGTCCCTGTCAGGAATCCAGTTTGTGTGGTCTGTTTTTTTGTTTCCTTATCTCCTCCAGCAGGTGGTGCCCCGTCCTCCTTGGTTCTCCATGCTCACCTGCAGCTCATTGCCTCATTACCTGTGGAGGATTAAGCTGCTGACTGCCACTACCTCGACGCCAGAGTGTTTTCCAATACAGGGTACTCTAGCCATGCTTAGTTTAGCAGAGTCTAACCTGATTCTTTGTTTACCAGTTTTGGGTACTCTAGCCAAGCTGAGTTTTACTGAGTCAGAGTTTTTGTTAACTTGAGTCTTAACTTTGTTTTTGTCTTTGCCTCTCTGCAGGAAGTCATCCTGCAAACTGGATTTGTTCGGACCTCCTCTCTCTGGAAGGATCAACTGAGCTTCTAACTGAGCTGGGGTTCCAAACAGGAAGTTTGGAACCACTTTCCCCAAGAGGTCGTTTGA
Source organism: Cyprinodon diabolis (assembly GCA_030533445.1). NCBI lineage: Eukaryota > Metazoa > Chordata > Actinopteri > Cyprinodontiformes > Cyprinodontidae > Cyprinodon > Cyprinodon diabolis. The sequence continues at coordinate 3,356,226 of CM060075.1, read as the reverse complement.
ACTTCACACTGAGCAAAGGTTTCATCTGCACCACAGCCCATTGAAGTACTGCAGGAAATCTGAGTGGCAGTCAGCTTCTCCGTTCACCTAGGAACAACCGCAGTCTGAGTAAACCCCGTCCGCCCAACACCAAACAAGACAATCACTGGAATCTTCCCACACAGACTGGATTCCATAAAGGACACCTTTTCCTGGAGAAGTGAGTCTGCAACCTATTCCTCCAATTCAAGTCTAAGAATCTAATTTCCCACTGAGCCTGAACTAACCGCAGTCTTCCCCTCACCTTCCAGTTCCGGTTTGACAGTGTTCTGAGCAGCACTGGATTCATCACCATATTCTAATAAACCTGTTAAACTTTTCCGTGGTCTCTCTGTTTGGTCTTCTGCATTTTTGGGGTCAAACCTTTAGTTAAATCATGGAAAACAGAATCGTTCCTTATTTAGGAATAGAAGTACCTGTCCGGTTATTTGGTGGAAAAGGAACGCACTTTGTCCCGTGTTACTGAGAGTAAAAAAATAGTCAGTAAAAAGCTAATGGAAAATGAAGAACGAGGGCACGTTGGATACAAAACTTACGGTAAACTTGTTCCCATCCCTGTCCTGCGTTGTGACCAATGAGCTGACGGCATATATGTAACAATCCAGAATCCCCTCATCCCATTGGTCGAGCCAGAGCATCATGGGGGACGAACGGAGGAATTTAAATGCTGACGCTGATTTTAGGGACAGACAACTCCTCACTGCTGCAAGAGCTCAGAGGAAATTCAAGTGGAAAAGTCGGCTATCGCCACATTATATGGCATTAAGCTAATGATTTTATTTCTGTTTTCCAACTGTAGCCTACAGTCATTGCATTTAAGCCACAAATATGTTTACAAGTTTGCTGTTGCACCAAAAATGTGCACTATTTATTTATTTATTTTATATTATTTTTTACAGTTATAAGTTAAGCAGGACAGGCTGATGTTTAAGATGCTTATTTTATTCAGCAAAGTTTGTGATTTAGTATTAAAGGGTTCATAGAATGATTCTATAGGATACCTGGCGCTGCTCCTTAAGGTCTCTGTGGCATTGATGCCAGTGAATCAGTGGGCTGGTCTGTATGTCATTTTCGTCATTTACATTTATATACATGTTTTAGCGAAAACGATTTGACAATATCATTTCCTACGACTTTAAAGCTTTACCAGCAGTGGTTGTTTCAGACCTTTGGTGAGGTCGATTTATTTGGTACATGAGATTAATAATCAGCTGATCTCCAATAATTAAGGAAATTTGGGCCGATCAATCGATCAGTGCAACTATTTAGAAGCATTTCCTTCCATACATTGTACTCCAGAAATATAAGAAAATGCCCTCCTTTCTTCTCCGAAAAAAGAGTTTCCTTGAAAATAAAAACTATTTTTCAAAATTGTGTCTTTTTCTCCGGGATTTCATACATTTATGCCTCTCAGTAACTTTTATTTAGCTAAAACTCTCAACAAATATCAAAACCCCATTAAAGGAAGTTTTTTTTCTTCTGTCTGAATTTGTTTATTTAAACCAAGAAAATAAAGAGAACAAATTTTCTTTCGTCGATATTGATCAAAAATTGGGTTTTTACCCAGAAACAATGAAATTTGAGTCCTGGCCTGATGGGAGAGTGGCTCCTGTGAAGGTTTCAGACCCCCCCCCCCGTGAGGGCCAGCGGTCCGATAAGCCACCGAGCCAAACGTGGCTCCAGGTTTTAGTTCAGGGTTACACTTTCTGACCGACTCTCTGGGATCTAAAACTTCTCTTCCAAACCGGAACAGGTTGAAAACTCTTCGCTGGGATTTAGATGTGTTATTCTTAGTTGTTTGCTGCCACCTAGTGTGGATCAGAAAAACAGCAGGAACTGACTCAGACAGCCAGTCAGAATTACTGGTACTTTTTTTTTTTTTTTTTTTACAAAATCAGAGCATATATTCAATGAAAATGCTTCAAACCTTCAGTATTTGTTAATGTATCTATATTTAAAAACATTTCCTGATTTGAGCTGAAAAAGTTTATTTTAGACAACTGGACGGGAAGTTTTCTAGAAAAGGTTTCTCCTCTCATCCAAGAGGCTTTTTCAGTTTTAACTAGAGGCAGGGATCACTGAGATTAATATACTGTAGGTGGTACAAAGAATTAGGGGAAAAACAAAAGGAGTCTTTAATCCTTCCTACTGGATTGGACAAGGAAGTCTGTTAGTGGACAGAAACATTAAGTTTGCCTGGGAAGATTGTTTATTGTTTATTTCTATAGCGCCAATTCACATCATGTCATCTCAAGGCTCTTTCCATTTCACCAGATCATCCAATCAGATTGATTAAAAGATTTATATTGAAGGAAAACCAGTTGATTGCATCGACTCATTGAGTCAAAGGCAATCCTTCACACTGCTTATCCTCCCGCAGCAGTTTGTCGCAGGTATGACGCAGATATTTTAAATTCATGCCCGATATTAAAGTGTGGTCTGTGCCATGGTATTCCACGCCACAACGCTAGAGGGCCAATCAGGAACTAGCTGTGGGTCTAGATACGGCCGAGGCGGTGAGGAAGTGGAGGCAAGTTTATGCGACAACGGAGGGACATGAGGGTGAAAAAGAGCGCTCTTCTAGCTGCTCCATCTTCACCAGTCGTATTCCACAATGGCGGTCATACAAACAAAACAAGCCGGTAAGGAACCAGACAGGAAGTACGCATAGAGAAGCGGATGTAGATTTGACCAATCAGAGGCCTCCTCTCTGTGGCACTGTCTGCGGTCACCTACAATTTTGGAGAGGCGCAGCAGAGTGACTGCGGAACTCTTAGAACCGTCAAAATGAAGGCCTTGGGAGTTCTAGTGTTAAAAACCAAGGAACAACTACAATGGACAACTATGGTGAAAGGTTAATCGAGGAGGTTCGGAAGTACAACCACTTGAACGACGCCTCAGACCAATTATATAAAGATGCCATGGTCTCTGCCAAAATGACGTTCTCGTGACTGTCCGCCGAAGTTCTTGCGAGTTCTTGAATAGGCTCCTCCAGACCCAAGCGACATTTGATGTGTGTGGCTGCAGAAGTCTAATCTGTGCTTTAGTCCTCGACGCAGGCGACCCAGGTTCGAATGCGGCCTCTGGTCCTTTCCTTTATTTCTCTCCCCCTCTCTCATACTCCCCTCCTCTCAGCCTACTGTGCAAAAAAACGAGCCAATAATGTCGTAAAAACTCAAAAGAAGATACAGATGCCTCCCTACTCTAGACCAGGGTGAAGGGAGGGTCATGAGAGATAAGAATGAGTTCACAGAGCCTCCTTCATGCCGTGGACAGGACACCTGTTCTGAGTGTTTATCTGGCTAAAATGTATGTCCTCGATGAATTGAAGTGTTTTTTCTTGGGAATGACCAAATGTACGTGTGGGAGAAAGTTCTTTATGTAGGGCTGGGATAGTTCCTAGGAAGAGTGTGTGTATTGGGAGTTTTTGAATAAATTGATGTACTGAGCTTTGCCCAGTCAGAGCTCTATCACAGAGCCTCTGCTTCCTCCTCAAGTCCACACATTCCTGGACTGCGCAGTTCAGATCATGGAAGACGGACAACTCAACATAGAAATCAACAGGAAACCCAAACAGACACCGACCAGTACCTCCATTTTGACACACCATCCACTGGAATACAAACTAGGCATCATCAGAACCCTCCAGACACGATTAGAAAGCATTTCCACCACTGAGTGGGAGAGAACAGGGACACATTAGGACAGCCCTGTGGTTATCCCTGATGAGCCATTTTTAAAAACCAACTAGAAGAGGTCTGCTGAGAGGGAAGAGAACAGAAGGAGGAACAATCGTCACTCCGGATGTTGCCGACGTCTCTGAAAAAGTCAGGAGGATTTTAAACTAGCACCAGATCCCTGTCAATTCAAACCTTGCAACACCCTGAGACAAAAACCGGTTCAACCCAAAGACAAGACACCCAGAAACCAGACTGACGATATGGTTTACACCGTTCGGTGTAGTGAAGAGGGCACCGACCTGTACATCGGAGAGATCAAGCAACCGCTACACGGGCGCATGGCTCGACACAGGAGGACCAACTCCTCAGGACAAGACTCAGCTGTTCACCTACTGAAGGCTAAAGGACTCTCGTTTTTCAGACAACAACGTCCATAATCTGGCCAAGACAGACTGTTTGAGAGACATGTTAACAAAGCCATCTTTGTTAACCTGGAACAACCATCTCTCAACAGAGGAGGTGGTCTCAGACAGAACCTTTCACCTACTAACAGAAGATTCAACTCCACCTGCTCTCACCTGATTCCCACTTCAATGAGGCCTGTGACTGAAACCAGTTCAAACTTCGGCATCGACAAAGTCAGTCCTGGGGCCGCTGTCCTGCAGGTTTTAGAGGTTTCCTTCTCCAGCAGCTGACTTCCATTGATAGCTGATTAACAGGCTTTTGCTGAACTACAATCATCTGAATCATGCTAAAGCAGGAAAACCTCTAAAAACCTGCAGGACAGCGACCCCTCCAGGACGCCTGCTTTAAAGGGCCAAATCTCTAATTAATAAAACCCAATTATGTCATTTAGAAACGTATCAACAGACGTCATCAAGAGAAAATAGGAAGAATAATTAGGGACAGCCGTTTCAGGGGAGACGTGGCTTAGAGTGTGTTTCTACATTTTGAGTTAATTTAGACGTTAATAAACTGTTTCAGAATAGGGATCAGAGCGCTCTGCATCAGCAGCTGCTGCTTGGGAAACTTTGAATATCTGAACAAAGTTTCCAGGGGGAAACAGGGCGTACAATTTGTGATTTTTTAGTAAAGGGTGTATGAATTATGGCCGTACGCATTGCTAGCTAAAAGCCTGATCATCATCATCATCTTCATCAGAGAACAGGAGGTTGAATATAGATGTAAATCACATTGCTTAGATCAATCGTTTTAATTAAAAACACTCTAAATGGTGTTTTTCTGGACCCTAAAATCAGACGGATCCCTTGATTTTGGTTCTGTGATCCTAAAACCAAACGGCTGACGAATCTCCGCTCACCTCCGACATTCGGTCCAAAGTCCATGGAGGCCTCCTCTCCCTGGACTGGAGGTCCAGAACCTGACCTCTGACCCCCCCCCAGGCTCAGGTGGCTCTCCCACCCGGATCGGATCACCTCCTTGTCCGCGGCGCTCCACAGGAGAGAGTCGGGATGTTTCTGCCGGATGTGTCTCTTGATGGTGCTGAGCTTCAGGGTGGCCAGCGAGCTGCCGCACACCATGCAGATCATGCTGTGCCTCTCGGGGTCGAAGTCCATCAGGTATTCGCTGCGCCAGTACTCGTGGTAGTAGCGGCGGTGATCGCGGCCGGGAATCCTGCTGAGGCCCCACCGTGACGCTCTCTGGACCCGGGGTTTGCGTCCAGAAGGCCCTGGGGCCAGGGAGAGGAGCGGCGGCTGGTCGGGGCCCTCGGTGATGCTCCAGTAGCTGGTGGCGGTTGATCTGACCGGTGTGACCATCCCCGCCTCAGAGTCATCTCCACCGTGGCCATTGACGAGATTATCCCCTGCAGAACCAGAGTCCAGGTTACTGGCCAAGACTGAAGCACAGACGAGGAACCGGACCTTTCAATCACTCACAAAATATCAACATTAGTTTAAATATCTGCAACTTTAGAGGAAATAAAACAAGAAGCAGCAGCGAAACCAGCGAAGTCCTGTTAAAGTCAGAATTTAAAGTCAGAATTTCGAGATTAAAGCTGAAGTCTGTAAGTTTTTAAAAATCACTTTTTTGTCATATTGGCTTAAACTGTCCTTATGCCCAGACAGCAGTACCTGTGATATGTAACCTGTGAAAAAAACTGCTTCAATCGGTCCCACATACTGCCTGTATTTCAATCTGGAAAGAATAATTCGGGACGAGTCAAAACAACCAATCACAGCCAGAGGAGCGTCTGATGGAGTGTCAATCACAGCTCACACACGCTGAATCCCCCCAGCCCCCCCACCCCCCTCTCACCGCTTAACCTGCCGCTGCCGCCCGGCTGCTGCAGTCAGGAGGACGGGCGTGGAAGTCATGGCGGAGCGACAGCCACCAGCGAAAGAGAAACTGCCCTTACTGCCCCTGCCGACAACTGCTTACACGGCAAACTTCGGTATAACCAGCATCTTATATCTAGCTGCTGAGGTGAGTGTTATCGCTCTTACCGGTTCACACTCCATGCCGCGTACGCTGCTTGGTCGCATGCGGTAGCCGCGCAGATGCTGTGAGAGGGGTGGAGCTTGGAGGTGGGGCATGAGTGAAGCAGAGAGGGTGGGGGAGTGGCGTGAAACCTGTTTTTCTTCAAATTTTTAGTCGAAGTCTGCTCTCTTCTCAATGTTACAGACTGCAGCTTTAAAGTCAGAATTCTGAGAAAAAAAGTCTGAAATTTGAGATTAACGTCAGAATTCTGAGATTAACGTCAGAATTCCGAGATTAACGTCAGAATTCTGAGAAAAAAAGTCAGAATTCTGAGATTAAAGTCAGAATTCCAAGATTAACGTCAGAATTCTGAGAAAAAAAGTCAGAATTCTGAGATTAAAGTCAGAATTCCAAGATTAACGTCAGAATTCTGAGATTAACGTCAGAATTCAGAGATTAAAGTCAGAATTCTGAGGTTAACGTCAGGATTCTGAGATTGAAGTCAGAATTCCGAGATTAACGTCAGAATTCTGAGATTAACGTCAGAATTCCGAGATTAACGTCAGAATTCTGAGATTAACGTCAGAATTCCGAGATTAACGTCAGAATTCTGAGAAAAAAAGTCAGAATTCTGAGATTAAAGTCAGAATTCCGAGATTAACGTCAGAATTCTGAGAAAAAAAGTCAGAATTCTGAGATTAAAGTCAGAATTCCAAGATTAACGTCAGAATTCTGAGATTAACGTCAGAATTCAGAGATTAAAGTCAGAATTCTGAGGTTAACGTCAGGATTCTGAGATTGAAGTCAGAATTCCGAGATTAACGTCAGAATTCTGAGATTGAAGTCAGAATTCCGAGATTAACGTCAGAATTCTGAGATTAACGTCAGAATTCCGAGATTAACGTCAGAATTCTGAGAAAAAAAGTCAGATTTCTGAGAAAAAAGTCAGAATTATGAGATTAAAGTCAGAATTGTGACTTTTTTCCCATATTAAACTGAAATAATATTTAAAAATCAGTTACATTTTTTTATTATTTTTTTTCAGTGGCCCTAATCCTCTTCCGTAAAAAAAAGCCTTTTAGTGTAGATGCTGCAGCTCTGGGCTTCCACTAGCCTCCACTAGATGGCAGCAGTGAGTGCGCTCTGTGCTGCTGGCTCTTTGTTTATAGGAGCCACTGAGGGGCCATGCCGCTCCACGGCTTTGTCCCTGACACGGATTAACTGTCTGACTGACAATAGCTGTGTCACTGACAGCCACTCACACACATGCAGATGGGAGGCAAAAACAAAAAAAAACATATTTATTTTTTTCCTTTACCTCCCAAGTCGCCCCCCTGGCGCGTCGCTTCCTCCTCTCCGCTTATTATTAATGAGAGTAAGTCGGTGTGTTCGGAGGAGCGGAGGTCCACGGGCTCCTCTTCCATCACTGACCTGGCCCTAGATGCGGCTGTAGCTCGTCTTCCTCCCTCCTCCTCCGCCTCCTCCTCCTCCTCCTCAGCGGCTCGAAGCGGCGGAGCGGGACATGTCAACATGTCACAGCAGGAGCGCGTTCCGCCGCGCGGCACCGTTCGACACGCATCTGGCTCGCGCTCATCGTTCTGGAGCCCGAGCTCTCCAGGGTTTCTCCCACGCGCCCCGCCGCGCGAGCCAACTTAACTTTTCATAGAATCGCTCGATCCGCGCGCGAAAAGAAAGTCAGCAAAGCTTCGGTCCAGCTGAGGCCTCCAGTCATGTATTTTAAGGTTCTTGCTTGTCTTCTGGGTGGGGAGCCGGACTAGGGGCCCCTGGGGCTCCTTAAGGGGCTCCTGGGTAAATTTAAAGAGACAGTAACAGTGTTGCCGACGCACACCCACCCCGGAGGGGGGGCAGAGCGAGCAGCATGCGCTAATGCTGATAAGCTGCTGTTGTTGTTTCATAAACACGCGGTGGTTCCGATGCTGTTGTTCACGTTCAGTCACGTGGCGGCTCCATGGCACCATGGGGCCCCTGAGCTCCACATCACAAACTGCGTAAAGGCAACAGTCTGTTATTTTATTTGAATTCTATTGAATTCTGTTCATTTGTATAATGCAGAAGGAACAGATCTGGTTCATATTCATCTATATTAAAATTTAGAATCGAATCGATTTGGTTTTATTCCAATATATCCTATATATACACCAGGGGCGGATAGAGGAAATTTGGGGCCCTCTGAATGGAGAAGACGACACATAAAACAGACCCATTCTACAGATAGAGAAATGTTAATAGAATAGACATCCATTATTTGTTCCTCTCTATGTTTTGTACTCAGCTGACTTTTCATGCTGTCTCTAAAGGAATGAAATATTTTTTCCAAGCACTAAGCTCACTTAGCTGATTGCTCCTTCCTGTGTTTCCAAAAAGGCCAAAGTAAATAACCCAGTCCTTCTCCATCTATCCAAGCTCCATCTGATATCAGAGATCTGATTGTTCCTTATGTTCCTAACAGAGCACTTCGCTCTCAATCTGCAGGTTTACTAGTGGTTCCTAGAATTTCTAAAAGTAGAATGGGAGGCAGATCTTTTAGTTCTCAGGCTCCTCTCCTGTGGAACCAACTACCAGTTTTAGTCCGTGAGGCAGACACCCTGTCTACTTTTAAGGCTAGGCTTAAAACTTTCCTTTTTGATAAAGCTTCTAGTTAGAGTGGCTCAGGTTATCCTGAGCTATCTCTATGGTTCTGCTGCTATAGGCTTAGACTGCTGGAGGACATAGGGACCCCTTTTTCATCATTCTGCTTCATTCTATCTCTATTCTCCCACTCTGCAGAATCTGTTAGTTCAATCTCTAACGTTCTGCTCTCTCTGCTTTTTCTCATAGTAGCTTCATCTGGTCTGTTCCTGTTTGGCTGTGACTCCATCCTGGAGAGAAATATCAGCTGTGCTGCTGCCATCAACACCTTTGTTTCTAGATGTTGGAGCTTGGCCTGTTTTCCAGTGTAGTCCTGTTTCTCTGACTGTGACTAACTGGATGTGCTCTCTTCATCCTCTGACATGGGAGCTGCCTTGGAGCTCGTCTGCCTGGCTGTGTGTTTCCTGGACGGGGCCGCCTGTGGAGCTGGTTGACAGTTGCCTTTTGTATCTATGCTTCTTTTTCTACGTCTGCTTCTGTCTCCTTGAACCCCAGTGGGCCTCAGCAGATGGCCGCTCACACTGAGCCTGGTTCTGCTGGAGGTTTCTTCCTGTTCAAAGGGAGTTTTTCCTCTCCACTGTCGCTACAAGCATGCTTAGTGTGAGGGATTGCTGAAGAGTCAATGAGTCGATGCAATCAGCTGGTTTTCCTTAGATAGAAAACTTTGAATCAATCTGACTGGATGATCTGGTGAACTGGAAAGTGACCTGAGATGACATGATGTGAATTGGAGCTATAGAAATAAACTGAATTAAATTTAAACTCCTCATCTACACGTACGCCTTCATCATAACACCTTCTGACCCAGAAAACAGACACAAGTCGGACAGCCATTTTCTTAGCTTCCCTCCGTGTAGCTTGATGTGTGACCTGCCTACTGAATCGTTTCGATACCTGAGCTTCTAGGTTTCGAATATTTCTTTTATCAGAGGACAACACATGAACATAGGCAACGCCATCTTTAAGAACTGAATTGCTGCTTGAATCCATCAAATCCTTCTTTATTCCTCAGTCATTAACGAGTGGATGAAAGTTTAACAATATTAATTTGAGTCAGTGGTGTGAATGTGCTTCACGCCTGTAGTTTGTATTCCAATGCATTCTGGGACCATGACAGCTTTTTAAAGATGGGTCATCGGCCAGAAAACAGGACCTGAACCGGTGGTCTTGTCTCAGTATGATGGTAGCAAAAACTTCAATACATTCCATTTTGAATCCTTGTTGAAATAAAAGTGTGAGGGTAAAATATGAAATAGGTCCAACTGATCTGTCCCAGTACATATATTCAAAAGAACTTTATAAAGTATTACAGCTGTAACACAGGGGCCCTTGCAGGGGCCATTGATGCGAAGGGGGTATTTCAAGTAAAAAATGTCCAATGACACTAAGATGTTTTCAATTCCTGAAACTTGGGAGATCCTTGTTAGCATCTGTGGAGTCATGTTGCATTATTAACTGTCCTGTCAAATATTGTTCTGTAATTAAAAATAAATGAACACGACAGACAGTGAATGATCTAAACAAACATAAGAGCAGAGCTGTTAACCAAATACATCCAGCAATAGTAGAAACGTGGATTAAACCAGTATTCTATGGGGTTAGATAACTGTCAAAAAATTTATGCAAAAGTGTACTGCAAAAATGATCTCAAAATTAGTAAAAATGTCTTAAATTAAGGGTATTTACCCTTAATTTGAACTGGTAAATAAGATGATTTGCCAATGGAATGAGTATTTTCACTCTTAAAATAAGCTATCTAGATATTATGCACTTGAAAGAAGACAATGCAGTCGTTTTTTCTTATTTTAAGTGTAAATTGTCTTGTTCCATTGGCAAAGTGTCTCACTTAAATCCTTAATTCAGGAAAAAATGCACTAATTTTAAGAAAAAATTACTTATTGAGATTTCATTTTTTTTGCAGTGTGTTTACATTTTTAGATGTGTTTGTTCCTTGTTTTGAACTCGTGCATTTGAGTAAAATTAGATATTTAATTTGCAAGAGGTTACAAGTATAAGTTACAAATTGACACCTTTGCACAGTAATGGGGTCCCTGGAGAAGTGGGGACACTCACACTCTTTATTAATGCAGCCCATAAACAATCAGATGTCAATATTTAGTTAAAGCCATCTAATTTCTGCTCTTTGATGTCAGGGAGGAAGGATTATGAAATAACTAAACGCTGGCCCACAGACTAATGATAAACAATTATAGATTGTAAGTGAACTATTCCTTATTCCTGAGTCCATCCAAATGAATGACACCCTCACAGTAATCCCCATCAAAACTCACCACCTGTCTGGAGGAGATTAAGGTACTGTCATGTTGGGGTCGAGTCTCCTAACCCACATGAAGAAATCACTCCAGAGACAAGAAATACAATAGTGAGATTTATTGGCAATGAATTCAAACAAAGAAAAGCGGAATCGTTGGTTCGTCTGGCTGATCTTAGGGGGCAACTAAGGGAGGACAGAGATGGTTAGACAGGATCCACGGCGGAGGGCGGACAGGTAAGACTCTAGGTAGAGGGTTCCGTCTTGAGGGTTGATTGATCACCAGATAATTCAGGATGAGAGAAGCTGTAAACACAGAGACAAGGTGATTCAGAATCAGGGAACAGATCCAGGTATAAGTAGCCCTAGGTAAGCCGCTGCCGTTACTGGCAACACTCTGGCAGAGAAGTGTCAGCATCCTCCTCCACTTATATGCCTCCAAATGAGAAGATGTGCAGACGTCCACTCATGCCCTCAGGAGGAAGGTCTCAGGCTCCCTCTGGTGGAGAAAAGTTGACAAACCTCTGGATCCCAGCTGGTACGGATGTAGCAAAACTTTCTTCAACTCAATACCTCCAAAACCGGTTTAGCGCCGATGCCATTTTTTGGCCCCAATAACGATACCCGATATCTGGCTGTGCAGTATCGGCCGATACGATACCATCTGTTTGAAATTGATGTGTGTGTGTATATATGAAGAACTGCATACTACTTGGATGTAAAATAATTGCTATCATAGGCTTGTCAAGCTGCTGCCTACTTTTGTGAAGCAGGAAAAAGACTAAGGCTACGTTCACATTGCAGTCTGAAGTGACCCAAATCAGATTTTTTGGCCCATATGCGACTTGTATCTGATCTTTTCATGGCGGTCTGAACAACACAGATTAGATTTTTTCCGATCCGACCCAGGCCACTTGGCTATGTGGTACCGAATCCGATACGAATCTGATCTTTTAAAATGCAACCTGTGTCTGAACGGCCAGGTCGCATTCATCCAACCTGAACGCCATTAATACCCAACCGTCACTATTCTGGGTCTTGCTATGAAGAAGCGGCAAGAAAAACAACCATCATGGCGGACGATGATGCGGAGAGCAGTACTTATGTTTAACCATCTTGAAAAGATTGTGTTTTAATGGTTGGGAAAGATCGCTATATGTGCTCCGGCATTACCATCCATGTTTACTTCCGTATACACAGAGCACGTTGGCCTGTGATGTCATTGCGTCCTCTACTGCGCATGCGGGACACTTAAGTGTTATGAATTTAGTTCACACAGGAGATCACATAGAAGTCGCATATATTTGGAAAGGTGATCGGTAATGCAAAAAAATCGGATTTCACAAAAAATCGGGGAATTGAGCATCAAGGCCTGCAGTGTGAACTTAGCCTAATACAAAGTGAATCCAGTAGAACTTTTTATTGCCTACCTGGAATAGACTCTAGAAATGGTATCAGTATCAATACCACCAGTTTAGTGCAGAATCAGAGCCCTGCTCATCAAACCAAATCATCATCCATAACCAGCATCACCTTTTCTTGTACTAACATCCCGCTCTCATCAACAGTTGGCAATCTTGGTATTAAAATGGACTCCCAACTCACTTTTAAATCCCATAAAAAAAACACCTATGCATGACCTCTTTCTGCCACCTCCGTCACCTTTCCAAACTCCGTCCCACAAGCCGAAAAGCTGGTTCATGCATTTGTCTCCTCCAGACTGGACTATTGCAACTATTGTGACTATTGGGGGGACTGTGTCCATGCTACCATCGCTCTGTCCCCGCTGGCTCCCTGCCCCCGTCCACCGGGGTTCCTGGACCAGCCCCGGAGCTGACGGCTCGGTTCAAGTACCCGGTGTGTTTCAACTACGTGCTGCACTGTAGTCGACCAAAATCAACTACAAAATCCTGGACATATTTTAGGTCTGAAAAGTAGGACATGTCCAGGAAAAAGAGGACATCAGTGATGTTTCAGTGAGTGAGTGCTTGTTGCTATGATGCATCTTTATTAAGCAGCTTCGTTCATTGAAAACCAACCAATCAGAGCACAGCTCATCTAAATATTCATGATCATACCATAAAAGGAAGAAACCTGTGGTTTCATTCTAGGGCTTTTAACCAGGCTGCATTAGGGCTCATAGAACAGCTAACATGCCATTTTCAGCCCAACCAATGTTACACACCCTATTCAGAGACCTGAAGGGCCAATATCAGTTAATTTTTAAAACATTTATATAAATAAAACATTTTAGACGTGAATTTGATAATATCCTTTTTCATATTTCAGCTTAGATTTAAAGATATAAATAAAATGCATCAAAACCAATTTGATAAACTCTAAAACTCTAAAAATTTTCATATGTTAGGACTCCAGTCTGTGTGGTCTGTGTTTTTGTGTGTTTGTCTTCCTTCCTCCACCAGGCGGCGCCCGGTTTTGATTCTCCTCCTCACACACCTGCAAAGGGTTATCTCGTTAATGGAGTGCTCTTAAGCTGCTAATTGCCACTACCTCGACGCCAGAGTGTTTGCCAGTTTTGGGTACTCTAGCCAAGCTGAGTTTTGCTGAGTCAAACTGAGTTTATTTTATTTTTTGTCTTTGCCTCTCAGTAGGAAGTCATCCTGCAAACTGGATTTTCGGACCTTCTCTCCCTGGAAGGATCAACTGAGCTTCAAACTGAGCTGGGGATACAAACCGGAGGTTTGGATCCACTTTTCCCCGAGGAATCGTTTGAGTTTCACACTGAACAAGGGATTCATCTGCACCACAGTCCGTTCAATTACCTCAGGAAATCTGAGTGGCAGTCAGTCTTCTCCGGTTATCTACAAGCAACCACATTCTGGGTAACCCTGTCCGCCCTCCACCGTATGAGACGAACACCGAAACACATTCCTCACCTACTGGAGTCTAAAAATCAACCAATTCTCTGGAAACGTGAGTCTGCGCACCTTTTCTCCTCTTCAAGTTCAATAATCCCAGTTCTCATCTGCTAAATGTTTTTTTCAAAACAAATTGCTCTAATTTTTTTTAGAATTTATCAGTTTTTCTTAAAGCTACAGTGTGTAATTTTCAGCGACATCTAACGTCCAGACTGCAGACTGCAGCAACATGAACATCTCCCCCCCACCGCTTCTCCCCCCCAACAGTACGGCGAGCGTTGCGGGACAAAATGTCTTCCATGACGTCCGCATCACCTACCTTCTCAAGTGATGAGGTTTGTTTACATAGATCATTTTACAGATAGTATTTCATTAGTCTGTGTAGGGTATAGATTTCATGTAGACTTAGGATAATAAATATACCCATTATTTTTTTTACATCGTTGTGACGTTTTGGTGAGCTGCTTTGCATGGTGATATAAACAGACAAAGTAATTGTAGTCATTAGTTTAACAGCGAGATTGTGTTCGCTGGAACAATATATATTCCCCGTTTACAGAGTCCAAGTCTTGTTTGTGGCACGGGGGTTACAAGGCGAGGAAGAGGAAGAGGGCGAGGAAGAGGGCAGAGAGGCCGGGGTGGGCGTGCAGCCAGGGCCAGGCGAGGGAGAGGTGCCAGCGGGGTGACTAGAGCAGACGAGGAAAGGCTTGAAGATCTCCAAAGGAGCCAGAGAGAAGTAACCGAGGTATATATCCAGAAAATTATTTTACAGAAAATTACTGAATCATTACGTGTGAAACGTCAGGGACGTTGCTGAATAAGTATACTGGAGAGTAACAGCATCATCACGCAGCATGTTATTGTAATGGGCGAACTCGCAATCGCTAGTTTGTTGGCTCTGCGCTGCCGTAGCGCAAAGATGTCTGCCTCCATGGCTGCGAGACCCGCTGCTATGTAATTATAAATAACGAATTCTAAGGCAACGCAAATATTAAGGTTAAGAGGCTGAGCTCGTAGATGATGATAAATAACATAGTTATGTATAATATATTACATTTCTGACTGTATATCCCTGTAATTATTACACACTGTAGCTTTAACGTCTAATTCAGATTTTATGGAAAAATTTAATTTTAACTTCCATTTAGATCATAAATATGTAAAATTCCTAAATTATGAATGTATATTGTCCTAATAAGACATAACATTTTAATTAAACCTAACTGAATAGAAATTTCATTCATGCAGCTATATTAAAATCGTAGGGAAGCGGCTCTTCCAATGGATGCATTTCCGAATTCTCCCGAGTGGTGCCCGACTTTACACGAGTGAATAAAGTGAATGTGATTGGTCGATTATCAAGGGGGCGGGATTGTTGTGGCAGAAGGTTCGCAATCAATTTTGCTTTTAGCCGGTTTGTGGGAAGCATCTTGCTAACCAGTTAGCAGCTTAGTGCTAGCAGGTTCCCAATGGGAAATTCCATTGGGACCAAGTAGCACTAAATTGGTGACTTAGAAACGACGCTGTCAAGGAACGCTATGGACAGCGGAAACATGCAAGAGGAGGAGAGTTTAGTGTCGGAGGTCGTGGATGAGTCTCCTCCGTCATCCATTTTTTATTTAGAGGAGGAAGGCGGGGACAAAGTTGTTGTGGAAGAGGACGCCAGGGCGGCAGAAGCTTGGTTTGGTGTAGAAGGCTTCCAGCCGTACATGTTTGAGCCCTTGCCTCGCAACGCTGCCAGTTCTGTTAGCTCTACGCCTGCCGAAGACACAGACGTCCATCCCCGTGAACACTGGGACGCAACTCAATGGGAAAGGAAAGGATTCTGATTTCAACCGTTGCGTATATTAGCTGCGACATATGAATCAAGATGCTATGACCGAAAATATTTGATTGACAGATGACCGTTGATATATGATTGGCCGAATTTAGGTGTTCAGGCTGACGTAGAACTATTTGGCCTGCAGAAGATAATGGAAAAAAACACAGATTATAAGACAGGATTTTTTTTTTTTTTTTTTTTATAGAAATTTTCAAAATTTTGGGACAATCTGGTCTGATAAAGAGTACATTTATATGCATGTTTAAGCCAGAATGATTTGACATTTAAATATGACTTCCCTACGACGTTAATGTATTTGAATCCCTTGGTCTGTTTCTTATTTCATGCTTCTCTGGGCCCCCATGAAAACACGCTGGCCCCCTCCTGGCCCCCTGTTACATTTGGTCTAGAACCGCCACTGTTTATTTGACATTTTCAGCTCTTCCAACAAAAAAAGGTTAATATTATTAGCACGTTTAAATATTGTGTGTGTGTGTGTGTGGGGGGGGGGGGTGCACATAGATTAATAGTCAGTTTCTATTTATTAATTTTTTTATTGCAAAATAAATATTTTGAAATGACAGTTGGGAGTTTTATTTTTTCATCGTCCCTGTGTTTGTTGTGAAACGCGGAGCGGCTTCCAGGTCCCACATCCTGGTACTTTGCTGAGCAGCAGCTCCAGGCTGAGCTCCGCTCCCAGCGCTGCTGCTGCTGGATCTTGGCCCGGTTCCGTCCAAACAATCGGCCGCCTAAAGAGTCCCGGAAGCGGGCTGCAGCTGGGAGGAGGCAGGCGTGCATGTTTGAGCTCTGCTCCCGCTGCTCTCCAGCCTCTCAGACCGTGAGGACAACAGGCGGAAGATGTTGTCCATTGTGCTGCTGAGGAGGACCGGACTCGCTGCGCAGAGGAGCCGCCGTGTTTCACACTGAGGGTGGGTGTCTTTACCTAAACTCTGTTTATGTGCTTTATGGAGGCAGAGCCTTTGGACAAACACAAAGAATTTAAATATAAAAGGGGTAAAAACGGGTCAGGACAGGGACTCGTTTGTGAGTGAAGGGGGACACATTTAAAGAGACAGTGCCCCTTTCCTTCCTGGTTACAGTAGCGGACATGTTTCCACGCGTGGCAGCGGATATAAGCAGGCAGCAGTTAGACCAGCAGCTCCTTCTGAGCACAGAGAATCAGACCAGCATCATTCAGGAAGGTTTGATCCACAGAGACCTGCGGCGGCAATTCACAAACACACCTGCAATCAGCGCTTTATGCAGCATGACACGTGACGAAAACAATCATGGCCAATTGGCTCTTAATTTGCACGTCACTTCCGGTGGAAATAAAAGGACAGAGCAGGGGTAGGTGAAGGAGGTTTCATTCAAACTCATTCACAGGATTTATCCTACGGAAGAGGATTAGGGCCACTTAAAAAATAAAAATAGTTAACTGATTATTAAATTTTATTTCAGTATAACATGAGAAAAAAGTCAGAATTCTGAATTTAATCTCAGACTTCCATTAATCAAATAGCATCACCAGGGGCCCCTCATGGACGTAAAAAGTCGCCTAATTCCGTCATTTTCCACGAGTGTGTTAGCCTCGTGAGACCATCCTGATCTCGCGAGCTTTCAAGGTTTCACTCGCAGATCAGTCTGGAGACTCTCCGTTAAAGAAAATTTGGAGCCGTTCACCAAACGAACGTCCAATCAGCGTTGGCTTTGAGGCGGGTTGAGGTGTGACGCAACGAGAAGCGCGACAGTTCAGTCTAAAGAACATGGCGGCTTCAGCCGATGAAACTAGCGTTAGCGTGGCTATCGAGCAAGTTTTATGGGAATTACAGAGTATTTCTTCACTGAAAGAAGAGCAAAACACTGCCCTGGAGGCTTTTCTCAGAGGAAAAGATGTTTTTGCTCTTCTCCCGACTGGTTTCAGCAAGAGTTTGATCTATCAATTGGCTCCTCTTCGTCGTCACTCTGTTAGTACGTCATATGCTTCGTTGATCTGATTGGTTTATTTGGCCCGTCTATCACCAACATAGGCCAATCAGCTAAAAAGTATTTTCGCCCCTTCACAAAATTACTTCAACGGAAGGTTTCCAGATGGAGATGCAGAGCAAATCCAGCAAATCCATCTGGCGGAGTCAGGTTACGAGTGTGTTACTGGCAGTGTTGTAGTACTCGAGATCAGTGTTGGTCTCGAGACCATTTTTTGATGGTCTCGGTCTCGTCTCGGACTTGACCGCATTTGTTCTCGGTCTTGTCTCGGTCTCGGGCGCTGAGGACTCGACATTTTATTTCATGACCACAACGAAGTCATTTAGAATGTTTTTAGAGCATAAACAGTAGTGTATAGGATTTCCTACACGCGCGTGCCTGCGAGTTCACGAGCCTACGGCAACTGCGGCAGACCAAACCAGATGAAAGTGCGCATTCAGCGTCTGCTCTTGATAATGCAAGCGTAGAAGAAGAAATGTGCTGTTTACCTGTGCAAAGAAAGAAACCACGAAAGAAAAATGTCTGAGGACTTCAGTGTTGAGGAAGAGCATGAGTTCTTTGCCGAGCTGAATGCGCACTTTCATCTGGTTTGGTCTGCCGCGGTTTCCGTAGACTCGTGAACTCGCAGGCGCGCACTTTTAGGAAATCCTATACACTACTGTTTATGCTCTAAAACATTCTAAATGACTTCGTTTCGAGTAAATTATGGACGCTACCCACTCAGGACACTTGGAATACATTCGACGAGCAGTATGGAGGAATATTGACACGTTTTTTGTGGACTTTTATGGACCTTTCTGCCTCGGGCACCATAGACCTCCATTATTTGAATGTCAGCAGACAGCAAGAAGCCTCCCAGATCTCCAGATGCATTTGAGATATCAAAAAAGTACTCCAGAGTGTTGTTCAGCATGGGGGTGAGTAGAAAATGAAGGCTAATCATGTATTGGGTGTACTATTCCTTTAAGATCCACTATTCTCAGATTAAAGTCAGAATTCTGAGATTAAAGTCAGAAAAATTCTCACAGGATTGGAGAATCTGCCCGAAAAGGTAAAAAAATCGTACAGTGTAGGCCCGGCTTTAGACGCGCTTTGTCTCCTGTGAGGGCACTGTAGCACGTGTTTTTCAACAGTTGGGCCACAAAATCCACAAACCTCTGGACTGCTTTGCAGCACTGGATAGGTTGTAAAACTACTTTCTGTCCCTTAGTTTTTAAAATGAAAAGATTTTGTCTGCAATCCAAATAATAATTTCAATATATTAGGAAAATAGTTAATTCACAAATGTATGGGGTAGGGTACATGCCATTAAATGATTAATATATTTCGAACTATATTTTGAAATTTAAGATTTGTATTTTTTTGTTGTGAAATCAGATGTTTAATCTGTGGGAAAATAAGATTAAATGTTATCAATACAAGTTACAAAGTTAGAACTTTGCATCAATATTAATAGGAATCACAAATTTATGAGTCGGTAGTTGAGTTTGAATCCTGCGGCTGCTTCCTCCAAAGGCCAAATTCGTCAGCGGATTACGTCATAGTGCGGCGCCGATGTTTGTTTGGATTGGAAAAACTCCTCGTTATGCGGCCGACAAATTCGTCCTTCTTTTTGCCCTTTTTAAAGGACGGGTCCACTGTATCCCCCGTAGCCTTGGGTATCCCGTGATTCATTATGTGTCCAAGCAAGCCGGCTGCTCCGTGCTCAGAGGAAAATGGGAAATGGCACCGAACAGTGGCGAATATTGGAAGAGCGGTTTAGTGTAATTAAATGGTTATTGCGTCAGATATGTGGTGGGTATTGTTTGGTTTATTGAAATGTATAAATGGGTTTGGCTGACATTTAAGGACAGATTCTAATATATCTGCAGTGTGGAGACTATAAATCTGATACGATGCAGCTGTTTAAGCTCCTCAAAATGTTAATACCAAGAAAAGAAGTGAAAAGTTCGGTAGTTATTCTTTTCCTGCTTTGTGAGTCAACTCTGACAGTTGCTATGGTGACAGAGAGTACCGCGGTAAAAGTCGCGGTGGGCTGGACCTGTTTGAATCCACAACCAAAACTCTTTTGGCCTCCTTATTTTCACTGACCTCCAAGGATCTAGTCCAGATCGATCGGGTCTTTGGAGGATGCAGCCTTTGAAATTGAACACACCCCATATCTACAACCTTATGAAGCTGTTAAACTGCCTACCAGGTGGAGGTGGTAAATTGCCTGAAGGTTCTTTACCAACCCATCATGGTCTTCAAGTAAAATCAGGTGACATTGGGTGGGCTATCTGGGATTAAATCTTTTCCATGTGTGTGTTTTCAACCTCACTCGATTATTGCCAATTGTTTGTTTTTTAGACATTTAGAGTAACCTTCTTCCCAAAATCTCCAGACAACTTGCCTTTTAAAACATGCTAATACATCTGGCTGCTATTTATCCTCATGAACAGTCAGATAAGCCTTACTTGATTCTGAGTTTCTCCACGCTATTTTCCATTTTGAATGTACAATATTCTTTAGAAAAACTTTTATGCATGCTATTTGTTTGGATGAGGTTGTTTTCCTTATTTGGGCAATAGCACATAAATCTTTGATGCAGGTCTAGCTGAATAAGTTTCAAATATTTGGGAGGTTTGTAACAAACATGCATTTAAATGTTGTGGTATCCCCCCGCCCAGGTACTCCTTACATGCAGTGCAATGCCATCTGCTCAGCAGCATCACATAGGAGAAAACTATGGAGTTAATGACCAGGAATCTGCACTGAAGAACTCGACTGATTCATTGTGACAAAGAATAAAAATGCTATTGGACAAGAACTAATGGGTTGTCCAAGCTAACGATAGCATGCCCTCGCAGAAAGGTAAAGGTTGTCCAGTATCTCAGCGCTGCCAGGCAGCCTCTAAATCGGATGATGCCACGCTTGCTCAGAAGAGAGTATATTGGAGAAACAAGAAAAGAGAGCAGCGGGCTCGTCTGTCTGAAAAGAGAAGTAAGTCAACACAAGATGGCCAACAGGAACATCAAGCATACGTGTATGTTTCTCCGGGGGTTAATGCCAGGTTGTCCGACCGCTTGGCTTCGTCCTCAATAAGTAAAGATGTCTCATGTAGTTATTTATCAAAGAGTGGGAAGACGGGTGAACAAAGTCCGACAAAGCCCCCTGAAAATCAGGAGTGGAGTCAGACGATGACAGTCAGCAAGGTCATTCAGCCAACACACAGCTCCGTCTCGGCTAGGGCAGCCGATGGGGTCACAGTAAAATGTCCAGGCTTGGCCAAAAGCTGTGGAAGCCAACTGAACACCAGTTTATCATTGCCTCAAGTCAGGGTAACCCGTATAACCAGCAACTGCTCCACAAAAACAGAACCCAAGCCATGTGGATCTATGCAGAGTTCATCCGAGGCAGAAGTTAAATTGAATGTGCCCAAGGTCTCACTTATTGGTGTAACGGCAGATACAATGCACGGGTCTTCAAATTGTCCCGTTTTTAGTGAGACAGCAGTTCAAAGAGCACACGCAACACCTCAAAGCGGAACAAAGAGTGCCTTGGTCACTAATAAAAGGGTTTCAGGTTTTGGCATGACACCAGTCACCATGGATTCTGAGGAGGAAAGAGCCGCCAAACAAAGAGAGCAATGGAGAATCAAAAAACGAGAACAGAGAGCAAAGCTAGCTAAAGCCAGAGAAAGGCCACAAAGCAGAGATAGGACTTTTCAAGGGCTCACGGCACAAAAGACAAGAGTTGTGGCCAACTCTGCTCTACTTACGTCTCAGTCGTACTTTGGAAGCACAGGGCCGAAGCAGACTGCTCTTCAGGTCAAAGTGCCATATACAGCTCCCAGATTGGAGGCTGACAAACTGCGCAGTAGGTTAGCTGTAACTAACCTACAAACTAATCTAAAAAAAGATCAGATTCCGCAACAGCATACAATGGAAAACACAGCCATTGCAACATTTGATGTGACCCAAGTGAAGACGTCTCCAGAATCCCAGAGAAAACCAATTAATTTCCATCATCATTCTAACATTAGCCAAGGGATTGCCTCATGTAAAACACCTAGACAAAGATCAGCCGAAACACACAAGAGCTTCCTGAATCAGAGAAACTTAAGAAGTAAACCTCCTTCAACAGCTGCAATGTTTAGGACCAGAGCAATGCCCAAAATGGACCCAAATGACACACCAGAGCAAATCCTAGCCAAGCGGAGAGAGTATTGGCGGAACAAGAAGCGTGAACAGCGAGCCAAGCTGTCACTAGAGAAAAAGATTCGCCTGAAGGAGAAGGACTCTTTAACGCGGCGAGTAAAGCGTTACCAGCAAATCCTTGAAGAGATGAGAAAGGCAAGAGCCCTGGTCCAGTCAACGGAGAGGGCCCCTATGCTAGCAAACGAGGCAATCGGGGGGTTCATTGAAGAGGATGGGACTCTGACAGTAAACATACCTCAGAGTCAAGAAGAAAAGCTCCATGCCCTTTCCAAGACTTCCAACTGGGGAGGCGTTTCACCCAGCAGTGTTAATCCACTCTCACTTCCAGCTCTCTCATCTCAGGGCAAACTTGGTTTTTCTCCTGCTGTTCAGACATTCAATAAAACCTCTAAACGTCTTAATGTCAAAACATGGTCGGACATTGCCATAACAGCAAGTTCTGGTTCAAAGTCAAGAAAAAGTTCCCAGCAGCTCACACTGACTCATTTCCAATCTCCTCACAATGAACCCTCGTCCGCTGGTTCAAAGTTTGGTGGCTGTGTCATGAAGATGAATATCTCCAACCATAAACAGTCACTTTCAGCACTGTCTGGAGGCACAAAGCTGACAGAAGAGGAAAGGACGGCAAAAAAGAGAGAGTACTGGAGGACAAAGAAACGTGAGCAGCGAGCGGCTCGGGCTTTCCGACTGAAGCAAAGTGTCTTCCAAGCAAGGAGCACTGTAGCCTTACTTAGGAGGAAGGCTCAGACCCAAGAATCCCCTAAAACTGAGCGGCTTAGCACCAATCTTGCCATCTGTGAAGAAAAAGAACATTTTCCCAACAACACTGTGCCTGACATACTTTATGCAAATGAGATAAAACAAGAGGACGAGTCTGCTCCTGCAAGCGACCTGAATTCTCTTCCAGTTCAAGCCATCTGTCCAGACATCAAACTCCCAACCACGCCACCTGCGCCTCCAGTGCCACAGCTGGAGTCGGAGCCTCAGCCATCTCTAAACGCAGATAGCCAAGCGACCACTCTGCTGGCGGTAGCCTCGATGAAAAAACTCCTGGAGGAATCCCTTAGCACAGTTTCTGAGAGTCAAACCCAAGAGGCTGGCGGGGCCTTTGAAGCAGTCAGAGATACTTCAGAGCAAGATAAAAAGCCAGTTTTATCAACAATTTATTGTGAAAATAATGAAAAGGCTCTAGTAGCTGCTTGTGTGCCATCCAAAATGGAATCCCTACAATTTGATAGCAATATCCTGAAAGGGAAAGACTTGCCAACCCCCCCACTTAAGGATTTGTCACAAATTAGGGAGGTAGTTCAATCTCTTTCAACCTCAGGTGAGCCTCCGCATTCTTTATGTGATCAGTCATCTCAGACCCCTTCAACGCCATTCGTCAGCACGGCTTCATCACGTAGAACCCAGAGATCTCACAGCAAAAATTGGGCCGATCAAAACCACTCCTTTGATGAGCCACCAAAGCTTCACCACATTACAACTGAAGCCGTGGATCCACCACAACTCCGTCAGCTCAATCAGCAGAGTCCGTGCCACAACAGCCATGTGCCATTAGCAGAGAGGTACCGCACTACGATGAGGCACACCAGCTCAAGCAGCCTTCAGAAAAAGCGGGAATACTGGAAACTGATGAAAAGGCAGCAGAGAGCAAAGTTGAAGGCCAGGCAGAAGGAGCTTCTTTCCAGGAATACCAAGGTGAGCCAATATAGCCAATCTCTTCAGACAGGCTGCTAGTCTTTGTGTTAAAGGGGTCATAGGGGACATTATAAAGGGGACATTATACATTTGGATTAGAGCTGGGTAGTTATTTGATTTTATCTACGATTAAAATTTTTGAAATGAGGCTCTCCTTGGCGTCCGTAGCTCAGAGTGACATCAGGGCGCTTAAGGGGTGATAGAATGATTCTATAGGGTATCTGGTGCTGGTCCTTCAGGTCTCTAATATGGTGTGTTACATTGGTTGGGCTGAAAATGGAATATTAGCTGTTCTATGAGCCCTAATGCAGCCTGGTTAAAAGCCCTAGAATGAAACCACAGGCTTTCTTCCTTTTATGGTATGATCATGAATATTTAGATGAGCTTGTTAAATGAGGAAGTTATGTCCCCTAAAAAAGCTGTTGCGCCTCGGGGGCTTCCTCACGGTTCTTTTCCTGGGAGCAAGTTGTTTACTACTCTTAACTCAAACTGGGTAAAATCATATAAAAAAGGACTATAAAAAAGGAGTAAAAAAGTAACAAGAGTTTACTCCAGATCAGGTCGTTACAGGACAGAGAAAATGCTTGAAGCTTGCACAGCTATGGACTCAAAAATCACGTCCGCGAGCGTCCGGCAAAGATTGAGCCCCGAACAAGGTCATCTTCTCCTTCTTATAGCTCATGAGTCTATGTGTTGGACCAGGTGGATGCTTAGTTGTCCGTATCAGAAACTGACACGCCATCCATGCCCAAGGCTTAGAGATAGCTCTCCTCTATCAGTCCGGCTCCAAGATGTACCCATATCCTGTGTATTTTTAAATACTGTCCTGATTAGATGACCTCCGTACACTCAGTGACATCCACAATGTGAAGGAAGGCCATCTACTCTCTAATCCGGCTAGCAAAGCAACAATGCACATGATGTATAAGCATAAACCTAACAAGCTGTGCACTGATTGGTTAGTTTACAACAAGTGAAGCGGCTGAGCAAAGAGGCATCATAGCAACAACATAATTTAAAGGAACCCCCCACCGGAAAAAGACAAAAGAATAAAAAAATAAGAAAAACAAAGTACTACCTACCTGGAAGTTATTCTGTTCGCGCATGCGTAGGACAAATCGTGCTTCCGGGAGGGATCGGGTAGCGACAGTTAGCATTAGTGGACCATGTTTAGCTTAACTTATCCTTTGTTAGCTAATAGCAGTAAACCCAACCCAACTAAACCCAAGTTAAATTCAGTTCAGTGGTAACAAAAAAAATAATAGTTATCTCAAAGGGAAATTAAATTTATAAAACATAAGAAAGTTTTTAAGAAAGCTAGCTTGCTAGGATCAGAACATTATCCAATATATCTTAAGTAAAGCTAATACTTAATTAAGAGATACACAGTGGTGCTTTAAGAGGAAGCATTTTAGGGGTAATAGAAGAACTTTATCCTGAATATGAGAACACATGATTTCTGATATTGGCTAAAGCCCGGCATACACTGTACGATTTATTTCAATCGTTGAACCCAGCCACAGCTTGAACTGTATGAAGAAACTGCACGCTCAGATGCGATCTTAGGACGGCAGACTGAATTTCAAACATGTTTGATTTCCTCCCGACCTTACGATTCCTGATGGGGTCATTAGAGGCTGATCGCCCCTCGTTACCCCCTGTTCACTACACCACGCACCATCAGGCTGAAAGTCGGCCCCATAGAAAAATTCTAGCATGACTGGAGAATCGGCCCGAAAGGGCATAAAAATCGTACAGTGTACGTCCGGCTTAAGTCCCCGCCCTGTGGGCAGGAGCATCTACTCTACTCCCACTGAAACCTGAACCATTACTCCAGTCTTCATGCACTCTCAGTAAAAACAGGGAGAAAACTACGACTATGCTGTTTTTCTCTGTCTTTCAGACTGAGGGACTTCATATTGGCACTAAATGCCTAAATCCATCAAAGCCAGCCGTCCAGCCCAGCCCGTCCGTGGCTACGGGGAGCAGCGTCCCTGAAGTCTTAGTCGTTACAACATCTAGAACTGAACAGCCACTCGAAGGACTCCAAAGTCACACCATCATCATCAGCCAAGAGGGAAATGGGATCGACGGGCCTCCTCCTCATCTGCCTGCCTTTGAAGGGGAAGCCTCTTCCCTTCCTGCTCTGAAGCCCCCAGATAACCCTCTATCAACTATCCACGTGAAACCCATCGAATATCCGAGAAAAAACCAAAACCCCATCCTCAGCCCGATAAAAATCCCTTGTGGCCAACCTCAGAGTCGCATATATGGGGCGCATTCTTCTGCATCTTCAGCCACCTTGATGCCTCCAAAACCGATCCCCGGGGAGGGCCAGGAGGACTTTCTGAGGAGGAAGCGAGAGTACTGGAGGCTAAAAAAGAAAGAACAGAGAGCAAGGAAGGCCTCTCAGGGCAAGGGAAGCACCCCGACCAGAGCCTCCAGCGACAGCAGGAGTGTCCTGTCTGCCCAGGATCTAAAAAGCTTCATCAGAGCTACGCAGGTGAGTCCAAAAGATCCACAGGTTACAGAGAATAAGGTCTGATCCTTTCAAACGATCCAGATTAGATCACATTTAGAAGGAAATCTTTATGTACAAGATCCTTCTAACGGGGCAAAGACCCCAAACACACAGCTGGAGCTAATGTTAGAGATGGCCTAGTCAAAATCCAGGTCCCTCAGGTAAACTGAGACTCTGAGCAGTAAAATGTTTATAGAGTGGTTTAAAAGTTACACCCTACTGTTGGTGTGCACCTTAAAAGCAAGACTATCTTGAAATGTGGCAAAGTTTAACCCTTAATAGAGCAAGTTAACCTTTTTGATCCCTTACACAAACAATACAAATAGAGTCCCCCCGTCCCTCAGTGAGATCTAGAAGTACAAGATCTATATCCAGGCATTAAGCAAAGATCCTGCTGCATGGCTGTACATCTTATTTTGGCATTTGACCAATTAGATGAGCCCTTGAATGTTATATCACCTACTAAATGAAGTTGAAAAAAACATTAACAAGTCAGGAAAAAAAGTTAAAAAGCTAATTGAAAAGTTAATAAACTAAATAATGTCAGTGACAGTATCAGCATTAATGCCTCTAAGGTTATGTTGGACCAAAAAAATGTGTTTCTTTCACTCTTAGAGGGTTTTTCATGAATTTCTTATAGAAGCGCTTTTGTTGGTTTTCTTAATAAATTCGGGCAAGTTGGCGTTTCTTCTTATTAAATTGACATTAATTTATATCCATCAAAATATCCAGATTTTTTTGAACGTTGCAAAGGTAATAAGGTCTTGTCCTGGATTCCAATAACACTATTGGCTGGAAATGTTGATTTTTAAAGTATTTGTCTGAGTTCCGTATAAAGGGTTAAGGGGTGTGAATACTTTGGGGAGGTGAGTAGCTGTTATGTGAGGTAACAGTGAGCTGGGCTGCTGCCGTGACGTCTCCCTCTCTGCTCTGTGGTTGCTGTAGGATCCAGACCAGTGGGCGAACTCCTCTGAACATCCGATGAGGTGAGGATTTCTGGAGCTTCTAGAAACTCCGCTTCTGTCGGTTCTGTCTGACGTAACGATGAAATCTTGTTTTCTCAGCGTCCCGGCGGAACCCGACCCAGAATCCTTAATGTTCCCGACCTACCCAGCTCCGGCGGAAGGTAACCCATCATTTCTGCAACCTTCAGAAACGGCCATTATTTCCTCAGTCCAGTTTAATAAAACTTGTTTAGAGCAGCAAATGTTAGGAGTTTATAGATACGGGACGAGATCTTTTTTTTTTACGGGAACTGCTTTTTTTTTAGGTTTAAAAACAATAAAAGAAAAAATCAAAAAAGGTTGCAGTTCTCTTAAAGGTGTAAAGGACATTCTATTATTTCCGCGTGGCTCATCTCCATCATTGGTCCTCCTAACTGTCAATCATTCTGGTGACATGTTTACGTAAGGCCGTCCTACGCGCTCTTCCCGTTAGCTATCTTTTTCTGCGCATGCGCACTTTCAGGCTGCTCTTTTAAAATGGCCGAGGGTCGTAAGAGAAAAAGCGTCTACGAAGTGAATTAGAAGAAAAGAAAGGCCTCAGAAGAGGCAGGTATATCCCAGAATGCTTTGCATGGAGAGCTCTTCTCTTAAAGCATTATGGGATTTGCGGCCGGTAGCGGCCATAGGCTGCCGCTACCCGACAGTGACAACTAGATGGCGCAGGCACTGTGCGGTGGAGGAGTTACATTATCAACTGAGCAAAAACTAGTGATCATCTGTCTGAACGGTCAGTTAACTGAGTTCACTATAAAGTTCACTATGAAGTCCCAGCTCTATGTGGACACAATAAGCTTGTATGAGCAATGAGAACAGCACATTTTAAACAGAGCTTGCACGAGGGCTTGTGCATGCTTTTGCACACGCATTTTTTTTTTATTGGAGAGGGTGGGTCTTTTTAAAAAATTCTCCAGAATATCTTTAAGTGATGCTTAATGTTGGTGTCAGACAATAGAAATAGATCAATAAAAATATGGCTGCACTGATTGATCGACCGATCAAGCCAATTTTCCCTGATTTCCTTAATCTGTGGAGATGGATTCCTGGCCAATATGTGGATCTAAAACACATCTTTCCATTTTTTTTTGCCTCTGCAGAAATAATAAAATCAGCCACAGTAAAACCTTTTAAAGTTTTTTTTTTTATGTGAAAGAATTACTGGTACAGTTAAGTTTTTTTCAATAATATAAGGCAGAAGCATTCAAATGTGTATTTGTGATATTATTAGTGATGAAACAATTAATAATTTAATTAATAACGATTAATTAAATTATTAATTGTAATAGATTAATCATTAAGTGGAGTATAGAGACCCTAAAACCTGCCTTTAGCTGTCAGAGTGACACATTTAGAGCAGGAATTATATGATAGTTATAAAAATCAATATATAAACATTTGCATTTAAGACAAAAAAACTTTTTCTTCTCCCAATCTGCTCTATCCAGAACTCCTCAAGTGGAAAATCTTTAGTTTCACCTGGTTTAATTTAATAAAAAATCTTCTTTAAGGAACCTTTGGCTATCTGATTATTAATCGATTAATCAAAAAAATTACCGACAGATTTTTCGCAGCTCTAAATCTTATAATAATATTAAAAAACTGGTATTAGACAGAATTGTAATCGTTGTGTCAGATATCGGTTCACCGCTGCTACTTTAGGGTAATTTACTTGCAAATTCAGGTCCATTCAAATAAAATATTTGGAAAAGATCCTTAAAACTTTTATTATTTCTTATTATATCTATATTTGAAAATATTAAGTGGTTCTGTCATTTTTAGCTGAAGTTCTTAGGGTCCACTGTGGAAAGGCCGAGGATCCGCAGGTTGCAGACCCCTGATCTAAGACAACAATCTGAGAACGAGGCTCTGAACTTCAACTGTTTTCCAGGTCAGGATGACGTCTGGTTTGCCGACTATGACGACGAGGAGGAAACCCTGACAGAGGCGGCGTGGAGGAGCCGCTACCTCATGGACTACGATCCGCTCAACCAGCTGCTGGTGTGCATGGTCTGTGGGGAGCTGCAGTACTCCCACGGCCTGGAAGCGGTGAGGGCCCACATCGACGAGGCGCACCCTCTCACCCTGAGGCTGGAACCCAGAGAGAAGCAGAAAATCCTGGAGGCCTGGGATGAGCAGGTTTCCCAGCGGGAACGCTTCTTCAGCAGCCAGCTGCAGCAGCACTGTGGGCCGACAGAAGGTAAGCTGGAGCCGTCGGCACCTTCCTCCTGGTTGGATTTAAAAGCTGAAGAGACCAGAGGTCCGATTCACAAAGCAGGTTAAACAAACTCTGACTCAAAGACGCAACTCTGAATAAATCTAGCTGAAGGTTTGAAACCCTTTCCCACTGTCTGAAAAATCCCAGTGGGCTTTTAGTGGCAATAGGAACAGCTCACTGATGCGTGTCTACCGGGGTCAAAAGACTCGGCAATCAAGCCGCGTTAAAATCGCCCCGGGTCTGATCGGCATGCTGTGGGAACACCAGAACCGGATTGATCTGCTAAATTACGTGGCATTGAACGCAACGTACGGACGTCAACATGCCGCGCCAGTCGCTTCTGATCTAACGAGAAGAAACAACGCTGCTTATATTCGAGAAACATGGAGCAGCTCCAATGAGAGGGATTTGGACAGATAATAGAGAAAGGCAATAAAGCACACTGACTACGCCCGGGCTACATTCCGAGTTGCTCTCCATTGTTTACTTCCCTGATTTCTGTTGCACTGGTGACATCACCAGCTGCCAGCTGATTGTTAGCGGGTCGGCTGTTTGAAAAACCTGCATTAACCTGCTATTTTCGGTGGGAAAGAGGCTTTAGTTTAATGACCTGTGATTAGGTTCAGTCAGAGTTGGAACACATGTGTAACAAGTATATAAATTCATTATCAGTGGACCCAGATTTACCGAGGCTGCGGGGGATACACACCGGCCCCAACGCGACGCTGGAGGAATGAGTGACAGAAAACGGATGATGGATGGATAGTTCTTTATGTATTGTAAAAATTATGTATCCGCATGTCACTCATATTAAACAAACCAAAAATCTCATATCCAGCCAAATGAGTTGTTTTTAATCACCACGATAAATATGTGACTGACAAGTGGAATTCATTGAGGTTAAGCTTTAAAACAAACAACGGAGTATTATGGCCCGGCCAGAGATTTTTATTTATTTATTTTTTTTTATAAGTCATGACATTATTGACATCCTGCCCAGTTTGATGCTGCTGCTAAAAGATTTCCTGATTAGTCAAACCGATTTTAAAGTAGAACTTCACATGATGCTCCACATTCCTCATTTTAGGGAAGAAAGGGCTTCTTGGAAGAGTTGTCATAAAATGCAACTTTATTCTCGTAATTTCAGGACTTTATTCTCATTATATTATGACTTTATTTTTTCGTAATAATACGACTTTTTTCTCGTAATTTTATGGCTTTATGCTCGTAATATCACAACTTTATTCTCATAATGTTATGACCTTATTTTCGTTATTTTATGACTTTATTATCGTGATATTACGACTTTATTCTTATATTACGACTTTATTCTCTAATAAATAAAAAAAAGAGAAATCTGAAAAATTGTTTTAAAAAAATCTGAAAAAAATTCTAATAAAAGGGGGAAAAAAGTAAAAATTGAACTTTTGCATATTCTAAATCACTCCTAAAGCATTTTGATATTTAGAATTTTTTTTCAAAATTAAATGGCTGAAACACATTTTGCTGGAGGGTTTTCTGAGCTTCTTGGGAGCTTTGATGGAGCTGAGGGGAGAGAGTTCAGTTGATGAAGCTGCTGGTCTTCACAGACCCACACTGCAAAAACTGATCTAAAAACTTCAAATAATGCAATAATTTTATCTCATTTTTAAACAGAAATGGTGTTATTCTATCGGTAACTACAGGCCAGTTTCATTGCTTCCACAGTTTTCCAGTTATAAAAAAAGTTTTTGTTACAAAGTTTGGACAAATATACTGGATGACTAGAAAAAGCCTAATAGAATCTGTTATTGAGCCGTTCTCTCATTTGTCAACAGCAATCTTCCCAGATAGAATGAAAATTGCTAAGGTCGTCCCATTATATAAAAATGGAGATAAACATAGCTTCTCAAACTACAGGCCAGTTTCATTGCTGCCACAGTTTTCCAAAGTGATAGAAAACATTTTTGTTACAAGTTTGGACAAATATACTAAAAAAATATATCTTAAATAATCCTCATTGTGGAAAAAACATTCCACAGCTAAGGCAATTATGGAATTAACTGATAAATATCAACAGCAATAGAAAATAAGGATTTCTTTGATGTTTTTGACATTTCAAGACTTCTTCATAAACTACAGTGATATGGAATCAGAGGTACGGCAGATCTGTTGGTACAAAAGCTAATTAAAAGTTTCAATTGTGTTATATTAAATATGGAGTTCCACAAGGGCCGGTACTCGGACCCAAGTTGTTCATGTTGTTCATCAAGCAGGAAAGTTAGAAAATACACGTGTTCAAGATTATGGATTTTAGGAAAGATCATTTAGATAAACATCTGTTTTTGACTGTACATGTATAACATGGAAGTTATTTTTATTTTTTTATGTATATATATTTTGTTCTTTTTATATTTTTCAGAAACCAACAGAAACTGATCCAGGAAGGAGAGATTGCTGCAGCGTCAACTGGAAACCAACTAAAAAAAAAACAAACATTGATTTTTATTTATTCTTTTTTTTTGTTTTGTTTTGTAGTAAGTTGGGTTGTTTTTTTTTCTGCAAAGCTTTAAGAGATTTCTTCCTGGATCAGCAATCCCATCCTTCCCTTACAGGTTGACGTACCGGCATGTTGGTCAGTTTAATCGTACGAGGATCGCCTTGTTGGTGCGCAGCTCGAACCCTCGGATCCTTCGGCAGATTTTCCAAGAGGAGGAAACTCCTTCCAGGTTTCCTGGTTGGATCTTGCTTCCGTTAAATTATTTTTTTTTTCAAGTGTTTGTTGCCTCGTGCTCCTTTCTAAAGCCCATAAACTGTATCCTGTTTTAATATTGCAGGCAGCTTTTTTTTCCTTTTCTGTATATAAACAAAGGGAGCAGCAGTGAAAGGCCAAATCCTTGGGTTTTTTCATGCTAATATATTTTTAAACCTAATTTATAACTCATTAAATCTGCTTTGTTGTAATTATTAATTAATGGGGGTTAGAGGAGTCCCGTCTACGTTTGTATTAAACCTTTGTGCATGAGTAGTAAACGGTCGGATCGCAGCTGAGCGTTTGAATCCATTCCCGCTTTTATTATTGTTTCCTGTTTAATCCGGTGAAGCCCGACATGCTGTAGATGTTTCTGTCCAAGCTGAAAGGGAAGGAAACTGAAAGCACAGCCGCAGCGGTGAGAAGAACCGCCGCGGAACTCGTTCTGTTCACATTTGAATGTAAATCATTACATGTTTACCTGTTTGAAAAAAATCTTTAAAGGCCTTTTTCCAGTAATAAACTATTTCTACTTTTTACTTATCTGTGCTTTTTAAAACTTTAACAAATATTATTTATATGACTTGTTTTTCCCTATTTATTGAGCGTCTATGCAGCTTTTGATTTATCATAGCAAGAAAAATATTGTAAATAAGTGTAAACAAAAGAACAACTGACTGAATATTTATGCTATGTTCAGACCGCACACGATAGAAGCAGCAAAAGCAGCTAGTTTACATGTAAAGTCTGTGGTTGACGTGCATTAAGGCGCCTCAAAAGGCCCTGGCTTCACTAGCAGAAGCTGTCGGAAAAATGGAACTTTAGCTGCTGGATGCGCCGCATCAACCAATGAGAGAAGCTGATCTGGGAGCTGGCAGGGAGTCAGACACAGCACTGCTGATGCAGAGCGCTATGATCACTCCTCTGAAACAGTTTATTAACGCCTAAATTAACTTAAAATGTAGAAACCTGCCGGCAGAATATGTTTGATTTTATTATTCTGCTGCCTGCAGTTTGTAGCACAGACCTGAAAAACGCTAACATCTACTTCCAGCCGCCACCAACAGGAGGGGAAAACCCCCAAGAGGCGAGCGGGCCTGAGGCAGCTGCTGCTGGGGATTCCCAGTGACAGCGCAGCGCCGGTATGTGGGGGTCTGAGCGGCTCCCACAGAGAAATAATCTTTGAAGGCAGGATGGTAATCTGGATGAACTGACTGCACAGACCATGTTTTCAGGAGGACTTTCTCACTTCAACATAGATTCTAACTACTTTTTACCCGCTTATCACAGCTAATATAGCAACGCTGCTCTCTGGCATTGAACACAGGAGAATCAGACGCATCTGGACACACTTTGCTGGACGCGCTTCATGAGCGTCAAAGCTGCTCTTGATGCATGTCTGACCTTAATGTGGACAACAAGCAAAAATTAAGCAGCAGCAGCTTTTCTGCTGCTTCTAGCGCTTGCTACGTAGCATTAGACATGACTAGAAAAAGCCTAATAGAATCTGTTATTGAGCCGTTCTCTTATTTGTCAACAGGAATCTTCCCAGATAGAATGAAAAGTGCTAAGGTAGTCCCATTATATAAAAATGGAGATAAACATAGCTTCTCAAATTACAGGCCAGTTTCATTGCTGCCACAGTTTTCCAAAGTCATAGAAAAAAGTTTTTGTTGCAATTTTGGACAAAAATACAAAAAAATATATATATATCCTAAATAATCCTCATTGTTGGAAAAACATTCCACATCTATGAAGTCCAATCTGCACAGGTTACACCAGATTGGACTCACCTGGTTCAGTGCCCGGGTTGAACAAATACATGACAAAGAGATGACTTGTTGACTCCAAAACCCCCCCATCTCTGGTTCAGACTGGTGATAGTGGCTTATTTTCACACCTCCATGGAGGTAGACATGATCAGTCGATCACCGATCTCTCAACAAGAATTAAATCGATGCGAATAGATCAGCCGTTTGATCAATCGGTGCTGCTGTTTTCTGTCGTCGTTACGTTGGCCTCAAATAAAGCGATGGTTCATTGAAAAATTTCGAATTTTTAAGCCTCAGTGTTTAAACTAATCATATTAGCAGCTCTTGGATGGTTTAGGGATCTGTCTAATACCTGGACTGATCTAAAACCTCAGCCCCGGAGCAAAGAAGAGAATTTTCCTAATAGAGTTTAAAAAAAAAAACCTAATTTTCTTCCATCTCTCACAGGAAACCTTCACTGCTCCCACACAGACCCTCAGTCACAACCAATCATTCACTTTCAAAGGTTTTATTTGCAGATCAGCGACTCTGAGCGTTAAAATCTGTTCACAGACCGTGAGACTTTAGTCGATCAATTTTAGGCCGTTTCTGTGAAACCAGGAGAACTTTGCTCTGAGCTGCTGAGGAACATTTATTTTCTATGTTGCTACAAAGTCCAGTTTTTATGGAGAGAAATTTGTGCCAACATTGTTGAAAGCAAAGAAAATGGAGAAAATTCTAAATCAAATGGTGGATTAGAACCTTTATGGAGAGTTAAACTAATATGTTTACAGTTTATTACTTTCTTACATTTGATTTTTTTTAATTGCATTTCCAATAGATTTTCGTTTAAAATTTTCTCAAATTTTTTTCAGACTCTTTCAAATTGTTTTTATTTTATTTCCAAATGTATATATATATAATTTTTTTTCCTTATCAAAGTTTGTGTCCGAATTATTTAATTTTTAGTTTTAGATTTTATCTATTTATTTATTTTATTAGTTACTCTTTTATTTTTCTGCTGTTTTAAATCCTGTTTTGCAGATTTCTCGCTCTCACATCCAGGTGAGTGTATGGAGAAAAAAACTAAAACAGGATTTGAACAGAATGCAATTTGGAAAACTCATCCACAAAAAAAAAAAAATTAAACCAGAAAAAAAAAATCACTCAGTTAATATAAACTGTAAAAATATTGGGAGAAGTTTATCATACATATTATACATTATTTTAAAAATGTTTCTTATTTAACTATTTCTATGTTTCCAATATTGGCACTAATTTCTCTCCATAGCTTCTGAGGTCAGAGGAGAGAAACGCCGAGCAGTAGAACCCGGTTCTCCTCTGGTCGCGGTAACTTTGCCGCTTTTTATGTTAAATTAACTTTTTTCCAGAAGTCCGGCTTAAATCCTTCTCAGTTTAAATCCAGAGTTTATTTCCTGCTCCGTCCTCCAGAAGTCACTGTTTCATCTGCTGCCTGCTCCCGGACTCCTCCACTAAAGCTTCAGGGTCCTCCCTCTCCGGATGGGGTCTACGGACCGACTCTGCGTCCGCCGCCGCCTGCAGCTCCCCGCTTCCTGCGTCCAGGCGGAACAGAGTGGGAACTTTCCCCAGGATGGGGTTGTTCTGCTGGAGGCCAGAGATCCACTGGTTCAGAGTGGCCTGGTCTCCCCGACCCGTCATGCACATGGCGAAGATCGGACCTTCGTCCACTGAAGAGAAAAAAATGGAAATACGTCACTCAGCCCTCGGACCAGGATCCGGTTCAACCTGGGCTAACTTACGGTCGTCCACGTCAAAGTTCTCCTCGTCTCCGAGGTCGCGGTCTAAATCCAGATCCAGCTGTAGGGGGTAGTCCAGACACCGCTCCGGATCGTAGGCTTCCTCCACCTGCAGGAGGAGAGCAACAGTGAGGGCTGGAGGGATCAGGGAGGTAAAAACTTCTTTTCCATGTCGGGTTAATACAACTATTCCTTATTTGTGCACATTAATGATGTTTTTGATACGAATCCTTTGGCTAAAATGCCATCAGAACGCTGATAATATTAAGTGTGTCTCAGCCCCCCCCTTCAGTGTCCACCATATTGGATCAGTCCATTTGCTGCACATGTTCAGAAAGGTCCAAACAGACAGCAGCAAACCATTTGAAAACAAACCATGCAAAGAGCAGTGTTGCTAACTTAGCGCTTTAGCCGCTATATTTAGCCACTTTTCAGACCCCTCTAGCACTTTGATTTCTAAAAAGCTCCTAGCGCCAAATCTAGAGACTTTTTTCTGCTACTGGAGACTTTGGAGACAACATCTAAAAGCAGCGAACTCTGCTCTCCAGAGCGAGTAGATTGGTAACCCCGCCTCCTGCTCTCCTCTATCTTGTCTGCTGTCATGATTCATGCAGCTATTATTTCATCCAAATGAAAAATGGAGAACAGATAAGCAGATCATGGCTTGTCTACAGTGAAAAGAAGGACTGGGTTATTTACTTTGGCCTTTTTGGAAACACAGGAAGGAGCAATCAGCTAAGTGAGCTTAGTGCTTGGAAAAAATCTTTCATTCCTTTAGAGACAGCATGAAAAGTCAGCTGAGTACAAAACATAGAGAGGAAAACAAGAAGAAAAGGGACAAGAAGAGAGGGACACAACCTAGAACAGATAATGGATGTCTATTCTATTAACATTTCTCTATCTGGAGAATGGGGCTGTTTATGTGTTGTCTTCTCCATTCAGAGGGGCCCCTGCCTGTCTTTGCCTAGGGCCCCACATTCCCTAAATCCGCCCCTGTTATCAGGTTAATTGGATTAATCCATCACTGAAATAATCGAATCATTTTCTTGGACTTTTCAGTCTCAATCAGAGCAAAAACCCTTTGAAAACAATGACTTAGATATAGAATTAAGTCATTAGATTAATTTCTAATTACATTTAATTTTTAAATAACATTTAATTCATGGTTTTAATGTGATTTTCAATAATTCAACAGAACATTTCAATATTTAATTTAGGGCTGCAATTAATTACTGTTTTCAATGAATCAATTAATAATCAGATATTTTTTGTATCTTAAATGCAAAATGTTTCTATATTTTTTACCATCTTGGTATAATTTCTGCTCTGTCAGCAACGTCTTTTACTCCAGTTAATGATTAATCGATTACTAGATTAGTTGATGATTGTTTCAATAATCGATTAATCCACTTCATTTTCAGCCCTAATTTAATTATTCAGAAACTTCTAACATTTGCAACATATTTTATTTAGACTGAGGAAAAAACGGCTGTTTGTTCGGAGAGTGAAGGTTGCAGAACGGGCCGATATTTTAGAACATTTCTATAATGTAGACGGACTAAAAAATAATAATTAAAAAATTCATTGTCCAACAGAATTGACACAAATTTGCAGCAAATATCAGTGATCAGTTAGCCTGATCTTACAATAATTGTTCTCCGTTTTATTTTCAATTAAATAGGTTTAAAACATTTGACTGTATATTGTTATCTTATAGACTGCTATGAAAAATATCGGTTTAAATCAGAATCGGCACATCAGGCTTTTTAAAGTATTGCTGGTTTCTTTTTTTTCAAGCTTTTGAACAAATTCAGAGCAAATATTCAGATAAAAATGAAACTATTTGCTTCAAAGCTGCAGCAGTCGTCATCAGATCAAATTTAAAGACGTTCAGAGGAAACTTTAGTCAGATTGAACACAAACCAACGCTGCATTAAAAAATGTTATCCTAAAGGAAACACAGCAGAGAATTTCCAAACCTTCTCCTCCGGCGGGGCGGGGTCGGCCCTCAGAACGTAGTAGTAGACGCAGGTCTTCCTCAGCCACAGGGGGAAGGGCCCCTCCACAAACACCGGCCTGTTCCGGTTATGTTTGGCCAGCAGCTCCATCTGAGCCGGGCTCTGGATGCCTGAGGAAAAACACAGAACAGGATGAAGAACCATCATGGAGAACATGAGGAACACGGAGAACATGAGGAACACGGAGAACATGGAAAACATGGAGAACATGAGGAACACGGAGAAGATGCAGAACATGGAGAACACGGAGAACATGGAGAACATGAGGAACACGGAGAACATGGAGAACATGAGGAACACGGAGAACATGGAGAACATGAGGAACACGGAGAACATGGAGAACATGGAGAACATGAGGAACACGGAGAACATGGAAAACATGGAGAACATGAGGAACACGGAGAAGATGCAGAACATGGAGAACACGGAGAACATGGAGAACATGAGGAACACGGAGAACATGGAGAACATGAGGAACACGGAGAAGATGCAGAACATGGAGAACACGGAGAACATGGAGAACATGAGGAACACGGAGAACATGGAGAACATGAGGAACACGGAGAACATGGAGAACATGAGGAACACGGAGAACATGAGGAACACGGAGAACATGGAGAACATGGAGAACATGAGGAACACGGAGAACATGGAAAACATGGAGAACATGAGGAACACGGAGAACATGGAAAACATGGAGAACATGGAGAACATGAGGAACACGGAGAACATGGAAAACATGGAGAACATGGAGAACATGAGGAACATGGAGAACATGGAGAACATGAGGAACATGGAGAACATGGAGAACATGAGGAACATGGAGAACATGGAGAACATGAGGAACATGGAGAACATGGAGAACATGAGGAACATGGAGAACATGGAGAACATGGAGAACATGAGGAACACGGAGAACATGGAAAACATGGAGAACATGGAGAACATGAGGAACACGGAGAACATGGAAAACATGGAGAACATGGAGAACATGAGGAACATGGAGAACATGGAGAACATGAGGAACATGGAGAACATGGAGAACATGGAGAACATGGAGAACATGAGGAACACGGAGAACATGGAAAACATGGAGAACATGGAGAACATGAGGAACACGGAGAACATGGAAAACATGGAGAACATGGAGAACATGAGTAACACGGAGAACATGGAAAACATGGAGAACATGGAGAACATGAGGAACACGGAGAACATGGAAAACATGGAGAACATGGAGAACATGAGGAACACGGAGAACATGGAAAACATGGAGAACATGGAGAACATGAGGAACACGGAGAACATGGAGAACATGAGTAACACGGAGAACATGGAAAACATGGAGAACATGGAGAACATGAGGAACACGGAGAACATGGAAAACATGGAGAACATGGAGAACATGAGGAACACGGAGAACATGGAGAACATGCAGAACATGGAGAACATGAGGAAAACATGGAGAACATGGAAAACATGGAGAACATGGAGAACATGAGGAACATGGAGAACATGCAGAACATGCAGAACATGGAGAACATGAGGAACACGGAGAACATGGAGAACATGCAGAACATGGAGAACATGAGGAAAACATGGAGAACATGGAAAACATGGAGAACATGGAGAACATGAGGAACATGGAGAACATGCAGAACATGGAGAACATGAGGAACACGGAGAACATGGAGAACATGAGGAAAACATGGAGAACATGGAAAACATGGAGAACATGGAGAACATGAGGAACACGGAGAACATGGAAAACATGGAGAACATGGAGAACATGAGGAACACGGAGAACATGCAGAACATGGAGAACATGAGGAACACGGAGAACATGGAGAACATGCAGAACATGGAGAACATGAGGAACACGGAGAACATGGAGAACATGCAGAACATGGAGAACATGAGGAAAACATGGAGAACATGGAAAACATGGAGAACATGGAGAACATGGAGAACATGAGGAACACGGAGAACATGCAGAAGATGGAGAACATGAGGAACAGGGAGAACATGAGGAACACGGAGAACATGAGGAACACGGAGAACATGCAGAACATGGAGAACATGAGGAACACGGAGAACATGAGGAACATGGAGAACATGGAGAACATGGAAAACATGAGGAACATGGAGAACGTGGAGAACATGAGGAACATTGAGAACATTAGGAACATGGAGAACATGAGGAACACAGAGAACATGCAGAACATTCTGGAGATCCGTACCGACTATATGTGGAAGCTCCACTTCCTCGCCGCTCTCAGTGACGTCTGTGCAGGGCAGCTGTTAGCGAGAACAAACCGTAGGAGCGATTAGGAATGTGCAAATTAGATGAAAAAACAAAACAAAAAAAACACTAACAAATGTTTTCGTTAATTTTTCTTGATGTTATAAATCAGGGGTTCTCACAGTGGGGGTCAGGCCCCCCCAGGGGGCCAGAGACACCAAGCTGGGGGTCACCAGATGATCTTAATCATTGTAATGTAATCCCTGAGGTATATGGAGGGCCAAAATATAGCGGAATACAGAAGTATGAATGTCCAAAAAAATAAATGATTTATAAAATTTGATCCAAAACACACAATTCAAATAATAAATATATAATTTCATGATAAAAAGTCCCAATAAAATGTTAAAAAATAAACATAAAAGGAAGAATTAAAAGCAGTTTTGGGGGGGTGTTTGGGAACCGCTGCTATAGAAGCTAGGCTAACCTGGTAGACGGTAACTTTAGCATCCAGGTCATTGGCGATGCGCTTCAGGCTCAAACGGGCCAAGTCCACGGGTTCCTCAGGGAGGGGCTGAGGAACGGGGAACGGGTTGATGTGCTTGAACTTGGGGAACCAGTACATGATGCGCTGGAACTTCCTCATAGGGTGGCTCTTCTCCCCAAAGATCCGGACCAGCAGGACTTTGGTCTCAATGTTGGGCATTATGCCTAAAAAACACAAATGACGCCGTTTCAATAAGACCTATGGAGTTAAATTAGGGCCAAAACTTTCCTCAGTTTCTTTTATAATTGGAAAAAAAAAATATTTAGAAACTGAAAAAAATATAAATCTGAAAATATTTTTTTAAACAGAAAAAAATTATAAAAGTGGGAAAAAAAAAAAAAGTACCAACGCAGATTTAAAGACAATTCTAGTTCATCATTCATCGCCCAATGTCATCTAAACCCCGCCCCCCCACTGAGGAAACAGCAGTTTAAAACTGAAAATAAAAAAATATATATTTAAAATATTTTACCTAAAAAGTAATTTTAAACATTCCTTTTTGGTTTTCATTCTTTTTTTCTGTTCAATATTTAAAATATTTTCATTTTTTAAATACTTTTCAGTTTACTTTTTTTGAAGATTTTAAATTCCCAAATCATATTAATTTTCAATTTGATAAAAACAATTAACGACAACATTTAAGGCTCTAATTTGGCTCCATACGCCCAGCTCCAGCAGGAAGTGCTCTCCAGGCGGGATGGAGAAGCGACCCACCATAGTTCTCCATCTGCTCCAGGATCTGCACCCCACACTCCTGCTGCCGGGGATAGTGGTTGAACATCCGCTGGATGAAGTTTCTGGGGACGAAGACCTCTTTGGGGAAAACGTCCAGCAGTTTGTTGTAAACGCTCAGGTCTCTCTCCACCCCAAACTCGGCCATCTTCTTCAGGGCGGTGTAGATGAACTCCACGTGGCCGCGCCGCCTGACGTCTCTCTTGGTGAAGACCTCGATGACCTCGTTGAACGTGGCCTTGGTTTTGGCCTCTTTGGCCACCTGCTCAAACAAGTCCTCCTGGGTGGCCAGGGACGTCGTCCTCTTCTTCTCGTCCTCGTTGATGAACCGCGCGGGTACGGGGCGACTCTTCGCAGACGCAGGACTGCATCGGAAATGCCTCGCCGCCTGTGAGAGAAGGCCCACAGGAAGACGTTAAAATCCGCCGCGCTTCATTCAGGAAAAATTCCCGGGAAGAAAACGGACTTTGGTCACATGGTGACCGGCTACTTCTGAGGATTTACATGTTAGCTTTTTTAAATATATATATTTATATTAAGATGATTTTGGCCCCCATTGAAATGAATGGAGAATTTCCAGCCTTTTTATCACCTTTCAACCACTTTAATGAATTTAAAGTCGTAGGGAAGCGGCTGTTCTAAACGTAGCATTTCCGAATTCTCCCGAGTGGTGCACGACTTTACACGAGTGAATAAAGTGAATGTGATTGGTCGATTATCAAGGGGCGGGATTGTTGTGGCGGAAGGTTTGCGAGCAAGTTTGGTTGTGTCCGGTTTGTGGGAAGCATCTTGCTAACCAGTTAGCAGCTTAGTGCTAGCAGGTTCCCAATGGGAAATTCCATTGGGACCAAGTAGCACTAAATTGGTGCCTTAGAAACGACGCTGTCAAGGAATGCTATGGACAGAGGAAACATGCAAGAGGAGGAGAGTTTAGTGTCGGAGGTCGTGGATGAGTCTCCTCCGTCATCCATTTTTTATCTAGAGGAGGAAAGCGGGGACGAAGATGTTGTGGAAGAGGACGCCAGGGCGGCAGAAGCTTGGTTTGGTGTAGAAGGCTTCCAGCCGTACATGTTTGAGCCCTTGCCTCGCAACGCTGCCAGTTCTGTTAGCTCTACGCCTGCCGAAGACACAGACGTCCATCCCTGTGAACACTGGGACGCAACTCAATGGGAAAGGAAAGGATTCTGGTTTCAACCGTTGCGTATATTAGCTGCGACATATGAATCAAGATGCTATGACCGAAAACATTTGATTGACAGATGAGCGTTGATATATGATTGGCCGAATTTAGGTGTTCAGGCTGACGTAGAAATAACTGGCCTGCAGAAGATAACGGGGGAAAAAACAGATTTTAAGACTGTTTTTTTTTTTTTTTTATATAGAAATTTTCTAAATTTTGGGCCAATATCGTCCAATAAAGAGAACATTTTTATACATGTTTAAGCCAGAATGATTTCACGTTTAAATATGATTTCCCTACAACTTTAACAAAAACCTTCAAAATTCTCCAAAACCTTTCATCCGTTTCTGGAATAATCAGCGACTTTACA
The DNA here is from genome assembly GCA_030533445.1 of Cyprinodon diabolis. Taxonomy (NCBI): domain Eukaryota; kingdom Metazoa; phylum Chordata; class Actinopteri; order Cyprinodontiformes; family Cyprinodontidae; genus Cyprinodon; species Cyprinodon diabolis. Next base: position 3,313,474 of record CM060075.1, on the reverse strand, counting down.
TCAGTTCTGGAAGTTTTATGCATGATTTTCAGCTTTAACCTTAAGCCCAGCAGGCTCAGTACAGTTTATCTAATTATAGAAATGGCCAAAACGCAGTCACATGGTGTTTCATCCACATACCTTTCAAATGGGGCTTTAAAATTTCTAAAATATGTTTAAAAATGATTAAGCACTTTTTGTTTTATAGCTGTGTAAACAAACAAAATGAGATTTAAAACTCCACCTGAAGTGTGTGACTCTGTGGGAGTAATTTATACATTTTAGCCCCGCCCCCTAATGGCCACCATCATTGGGAAGTAAAGGCTCAGAACTTTCCAAGGAGGGGTCAGAGGTCATTGTGCGACCATTTCAGGTGATGTAACCGGCATGTGTTACATAAGCTGCTCTGTTATTCTTATTTTCTACTCAGTTTGATGATATTATTGGTCAATTTAAAAGAATCAACGACTAAATCTTAAGAGCAAAGGCTTTGGTTTATGCAGAAGGTCTCCAATAATGGAAATCAGAATATTTGACAGAACAGATTCCCTTTTATCAGAGGAAAAATGCATTGGACCCTCCCTCTAATGACCCCCCTTTCAGAGACATAGACAGGTATGGGGCATTGCAGGCTAAAAAAAAGAAGCCAAACGACCCCCATTCCATTCTGTTTTTTTTGTTTGTTTGTTTTTCTTGAACCTGAACCTGTCAGGATGTTTGGAGGTGAAGCCAACATGCAGGCAGGACTAAATATTGTCACTGAAGGAGCTGATTTCATAAGCTTTATATTTAAACGAAAATTAGTTTGATTTTTTTTTTCTCAAATTATTGATTTTAATTGATCTTTCACAGTCTTGAAATAACTTTAAATGTTTTTTTTTTCCATCTTTATAAAATGATTTTAAACATCAGATGTTGTGATGAGTCCCTCAGTACTTCAGCTGCTTTTTTATTAAATACTTCTTACTCCTGAGTTCATTATTAATACTCTAAATGTTGGGTAGTTTATTTTTCTCTGTTCATATTTATATAGTTTGAAATAAACCGTTTTTTAATCAGAGATAATAAAGAAATTCTGCCTTTTTTCTCATATTAAACTGAAATAAAACTTAAAAACAGTTAATTTCGTTTAATGTTTTTTTGTTCTTTTTTTTAGTGGCCCTAATCGTCTTCCGTAGAACCGGCCTCTGAGCCTTCAGCTGACCTGCTGCGGGCCGGGGGGCCCTGGAAGCGGAGCTCCGAACTGGACCGCGGTCCGGACCGGCCGGAGCAGGAGTAGGAGGCAGCGGGAAACCTTCATCCTGTCAGCGGAGCCATCCGGGATCAACCTGATGAGAAACGGACTGATCGGCAGTGATCCGCCACACTGAGAGGAACTTTTATAAACAGAAAAAAAACACGCAAAGTGGGAAATGTCATAAAAAACGGCTTCGATTATGTTCAAATATTCCGATAAATATTCCTCCTTTATCCATTAGAATAAAACTCAGAGCTGGAGAAATGACATAAACATCTCATTTTTTAGTCTCCTTCAAAGCTCGCTTCCACTGGAGGCAGCCATGTTGGAAAACCGGCGGAACATCCTGGTCCTACACGCTTATTGTCCCCCCCCGGAAACAAAACAACGAGTCGATAAATAGTTCCGAAGACTCCAAATGCTTTCAACTTAAAATAAACGATCAAATCGGTCTTTTATATTAACTAATTTAAATAGAAATAGTTGAATTAACATTAAAGCGTTACTAAAAAATCATTGGCCACCCCAAGTAGAATATTCAAAACATTTTAATTGTATATATATTAACAATAAACAAAAACCCTGTGGTTAATTATGCACCTCAATATACCAACATTAGAGATGAAATACAGAATTGGTGCTCTTTTCAGAACTAGATTTTGTGTTTTATGCGGTAAAGAGAAAATGATGTGTCTCTGCAAGTCATCTAAGAGTCTTCAGTGAAATCATGGATACTGTAAATAACTATTTTACTAAAAACCTATTAAACTATCAATTTATGTAGATATTAGTACTTGTAAATATCAATTTAATGTAGAATGATACTGATAAAAGTAGGTAAGTAATGACGATGGAAAAGATATTCGCTCAAGAACTCAAAACTCAAAGAATTTGATCCGATATAGCTTTTATCTAGACGGATGTTTAAATATGCATCTATTTGTTAGGAAAGGGCTGTAGGAAAATATAGTTTGTCTTTATTTAGAAATGTGGACATTGTGCTTGTTCCTGTTGGAGCTGTGTAGATTGACCCTGAGGTTCTGGTGCCTATCCACTTTTGGTCACCACTCAGTGTACATTGGTTAGTGCCTGGCCACCATTATAAAAATGTTCTGGCTACGCCTCTGCCCCTATGGCCACCCCCATCATTTATTTCCCTCTAATACAGACAGTAGCAGCAGTAATGCTATCATGAGGAATGTTTAAACTTATTAAACATTTACATTTTTCATATATTAACAGTAACCTAACAACTAAAATGCTGTGGTTAATTATGCACATTTAAATACTAACATTATAGTTGATATGTACAGAATTCATGCTCTTTTAAGACTCTAAATTTGTGTTATATGGGGTAAATAGAAAATTATATGTCTCTGCAAGTCATCAAGGAGTTTTCAGTGAAATTATAGATATATAAAATGGAAAAGATGTTTGCCCCAGACATTTTGTCCACTATACTTTTTATTTAGACAGCATGGATGTTTAAACATATGCATCTATTTGTAATCAAAAGAATAATAGTAGGAACGTATAAATAGTCTTTATTTAGAAAATATCCATATTTGTTCTGCTCGTTCCTTGTTGGAACAGTGTAGATGAACCCTTAGGTTCTGGCGCCTTTCCGCTTTTGGCCACCCCTCAGTTTACATTGGTTTTTGACTGGCCACCCCTATTAAAATTTTCCGGCTACGCCTCTGTCACCTGAATCTTCTGTTTTCCTCGTCTCCTCCCTTTTGTCAGTCTGAATACTTGTTTTTAAATCAAATAAAATTATATACATTTTAAGCTTTTTGTTTTCGTTGCATCATTACATAATCTAAACTCTCATCAAATAAACCTTTACAAATGAAAAAAACAATCATTAAACATTAAACCTGCAGATAGATTCTGATTAAAAGACAGAAATAAAGAAAAAAAATCTACATTTGTTATACATGAAAACCTAAGAACTATTTGGCATAAATGATTTGGGGTATATTATAAGTAAGGAGGAATGGGACAAAATATTATTAGATTCTTGTAAATTTGTAAAAGAGGCCAAAGGGAAATTTATTCAGTATAAATGAATACATAGGTGGCATCTAACCCCCTCTAAACTTCAAACAATTGGGATTATGAGAAATGGTGACTGCTGGAAATGTCAATCAGCCACAGGAATGTTTATGCATGCTGTCCGGGAATCCAATAAGATCCTCCCTGTCTTGGTATTAGATCTCATTGGTACATGGATTGTCATGACCGAGGTCATCAAGGTTATGTTTGCTGGGTGATAAATCTGTGATTCCAGGACAAGGGGGGATTTACCATTAGGCAATACCAGGCAGTTGCCTAGTAAACTCTGTTTCCATGTATGGTTAATACAACTATTCCTTATGTGTGCACATTAATTATGTTTTTGATAAAAATCCTGTCGCTTTCATTTCTGTGCACCTAGTTGTTGGTCTGTGCTCAGCGTGCATGATGTCGTGCATCAGTGCTGCGCAGCTTGGAGGAGATCAGCCTGAGGTTCTGCTTTGATGGTACAAATTCAGGTCATCTGATTGGTTGGTTCGGGTGTCTCTCATCCTCTCCTCACTCCGTAGATCAGAATCTGCAGCCCTCACCTTCCTGAGTCGTTCTAATCTCATTCCAGCTAAATAAAATTTTCACAGAGTCTCTAATGTCATACGAGTCACTGGATTAAAGACATCACCTTTGATTCAGTCCAGTTTATTTCTATAGCTCCAATTCACATCATGTCATCTCAGGTCACTTTCCAGTTCACCAGATCATCCAGTCAGATTGATTCAAAGTTTTCTATCTAAGGAAAACCAGCTGATTGCATCGACTCATTGACTCTTCAGCAATCCCTCACACTAAGCATGCTTGTAGCGACAGTGGAGAGGAAAAACTCCCTTTGAACAGGAAGAAACCTCCAGCAGAACCAGGCTCAGTGTGAGCGGCCATCTGCTGAGGCCCACTGGGGTTCAAGGAGACAGAAGCAGACATAGAAAAAGAAGCATAGATACAAAAGGCAACCGTCAACCAGCTCCACAGGCGGCCCCGTCCAGGAAACACACAGCCAGGCAGACGAGCTCCGAGCCAGCTCCCATGTCAGAGGATGAAGAGAGCACATCCAGTTAGTCACAGTCAGAGAAACAGGACCACACTGGAAAACAGGCCAAGCTCCAACATCTAGGAACAAAGGTGTTGATGGCAGCAGCACAGCTGATATTTCTCTCCAGGATGGAGTCACAGCCAAACAGGAACAGACCAGATGAAGCTACTATGAGAAAAAGCAGAGAGAGCAGAACGTTAGAGATTGAACTAACAGATTCTGCAGAGTGGGAGAATAGAGATAGAATGAAGCAGAATGATGAAAAAGGGGTCCCTATGTCCTCCAGCAGTCTAAGCCTATAGCAGCAGAACTATAGAGATAGCTCAGGATAACCTGAGCCACTCTAACTAGAAGCTTTATCAAAAAGGAAAGTTTTAAGCCTAGCCTTAAAAGTAGACAGGGTGTCTGCCTCACGGACTAAAACTGGTAGTTGGTTCCACAGGAGAGGAGCCTGATAACTAAAAGATCTGCCTCCCATTCTACTTTTAGAAATTCTAGGAACCACTAGTAAACCTGCAGATTGAGAGCGAAGTGCTCTGTTAGGAACATAAGGAACAATCAGATCTCTGATATCAGATGGAGCTTGGCCATTTAAGGCTTTATATGTGAGAAGGAGGATTTTAATTCTATTCTGGATTTAACAATAGCAAGAACATTTATTTACATTTTTAAATAACTGCTGTTTTATTTGTGTTTTAGGATTAAAAAAACTAAAACTTTTTCTATTTGCAAAAAAAGTATGGCATTTTCTTCTATGGGATGCTGATATTTTTGTAAATCGGTGAAACAAAGGACATTCTTTCCAACCAAATGACAAGAGATAAAAATCCTCAGAAATGATTGAGTGGCCTGCCACTCAATCATTTCAAATCTCTTTTAATTTGTGGATTTTTCATTTAAAATAAAATAAGATTTAAATGTTAAAGCTGTATTGCAAACATCATAACAACTGTTTCATAAGAAAATCAGTGATCAGCCAGAAAGCTGCAATCCCAGCATCGCCACTAAAACATTGCAGGAGGAATGGGTCTTCTTTTGGTTCTTAGAATAATTGCACTTAAAGATCATTCTAACTAATAAAAATCTTCCTCATTTTCCTCATAATAAGCTGAATACCCATGAAATATATATTTAAAGTCTGACATTTTATCCTACAGCCACAAATGTAAAGGCTGCAGTACCGCTTAGCGTCGCGTGGTGGCGACAAAGGCTAACTAATACACACCCTGTCATTCATGACGATTCAAAAGTTGGGGGTTTATTTTTTTTTAGGGTTTATTTCAGTTTCAGAATCATTTTATTTTGCAGTGAAAGATGCATTCTAGTTGGAGGGAAACCGGTAATGAGGATAAATGATATTTTTTCAAACTTTCAGATAGAAATTACGCGTTTTTCTTTTTAAAACGCTTTTAAAATTACTTGCAATGGACTGAATACAGCGCAGGGGTTTTATTTAGAGAGAAAGCGCGTTTCCGGGGTTTGCTCTTCGCGCAGATTTCGCAGATTGACGCGCAGCCGCGTGCGTGTAGCTGCGCAACACTCCTCCCTCTCTCCCTCCCTACCTTCCTCCCTCTCTCGCTCTCAGCATGGAAAAGTCACCGTAGCCTGACGTTGACTCTGCATCCAAACAAACTGCACTTTTCAGGCTGAAGCGGAGACCTTGGAGAATGGATTCCTCCACCAACAGTTTGGGTGAGTGAAACAAACCAAACGCGCCGTTATTCTGCGCATTTATTCTGCGCATTTCTCTTCTGCTGCCATTAGTCGCAACTCTGAGGCTTTGTGTGAAAACTTCCCTCCTGTGTTGTGAAGTTCAGCTGAGAGTAAAACATCTAATCAGTCGGTCAGTGTTGATGGGAAACATCCCAGGATTCTGATCTGAAGCTGATCTCAGGCGCTTAGATTGGAGGGGTTTTTTTTCTTGTTGTTTTTGCGCAGTTCTGCCGCATTCTTCTGTGTTTTGATAGAGAGAAACAGGCAGGTTGGAACAGAGTCGCTGCTGAAAGCCCAGAATCATCAGTCGGACCATCGGTGAAGTGTGTGTGAGGACCGTGACGTGACCACACTCCTCATGCGTGGGTGTGAGAGGGTGTGTGCGCGCGCGCATGTGGAGGAGCTGCAGACTTTTGGTCGTTTGCGCTTCTGCACGCGCCAGTTTGGTGTTAAAGGGATGAGTGTCTAATGGAGCGCAGTGCAGGCGGGCTCAGCTCAGGATGGTGGAAAGTTTTAGTTTCTCAGGTGCAGGATTCTGGGCTCTGGTCCATACAAAATGGTTTTAGTTTTTTCTGTAGTAGAAGTATAAAATAGTAGAAGAGTTTGCTTTGGCGTTTTTTTAAAAAGAATATTTATTAATATTTTGAGTTGTGTCAGAATAGATTGGCATTTTTGTTTTATTATTTTCTTACATAAAATGTTTGTTTTTATTCATTTTTTGCACTGTAACTAGAAGGGTTTGCATTAGTGATTATTTTTTTTTATTTTTTATTAATATTTTTTAACATTTTATTTTTTGCAGTATAAGCAGAAAAGGAGCATTTGCATTTTTTATTTACTTATTTTTGTATTTTTCCATGTTTTTGTTTATTTTTTAATGTCTTTTGCGATGTTAGTAGAACAGGTTCAGTGGTATATTTCTTATGTCTATATTATTTTAATGGATGTAGATTATTTGGCTATTTTTATACTAGTTTCCTTTTTTAAATAAGTAGAAGAGTTTTTTTTTTTTACAATTTTTATTAATATTTTGAGATTTTTTTTTTTTGGGAGGGTAAAAGAGCTTAGCTAGGCAATTTTGTTTTATTATTATTATTTTTTAATTGAATAAAATGTTTGTTTTAAATAAATTTTCTGCAATTTAAGCAGAAGATTTTGGTGATTTAGTTTTATTTATTTACATTTTTTAACATTTCATTTTATTTTTTTGCAGTATAAGTAGAAAAGTAGCATTGGCGGTTTTTATTTATTTTTGTATTTTCCCATGTTTTTAGTTTTTTTTTAAAATGTTTTTTGCGATGTTAGTAGAACAGGTTCAGTGGTATATTTATTATGTCTATATTATTTTAATTAATTTCTAATATATCTTTTTAATTTTTCAATATAAGTAGAACAGATGCCAACAGAATATTTTGGTTAATTTATTAAAATTTAACTTTTAGTTTTTGCGATGTAAATAAAGGTTTGCATTGGCAATTTAGTTTTATTTAATCTTTTTTTTTTGGTATATATAACTTTATTTATTTATTTATTTATTTACTTTTGCATTGACAAAGCTGCAGCTGCATTCAGTATGTAAACAATTTTCTTCCTCAGGAGGTAAAACTGATCACATAATTCCTGAGTAAATAAAGATGAAATCTCCAGAAATGAAAATGTTACATTTATCCACAGTTTTAAATGAGATTTTATTAAATTTGAATATAAGAAAAACAATCCTACATGGTCTGAAGCAGCAGCTGTGTTGTGAGCACGTGTTGCACCGCCCCCTGTCTGCTGCATGGTGTCTCTATAACAATGCTGATGTTGTTGCACATCTGGAGCTCCTGCTCGCCCAGCTTTTTGTGCTGATGTTGATGTTTACCTGCCTTGTAAACGTCCGGGTGGAAAGTGCAGAGGAACTGTAAATATTCCCTCCAGCGTCTGTGGGCACGACTGTGGTCTCTCTGCACAGGAGGGAACCTGGAGTTTGGTGCAATCAGGGTCTTTGTTCACCGTAATGAAGGATCATTTGTTGCTTAGCCTGCAGAAGCTGATCTGCTGAGGTGGTGGAACCCTGGCGCTCAGCCGGGATCCTCTGTCAGCTGATATCTGGAAGAAGAAGATGGGATCGAGTTGCTTTTTCAGAGGGTGATACAGGGCCGCTACTAAAAACGGATGGATAGAATAATATTTACCATCTGAACGGAGGAAAAGAAAGAAATATCAGCTTTAAAGATCGGCCTCCCAAAAATCAAAAAATTGGACCTGTGTCAAAAAAATTGGTTTTGGAATCAGCTTTAAAAATACTGGTGTTCTGTCAGATGAGCATACCTGGTCAGACCAGCATAACTATAGTCAATACTCATTTATCTCTTTAGTTTATCCCTTTAGTTTTAACAGGCGTGTAGGTGTGTCATGCACAAAAAATATTTAATTACTTACTTTTTGGTGTTTTACGAAGCGTACCAGGTTAGAGATTTTTATTTATTTTTTATTTTGAGAATAAAGTCGTAACATTATGAGAATGAAGTCATCATACAGCAACCCATTTCATAAAGAAAGCTTGGAGCTCCGCCCATCAGATGACGGTCGACCAGCTCCACCAATCAGCAACCAGAGTCCACTTTGTCCTCCTGCCCAGTTTGATGCTGCTGCTAAAAGATTTCCTGATTTGTCAAACTGATGCTAAAGTAGAACTTCCCATGATGCTCCACATTCCTCATTTTAGGGAAGAAAGGGCTTCTGGGAAGAGTTGTCATAAAATACAACTTTATTCTTGTAATGTTACGACTTCATTCTTGTAATTTTACGACGTTATTCTGGTAATTTTACGACTTCATTCTCGTAATTTTACGACTTCGTTCTCGTAATGTTATGACTTTATTCTCGTAATGTTACGACTTCATTCTCGTAATTTTACGACTTCGTTCTCGTAATGTTATGACTTTATTCTCGTAATGTTACGACTTCATTCTCGTAATTTTACGACTTTATTCTCGTAATTTTGCGACTTCATTCTCGTAATGTTATGACTATTCTCGTTGTGTCTTTATTCTCATAATTTTACGACTTTATTCTCGTAATTTTACGACTTCATTCTTGTAATTTTACGACTTCGTTCTCGTAATGTTATGACTTTATTCTCGTAATGTTACGACTTCATTCTCGTAATTTTACGACTTTATTCTCGTAATTTTACGACTTCATTCTCGTAATGTTATGACTATTCTCGTTGTGTCTTTATTCTCATAATTTTACGACTTTATTCTCGTTATTTTACGACTTCATTCTCGTAATTTTATTACTTAATTCTCGTAATTTTACGACTTCATTCTCGTAATTTTACGACTTCGCTCTCGTAATGTTATGACTTTATTCTCGTAATGTTACGACTTCATTCTCGTAATTTTACGACTTCATTCTCGTAATTTTACGACTTTATTCTCGTAATTTTACGACTTCGCTCTCGTAATGTTATGACTTTATTCTCGTAATGTTACGACTTCATTCTCGTAATTTTACGACTTCATTCTCGTAATTTTACGACTTTATTCTCGTAATTTTACGACTTCATTCTCGTAATGTTGACTATTCTCGTTGTGTCTTTATTCTCATAATTGTACGACTTTATTCTCGTAATTTTACGACTTTATTCTCGTAATTTTATGACTTTATTCTCCTAATTTTATGACTATTCTCGTTGTGTCTTTACTCTTGTAATTTTACGACTTTATTCTCGTAATTTTACGACTTTATTCTCGTAATTTTATGACTATTCTCGTTGTGTCTTTACTCTTGTAATTTTACGACTTTATTCTCGTAATTTTACGACTTTATTCTCGTAATTTTACGGACTTTATTCTCGTAATTTTATGACTATTCTCGTTTTGTCTTTACTCTTGTAATTTTACGACTTTATTCTCGTAATTTTATGACTATTCTCGTTGTGTCTTTACTCTTGTAATTTTACGACTTTATTCTCGTAATTTTACGACTTTATTCTCGTAATTTTACGACTTTATTCTCCTAATTTTATGACTATTCTCGTTGTGTCTTTTCTCTTGTAATTTTACGACTTTATTCTCGTAATTTTACGACTTTATTCTCGTAATTTTACGACTTTATTCTCGTAATTTTGACTATTCTCGTTGTGTCTTTACTCTTGTAATTTTACGACTTTATTCTCGTAATTTTACGACTTTATTCTCGTAATTTTATGACTATTCTCGTTGTGTCTTTACTCTTGTAATTTTACGACTTTATTCTCGTAATTTTACGACTATTCTCATTGTGTCTTTACTCTTGTAATTTTACGACTTTATTCTCGTAATTTTATGACTATTCTCGTTGTGTCTTTACTCTTGTAATTTTACGACTTTATTCTCATAATTTTACGACTTTATTCTCGTAATTTTACGACTTTATTCTCGTAATTTTATGACTATTCTCGTTGTGTCTTTACTCTTGTAATTTTACGACTTTATTCTCGTAATTTTACGACTTCATTTTCGTAATTTTACGACTTTATTCTCGTAATTTTATGACTATTCTCATTGTGTCTTTACTCTTGTAATTTTACGACTTTATTCTTGTAATTTTACGACTTTATTATCAAAACAGAAGAAAAAAATCTCTAGCCTGGCCCTAATACTTGTATGGTGATCTGACCTTAAATAGTTTTTGTTTGCACATGACTAAAGGGATTCTCATCATGAAGATGGAAAACCATCAGTTGGGAAAGTCTGCTATAGAACAAAGTTCATCCAATCAAATCTTCTACCTCATTATTAGATCATGATTCAAACATTAATTAAAAATGAATGAAATAAACTTTTAATCAGGTTTTATAAAGCCCCATTTTTCTTAAGCTCATAGAATTTTAGGAACTCGACCAACAGGCGACGAGTCCTGAAGCTGTTTAAGGCCACTAACTGCACAAAAACAGGCTGTACTGTAGACATGACAGCATGATGAGTGTCTGATAAAGGACTTGATAAAAGCTTCATAAAGCGGCTGTTGGACTGTGACCTGGACAGGATGTTCCTCATTCATCCAATAGGAGAAAGGCGGCTTCCTTTACATGACCTTTCACTAAATAATCAGCTACTGAAGGTGTATAGATAAAAGTTTGACAAAAGTGTCTAAAAATAAAAGGCAAGCAGATGCTGATGGTCATAGTTATTCTAAAAAAGTTCAAAACAATCCACTGGACTTTGTTTCCAAGTTTGAAGACGTTTCTCTTCCATCCAGGAAGATTTTTCAATCTAAATGTCAGAAATAGCGTTTAGTTCCAGGTTTTATCCAGCAGCCCAACAAAGCCTGGTTTTAGTTTAGAAAACATGCAAATAGGATGAACAGTTCCACTGATGCTAATGCTAATATTTGGGTTAGAATTAGTACTTGTGTTCAAATATGCTAACAAAAATATTAGCAAAAATATTTAGCATATTTGCTAATATATCAATTTATAGTAACCCAAATAAAAAAATACAAATACTATTTAATGATTATCAAAATTTTCTTTATATTTGCTAATATTTTGCACATTAGCTCATGCTAATTAGCGTTAGCTAAAGTTTAGAAAGCTTTGACAAGCAATAGCGACTGTGCTAACTCAAATATTAGAAAATACACCATCCCAAATATCATCAAAGCATTTTTTATATTTGCTAATTTATGGCATGTTTGTATATTCTCATTACCGTAAAAATATATATGCGCAAAAATGCAAAACGTTTCATTAGCGTTAGCAAAGGTTGACTTTGCTGTATAGAAGGAAAGTAAAAACTTCTGGAAAGGAAATTTTTTATTTAAAAAAAAGTAAAAAATCAATCCACTGGACTTTGTTTCCAAGTTTGAAGACGTTTCTCTTCCATCCAGGAAGCTTTTTTCAATTCAAAATGTCAGAAATAGCGTTGAGTTCCAGGTTTTATCCAGCAGCCCAACAAAGCCTGGTTTTAGTTTAGAAAACATGCAAATAGAAACGGATGAACGGTTCCACTAATGCTAATGCTAATATTTGGGTAAGAATTAGTACTTGTGTTAAAATATGCTAACAAAAATATTAGCAAAATATTTACCATATTTGCTAACATATCAATTTATAGTAACCCAAATAAAAAAATACAAATACTATTTCATGATTATCAAAATTTTCTTTATATTTGCTAATATTTTGCACATTAGCTCATGCTAATTAGCGTTAGCTAATGTATAGAAAGCTTTGACAAGCAATAGCGACTGTGCTAACTCAAATATTAGAAAATACACCATCCCAAATATCATCAAAGCATTTTTTATATTTGCTAATATATGGCATGTTTGTAAATTCTCGTTAACGTAAAGATATATGCACAAAAATTTAAAACGTTTTATTAGCGTTAGTAAAGGTTGACTTTGCTGTATAGAAAGAGAGTAAAAACACCTGCAAAGCAATTTTTTTTATACCAGAAAAGTTAAAAATCAATCCACTGGACTTTGTTTCCAATTTTGAAGACGTTTCTCTTCCATCCAGGAAGCTTTTTAAATTCTAAATGTCAGAAATAGCGTTTAGTTCCAGGCTTTATAGAGTGGACCAAAAACAAAGCCTTGTTTTGGTTTAGAAAACATGCAAATAGAAACGGATGAACGGGTCCCCCCCTTTGGAATGGGGGTCGTTTGGCTTCTTTGTTAGCCTGCAATGCCCCATACCTGTCTATGTCTCTGAAAGGGGGGTCGTTAAAGGGAATTGTTGGCCTGGATGAACAGGTGAGGTCTTCTGTTCTCCTGTAAAGGGGTTGGAGCTGCGATGATAGCGGGAAGGAATCAACTCTATCGCTGCATTGTAGGGTTTTGAAAGCTGAAATCTGAGTCCCCCCCCCTTCCTCTGTTTAAGGTTGTTTTTTCTTTCTTAACATAAATGGCTTCCTTCCTCTCAAACCACCTGTCTTCTTTGTCCAAAATGCGAACATTCTGGTCCTCCAAAGAATGTCCTTTGTCCATAAGAGGTAGATGGACCGCAGAGTCTTGTACAGAGGAGGGCATTTGTTTGGTTTCTCCAATATAAAGATCAGAGCATTCCTCACTGCATTGAACTGCAGACACCACTCTGCTCACATTAGGTCTTTAGGATTCAAGTTCAGGGATTTTGTGTTTGGAGAAAAAAAAAAAGCTATGTCAGAGGCTATACCTCTGACATAGCCACAGTGGGGATTTGCAGACACCAACTGGTCTAACCTTTACGGTATGTTCCCTGAGGTATAAGGAAAATTATTCAAATAATGTTTAATCAACCCCGGTTGTTATTTTATTTTACTAAAACAAATTCATCTCCATCCCTTAATGATTTCCAGAAGTTTTATTTGTTTATTTTTTACTTTTTGCATTTTTTTCATTTTGCTTTTTACACTTTTTTGCATTTTGCTCTTTGCATTTGTTTTCATTTTGCTCTTTGCATTTTTTTTTTCATTTTGCTTTTTACACTTTTTTCATTTTGCTCTTTGCATTTTTTTTCATTTTGCTTTTTACACTTTTTTCATTTTGCTCTTTGCATTTTTTTTCATTTTGCTTTTTACACTTTTTCATTTTGCTCTTTGCATTTTTTTTTCATTTTGCTTTTTACACTTTTTTCATTTTGCTCTGCATTTTTTTTCATTTTGCTTTTTACACTTTTTTCATTTTGCTCTTTGCATTTTTTTTTCATTTTGCTTTTTACACTTTTTTCATTTTGCTCTTTGCATTTGTTTTCATTTTGCTCTTTGCATTTTTTTTCATTTTGCTTTTTACACTTTTTTCATTTTGCTCTTTGCATTTTTTTTTCATTTTGAATTTTACACTTTTTTCATTTTGCTCTTTGCATTTGTTTTCATTTTGCCTTTTGCAGTTTTTTCATTTTACTTTTTGCAATGCAAGTAGTATGAGTTGCATCAGAAATCTGATATATTTTTTAGAGTTTATCATGATGATCTTTTTTTTCCCTCACAACTGCAATCTAATCAGAGGAGGATGACTGGTCATTTTGTTTATTTTCTATATTTATTCAAATATTTTAAGTGTTGTTTGTACTAAAAGTAACAGGGTTTTGATTGGCATTTTTTTATTTTTATTTACGTTTTTGTTGTTATGATTTTACTTGTAAGATTTTTTATTTAGTAATTTTAATCTATGTTTTTGCAAGTTAAGTAAAAGTTAAAAATCATGTTTTCCATTTTCTGCAGACATCAGCAGGACGTTGCATCAGCCAGCTGCAGCTATTTCTTTCCCCTCTTCTCCAGAATGTTGTAAATGTCCCTTTCTGAGGGAGTCTGCTGGGACACAGGCTCCCTCTGTCTCTTACAGCTTTTTATTCCAGTGCATTTTGTGGCTCCGGATGAAACGTTTTAAACTTGGGAACCAACAGATGCTGTAACTGAATTATCCCCAGTCGCCACATTTATGTGTCCAACCTCATTCCAAAATCCTTCATTAACTCCCAAAGGGAAATTAAACTATGTTTAAAGTGCAATCATAGCTTTTAAAGGCTGCATCTGCAGTTCAGAGAAGAATTCCTAACATTCTAAAGTGAATTAAAGCTCTGCGCTTTCTGTTTGGGTGGATATCTATGCAGGCTTCACTGCTGCTGCAGAGGTCATAGACCAGAAAATGTGTAAAGTGTCTCTTTAAAATACAAAAGCCGCATAATATGAAATAATTATCTAATTAAACAGAACCAATTATTTTTATTAAATACCTGTCATAGGGAATCTGGGGCATCTTAAAAAGCCAAAAGTGTATTGGTATATTTACACCATTTTAATCCATCCATCCATCCGTCCGTCCGTCCGTCCGTCCGTCCATCCATCCATCCATCCATCCATCCATCCATCCATCCATCCATCCTCCCTCTCTCTTCCTCTTATCCAGGGTGGGGTCGCGGGGGTAGCAGCTTCAGTAGGGAGGCCCAGACGTCCCTCTCCCCAGCCACTTGGTCCAGCTCCTCTGGGGGAATCCCAAGGCGCTCCCAGGCCAGCAGAGAAACATAGTCCCTCCAGCGTGTCCTGGGTCTCCCCCTGGGCCTCCTCCTGGTGGGACGTGCCTGGAACACCTCACCAGGGAGACGTCCAGGAGTCATCCTAACCAGATGCCCGAGCCACCTCATCTGGCTCCTCTCCATGTGGAGGAGCAGCGGCTCTACTCTGAGTCCTCCCTGGGTGACTGAGCTCCTCCCCCTATCTCTAAGGGAGAGCCCAGACACACTATGGAGAAAACTCATTTCAGCCGCTTGTATCCAGGATCTCGTTCTTTCTGTCATGACCCAAAGCTCATGACCATAGATGAGGGTAGGAGCGTAGATCGAGCGGTAAATCGAGAGCTTTGCTTTTTGGCTCAGCTCTCTCTTCACCACCACAGACCGGTACAGCGCACGCTTCACAGCAGATGCCGCACCAATCCGCCTGTTGATCTCCCGCTCCATCTTCCCCTCATTCGTGAAAAAGACCCCAAGATACTTAAACTCCTCCACTAGGGGCAGCACATCCTCCCCAACCCGGAGAAGGCAAGCTATCGTTTTCCAGCTCCAGACCATGGTCTCAGATTTTGAGCCACTGATCCTCATCCCGGCCGCTTCACACTCGGCTGTAGATCACATCCTGATGAAGCCAATAGAACATCATCTGCGAATAATGCAATCCTAAGGCCACCAAATCAGATCCCCTCAACAACCTGAACAGTATCGGTGACAAAAGGTGGAGTCCAACATCTTTTCCAAGTTTATTTAAAACAATGTCTCTAAAAACATATTTCTGATTCTTTATGTCATTCTCTTGTGAATAATCACTTAAAATATTCTTTGTAAAAAAACACTAAAGCTCCTATGGCCGGTGTTTGTTATTAAAGTGTATTAGTTAGTTCTTTATATCCTTTGGAGCCTCTATTAAGAGCCATAATAGATGGAGCTGCAGGTTGCAGACCCCCTGGGGTCCCAAAATGGGGGTCTGGACCCCCAGGGAGGGGCATAGTGCTGTTATCCCTGAGGTACATGGAGGCTAAATTATACCCTGAACTACATACATGTCAGTATCCCACTTATTAATAAGTTTACCATAAAAAAAAGGTGTAACATTTATTCAATGGGGCCAATTCAATAATTAAGCACGGTGGTGGCCGTCCATCCTCTCTGCTACCCCTACTGTGGATCTGTTTTTTCATGGTGCTAACTTGAGCTGGGCGATGGGAATTAAATATCGTATCTCTGATTTTCTTCCGACCAAATCTGATTAATTGATTTTTCTTTTTCTCACTCGAGTTTTATAATAAAAGTAATAAATGGTATAAATTTTCCAAAACTAGTTTTATTTCAATCATAGCTTCTGGAAGTTGTCCTTAACTTGAAGGGCTGTTTAAATTAAAGCTGTGAACTATGATTATAAAGTAATCAAGGCAATCAATGCTAATTGGTTAATCTGTTAATTATTTTTTTTTTGTATACTTTATTAATAATTGTAGCCAAAGGATCGATGAAGAGGATTTTTTTTTTTTTTACAAAGTTAAACCAGGTGTAACTAAAACTTTTTCAATTGTGGGATTCTGGATGGAGCAGACTGACAGATGTATTTTTTTAATTTTATTTTAAGTCTTAGATCATTTTACAGTCTCTATACTCCAGTTGACAATTAATCAATAACACCTTGTTTGGCTGTGACTCCATCCTGGAGAGAAATATCAGCTGTGCTGCTGCCATCAACACCTTTGTTTCTAGATGTTGGAGCTTGGCCTGTTTTCCAGTGTGGTCCTGTTTCTCTGACTGTGACTAACTGGATGTGCTCTCTTCATCCTCTGACATGGGAGCTGGCTCGGAGCTCGTCTGCCTGGCTGTGTGTTTCCTGGACGGGGCCGCCTGTGGAGCTGGTTGACAGTTGCCTTTTGTATCTATGCTTCTTTTTCTATGTCTGCTTCTGTCTTCTTGAACCCCAGTGGGCCTCAGCAGATGGCCGCTCACACTGAGCCTGGTTCTGCTGGAGGTTTCTTCCTGTTCAAAGGGAGTTTTTCCTCTCCACTGTCGCTACAAGCATGCTTAGTGTGAGGGATTGCTGAAGAGTCAATGAGTCGATGCAATCAGCTGGTTTTCCTTAGATAGAAAACTTTGAATCAATCTGACTGGATGATCTGGTGAACTGGAAAGTGACCTGAGATGACATGATGTGAAGCAAGGCTACAGGCAGCTAGTCACAAGCTAACTTGAAGCTAATCTACACTTGTTAAACCTTAACAATACTTATAAGTAATTTATGTGCATTTTTATTATATAAAACAACTCATAAGAGTATTTATAGTTAGTTTAACTGGAAATATTGCCAAAAAGAATCTTGAATTGTTAAAAACTATAACAACCTTAATATACTGCATTGCAAACAGCCCTTTGCTATATATTAGTACTGATGTTGGGATTAGAAGATATTTGCAATTTATTTAGCAATAAGTACAGAGTACAGATCTGTAGCACAGTAGTAGCCATTCAGAATTTCCCCTTTTTCCTAGAACAGTCCTTGGCTGATCCTTGCTTGGTCATTGACTGGTCCTTGGCTGATCCTTGTCTGGTCCTTGCTTGGTCATTGACTGGTCCTTGGCTGATCCTTGGCTGGTCCTTGGTTGGTCATTGACTGGTCCTTGGCTGATCCTTGTCTGGTCCTTGCTTGGTCATTGACTGGTCCTTGGCTGATCCTTGTCTGGTCCTTGGTTGGTCATTGACTGGTCCTTGGCTGATCCTTGGCTGGTCCTTGGTTGGTCATTGACTGGTCCTTGGCTGATCCTTGGCTGGTCCTTGCTTGGTCATTGACTGGTCCTTGGCTGATCCTTGGCTGGTCCTTGGTTGGTCATTGACTGGTCCTTGGCTGATCCTTGTCTGGTCCTTGGTTGGTCATTGACTGGTCCTTGGCTGATCCTTGGCTGGTCCTTGGTTGGTCATTGACTGGTCCTTGGCTGATCCTTGGTTGGTCTTTGATGGTCCCTGTCTGGTCATTGACTGGTCCTTGGCTGGTCCTTGGTTGGTCTTTGATGATCCTTGGCTGGTCCTTGTCTGGTCCTTGTCTGGTCCTTGGTTGGTCCTTGGTTTGTCCTTGGTTTGTCCTTGTCTGGTCCTTGGTTGGTCTTTGATTGTCCTTGGTTGGTCTTTGATGGTCCTTGTCTGGTCCTTGGTTGGTCTTTGATTGTCCTTAGTTGGTCTTTGATTGTCCTTGGTTGGTCTTTGAAGGGTCCTTGGCTGGTCCTTGGTTTGTCCTTGTCTGGTCCTTGGTTGGTCTTTGATTGTCCTTGGTTGGTCTTTGATGGTCCTTGGCTGGTCCTTGGTTGGTCTTTGAAGGGTCCTTGGCTTGTCCTTGGGTGGTCCTTGGCTGGTCCACTACAATTCCTTTTAAACATCAATCTTTGTACTAAACTATTCTTTCTGTCATGATATGTGGACATTAAGATCTGAAGAGAAGCGCCATCTCCTGGTCAGACCTGTAATTCAGGGAAAGGGTAGAGTCAGGGTAAAAAAAATATGCAAGAGGGGGTCACTGCAGTGGCTGGAAGTTGGAGGGAATTTCGCAGGGAGTTGGAGGGAAGTGTGCTTCCATTTGGCTGGGAGGGGCCATTTTGAAAGGCTGCTACTGTAGGATTTCATAACTCGCTATCATTGATTCTATCTGTGCAAACTAACGGTTTGTTGTGGTAATCCTAAAGAGACGTGAGAAATTACAGCTTCTCTCTCTGGACATTAAACATAAACATGCTCCATGCTCGCTTTCTCTCTTAAAACATTTTGTCCTCAGGAGCTCGTACGGCTGAAATCTTTCTTGTTTTTACCATAATTTATGGTTTAGTCTTCGGAGAAAAGGAACAAACCTTTTCTGGGAAGCGTGTCCTTGGATGTACCTTCCTGAGGACTTCTTCTAGAAAATGTCAGGGTTTTTCCCCCAAAGTGATGCCAATTCAGCAGTTGATAGATACAGGGATGTTTTTTTTTGTTTTAGTTTTAGTTTTTAGTTATAGCCGTGCTAAAGTAACATTTTAAAATTAAACTTGCTCACTTAAACCTTTAGAGTCTGAGGTTTGAGTTTATTTTCCCTGAGTAATCACGGCCTGACCTCAGGATGAACTCACGGAGACTTTTCTAACCTTTTTAGGGTGTTTCTCGGTTGATGACTACCTTATAGGCTTCCTCCCACTGATAAACATCAGCCATTGATCCCCTTAGATTATTGCTGAAGTCTTTCCATCCTGGTTTAGCTAAAACATACACCTGTATTCTTCACACCAAGAAACTACCCAGATATCATTACTGGGGAAGATTCTCAGTCATAAAGGTCATAGTTAGGATGCATCCTATGGACAAACAGGCCTTTTATCTTCTGAACTCAGATTATCAGCCTCAGGTTATAAATTATCTCCTTAATAATGCAAATTAACTCCTAATCTCTTAATGTCACGATTAGGGGTGTAACAATTAATTAGATTATTTGATTGTTGAAATAATCGTCAGCTAATTTAGTAATAAATTAATCGTTTACTGGAGTATAGAGACTGTAAAACATGCCTTTAGCATGTTAACAGAGCGAAACACTTAGAGCAGGAATTATATCAAGATTTTTAAAAATACATAAATATGTTGCATTTAAGTAACAAAAAAAAATAAATAAAAAGGTTCTTCTTTTAATATGCTCTGTCCAGAACTGTCATGGTCTTGGTTCTGTTGTTTTTTACTTTGCTCCTTGTTTTCTAGTTTTATTGGTTTAATTCCAGTTTTGTTGTAATTTCTAGATTTATGTTAGTTCTCATGTTTTTCCGTTGTTCTCTGTTGCCCTTCCCCTTGGCTCCCTCGTTGTCTCCTCTCACACCTGCTCCTTGTCAGCTCGTTAGCCCTCCCTTTGTCTCTGTCAGCTATATATGCTCTCCCTCTGCTCTCACTCTTGGTTGCTTCCTTGTCTTTGCTGTCTTCCCATGCTGTGGTCTACGTTCCTCTTCTCTCCCTGGCTCCTCGTGTTTGGTTTTCCCCAGATGTCTCCATAGTTCTGGTTTGCTTTTCATTATTAGTTGGATTTTTGCATTCCTGCCTTTGTTTACTTTTTGCCCCATTAAGCTGCAAGAAATCTCCTCAGCCTCTCTGCCTCTGAATCTGGGTCCTCAAACCTCAGCTAACCCTGACAAGAACTCACTTGATTTAATTTCATAAAAACATGTATTTATGGAACTTTTGGCAATCTGATTATTAATTGATTAGAATAGGCTTCAACTTTATTGGCAATACACTGTCACTAATACAAAGCAACGAAATTAACTCTCTGGATTTAACCCATCTCCTTGGTGAGCTGCCATTTTTTGGCCCTGATACCTGGCTGTGCAGTATCGGCCGATACCGATACCATCTGAAATTGTGTTTCTGTATATATGAAGAACTGCAGACTACTTGGATGTAAAATAATTACCATCATGGCTTCATGTCAAGCTGCTGCCTTCCTTTGTGAAGCAGGAAACAGACTAAAACAAAGTGAATCCAGTAGAACTTTTTATTGCCTACCTGGAATGGGTGACAATAGTTGAAGAAACTTTTGGCTCTCTAAATGGTATCGGTGCCCTATTTGTTGGTACTAGCCGATACCGATGCCACCATTTTAGTACTGGATCGGGGCCCGCCTGATACTGGTATCGATATCAGTGCAACACTAGTTGTGCGCGCTAACAAAGCAGGCCCAGTGTACAATTTTCTATTTTTTCCTTTTGTAAAAACATGGAACTAATAAAAATTTTTCAAATAAAAAATAATCAACAGATTAATTGATTTGCAAAATACTCGTTAGTTGCAGCCCTAAATAAAACATCTGTAGTTTGCCTGTAAGATGTGAAAAGCAGCTGTAGCACTCCGGTCGTGTGCAGCAGTGCTCTTAATGCGGCGCTGAGTCAACAAGAAGAGTGACCTACAATCAGAGAGCTAAAAGTGGAGGCAGGGTGTTTGGTCTGCTAACACACCCTCAGTGCAGCATGCATGGCTCTGCATGTGTTTAATCCGATAGAAACGTGGAGGAATCGGCTGCTGTGTGTGTGTGTGTGTGTGTGTCTCCCTGCAGTCAGTCATGTGTAGGAAGGAGGAAGAGAAAGTGGCTCTCTGTTTCTTTTCTCAGATCGGCCTGGCGCTCATGTGCAGGGGCGTACAGGATGTCAAGAAGTTGCAAATCAAAGACGTAAGACTACAGTGCGAAGTGTTGTTTTTTTTTTTAATAGGTGGGTGAAGTCATGCAGTGGCAACGAGAGCGTTAGCTTTGTGGTCGGATCGATGTTAAACAGAGTTACTGTTGGAGTCAGAATGATGTGATGCTTCAGCAGAGCTGCTTTCTGTGTTTTTTGTTTAGTTATTTTGGGGGGAAAGTTGACATGAAACAGAGACGCTGTTACTTAGTGAAAAAGGAACCTAACTGGTTAAAAACATCTTCTGATTTCTGAATCAAAGCTTGTTTTTGGTAACTGGCACATCAACCAGTTGGACCAGAAAGATTGTTTTTGTTCTGCAGAGAGAGCAGACTGGAATCGTTTGAGGCGAGTGTTGCAATGCAGCCGCCGTCCCTGGGAGCGTTTCCTCCCCTGTTCACTCAGAAGAGCAGCACTGTGGCCCTCCTTTAGAAAACAAACTTCAAACTCAGGGTTTTTTTTTTTTCCTTTTTTAAGGATCAATCATCAGTTTTTGCTCTGCGAACCGCCTCACCCTGTAAATATAAAACATATCAGGTTTACTGAGAAGATGCTTCATTATCACTGATTTGAATCAAAAACTTTGCTATTCCAGTCTGACGCCAAAGTTTGTTCTCATTCTTCATTTCTTTATATTCTGCTTTAAAAGAGGAAGGATGACATATTTCGGCTGCAGACTTCCTGATACGCTTCCTGATATCATTTCTACGTTTCTTTGAAATCCGACCTGCAGCTCCAGACCTCAGTAATCTCCACAACCAAAGCTTCTCTCCATCCAACCTAACTTGGCTTTAGCTGTTCTGCTAAATAAAATGCAAAAATTTCAGAGTCTAATCCTTAAAGACCTCCAAGGAACTATTAAATACCCTTTAAAGGGGACTCCTGCACGCTGAACGCATTTATTTGCAACGTTTTAGTCATACAAGGGCCGTAATGCTCCTGACCCACTTCCAGTTGTTTGATCTAGTTGAAAATTTCTGTGTGTTTTTATTTATATCTTCATAGATTAAGTGGGAAATTACAGCTCTGAGCTAATTTTGGTTTCTGATTTACAGGTGTAATGAGACAATTGAGTGTCATGCACTGATCCGTTTCTTTGTATTTGAAAGGACGCCCCCCAATGGAGACTTCTTGAAATGAAAGTAACTTATGGTGGTGATGCCCCATCATATGGCCTTGAAAAAAGGTCATATGATGGGGCATCATCAAGAGTCTCCCATGGTGTGCATCCTTTCAAATACAAATACCCGTGTTCTGTCAATGAGCATACCCGATCCGACCAGCAATACCCATAGTCAATACCTCAGGATTACAGATAACTCTTCTTTATCAGTCTGGTTCCAGGATGTATCGTCATCCTGCGCTTATTGTACAGACAATAAGTCTGTCCTCATTAGGTAGCCTCTGCACACACAATGTGATGCACCATGTGAAGGAAGGCCGTCCACCCCATCTAATCTGGCTAACAGATGGGTAATACACATGACTAATAAAGAACTAACCTAACAGCCTGCAATACCAGATACTGCATTTATGTTAAGAATAGGGATGGAATGGTTTGAAAAATGTTCGGTTCAACTGTCTCGGTTCGGTTCGCGTGTGTTGCGTTCGGTTTTTCTCATAGGCGAAGCGTTTACACTCCAGAGCAGAAGGTGGCGGTACTGCGACCAAAGCCAACCACCAGTAGTAAACAAGAAGAAGAAGAAGCGAAGCAGCGTAGCCGGGTGTAGCAGAAAAAAATCAGTTGTAGTGGAGAATTGTGTGGGTATGGCGAGTGGGAAAGAACAGGAGTTGGAAGACGCGCCAGCAGCACTTTATAGTTCTGCTGTATGGGACCACTTTGCATTTAGAGTGACCTACGATGACGGCGGGAAGACCGCCTGCACAGAGGGGGTGTGGGGGGGATTAGTTTTCAAAAACCTACAATGCAGCGATAGAGTTGATTCCTCCCCGCTATCATCACAGTCCCAACCCTTTAACAGGAGAACAGAAGACCTCACCTATTCAGCCAGGCCAACAATTCCCTTTAACGACCCGCCTTTCAGAGACATAGACAGGTATGGGGCATTGCAGGATAAGAAACCCAAAATAACCCCCATTCCAAAGGGGCGGACCTGTTTTTCTGGTTCAATTTGCATGTTTTATTTTTTATATTTCTTTATTGTCATTTTCACAAGAACAACGAAATTTAAAAAAGTGCCATCAATCAATATGCTTAATCCCTGTCCCACAATTACACACTATATAAGAAATAAATAGCAAATAACGGATACAAAACAACTAATAAATAAGAATAGCACATTCTCACACACATCATCCATGATGATTAATGTTGTTTTTTTTGGTTGCATTTAGTTCTGTTTTTGCGGTCGGGTAAAAACTGTCTCTAAGACGGCCCAAAAACGGGTTTTCTAAGTCAAAACACGTTTTTTGGCTATTATATAAAGCATCATACTCAACACGATTTCTGAAATGTTGAATTGAAAAAGCTTCCTGGATGGGATGAAAAATGTCTTCAAACTTGGAAACAAAGTCCAGTGGATTGATTTTAAACTTTTTTGGAACGACTAAGACCTGAATGACTGAGAATCTTCACCATCAGTTGTCAATATTGGCCCATTTTCTCTTATCAAACTAATAATATGCTTAAAAATGACCAACATTGGCCGATATCGATATTAAAGCCAATATATCGTGGATACCTGCCTGGTTGTTTATTAAAACAACTCTAAAATAATAAAGAATCATCAGTTTAGAACGTCTTCAATGAGTCGCATTTAAGCATTTGGTGCCGTAATTTAACAATGAATGGATTAGGAAACCTCCCTCCTCGCCAAAATGGAGGCTTGAAGTGCAGGAAAAAAGGAGTTGAAGATTTTCATGCTGAAATTTTGTAGAAGTGCCAATAGCGATTATTTTAAAATCGGTCGAACCGATCCCCGATATGCACTCTGTATTCTTTGGGCCGATATTGTTTTTTTCCTCCATTCGAATAATAAAACTAAAACTTTGATAATAAATGTCACCAATTCTCAATTTAAGCTAAAAGCAAACTTTTACTAAATCTAATGTTAATGTTCCACAAACAGAGGGAGCAGCTGCTGAGCTCAACCATTCATCTGTGAAAACATGCATGCATCGACCTATGGAGCTAAATATGGGCCATGAATATTTTTCAAAAGGCTTTTTTTAACAACAAAAAAAGAAAAGAAATGTTCACAATTACTTTTTTTTAAAGATAGTTCCTCAATGTGGGGGCGGGGTTTAAATTAATCGACTGTCAGCTATTGTAAATGTTCTAAATGTTGCATTGAAATCATTAATTATCTTTTACATATTTGTCTTTCAATCCAAAAATATTGAAATTTAGCAGTTTAAAAAAAAATCTGCTTAATTTTTTTTTCCTATAAGTTTTTCAGGTTTAAATCTTTTCATTGTCCAAAAGTTTTTTTTTGTCTTTTTTTTTTCTGTTCAAAAGGAGAAAAAAATATATTTTTAACAAACCTCATGTCGCCACGAAAAAAAGAGAAACATGCCAATATTATCCCAGTTAAAACTAGGGCTGCAAGTATTGATTATTTTGCATGTCGATTAATCTGTTTATTATTTTTTAGATTAATCGATTTATAATCAGATAGCCAAAGGTTCCTTAAAGTATTTTTTCTATGAAATGAAACCAGGTGAAACTAAAATTTCCACTTGAGGAGTTCTGGATAATGCAGATTGAGAGATGAAAATATTTTTTTATTTGTTAATTCAAAATGTTTTTTTTTACAATCTCGGTATAAATCCTGCTGTAAGTGAGGCGCTCTGTCAGCTAAAGGCAGGTTTTAGAGTCTCTATACTCCAGTTAACGATTAATTGATGACTACATTCGATTACGATTGTTTTTGACTCAATAATCGATTAATTGCTTCGGCAATAAAACCCTGAGTTTTATTTGGGTTTGCACCTTGTTTGTTATTATTTAAAGTTTTGGTCATTTAAGTTAATGTAAGTACCAATTATAAACAGTTTTATATATTTATATTTTAGTGGAGCAAACAGAGAAGCCCGGAGAACGTTTTATACTTTTACACTTAAAGGAAAGTGAATCACCGTCATTTTGTGTAGTTTTATGGAGGAGGAAAGGTGACACCTTGGGTGCAGCGTCTCCCAGCTAATCCAAACTCCAGCATCTGATTTGAAAGAGCTTAGGGTGGTGGACACCGCACACTACACGGTATCGGGGCAAGATGATGCAACGTGTTGGATTTACCCGACTTGCGACATTCTACCAAGCAGACTGAGTTACTCTGAGGAGGCCCAATGCAGGGTTCTCCCCTGATTATCATCCAGAGAGGCTGCAGATATTAGGGGCTCTTTAAAGGAGGCAGAAATCCATGTGAATCCACCTTAACCCAACTATTACCAGTGCATACCTAACTCTTACCCGAACCCAAATTCACTTAGGTATTCTGTCCTAAACTAAACCGTTAGCAAAGGAAGGGAGGCCCTGCAGAAAACGGTCCTCAGTTTGATGGTGAAATCAGAAAAACAGGATCCAAGCAGGAGCATGCACAGTTGCACACGTAGCTCCTGAATGGATTAACTGGAAACTGTTGAGACATGTTGCTGAGATTTTTGGCTGCACTGCATCTGGCCTTTCAAAAGGAGGAGGAGGAGGTGGAGCAGATCCCACTCAACCAAGAAGCTGTGACTCAGGCCTCCGGATGACTGGACGAGCATTCCCAGCAAAAACAAGGAGCTGGTTGCGGGCGAGGTTTCAGCCCAACGAGGGCTTTAAAGCAGCTTCATTCGTCCGATTTATCAGCTTCCTTTAAACTGTTGGAACTAAAAGATTTAGGTTCATACATCAGTGACCGATGCTCAGTTCCTTTTCTTTTTTTAGAAAAATGCAGTGATCTGAAACTTAGATCGGATATCGGCTACGATATTGGCTAACTAGCTGCATCGGATATCGGATTATTGATGTCGATCCAGAATCCTGATCCAGTCAGTTCTATTTTTATCGAAATCACACAGCATCACAGTTTTATGATGTCATTGCGTAGAGCTGCAATGATTTATATTTGTGTTCATTTTTCGATATTTATGTCATCATCATGCCTTTGTTCACATGGTGAGGTATTCAGTTAATTTATCCAACAATAGTGTCGGATATCAGGCAATACGCTAAGCCCACGGATCGGATCGATCGGATCTGTGATTCTCTTATTTTGTAATCTGATTAATGATGAATTAATCCATTTTTTCCCAGAATTCCTCTCTGTATGGAATTAATTTTGTTTCATTATTGATGCAAAGAACAAGTTCTATAAATGGAAATGTGAAAAAAATGCAAGTCGTTGAAACTGTGAAAAACGTCTTAATCAAAAAAAAGAGTTAGTATTTTTTTTAACAGATTATATATTTTAAATGTATTTTTTCATTTCAAATGGCATTTCCCAGACCAGATTCTCTTCCTTTAGAGCCCAATGCAAAGGTCCCCTCTCCCTGCAGTCCCTCTGTGCAGCTCTGGGATCTTTGATGGGTCTGAATCCTCTGCCTCAGATGGAAGAAGATCATCGATGCTCAGTTTTTATCCCTTTCTTCACACCGACCTGCTTGCCTACGAGTTTCAATAATCGCTGCTGTTTTCCAACCTTAGTAAACCGTCTTTTGGTTGTATTGGAGAGCAATGATACGTTTGTTTTCCTATCCAGAATTTTTAAATTTTGTTTATTAAGATTGCTGATGTTCAGAGCTTTAACATTAGCTTCAGACCAGATGGGTGAATGTTAAGGGATCTGAGACATGATAGTTGAATGGATGCACGTTTTTCACTGCCTGTAAAGTTGCTGAGATCAAACTGGATCTGATTGTTAGCTGCTGACAGCTGCTTCACAGATCCAGTGTCATTTGGGAAGTGGGCCTCGGAAGAATCATCTACATGCTTCATTTACTGAACAGCAGCTTGTGGGATTATTCGGGCAGCAGAAGCTCATATTAAAGATGCTAAAGGAAGGTTTCTGGAAAGGTTGGAAGGTGAACAGTGGTGCAGTCTTTCTCACCTGGTTTTACAGCAGCACCTAGAGTCAAAAGTGGCAACCGGCATATGCCAGTTTTAAAAAATGGTATATGCCAGATAGGAACCGGCATATGCTCATTGGGAACTAGCATATGCCGGTTCCCACCTGGCATTAGTCGCAGGGGTTGACGTTAAGGATTTTTACCACTTGCCCTTCAGGCAAGTGACTTTAACATTTCATTTGCCCAGAAACAATTTTTACTTGCCCAGTATAATGTTTGATAAATATAGTTCCTAATATTCACCTTTGTATATATATCAATGAAACATGTTTGTTTTTTTAAATGTTTTTTGTAATTCAGTATTTTTTAAGTTTCCAGGTCCCTGGTGTGTATCTGCATGCGTCAGATAATGAACTCAAGCCTACATTACCGTGTTAACATGCTTTTCAATCCTTCCTGCACATTCTTTTCAAACTAAACTTTGCTTTAAACTGTTGTGTGCTTGGAAAAATATAAATTGTAATGTTAAAAATCAAAAAAAACTTGACAGGTTAAAAACTTAAGATAAATCACAAGACAGAAGTCAATGTCACAAATGAATAACTTTTATTTTAGAGTCACGGTATGTTTATACAAGATAATACTATTAATATAATGTGACTTTTCTAGAGAATCATTATACATAGTTATTTTATTCAGGGTTTCCACAGTCTGACATCATTTCAGAATTCCCTGACTTTTAACTGACTCAGGATTACTTTTTCCTGACAGAATAAATGCAGCCGTTTGTCGTTTTGGTAACTACATCAAAATTACCGCTGGGTGGACAAAAATCTGGCAGAAAGTCACCTGGCTTTTTCAAATCACGAGAGAATGTGTACAAAACAACAAAAATGGCGCTGGCAACCCTTCTGGGTCGTTTTCATAGAATGTCGGAGATTTTAAAGTAATTTTGAGTGATAAATACATTTTTTTTGCGATCATTGCACTTGCCCGGCGGGCAAATGCAATGAAATTTGTACTCTCCCAACAATAAAAACTACTTGTCCTGGGAGATCGGGCGATGGTTAACATCGAGCCCTGAGTTGGTTCCCAAATGGCATATACCATTTTTCAAAATTGGCATATGCCGGTTGCCACCTGGCATTAGTTGGTTCCCAAATGGCATATACCAGTTTTCAAAACTGGCATATGCCGGTTGCCACTTTTGGGTCATGCTGTCACTCTGGTTTTATCTGTTCAAAAGAAACCAGGATCTGGGATATTTGTGATGATCACCTCTTTAGTATGGAAGTCACTGAAGATTTTATCGGCCTTCCACTGCTGCAAGATTTACCTTAAAAATTGATCTGCAGTGGTTCTTGTGCATTCATGCATCATTTCCTGCTGGTTCATCTCTACACTGGTGTTATGCAGAGAGCAAGCCCCCCCCCCATGCCGTCTTTTCACTGAACAGTGTGCCGGAACCAGAAGGCAACAGATGGTGACTCAGTGGACAAACGCTCCAAACTTTTCTGCTCTGCTCTAAATGTTTCTCTGAATCTCTGATTCCTGCTTCTCTGGAGCTGTTGCCACACTGCGTTGAGTCATCCAGTCTTGGCTTGGAGATGAAAAACTGAAAAGAAAACCAGGCTGTCAGTGTAGCGTGGAAAAAAACCATCATTGTGTGTGAGAATCCAGCGCTTGGTTTGGGTCCTGAACAGATGTCTGCACATGTTTGAAAACACAGAGAACCTTCATTTCCTCCTTCATGGATTCAACTTTAAAGTTGTGACGCACTTCAGCCTCAGGTTGGCTTGATGCACAAGTCAGGGGCGTTGCTAGGCACAAAGCTTTACTGGGGCACTGGCCCCCTACCGCATATGCCCCTCCTGCCATACACAAATACAGACAAGCACACGGCCCCACCCTGATATATTCCTACCAAAATTACCAGTTGAGATATTAATGAGTGTAAGAGCATATTTGTTTTAACAAACATGAACATTTTCAACATTGCAGCTATAAAAAATAAGACATAACCAACTTAAAAAATAAGAAGTTTCCTTATACACATTCTGAAGTAATCATTTAGTTCAGGGGAAAGTTTAACTCAACCTGAACTAAGTTTTTCTTTTATTTTATGAGCATTAAAGTGTTCCTCCTATTTTTCATTTTTGCAAAGCGGTCAGTCACTAGACTGTGACTCAGCTTAGAAAGTTCTTCCTTTTCAACTGATAAAGTAGCAGGATGATGGAGCCTGTCTTGTCCCATTGTGCACCTCAGCCAAGTGTGGAGCTTCTCAACACTCTGAATGACCTTTCACCACTCCAGCTGTAGACTGGGATGGTCAGGAGATCTGGATGACCTGCGTTAGTGTGGGAACATGATGTTATCAAGCAAGTTGAAAACACACTGCGTATCCTTGATGACAAGGCTTTCTTTTTCAACCAGGAAAAGCTTTCAAACCATTTTGAATTAAATTTTTTTACTCCAAATTTGTCCTGGGGATAGTGGGACACCTTCACTTGTTTAGGACCATCATGTTTCCCCCTAAGTCACTAATGTCCCCTTCTTGTTTGTGGAAGCTGGTTGTTGCTCCCTCATCACCTTCATGGTCCTGTCTCTCCTGTCTCTCACCTGTCTCTCACCTGTCTCTCACCTGTCTCTTGCCTGTCAGCCTCGCCTCCTCCTCCCTTTCCTACTCCAGCACCTTCATTCTCATTCTCTACAGCAAACATTAAAAAAACGTAAATTTATAATTATGAAAATATCAATCATATTTCTAATAACGCCCCTAATGTAACTGCTTAGCTTAAATCTCTAATTCATCGCGGGACCTTACCTCCCTCTCTCATCTTGTTTTACTGCTTCCCTGTCTCTGCTTCATGTGAGGAGTTTCCTGATATCCATCTACAAACCAATGCAGTCATTTTCAGTTAGTAGCCTATAAATCATGTGGTTTCACTGGGAAAATAATAAAACTGACAGGTAAGAAACGTTACCAGAACAACGTTTCTTACCTGTCAATTAAAAAAAAAATGCGTCGCGGCCGCTCAGTGTCCCATCCAACTCAGTTGAGAGCAGCGCGTTAGTTTACCTGCAGTTCATGCAGTGACATGCGCTGACGTGGGGGCGCTAATTCATCCTCAATTTGGAGTTAACAACACACTTGCTGCGCATTTGAGTAGAAATATACGTCTCCTCCCGTTGGAATTATCTAAATTGATGCATTAAAAAAATGTATCACTGTTGCAAATATTCATGAGATTTATACTGGGGCACAGCTCATTTATACTGGGGCACAGCTCATTTATACTGGGGCACAGCTCATTTATACTGGGGCACGTGCCCCAGTAAATGGGGTCTGGCGACGCCGATGCATTTAGTGCCTCTATTGTTGCTACTAAAGATAACATACAGTAATAGGGAATTGAAAGTTATCTGAATTTAAATCAGGTTTTCAGACGTACTTTGTTTTCTTAGATTTTGTATTCTTTTAAATATTTGTTGGAAAATTTTTCTTTCAATTCAGTTTATTTCTATAGTGACGATTTACAACACATGTCATCTCAGGTCACTTTACAGTTCACCAATTGATTCACAGTTTTCTATCTAAGGAAAACCAGCTGATTGCATCGACTCATTGACTCTTCAGCAATCCCTTAATCTGACTGGATGATCTGGTGAACTGGAAAATGACCTGAGTTGACATGATGTGAATTGGAGATATAGAAATAAACTGAATTGAATTGGAATTTAGAATCCGTATTTCAGGCTTTTTGAGGATCCTGATTGGTGATCGGCCTGAGAACTGCAATCAGAGCAGCCCCGGAAAAAGACAACATTTTTAATTGAGTTTTTTTCCCATTTGCTTTTCTATAAACCACCTCTACTCGCTTTATTTTCTGCTGAAAGCTTGAGCCAATAAACTGGTTTAGAGGCCTAAAAGAATCCCTATATTACTCCTTTTAGGTATTAATTTTAAAGCTACCAGTTTGATGGCCAGTAAAACAGGCCGAGCCCATCCACGCCGTCCGTTAAAACCAAGCCACTAACTGCCGGTTTCCTCTGCCAGAAACAGATCTGGTGTCTTTTTACAGCAGCAGTGGGTGTGGCGCCTCCAAACTTCCAGCAATGGTTTGACATGAAACGATGAGTAAGAAGGAAATCCAAGCAGAAACAGGAACCACTGATTACTGGAGCTGGAATGAGCAGAAAAGTCCACACTGCAAAAAATGAAAATCTAAATTACTAATTTTTTCTTAAATTGAGGAGGAAAGTGAGACACTTTGCCAAAGGAACAAGATAGTTTACATTTAAAATAATAAATAAGAAAAAACAATTGGACTGTCTTATTTGAAGTCCATATTATCTGATTATCTTATTTTAAGAGTAAAATACTCATTCTGTTGGGAATTTTTTTTTTACCTACTCAAATTAAGGGTAAATACCCTTAATTTAAGAAATCTTTACTTATTTCTAACTTGTTTTTGCTCAGATGGGTTTTCTTCTGGGAATCCTCTGTTGACTCATAGATGTGATAAAAAAAAAATTATGAGTCATTTAGATAATCAGTTTATTTACATCCAGCTATGAAGGTTTCCTCTTTGCACAGATCTGTGAAAATAACCTTTGATTTCACATGTTTTCCTTAATGAATCCCTACTTTTGTTGCCGGTTTGTTTTGTTTTTTTTAAAGTAAAGCAGGACTGCTGGATAAACCAAACTAGTTGGGAGGTTTTTTTTTCGTTTTTTTCCTGAGGTCAAATTTAAACGGCCCCTTGGAGGAAAAGCCTAACTTCCTGTCTGGCATACCTTCCTGCTGAGAGATGACCAGTTAACAATCGCCTCTTTTCTCCACATTTCTCTAATTACTGCAGGATGATTACAAAAGAAAATCTTCAAGACGAATTTTCTGCTTTGGGTTTCCTTAAACAAAGAAAAAAAAAGGATTAATCTTCAACAGACTTGTACTTTTTTCACGTAAATATTCCCGTTATTTAGATTTTATTTGGACTTATATGAATCAAAGAAACTTAAAAAAATTCTAAATATTTCCCTACAAATGAGATCAATTGCCTTTTGCTTCAGTTGATGCTTCAGGAGGGTCTCCTTCCTTTCCACTCATGGAAATGCATGAAATTGTTGGTTTAATCTTTCCTCCATGTGTGCATGGGTGAGGTCAGACACTGATGGGGGGTGAATGTGAGTCTCCAGTTCAAACAGGGGCATTGAAAATCTGAAAAGTCTGGTCAGCAATTAATAATCAATGGATCATTATTTATACCTAAAACTAAAACGTTCGCTGTGATTTAATGAATTTAGCTTTAATCAGTAAAAAAATAAAAATAATTTTCGTTGCGATCACTGAGTCTGGGAGCGGCCATTTTTGCCCAAATATAGTAGCCCCTCCCTCCTGCCATCTTCCAGCAGTGACGTCACGGTGCGGTAAGCCTAGCGCCATTCTCCCCGCTTTACAAGCTAAATCAATGGGAACTACTAGACACATCTGCAATCAACAACAATTATTGAAGATTTCCAGAGGACTTCACCATTGAAATTCACCAGAGCTATAGTGAAACTGACAATGCCCACATGCATGGCAGCTGGATGCTGGAATACATCGGGTAAAAGTGAAAAAAAGAGTTATTCCACCTTTCTGATTCCTGATCCTCCACGGACGGGTTGGTCGTTGGATCGCCAACTTGAAGAGGGAGGATTTGCCATCGAACTTCTGGCCAGAGAAAAAACCCGTAATATGTAGCCAACATTTGGAAGAAGAATGTTTTCAAGATGACTTGGATAATAGCGCGTTGTGACAAACACCAGATACAGCACTGGGACTTGATCAACAGCCGATACCGCACCGTGACGTCACTAACCAGTAGGTGGCAGTAGTGTTCTTTGACAAACATGGATGCCTCCAGTAAAGCACATTCACATGGAAATTACTCTGAATTAAAAACACTGATCATTTATTGAACAGGATGGAATCATTTCACATTTAAAGAACTTTCAGAAGTTTGAATTCTGAATATGAGCGACTTTTCCTTTAAATCCAGCATGTTTGTACCTAGAGATGCACTGATTCAATCCTGGTATCGGCCTAAAAAGGAGTCAAATTCTAGATCGATATCAGTGACAATAGGCCCCATCCATTGGGGCATATCTACTCAGTCTATTTCTATAGCACAGTTATTCATACATATAACAGCTCCTTAAAACTCAACAGTATTGATGATGAAATTAGAGATCTGGTATTGGATCAGATCCTCAGATATCAAAACTCCTGTAGCAGATCCAGATCAGAGAGATTGATACCATTTTCAGGATTCCAATTCCCTTAGCAATCTGTGAAAATATTCGATTCCTTATTGAGTCTGTGAAACGATTAACTTGTTAAGTGCACGGTGACATTGGTCTACCTTCACTTGAGACATTCTATCTCTGCCTGCCTCGGTGAAAACAGAAGGCGGTGAACGGGAGCTGCAGCCTCTGATCCAGCCAGGCTACCCGTCTCCTCACAGTCATCTAAATCTAATGGAGAAGGCATCCGTTTAATGAAAAAGCATTACTGGACAATAAACTCATCTCCCCCTGATTTAAATAAATGAGCGTCACCTTTCTCTCGCTCCCTGAACTGCGGAGCAACTTGGTAGCATGTTTCATAACCCCAAAGATGGGGTGCCATTTTTTTGTTTTATTTTCTAGAATTACACCTTCCTTACTGAATGCCGTTTGCATAACTTGCGTAGAAAACGTGACGTAAGTCGTGCTGCCCAGCGCTAGGCTCTGGTGCTGCCTGAAACCGTTAAGAGAACCGTTAAAAGAGCTGCCAAATGGTGCCTTGGAATTGGAACACATGGAACCGGTTCTGAACAGGAGCCGATTTTCGAAATGGGATTATAATCTTAGTGAACTGATCAGTCTGCTTTCTAGCTTAAAGGTATACTATGCAACCGGTGTTTCCAGCGAGGCTCCCCCTAGAGGGCGAAAGAAAAAGTGCACTGTCGTACATATGCTCAGCTGTTCTCCTGGTTTCTCCGTCAAGCCAGGCGCGGTTGTTTTGAGCTTAGCAGACAGGGGAACGCAACGAATCACCATGTCTACTGCGGTAAGTGACTATTTATTTCTAATTTTCGAGTTTGAAAATTCTCGCTGGTTCTGCCATGATAACTGCACAAATATCGCCACTGCGCTAGCAACGAGCACACCTTTCACTGGGGGCGTGTAGCAGTTCTCGCCGTAAAGCAAGACCGACTCTCGCGAGACTTCTGAGCCTGCGGGTGCGGGCCGGTGCTCCTGCAATTGCAAGTACGGTATTTCCCCTACAGACCACCAGGGCGGCCAAGAATACCTTTGTTCAACCTGAAATGACTCATTTAATCATCCAAAACGTTATGGAACACATTAATTAACTGAAAAATGTTGCATAGTATGCCTTTAAAGGTATAATGGAGGTTTTTTGCGAATTTTTGAAAAGACCTGCCCTCTCCACTTAAAAAAAAAAAAAAAAATTCACACACACAACTCTGTATCTGCTCCAGAGAGGGAACGCCTATTAAACATGTGCGAGAGCGTGCACGAGCCCATTTCTCCTCGTGCACGCTCGGTTTAAAAGTGGCTGTTCTCAAAGCTCATACAAGCTCACTTTCTGAGATGAACTTTGGACTTTCTCATTATTCGATATCTTTCCTGTACATAGCTCCGCCCCTTTCACAGGTATTGGCCCTACCCCCCCATGCAGGGTGAAACTCTTTAAAGACAAAGGGAAGTGAAACTAGAATAAAAAACCCCTTTATTATCCCACAGTGGGGACATTCTGGTGTTTACAGCAGCAAAAAGATTATAGAAAAAATGGTCAAACAAATATATAGACCCTAGAAAAATGTCTAAGAATAGCATGATAGTGAAGAGTTAAAAAATAAACAATAAAATACTGTATTGTAAAGTGTTTTAACAATATAAAACTCTGCACCTGGAGGATAAATAACCAATATGCAGCTATGGACATTTTTACAGTAATGGATATTTGAAAATAGCAGCAAAATCCGAGATGCTGCTGCATGTTATTTAACTAACTAAGGTAGAAACTGTGCAAAATCAGCCTGAATGGAGCAACTGAGGTTTTTGGGAACAGTGGTGGTTATAAACTACCTTTATAAATGAGTATTAAAATACCTTTGGCAGGTTTTCAGCTTAAATGTGACCATGAAGAAGTGAACTTGACTTCTTGTTTATAAGAAGCCTCTCAGTAGAACGCAGACGTAGAAAAAAGGCTGAATGAAGTCGGAGGAAAAGGATCTCAGTGGCCTTCAATCTTTGTTTCACATCCTGCTGTTTAGAAATGAATCCTAACCAAAGTCTCCTCCTTTGCTCATGTATCTCCGAGCGTTGCAGGGAAACGTTTTTATGTGTAAAAGACAGGAGTTTTTCCTGCGTTTCTCCTAAAAAAACCCGAAGCAGGAGGCCGGCGAGGGGAGCAGAGGTCTGCATGTGTTTTTGTTTTCCTTCCTCGTTCAATCATCTGCTGCACAAAAAGAGGCTGGAATGTGTTGTTTATCATCCAGGCGGTTTGCTGAGGACTTGTTTATCCGCTCCACTTCATTTTTCTTTATTTTTTTTCTCCTACAGATGGACAGGCTCTCTTTGCTAAGCTCGGCTGTTCTTTATTTTAGAAATATAGGACCCTTTGATTGGAGGGATGCACCCATCTTCTTCTGATGTTTATACTACAACACGTATACATGATATCCAACATGTGTGTTTAACAAACGGCAGCTTTAGATTAGTATAAGGTCATCAAAGGAATCCATAAATATTTAAATTGCATTAAAGGGACAGATTCAATTCTGAAAAATAAATATGCAATTGTATTGCGAAAAAAGTATTCAACTATTCACTTGAGTTGAATAAACAGAGATCGATGGAGTTCATCATACAAGCATTATTGCTTGGTAATCAGCCCTGTTCTGCCTGAGCAGCGTTCGTTCCTCCTTACTTACAATAATGGAAAGTAGTCAGAGTCAAAATAAATTACAGAAACTTTGGTTAAACAGTAACATGTTGTGAATAAACCTTGAGAAAGAATCTGGCTTGTTGAATAAATAAGGTATGTCTTGTCTACAAACACCCTCACGCAGGGGAATTGTTTGGCCTTGCAGGTGAAACGGGCTGAGTGAAAACTTTAATAGTGAGTAAATGGGATAAATGAATATATGAAATAAGAGAAATAGAAATGTTCTGTCCACAGCAACTATGAGTGTATTTATTAAATTAAAGAGGGAAACATTTCCTGCTGTTCAAGAGATTTTTTAACTCAACTATTTATTATTGTAACAGATTATTCTGCCTCTCTTGATCATTTAAATCGAACTGGATCTAGAATTTTCCTGAATATCGGCATCAATACAGATATTCATATATTCATTTCTACTTTTAAATAGATTTTTAAGCTGTAACCGTCTAATACTGTTCTGTATTATATACATTTATTTTTGATCATACACGTCAAAAGGCATAGGATGTTTTTTTCCGGAAAAAAAAAAAAAGGATACAAAGTAAAACCGATATTTTCTCACACTACGGGTCATGAAAGAGTTAGACTTGAGGCTTGACTCAGAATCCTGGTCTCAGCGACATGTTTACTCTGAAAGGCTGGTTCATTAACCCACAACTTAAAGGTATAGAGGACGATCTTTTATTTCCGGGTGGATCATCTCAATAATTGGTCCTCGTAACTGTCAATCATTCTGGTGATATGTTTACGTAAGGCCGTCCTACGCGCTCGTCCCGTTAGCCATCGTTTTCTGCTCACTTTCAGGCGTATATCTGTGGGGAGCTACGGTTTCCGACAGTCATTGAAGCTCACCTTTCTCACCGCAGCTCTTTGAAAATGGCCGACGGTCGTAAGAGAAAAATTGTCTACAAAGTGTATGAGAAGGAAAGTAAGGCCTCAGAAGAGGCAGATATATCCCAGAATGCTTTGCGCTGAGAGATCTCCTCGCTAAGCATTATGGGATTTGACGGCAGCAACTAATAGCAAAGATGGCGCAGGCACCGCGGAGTGGAGGAGGAGTTACGTGACCAACGGGGAGTAAAGGGGGAAAGTTTAAAAGAAGAAAAGACCCACCCGTGACTAATGCCTAATAAACACGTACGAGACATAAAGAGGTGAATCAGGAAATTGTCTATATATCAAACTGAACGATTGTTGCTCTATACTTCATAAAACACTTTAATTTTAATATGGAAAAATTTTCTTTTTTATGTTATATATACATTTCTTTTATTTAAAAAGTCAATGAATAACATGGTGCATAAAAAAACTCATTTTATTTTACTGTTAATTTCTGTTTACAGTAACGGATCATAATTAATAATGTCTCCGGACCTTTACTGGTTGTTGATATTTTTTATTCTGACGCGGCTGATTTTAATTGGTTACCCCTGATCTAATGCATGATTTAAATATTTAAAATACAATTATATCATAAAATGCATAATTAAATGATTAAAAACAGATTTCAAATGGTGAATTTAATAAGTAGATGTCATTAAAAAATCTGTTAATTTGAAAATAAGTACAATTACTTTATTTCTAAATAAATATAGAGTGAATAAACTGCTGTTGATGTCTTGGATTAGAAAATTAAAATTAAAAGCTTGACTTGGCTTAGACTTGGAAAAAAAGTGTTGAAATTGCTGTTATGATTATCCAACAATAAACAATTTTTTTTAAGTTCGACGGCAACAAGAGATTTTCTGCTAAATGCAAGCAAATAGAAATAAGTGGAAATCTGATGTAGCCTAAGAAAAACGACACGTTTAGTCTAATTCCGAGTCGGACGCCAAGTTATGTGACTTCTAGTGAAGTTGTGAGAATATCTGGTTTTAGCTGGAGGCTCATGACCAGCAAAGACCAAACATGTTTTTTTTCCTCAGAAGAGATTTCAGACATTCATTTAACGTGCAAAGCATTTGGCAACACAGACGTACTCCTCAGATTGTTCTGCCATGCAAAGGACATCTCTCTCCTCTGATAGTTTGACTGAATTCAAACGAGGTAATAAACAGAATAATAACACAAATAATGTACAGAAATAAATGATGTAGCTCTGTCTGCCAGCTGGGAAACAAAAACCGTTTCATTATAGCAGAAATTAGAGCTGCAACTAACGATTAACGATCTGTTGATTATTTTAGCGATGAATCGATTCATGGTGGGATAGCCAAAGGTTCCCTAAAGTCGTAGGGAAATCATGTTTAAATGTCAAATCATTCTGGCTTAAACATGTATATAAATGTACTCTTTATCAGACCATATTGTCCCAAAAGTTAAATTTATATATATAAAAAGAAATGTTTTGTTATCTTCTGCAGGCCAGTTAGTTCTACGTCAGCCTGAACACCTAAATTCATCCAATCATATATCAACGGTCATCTGTCAATCAAATCTTTTCGGTCATAGCATCTTGATTCGTATGTCGCAGCTAATATACGCAACGGTTGGAATAAGCCTTGGCAGGGTAGTGGTGACCGTTACAGGTGTATAGTTGGAGAGTGAACTGTTGGCCGTTTCTCAAATCACTAGAACACGAGTACGGACTCGTTTCTTCGCCAATTATGTTCTTGAGAAGAACACAGGAAAGTGTGGACTCTGGGAGAACGGGAGCATGCAGCATAAATCTGGGTCATTGATCTTGGTGGTTGAATTGTGGAGAATCTAAGCTTTCCGTTGATGTCTATAATAACATGTCTATAATGGTAAACATTTTAACGTTGTAATTTTCATGCATTCTGAGTAATTCGTTGTAAAACGCTTTAAAACGGGTCGCCGGCAATCGGGTGGATTTTGAGAGGTTAGAGAAGCATTTTATTCTTCATTATGCCACATCATCACATCATTACATCATCAATCATTACATTTTACACGTTGGCAGATGAGAATACATCCATGACTAAAGCCTTATCAAAATATTACTTTGTTCTTAGCTGAAGGACGCCGCTCTCATCCCGTTCCCAAACCGTCGCCATGTACAGAATGGAGATTATAGCAGTATATATCCGGACAGAGGAACTGAAACACAACAGGCAGCTAATATTAGGGTGTAATAAACTCACACATCATCAGTGATAATTATCCTAACATGGTTCTTTTCTTAGAATATGATCCAATGTTAAAGAACAGATTAAATCAAAGGGGAAATGGGAGTATTGGGTGAGATATTCAACTTTACTCTGTACGCTTCTGACTTCCAGTACCAGGCAGAATCCCATCATCTGCAGAAAAACGTGGATGAATTTCAGTTTAGGCTTAAACCCAGATTAATCATATTTAGTCAAATCATTATGGATGAATTTGTACAGCCAGCGGTAATTATCTGGGCAGCCCACTTGTCCTGCTTAGTCCTTCATCGCTGGAGACTGTCATAATTGGTTTAAGTGATCTGACCTACATGTGAACCACTAAGAGACCGACAATGTTGATGAAACACAGAAGTAGGAGCTGGAACTTAGTGGACTGGTGAACCGGAACTGGAAAGTATGAAGGAGAGGTCACAGTGATCAGTTCAGGGACCGTAGGAAAATTGACTGAGGCTTGTAAATAGCTGGAGAGAAACTCACGTTTGAGGGGGCTCAAGAGGAGTAAAGGAATGGACTGTCGCTTGGAGGTTTACCCCTGCTCAGTGTGTACTCAGTAATCCTTCCAGGGGGAGAAGGTACAGGTTATCCAGTTACACAGGAAAGGCTTTCTGCTGAAGAGCAAAGACAAAAACAAGATTAGACTCAGAGAAACAAAGCTTCGATTAGACTCCTTTGATCTCAGCTTTGCTAGAGTACCCGAAACTGGCAAACACTCTGGCGTCAAGGTAGTGACAGCCCACTGCTCAAATACTCCTCCGGTAATGATCCAACGAGCCGCAGGTGTGCAGGAAGGCCCAACGAGGAACAAGGCACCACCTGGTGGTGGAGAGAGACAAACACAAACTGGATTCCTAACAGAGACACAAGAACCTTCATCAATGGTCTGGAATAAAATCCTGAGTGCTAACCTCAAACCGGCACATTTGAGATGTGCAGAGGTAACACCCAGCCCTGTACTTTTTTTTATTTAAGGACTAATATTTCTGATTGCTTGGTAAACCCGCTGTGGCTCACTGTAATTACTCCTTCTATGATGCACCTTTGTTACCTTTTATCCACAATCAAAAGCTGGAAGGTTTGCATTTACTCACCACTCCCTGTTCACCACAATGGTGAGGGACAAAGTCTACTTTGCTGGCAATTGAGCTGGTTTTATGGCTTTGTAGTCGCTGGAGGCTTTTGGTTTCACTTTATAAAGGCCAGAGATGGAAGCATGGATGAGAAAAACTTACCAGAGAGTTCAGTCTGATGCTTAGGAGTTAATCTCTCCCAAAAGAAAATGTAGTAAAGCAGCTAAGCACAGTATATACGTATTTATATACATATATATGTGTGTCTATTAACAGCAAAGAAGTTTGTTGTTATAAACCACTGCCTTCAGCTCCATCAGAACTTGGCTCTGTGTCTGAACTTTAACATAAATTACTTTGCAAGTCTCGGCATGCTGTGATCATGATTCAATCTGGACCTTCGTTATACTTTTTTTTTTTTTCAACTAATTTACTGGAGGGTATTTCATCAGCACTGCTCTTACGAAATGCCTCTGGCTGTTTTTTGATGGAAGTGAGAGGATTATTCTGTCAGCAGCGATGTCTGTTTTGCATTCCTATGTCCTGATAAATCCTCACAGTAAAACTGTGTACAGAGGGAAGCGCGCTGGGAAGCCGACTCAAACAGCTGGGACATCAACATCTGGTGACAGATAACGAACGAGGCGCAGCGTGTAATCAGGAAGTCGTTTTAGTTTGACGCGTGTTGAGAAACATCCACTTTTGAAATTCCCTTGACGTATATAGTATATATGTAATTATTTTTTTATTATTTTGTCCTCCCGTAAAACTTTTATAAGCTCAACAGTTTGTGGAAACATACGGAATATTTGTGAGATTAGTCAGATAAAGACAATTCTAATTTTCTTTGCAAAACAAATGAAGTGTCATTAATGAAACACTTTGACCTGATGATGATTCAAGTTAGTTTATTTCTATATAGCCTGATTCACAACACATGTCATTTCAAGGCACTTTCCAGTTCACCAGATCATCCAGTCAGATTGATTCATGCATAAGCATGCTTGTTGATGGCAGCAGCACAGCTGATATTTCTCTCCAGGATGGAGTCACAGCCAAACAGGAACAGACCAGATGAAGCTACTATGAGAAAAAGCAGAGAGAGCAGAACGTTAGAGATTGAACTAACAGATTCTGCAGAGTGGGAGAATAGAGATAGAATGAAGCAGAATGATGAAAAAGGGGTCCCTATGTCCTCCAGCAGTCTAAGCCTATAGCAGCAGAACTATAGAGATAGCTCAGGATAACCTGATGATAACATGATGATGATGATTTTTCCAGTTTGCAGATTAACAGATATATTTTCTGGATCATTTTCCAGATGATGTGTCCGCAGACGGCAGCACTGATTTCCCAGACCGGAGCTCCACGATGGAGGTGCGTCTCCAAGCGCAGGAGGATGAGATCACACTGCTGAAATCCTCGCTGGCAGACGCCCTGCGGAGGATCCGCATCCACGATCAGCTGCTCCCGCTACTAAAGCAGCAGCTGATAGCAGGTGGGTGTTCAGGGCTCAGATGGAGGACGCTGCCATGTTCTGCTAACAAAACCTTCCCTTTGCTTTCCCTCTCAGTGAACCCCAGCGCCGCACGCGTGCTGAACCAGGTGTGTTACTCTGACGGTTTCACCAGCGGCAGAAAACTCTCGACGAGTTCCACCAATGATGGAATTCACCACACTGCCACGGCTGCCAGGTGATCACACTCAGACGAAGGCTGGATTTATAGTGGAGGAGCTCGACTGCCATAACCTTTCATGATATTGTTTTTTTGTTTAAAGTGACCATTGAACCGATTGATAGTCCCTCTGTTACTATCTGCATCAATCAAAGCTGATGTATGGGATGCCTTTA
Organism: Cyprinodon diabolis; assembly: GCA_030533445.1. NCBI lineage: Eukaryota > Metazoa > Chordata > Actinopteri > Cyprinodontiformes > Cyprinodontidae > Cyprinodon > Cyprinodon diabolis. Next base: position 3,271,226 of record CM060075.1, on the reverse strand, counting down.
TTGGATGATCGATCCATCGTCTTTACAAACTCATCTCTGAACAGGACGCCGCTCATGACATCAGAGTTTAGAGACCAAACATCCTTACATGCTGACTTTGTCACTGTCGCGACCCGATCCTTACCATCAGCTCATTTGCACAACCAGATATACACCAGGGGTGGATTTAGGAAATTTGGGGCCCTAGGGAAAGATAGAGCAGAGTTCGCTGCTTTTAGATGTTGTCTCCAAAGTCTCCAGTAGCAGAAAAAAGTCTCTAGATTTGGCGCTAGGAGCTTTTTAGAAATCAAAGTGCTAGAGGGGTCTGAAAAGTGGCTAAATATAGCGACTAAAGCGCTAAGTTGGCAACACTGCTCTTTGCATGGTTTGTTTTCAAATGGTTTGCTGCTGTCTGTTTGGACCTTTCTGAACATGTGCAGCAAATGGACTGATCCAATATGGTGGACACTGAGGGGGGGGCTGAGACACACTTAATATTATCAGCGTTCTGATGGTATTTTAGTTTTATCAAAAACATAATTAATGTGCACAAATAAGGAATAGTTGTATAAACTAAACATGTAAACAGAGTTTTATGGGGCCCCTAGTATTGCCTGATGGTAAATCTTCCATTCTATACATCCGGGCGTAATAAACTATAATGTGTTGAGAAAATAAATGCCTTAAAATCCTTTCTGTTTTATCACTGGTCTGTTCCCGAAATGCACCGGAAATCCGATCCTACGTTACTTCCAGGAGCTAACTTTTTCAGCTTTGGATTTAAACATAAATCTATTTTTTTTGAGTTTTATGTTTTCCTTATGTATTAACATTATGGTATATAGTGCATAATCTAAAGAAAGAAACAACTAAAATGCAGATAAACATGGTTTAATCAGATCTTGCCAGACTGCTCTGAGCATGTCCCATGATGATGTCAGACAAGCTGTTTAATGAAGAAAATGTAAAAAGCATAAAAAATGTCTCTCAAAAGTCATAAAACATTTTTTTAAAGATGTGTATTAGCATTCGTAGAGAGTTAAGGATAGGAATAAGTAATGTTAGTACCATAATTACATTATTTATGATTTCCAAAAAAGTTAAAAAAAACCTGACCTTTGTTTCCAAGTTTGAAGATGTTTCTCTTCCATCCAGGAAGCTTTTTCAATTCAAAATGTCAGAAATAAAGTTGAGTTTCAGGTTTTATCCAGCAGCCCAACACATATAGCATATATAGTATAGCATAGAATATATATATATATGGGGGAAAAATCATGCAGTTTATTTATACTGATATGGACTGGATGATGTGTTAGGAACAAAAGGATGCCACATCATTTGATGGCAATGAAAATGATCAACCTACAGAGGGCTGAATTCATAGAAACACCAAAAATTACAGTGAATAAATCATGGAGTAACTGCCTGTCTCCTGGAATCTCCTCCATGCTCTTCAGATTGTGCTGGGAGACACAGCAAACCTTCTGGCAATGGCACATATTGATGCGCCATCCTGGAGGAGTTGGACTGCCTGTGAAACCTCTGTAGGGTCCAGGTAGCGCCTCATGCTAACAGTAGTGACAGCGATCCTAGCCAAATGCAAAACTGGTGAAAAAAAGTCAGAAAAGATGAGGATTGGAAAAAATGTCAGTGGCCTCCACCTGTAAACCCATTCCTGTTTTGATGGTCGTCTCGTTGTTGCCCCTCTAGTTCACCTGTTGTTCATTTCATTCACACCAAAGCAGCTGAAACTGATTAACACCCCCCTCTGCTACTGACCTGACCAGATCAATGTCCCACACGTTTAATTAACTTCATGCTATACTCTGATTACAAACAGTGATGGGACTAACGGCGTTGAAAGTAACGGCGTTACTAACGTCGTTACCTTGTTTTAGTAACGAGTAATCTAACTAATTACTTTGACTGTGACTATAACGCAGTTACCATTGCAGACACCCCGTTACTGCGCGTTACTCAGGTCGCACAATGAACCTTTTTTCATGATAGGACTGGTGCGCAGCTGCGTGAAGCTGACACCCCACCCACGTCAAAAAACTCTGCAAATAGACTGAATGGTTAGTGCAACGTTAGTGCAGATTTGTGCAGAAAAAAATATTGTTTGTGCTACTTTTGTTTAAGAGATATTAAAGATTATTTTTTAGGTCATCCAGAGGTGCGCGCCTTGTCATGAGAGAGAGGAGGATGAGAATGGCTGATGTATAGTGAAAGTCTGTCAGTTGGGTAGGTGGGTGTTTCCGCTGGCGGGTGTTAACGTACAGCACACACAGAGAGATGGAGAGTGAGGAGGATCCAGCAGCAAAACAGCGTTTTCCTGATGGAAATACCGGTGTTACGTCGAGCTGCGTTTCCCCACCACATAACGGTTTCCTCTGCATCTCCGCACAGCGCAGGCGGCAAGAGTCACCGCGCAAGCGACAGGAAACGCGCATGCTCGCTAAAGGCGCGCAACAGTCGCCCTGATGTCCCCCCTGATGTCATTTACGTTGAGTTGCAATAAATGCTAAACTCTCTGCAGGTTCTTGTCTTTGTCGTCCGCTCTATTCAGCTGGCTTTGAAACACACGGCGAGAAGGTGGGGGCTGGGTGGGGAGGGTTACGGGGGCGAGAAACGCAAAAGTAACGCAATGGTTACTTTTACTAGTAACTAGTTACTTTTATTGTGGAGTAACTCAGTTAGTAACTCAGTTACTTTTTGGGAGAAGTAACTAGTAACTATAACTAATTACTTTTTCAAAGTAACGTGCCCAACACTGATTACAAAGTGTTCCTTTAATTTTTTTGAGTAGTGTATGTATATATATATATATATATATATATATATATAGTAAGAACTCAATGCTTTTTCTTACATTTTGAATTGAAAAAGCTTCGTGGATGTGAAGAGAAACGTCTTCAAACTTGGAACAAGGTTCAGTAGATTTTTTTTTTTTACTTTTTTTGGAATTACTTAGACCTGAATGACTGAGAATCTTCACCAGCACATATTATTTATGGAAACACGGCTGAATATGTGGTTGCACATGTGCAGATGAGTTGATGGTACAGATCGTGCTACCGGGACGGATCGGGTATTGACAGTCACTGTGAAGGATGTGAATCATGGTGGAACCCATGTTAACGCAAAAATGATCATTTATGTGCATGCAAAGTTCAACCTATATTTTGACTTTTGCTTTTTTTTTCTTTCAGATTTTCTCATTTCAGCTTTTTTCTTTTTAAAAATGTTTATTTTATTTTATTTGGGAGAATAAGTTTTATAAATATAATCCCTTTAAAGTCTTGTTTTTTAGATTTCCCCCTCACAACCTGGATGATCTGTCTACAAACCATCCAGCAACCTTGATGTTTTATTTAAAAAAATTAAATGTTATTTAAATAATAGTTTATTTTATATTTTAGTTTATTTTATTTTTTCAACGTATATTTTTTTAGATTGTGTTTTATAAATTGCCCCCCCCCCAATTGTGTTTTATAAATCTCCTCCTCTTCACTTAAACCCCGATTCCAAATGCTCGTTCTTGACCATATATATAAAAATAAGAGAGAAACTTATTAAATAGTCAATTAAATAAGTTAATTTTTTTATTTATTAAGGACAAACATTTTAAATTTTATTTATTTTACAAATATATTTATTTAATGAAAGCATCTCAGGTAACATTAAAATGTTTATATTTATAAATAGAGCTCCTTCAAGTTTTTAATTTATGAAATATATGGCACATTTGGCTTTCCATACCTGCTCCAGTCTCATTTCATCAGATTTCTAGATTTTTACTGGTGTGAAAGGTTTAAATTGGGCCACAAACTGTTCTGGTCATAATCTCTCTGAAGCAGTTAAGGCTGTACAGTATGATTGGTTATTAATTCACGTCCCCTGCAGCGTTGTTGCAGCCGTGGACACGTCATGTAGTCACGCCAATCAAATTCAAAACTTCTCAACCTCTTAACATTACCCATTAAGCCGATGTTAATTATTACTTCATCTAGCAAAGATAGGGAACAAAACCTTGACAGATACTGTTGAGTTGTTTGCTCCATCAGAGCGCTTACAAGCTTCTCAGGCTTTTGCAGGTGAGGGCGATCTAAAGCACTGTTCTATCTAAAGCTGTTCATGCAGCTTGAGGCGGCTTCTTCAGGCGAGAGCGGCTGTTCCCTTCATGTTAAAGTGATGGAGCTGCAGCCTGACTGTGCAGAGAGGGTTCAGGTTCTGTATTTCCACCTGCAGCGCAGCCAGCCTTATCTATAGCAGCTTGAAAAAGTTCAGGGAAACTGCGTCAGCATATATACATATATACGTGTATATATATATATATATACATATGTGTATATATATAGCAATTTAAAACTTAAAAATAAAATCTAAAACAAATCTGAAAAACTTGCAAAGTTATCTAAAAAAAGATTTTTTTTGGTTTTCTGGGTTTCTTTTTTTTTCCTCCAAGTTTTAATTTAGAAAATGTGTTCTTTGTTAATTGTTTAGCATGTTTCGTTGTTTATTTCCCTGTATGATTGGTCTGTGTTGTTCCCAACCTGTGTACCTTCTTCAGCCCACAGTCAGAGAGCGTTGTGAACAACGCTAACGGCCACATAGGTGGCGTAACGTCTGCGGAGCGGCAAAGCAGACTGCCGTCACTGGATAAATCCACTCAGACCGAGCCCACCATGCTCAAAGTCTCAAGACGCATCCACAGCCTCCATTTAGAGGACGGCCTTCCTCCAGGACACGTCGTGGACGAAGGGACTAGAGGCAAGCTCCACCGCATCCCCGGCATGGAGGAAGAGGAGGAAGAAGACCGGCCGGATGAGGAAGCCGGAGGGGAACAAGAAAAAGAAACGAGCTGGGTTTCGTCGGTGGAGGAACCCATCCAGCCGACGTCGGTGAAATACCTTCAGAGGGAAGAGTTCCCGGAGAGGAGCTGCTCACCCGATGAGCCGGGCTCGGACCAAAACCTCAGCTCCCGGTCCGGACCCCTGTCCCCCATCCAGGAAGGGGCCCGGACGCTGTGCGTGAGCTGGCCTCACCGCTGCTTTCCGACTAACCTAATTAATCTCCTCTTGTTGCTGATTGCATGGCTTTCTAAGAACCAATCAACTTTAAGCTTTTCTGTTTTGGATTCTGCAAACCCAAGTTTCCCCTTCTTTCTTACAGGGAAAGGCCAAAGGACCAACCATTAACAACCAGAATCACAGGGGGGGGCGGGTTTTCATAATCAATATGGGGATTTCCTTCTTTTTCTTCCGTTGAGGTTTTTGGGAAAACATGAACCTGTGGCGGTGTTCTGTCAGCAATTTCATTTTGCGATTTAGTCAGGTTTTTGTCTTTGTTTTGTGCAAAAACCTAAAAAAAAAGTGCTTCACTAGGTCCACCACACACATTAGCTTTAAAAAAAAACAACATTGCAAGTCCGTTTGACGAAGATCTGATTAAAGAATGATCTGCATTTTTTCACCGAGAATTAAAAGTTTACAGGGAGAGTATTCTACAACTCAGTTGACAGGATGAGAGATTTATTTGAAAGAAATCACTAACATATGAGAGAGAAAAAGCAGGATATAAGAAGAAACGGATAATATAAAGCAATCAAGAGAATGTGAAAGAGAACACTCAGTGAGATCACCAAAAGATGAGGCAGAAGCCCCATTTATGCTACCTTCTGAAAACCGATCCGTGCCGAACTTGGATACTTACGACGTAAACAAGCAAATCAATATGGTGGCGCCCGTATCATTCAGGAAGTTATGTTTTGTTATCATTGTGAAGATTCAGGTGAAGAAGGCAGCCTCTGGTGAATTTGATACAGTCAACTTTTGGGAAGTGGATACTAGGGATGGAACGGTTTATGAAAACCGTCCGAACCGTTCGGTTCGACTGTCTCGGTTCGGTTCGCGTGTGTTGCGTTCGGTTCATGCGCTGCTCCTTTTTCTCATAGGCGAAGCGTTTACACTCCAGAGCAGAAGGTGGCGGTGCTGCAACCAAAGCCAACCACCACTAGTAATCGAAGAAGAAGCGAAGCAGCGTAGCCGGGTGTAGCAGAATAAAATCAGTTGTTGTGGAGAATTGTGTGGGTATGGCGAGTGGGAAAGAACAGGAGTTGGAAGACGCGCCAGCAGCACTTTATAGGTCTGCTGTATGGGACCACTTTGCATTTAGAGTGACCTACGATGACGGCGGAAAGAAAGCTGTGGATAAAAGTGCAACAGTGTGCAAGCATTGTGCAACACGTTTTGTGACTAACATGTCATGCTAACCCCAAAATCCCACATACTCCGTCAGCGCTCCGCCCCGCTGCGCTCCAGACCGCCTGCTCAAAGCAAAGCCTGCAGCCTCCGCTGTGGCTCCCGTCCGCTCTGCTCTGAGTTCCTTGGAGATGGTAGAGGGCAGCGCCAGATGATTAAATTCAAAGCAGCAAAACATGCAGAAATGATCCAGGGTTTCCGCGGATCATTTAAAATAATTACAATTCATAAATTTTTTGGGATTTTTTCATTAATTTTTATGGGATTTCGGTGTAACAATCAACATATACCGAACCGAACCGAAAACCGTGACCACAAAACCGTGAACCGAACCGAACCGTGGATTTTGTGAACCGTTCCACCCCTAGTGGATATGATAAATGATAGTCTAATCAGGGCTTACAGACGCAGGAAACGATGACAGACGTTGAGGTCCATCGCTCTGCTAATCAGAATAATTCCTTGAAATCGTGTTGCGCGGAAGGGAAGCTAGGATTTTATGAATGTCTGAAATTTCATGATTACGGAGGCTGACTGTAAGGAGATGACGCAGTCTGCTATTTGAGCCAGGTTCGGTTGTGTCTGGCGCGGTCCGGTTCAGTTGTGCGTACCATGTACACTCAGCAGTTATCTAGGTTAGCGTGCTGGGACCGATCTCTCCACGGTTTTAAAAGGCTTAGAAAATAGAATAAAATCGTGACAAAAATCTATACAGTGTGAGCAAAACAAAGTATATATAAATAACATTCAAAAGTTTTTTTTTATTTTTTTTAGTTGTAATAATTCAACCAATACTGCGATTTAAATCAGAATTATGAGTCAGAAAGTCGATGCCACAGGATGGTTCCCGACTTCCACGTTCAAGATGGACGCTACTCACCTGAACAGGAGTTAAATTGCCCTACTTTCATTGTTTGGAGCAGTTTTCTGTAACCAATTAAACATTAATTCAGTTATATATGCGCAGAACACCACCTGGGACAGTGTTTTTTTATCATTCTTATGGTTATATCAGTGGCTGTAGTCGCCATGGAGAATTCGAGGGTCTACAAGCTGAAAACTGATTTTCTCTAACTTGAGGATAATGGAACACATCTTTAGATGTTTAATTTCAATGCATTTAAACACTTTTAGGCAGATTTAGATTGTAGAAAAGGAAAGTTAGGAGCCAAAATCATGTAAAGTATTTTTTTTATTAACATTTGTGTCACCCGTTCTGTAAATTATAGTTAATAAAATCTTATTTAATCATCATATTGAATTAACAAAGCAAAAGAGTTTAATTAATGCTGACAAACGTTCCAATGTAACACAGTGTTGTAGTAGATTGGGAGAAAATTGACAATTAAATAAGAGATTATTTAGTAAAATTTAATTTTATTAACCATTGGTCCAATCAGTCAATAACTCTTCAGAAATCTTTTTCTAAACAGTTAATAATTGAAAGAAAAATAAAATAATGCTAAGGGCAATGTCTTTGAAAATTAAGGGTTAGCTCCGTTTTTAGCGATGTACGACAAAGGGCCTAGGTCTAGCGGACACGAGGAAATTTGTTACAAAAAACTTCTAGGTCATATTGTTGCAAAAAAATTGAGTGGATCAGAAAGCACATAAATGCTAATGTCATATTAGTTTTTTTAAACAATTTTTTAATAATAGTGGTAACTTTATAGCCTCGTGAGACCATCCTGATCTCGCGAGCTTTCAAGGTTTCACTCGCTAATCAGTCTGGAGACTCTCCGTTAAAGAAAATTTGGAGCCGTTCACCAAACGAACGTCCAATCAGCGTTGGCTTTGAGGCGGGTTGAGGTGTGACGCAACGAGAAGCGCGACAGTTCAGTCTAAAGAACATGGCGGCTTCAGCCGATGAAACTAGCGTTAGCGTGGCTATCAAGCAAGTTTTATCGGAATTACAGAGTATTCCTTCACTGAAAGAAGAGCAAAACACTGCTCTGGAGGCTTTTCTCAGAGGAAAATATGTTTTTGCTCTTCTCCCGACTGGTTTCGGCAAGAGTAGCCTGGCCTGACTCTGTTAGTACGTCATATGCTTCGTTGATCTGATTGGTTTATTTGGCCCGTCTATCACCAACATAGGCCAATCAGCTGACCAGTATTTTCACCCCTTCCCAAAATTACTTCAACGGAAGGTTTCCAGATGGATATGCAGAGCAAATCCATCTGGCGGAGTCAGGTTAATAACTTTATAGGTAACAGCACAAAACATGCTAGCATGTGGTCCTGCTAGTGTGTTAGCATATAGCTATTATTATTTTTATATTCTCATTCACTGTGTGTAGTTGAATTTTATACCATAAGATTGATTTATGTAGTTTTTTTTGAGGTAAAATAATTTTATAGGGTGCATTAAATATATTTAGAGTGTTCCGATATCAATATTCCTACAGCTGGGAATAAATTATGATTAAATATTCAAATTAGGTGACGATATCAGCGACTTTTAGGGCAGCCAATGGTGACTTTTCTTGTTGAGGGTTGGCAACAGCAGACGGACCTGCCTCACACTGCTGCAGACAACACACTTCAAGCTGGATAGCAGGAACTAATAGCTTTAACATCCTATCCTTCTACAAATCTACCTTAATCTGATGCTTATTTAGCAACAAATCTTCTCTTTGAGTTTTTCTAACAAGTGATTATGCAACCTGTTTTGTTTTAACTGCATGAAAATGAAGTGTGCAATGAAACCGAATTGCAGCAGGCCTTCTCGTTTCTCTGTTTGCGTCGGTCATGCCGGTAGCATCTTGCCTCTTGCATGCACTCGGTGTGGGAAAATTCAGCTCCTGCTCTTTGAATTTTTGTCCGATTTTCCGAACTTGAACGCTGAACCTTTTATTTCTACCGTTTGCTGCTTTAGGGTTCGTAGAAACAGTGAGAAACTGGTGAACCCTGAGAGACTGAGGAAACGTCTGGACAAGAAGGCGGCGTCTTCAGCTAACCTTCTGAGCCGCTCGCCCAGCCTGGAGAGGTGAGGAGCACTGCATCGTCTCTGTTGGGTTTATTCAATGATGATTATAAAGTTAATGTGTGTGCATATGAAACATTGAAGAAATAAGATGATACATTCTGTCCTGTGATTCAGTCAGGAGGGGTAATTTTGTTTATTTCAGGGTCATTTCACTTTATGACCTGCCTCCAGCCAGTTAGTCATTAAGGCCCCGTCCACACGAAGCCGAACCCTGGCCTAAACGCGCACATTTTTCACCAAACCAGCCTCTCATCCATACGAAGCCGGTGTTTCGGGGGTCTGTAAACGATCTTTTTTTTATTAAGCCTTCAGAGTGGGAAGATTTTGAAACGCCGTTTTCGCGTTTCCATCTTTAAGCTCTAACCGCATTTTTTTTCTTACACGCATGCGTCATAGCGTCGCCTCTAAACACGCATGCGCGACACAGTATCACAGCAACAATGGCGCCGTACTGTGTTGAATGGTTGCTGCTCATGCTACTCACCCTGCTGTCGGGCTTACAACAGAATCTTCTTCTTCTGGAATATCTCCAGGAAGAACAGAGCAATATCGACCACATAGTTCAGCACCTGAATTTGACTGAACCACGAAAATGGACCCGCAGGGCAACCATGTATAAATATTAGTGCGCATGCCCAACATTTCGTCGCCTATTTTTGCTTTGGCACCACAGCGCCACTTACAGGCCTGGCATACATTTTGCAGCGTTTTCATGCATTCGTGTGGACGAATTTTACGTCTCCGTCTTTACGACAAACGTTCTCGAAAATATTAGTGGTTCGCGTTCGTTTTGACTTCGTGTGGACGGGGCCTTTAAGAAGGTCTGTTTTATGACCTGCATCCAGCCAGATAATCATTACAGGGTCTTCTGTCCTAAGACCCACCCATTTGCTTGTGATCTGTTAATAAAAGACTGCTGTTCTGGTGGGGGGCAGAAAGGTGCTGAAGTGTGAGCAGGCAGCCTTTCTCCTCCTGCAGGAAGCTGTGTTTGAAAATCCCTTGGTGTGTCAGATTCATTTTTTGTCCTATATGAACTCACAATTTTTTGAAACTAACAGTTTCTAAGCTCACTTTTCCGCATGGCTCCATCACGACACTGATTGCAAGTGTAACATTGAATAATGCTGCATTCAGAACGCACTCGATAGAAGCAGCTAAAGCAGCTGGTTTACATGCAAAGTCAAAAGGTTGACGCTCATCAAGGCGCATCAAAAGGTCCTGCAGCGCGTCTGAGCAGCTGAAGCAGCGCCTCATGAGATTCTGAGCATCTGAGGTGCGTGACGTGCTTCACATACAGCAGCAGCTGGAGTTGGAATAATTAAATTTTTGCTGCTCAACACGCCACATCAACCGATCAGAGAAGCTGATTTGGAAGCTGGCAGGGAGACTGTTGAAAACTGACGCCAAAATATGTCTGCTTTTATTATCCTGGTGCCTGCAGTTTGGAGTACGAACATGAAAAACCCTAACCTCTACTTCCATCCGCCACAAACTGTAGCGGGAAACCCCCAACAGGCGACCGGGAATCAGCTAGCAGCTGCCGTGGATTCCAAGTGACGGTTGTGAAGTTGTGGTGAAACTGAGAGTCTTGTAAGAGAAAGTTAAAATTTATTTTACGTCCTTAGACGGAGAGAAAAGCTCTGACTGGGGAAAGCCCAGCACACACGTTTATTCTGTACAAATCCCAGCACCCACTCTCCGTGGGGACCATCCCACCCCTGCATAAAGAACTTCCTCAAACACGAACATTTGGAGGAAAACAACTTCAGTTCATCAAGGACATTCTCTGTTAGGTTAATATATCTTTCACTGGCCAGATAAACTTTTCACAACAGCTGTCTTCTGTTCATGGCATTAGGGAACCTTAAGCACCTTAGAAGGCATGTTATCTATATTTTACCCTCATCTAGTGCAGGGATCTTCAACGTTTTCCTGGCCAAGGACCCCCAAACTGATGGTGAGCTGGAGTAGAGACCCCCTAATTATATATAATGTGGTCCTATAGTCTCTGGATTACAGATGGAGTAATGTAACTAAAGTAATCCCTCCCTGGGATTATTAAAGTATTTCTGATTCCTGGTTGATGGGACAGGTGTTGTGAATGAAACGGTGCCCAGCTTGAAAGAGCTCCTGTGTGTCCATTGATCATGGGCGGTTCTAGACAGGGGCCAACGGGGGCCAGTGTCCCTGTAGATCATGTCCTGGCTCCTGTACTGAAGACATAACACTTTACAAATTCTGTTTTACTAATAATTTACAAACAATAAGGTGATAGCTTCAGTCGTATTGAGATAGGATCCCAGTTTTCATCTGGTAGATGTTTTTTTTTTTTTCAAAACAAATTGCTTTAGTTTTTACGGCTGAATTTATCAATTTTTCTAGAGTTCTAATTCAGATTTTATAGAAAAGGGTAATTCGAACTTAAATTAAGTCAAAAATATGTAAAATTCCTAAATTCTGAATGTATATTAAGACATAGAATTTCAATTAAACCTAATTGAATAGAAATGTTACTTTATGCAGCTCTTTTAATATATACCTTGCTTTTTTTTATTTCATGCTTTTCTGTTAATCCATGAAAACACGCTGGCCCCCTGGTACATTTGGTCTAGAACCGCCCCTGGCATTAAGGACTGAAAGACATCTTCTGCCTCCATTTATCTGTTTACGACAGTCTGTTGAATTCATGTTAATGTGGATTTAAAGACATTTTGATGAGTTGGAAAAATTGCAGGGGGGAATATAATAAATAGTCTAATCAACCAAAACTTTCGTGACCCCCATGCAGTACCTCCCTGGACCCCCTAGGGGTCACGGACCCCCTTTTGAAGAGCTTTGGTCTAGAGTAAGGAGGCAACTGCTCTGTCCCTCCTACCTAAAATACTCCAGCATAAAGACTGGCACAAGATTTCTCTAAAATTATTCATATTTAGGCAGAGAAAAGGCACAATCTAAATATTTCATCTCACAAGTAGGCCGGTATGTGGGGGTCTGAGCGGCTCCCACAGAGAAATAATCTTTGAAGGCAGGATGGTAATCTGGATGAACTGACTGCACAGACCATGTTTTCAGGAGGACTTTCTCACTTCAACATAGATTCTAACTACTTTTTACCCGCTGATCACAGCTAATATAGCGAAGCCGCTCTCTGGTATTGAACACAGGAGCAGCAGAAGCATCTGGACTCACTTTACTGGACGTCTGACCTTAATGTGGACAAGCATCAGAAATGAAGCAGCAGAAGCTTTTTTGCTGCTTCTATCACGTCCGGTCTGAACGTAGCATTAGGTTTTTATTTCCAGAAGAGGATTTGCACAGATATCATGTTGTATTGGAGTCAAGAAATAAGGGATACGTTCTGCTGTTCTTTAACGGTGTGGTTTCATGTTTATCACCTGAATGTTTTCTGTTTCCACAGTCGAGCCAAAGAGCTGATAGCCAGTGCAGGTAAGCCAATAATCCTTTGCTCTAGTCGGATACGTATACTTCTTACATTTTTATGAATGTCTGAAATTTCCTGATTAACTGTAAGGAGATGACTCGGTCTGCTTAAGCGCTCTTTGTTTAATGACAACCACGCCAGAACTGAACCGTTCAGAGCCCTACTGATGAACTAGTACCAGTTCAGCGCGGTTCGGTTGTGTCTGGCGCGGTCTGGTTCAGATCTGCGTACCATTTACACTCAACGGTTACCTCGGTTACCGTGCTCTGACCGACGGTTTCTAAAGGGTAGTGGAAATGGGGCTCTAGTAGCTCAGTGATAGAGCTAAGAAAGGGCTTCCTCTCAGTTTTAAGGCTGATTTATACTAAACTAGGTGGTCTGTCTAGACGTCCCCGCCCCCTCCGCAGACACTCTACTACACCTCCCCCAACTTGTAGACGACCACAGACAGTGCCGCAAACAGGAGGCCTCTTATTGGTCAAATCTACATCTACACTATGCGTATTTCCTGTTTGGTACCTTACCACAATTGCGGAAAACGACTCTTGAAGCTAGAAGAGCGAGTTGCGCGAGAATGCTGGGACCCTTTTTCCACCTGGATCCCAGCTCTTTTTCGCACTCATGTCCCCCGTTGTTGGACAAACTTGCCTCCACTTCCTCACTGCCTCGGCATATGTAGACCCACAGCTGGTTCCTGATTGTCCCTCTGGTGTTGTGGCGTGGAATAACAGCACAGACCACGCTTCAATATAAGGCATAAATCAAAAATGTCTGCATCATACCTGCAACAAGCTCACTGCGACAAACTGCTGCGGGAGGATAACCAGCCCTTTACACTCATCAGGCTTAAGCCTAAAATAAAATCAAAGAAGAAGAAAAACTAGGGTGAAGTTCAAGTTAAGGTTTGGAGCGCGTTTGCCAACTGAATTTAGCAAAGGAGCTCAGAAGCGACTGTATGCAGAGGTTGCCTTGTTACTTGTTGGTTTAATTTGTTAGCATTAATATTAGCAGACCTGGCAACCAGCTGGCAAACGGTACGGAATGCCAGCAATCGCAAGTGCGCCACTTACTGGCTCGGAGGGGTTCAACTTATAGCTATCACCTTTAAATCCAGGTTTAGTTTATTGATTTTTTCCCCCCAAACTAATCCATTTAATTTCAAACTACATGAATACAGATTGATCATAAAGTTCCTGCTCATAATAACTGCGTTTCCCCAAGCAAACGTTTTATTTTTTGTTTTGTTTTTCTGCTCAGCCTTTTAGACCCCGGTTAGAATCAACCCCTTTAGGCCCCGGCCTTTCAGACGCTTCACATTTACAGACAAAAATAGACTAAAATAGTCTCCTCACCAATGCGACATCTTCAACAAATCACAGAGCTATTTAAAATTCAAATGTGTGTATTGTTCCAATTTAGCGGCTCAAAAACACATTTTAAAACCACAACTGAGGCGCCTCCATGAGTGATTACTGATTACTGCTGGGGTTTGTTACGGCTTTGAGTTGTTCAGGACTTAAAAAATAGTTTTATACATGGTTGGTGATACTGATGGGTCTTAATGTAAAGCAGTGATGCACAGATCTGTCTACTGTTTCTCCCTCGTCAGCTCAGGTCAGTAATCGGCAGGTCAAATGAGAACATATCACTTTTTTCTTATTCATAAAATCATTTGAAAAAGAACTCTTCCTGTTTGTCTCTAAAGAAATTAACAAGATGCTTAAAGATTTACATTAGGAGAAAACTCTTCTCTTTTATTTCCACTGATTGCATTATGAAGTCTGATGGGTATAATTCTTATTTACACAATAAGTTTAACTGATACTAAAATACAGAGTTGCTTTGAATTTTAAGACCATTTTAGGGAAAAAAATACCTTTTGTGAAAATTGAGGAGAAAAAAATGCATAAAGCTGGAATATAAAACAGATATTCAGTTGAACAACCCACCTGTCCTCCGTCAGTAATAAATCTCTGCGCTCCAGTCAACATTTCCCCCTCTCCTTTCTCAGATCTTCCAGTTTTTTCCTATCAGGCTCCAGTTTTCTCTCTGCTGTGGTCTCTATCACTCCTCTCTTTCTTTCTAATCCATCTGTCTTTGGAGGTTAACGAAGTCTAGATATAATTCGTCTCCTGTCTGTTTTTGGATCCTTTAATAATAATAATAATAATGAATTTTATTTGTAACGCACTTTAGATTTGACTTCAAATCTCAAAGTGCTACAAAGTGCTACATTTAAAAAAAAAGGGAAAATTAAAACAAGGTTAAAAGACCATAACATTAAAAACAGAGTAAAAAGACAATCATTAAAATCAATACATTCAAAGGCATACGTAGCCTATTAAAAAATCTAAAATCAGCAATTGTAGGCATTTCTTTCCTTCTTTCCTTTTAAGTCGCGAACAATGACGAGTAATGCATACCAACCGGATCTGAACCCATCTCCATATATGGGCTTCCTCTGGTTTATTTCCGGTGTTAATTTCAA
This sequence comes from Cyprinodon diabolis, assembly GCA_030533445.1. NCBI lineage: Eukaryota > Metazoa > Chordata > Actinopteri > Cyprinodontiformes > Cyprinodontidae > Cyprinodon > Cyprinodon diabolis. The sequence continues at coordinate 3,256,068 of CM060075.1, read as the reverse complement.
CCAGGCAGAGTTTTTGGATTCGATTTTCTAAAATCGCTCGTTTACCAATGCTGGTCTGCATAAATTTATTATGACTTTGCTACTATAGGTGATCGGGGGGGATTTACCATTAGGCAATACTAGGCAGTCGCCTAGGGCCCCAAGTTCCTGGGGGCCCCATGAAACTCTGTTTACATGTATGGTTAATACAACTATTCCTTATTTGTTCACATTATGTTTTTGATAAAACTTCTTTGGCTAAAATGCCATCAGAACGCTGATAATATTAAGTGTGTCTCAGCCCCCCCCTCAGTGTCCACCATATTGGATCAGTCCATTTGCTGCACATGTTCAGAAAGGTCCAAACAGACAGCAGCAAACCATTTGAAAACAAACCATGCAAAGAGCAGTGTTGCCAACTTAGCGCTTTAGTCGCTATATTTAGCCACTTTTCAGACCCCTCTAGCACTTTGATTTCTAAAAAGCTCCTAGCGCCAAATCTAGAGACTTTTTTCTGCTACTGGAGACTTTGGAGACAACATCTAAAAGCAGCGAACTCTGCTCTCTTCTCAATTCAGAGGGCCCCCTGCCTATCTTTGCCTAGGGCCGCAAATTTACCACCCCTGTTGGTGATAAAGAAATATGCTAACATGAAGTTTTTTCCTATGTTTTCCTCCATCTCAATCTGACTCTATATTAATAGTGATTTTCTGTTTCCCAGCTCCGCACCCAGTTAATAAAACTTGAGGATATAGCAAAATGATTGAGTGAAGACTTGATGAGTTTGACGTAGATTCAGGATCTGACCCAGTTACGTCAGCTACAGAGTTTTACTCGCCCAAGCTTGCTAACATACTACTCTTCCTTTCCATTCGAGTCGGTGGGAATGGAGACGGCGGGGGAGCTTTGAGCTCTGTGGGTGCAGCCTGGAGCCGTATCCGCTGTGGTTAGCGGCTTTTGCTGCTCCAACTCGCATGACAGATTGATGGATGGTTAGCTCTCTCTGCTGTGTAGGTTGCCAGCACACGCTTTTTTCTTTTACCTCCCACTCTGATCTCATCCTGAGCGTAACTTGCATTAAAAAGCTACTTTAGGTTTTGTTCACAGTAAAGCAGCTGATGTGGCTGGAGGTCAAACTGAACCGCTGACCTTCCATCTACAGGATAATTCATACTTAATCTTAAGCTGGACATGCATTGTCGTTTTTGCTCTTTTCAGGCTTATTCTCCAATTGTGGGAGAGTTTTTTTGGATCAGACGAGTTTCAGCCTCATTTTGCGTCCTGTGTGGTGATACAGGGGATAAAGAGGGGTGGTGCTAGAATCGCTTTTCTTTGTAGTATTTGTCTAGAGGGGCGACAGTGGCGTCGGATGAAGGAGTTTGCCCGGCAACCGGAAGGTTGTCGTTTCAAGCTTTCAGGTTCCAGCTTTCAGCGTCGTTGTGTCCTTGGGAAAGACGCTTCAATTGCGTTGCCTAATGATGGTGGTCGGAGGGATTGGTGGTTCCAGTGTACGGCAGCCTCATTTCTGTCAGGTTGCCCTGGGGCAACTGTGGCCACTATGTAGCTTGCCACCATCAGCGTGTGGGTGAATGAGTGACTGACTGAATGTAGTGTAAAGCAGCAGTCCCAGACCTTTTTTGCGCCACGGACCGGTTATATGTCAGATAGGGATGCACGATATAATCGGCCCCCTATCGGTATCGGCCTTAAAACTGAATATCGGACATCGCCCCCCCCACCGATATTTAAACCGATATTTGATCAGCTTCTGAGTTTCTAAAGTCTAAAAAAAAAAAATACTACTTCTTCTTCTTCCTCAAAAACTTCTTTTTTACAGACTTAAAAACTTCTAAAGACCAGGGAAAAATATTGATACATTAAAATATCCCAATATCTTCATATGCTGATATATTGCCATTTAAAAACACCATATCAATCTCTTTTACTAATGAAATATTGCTATATGTCATCGTTATGCTACGAAATCCCCTGAAAATTCACCAAATGTTGCCATATTTTTATATGTTGATATATTGACGCGGTATCAATCTATTTTACTAACAAAATCTCACAAGAATTTGCAAAATATCACGAGAGTTTGTAACAGAACGATGAAATTTCACGAGATTTTGAAAGTAAAATAGATCGATACCGCGTTTTTAAAAATCAATTTGACATCAGCATATGAAAATATATTTGAGTATATTATTTTTCAAAGTGTCAGAAATGGATAACAAAACTGCTATTTTCAATGACTACTTATTTTTGTCCAGCTTTAACATCGGTATTGATATCGGTTATCGGCTACATGAGTTTTAAAATATCGGCATATCGGATATCGGCCAAAATCCCAATATCGTGCATCCCTAATGTCAGATTATACTGTCACGGACCGGCGTTTAAAGTGTGGGGGGTAAATACCATCAAATAAAATGATACGACTGGCATAAAATCAAATACAAACAGCATAAAAATCTGTGTCAAGAGGCACAGATGCACCGACTGATGGAATTGGGAGATAATACCCCAATGTTTTGTATTTTTCAAAATAAAGAATCACTCAGACTCTGATCGTCAATAAATTATATATATATATACATATATATATATATATATATATATATATATATATATATATATATATATATATATATATATATATATATATATATATTTTTTTTTTTTTTTTTTTTTTTTTTTTTTTTTTTTTTTTTTTTTTTTCTCTGTGCGGCCCAGTACCAAATAACCGGTACTGGTCCGCGGCCCGGTGGTTGGGGACCGCTGGTGTGAAGTTCTTTGGTCAAGTCCTCTGACTTGAAAAACGCTGTTTAAGATCAGGCCATTTACCATTTTTACCTTTTACTTTCTTTTTTCAGCCGATCTTTTTTTCCCCATTCTTCTTTATAAAACAGCTCTGTTCTGTCAGAATGGTTGGAGAGTGTCCGTGAAAAGCAACGTTCAATAAAGCTACACTACTTTTAACTTTATGTGGACAACAACTGTTTGTTTTCTAGTAAAATAACTGTTGTTTTCTGCCCTCAGATCTTAATAAAAAGAATAAAAATAAACTACACTTTGTTAAATGGCAAAGCTCAGTCTGTCTTAGAAGGCAGGACTTTCCTTCAGGACTGACCATGATTGTTTTCTATTATCAGCTACTTTAGATCGCAGATGAAATGTAAAATAACAGCAAATATAGGGAATAACATGTTGAGACTCCGGAAGAGATTTGATTCTTAAGAAATGGGTGCATCCCAGTTTGTCCGAGTGGTGTTGCCATATGCTGACATCATAAGAAGGGGCGGGGCCCCGAGTAGATCTGGTACCTACACCGGGACACATTAAAAGAACGTTGCAAATACTATTAATGCAAAATGCTAATGCTATGTTTCTGGCTATAGTAGCTACATGCTTCATTGTTTTCTTTGCTTCGTTGCTTCTAATTAGTAAAATGCACATTATCGTTTTCAATACATGGGTGTGCACTACAGAAAAGATTAGAATCGGCTGATATTTGAAGCTTTTTCATGTAAATTAAAGAGTATTTAATGCGTTTTAGTTAAGCTTAGCCTTTTTTTCCCCTCACAGGCTCACCAGGCTCAAGAAGAGGAACTTACAGCCAAGGTAAACCTGGAACATCTGCATGCAGAGGAAAGCCAAGTATAAAGTCCTGATCTGTTCGCTTCACACTTTACTACTGGCCTCATTTACCTGCTGAATCATCTACTTATAGATATAGAACTGATTTCCTGCTGACACCGGGACTGAGAAACCTTTATAATGGACTATCGGTGCGTTTTCCGATTGGTCAAAGTCCTGAACTCAGAGATGGGTTTGCCGGAAGGACCAGAGGAGAGGAAATATGATGCTTTAGTTCTAGCAAATGCGGTTCTATGGAGTCATTTGCAAAGCAGAGATATTATAAGGTGGTCAACTAAAAAATGTCACTCTACTTGTTAGGGTATAGAATACGGAAGAGGATAAGGGCCACTGAAAAAATAAAAAAAATTTACTGATTTTTCAAAATTATTTCAGTTTAATATGGGTAAAATTCAGAATTCTGACTTTAATCCCAGAATTCTGACTTTTTTTTTTAGTTTTTTCGGCACTAGTGGCTTGTTTTTCTGACAGTAGGCTGACAGGAAAGGGGGTATGAGAGAGGGGGAGTGACATGCGGCAAAGGACCACAGGTCGGATTCGAACCCGGGTCGGTCGCATCGAGAACTAAGGCCTCCGTACATGGGTCATGCGCACTAACAGCTGACCCACCTGCACTCCCGAAATTCTGACTTTAATCGCAGAATTCTGACTTTATCAACATCAATCAATCAATCAATCAATCTTTATTGTCAACTAAAATTTACATTGCAATCAAAATTCCAGTTTCAGTACAAACCGTTCATCACAATACATCACATTCAATGGGGTGGGGGGGCTGAGAGGGGGCTACTGAGGCCATGCGTGCTGCAGAACGCTGCTAGTAGCGCATTCTCCCACCGGTCACCTGGCTGCCCAGGTCCCAGGCGGTTCCCCATAGCGCTGCCTTTATCTCTGTGGAAAGATAGGAGCCACACTGGGGAAGACAGGGGAAAAAAAACATATTTCACACCTTATCCTTGACAGGATACAGTTTGAGATATCAAAAAACCTCAGCATGAGAAAAGCAGATAAGAACACGAGACAAACATTTCAGCAGAGGGTCAAATCAGAGGCGGAGTCACATGACGTCAATCTGACATTTGAGACATTTAGTCATGTGTGTGTGTGATGAATGCATTCAATATGATATTTAATCAATATTTAATCTCACAATTCTGACTTTAATCTCACAATTCTGACTTTAATCTCACATTTCTGACTTTAATCTCACAATTGTGACTTTAATCTCACATTTCTGACTTTAATCTTACATTTCTGACTTTAATCTCATATTTCTGACTTTAATCTCACAATTCTGACTTTAATCTCACACTTCTGACTTTAATCTCACAATTCTGACTTTAATCTTACATTTCTGACTTTAATCTCATATTTCTGACTTTAATCTCACAATTCTGACTTTAATCTCACACTTCTGACTTTAATCTCACAATTCTGACTTTAATCTCACAATTCTGACTTTAATCTCACACTTCTGACTTTAATCTCACACTTCTGACTTTAATCTCACAATTCTGACTTTAATCTTACATTTCTGACTTTAATCTCAGGATTCTGACTTTTTCCTCACAATTCTGACTTTAATTTCAGGATTCTGACTGAATTCTGACAGCTAACAAACATGTCTGTTTTAGAGACTAGCTCTCTGGTTTTAATGACCTTCTGCTCTTCCATTAATCAAACAGCATCAGCAGGGACCCTTTGCTCCTGGAGTCTAATACGATCCTGTCATTGTTTCTGTTCTAGAACAGTCAATCAAAATGTTCATCCGCGGCCGACCCATAACCATGTACGTCCCGTCCAACATCCAGAACTACGACAACCTGAAGATGGAGCTTCCCTCGGAGAGGCTGGAGCTGGACTGGGTGTATCCTTTACTCTGCTGACGGAGGAGCAGCGTGGGCTAAAGAGAACGGGTCGCAAACATCTGATTTAATACGGTGGAACGATTAAATATCAGAGCGGGTGCTAATTAGGTTAAAATTCATTACTTTTTACACCTTTTAATGTAGATATTTCCAGCTAGAAATCTGATCAGAAGAGCAGAAAAAGCCAGGCTACTAAACACCCTTAATCTAATTTAACCTTATTAATAAAGATCAGTTTTTATTGGCTAAAGGTCCTCATGGCTTTCTATTTTTCTACTTTACCATTGAAGGTTGTGGATCATACTGTTATGACTGTTTTATTTTAAAAGGACGATACTGATTATTTTTAATTCAGTTTATTTCTATAGCGCCAATTCACATCATGTCATCTCAGGTCACTTTACAGTTCAACCAGATCATCCAGTCATCAGCACTAACCCAGCGGTTAGACCAGCTTTTTTTAGCCAGTGGGAAGGGAGCTAAATTATTGTTAGCCCATGTTTGAAAAACACACGTTAACCTGCTGATTTCATTGGGAAAGAAGCTAATGACATCATTTTTATGTCAGAAATGTGACTTTTTGAACATTTTGGTTTCCTAATAAATCCTTCAAAAAAAATTCAGAGCGACTGAATTGAACCTGGTAGATTCCTTTGCAGTCATACTGCTGACCAGGGGCGGATTTAGGAAATTTGGGGCCCTAGGCAAAGACAGGCAGGGGGCCCTCTGAATTGAGAAGACAACACATAGAAGAGACCCATTCTGTCAAGAAGCGAGGACAGATGGACCCAGTATTCAAGGAGAGACAGTCAGTAGGAAAGTTCAAAAAGGTTTATTAAACAAAAACTAAAGTGGAGCTGTGGCTCGCGGACACTGCAGGTGGGGGGGGCGGGGCACCGCCCAATCTCAGACACTCTGGTTTAACAGTCCAGACCAAGAATGTCCCCAAGTGCTGCAGTCCCAGAGATCATGCTGGAAGCCGATCCTGGTCAGGGATCCAGATCTGGCAGGAACAGAAACAGGTGGCAGGATCCAAACTTCCAGGCATCCACAGGCTCCAAGGAGGGTTCAGAGTCTGACTGGGACCAGAAGCATGACCAGGTGGTCACGCACAGGAGCAGACAGGATCAGGTGCAGACAGGCAGGCTCAGTGGAAGAGGGTAGCCGAGACAGGACGTAGGAACCGGAACTTGATGCAGGACTTTAAACTGGTCTCCTCCCTGGAGCCAGACTCCGCGGGGGAGGAACAGTGGACGATCAGGAGACGAGACAAACACTAAAACCCTCTTTCCACTGGCAGCTAGGATCCAGGACAAGAACCATGAAATAAAAATAACAGACAGGCTAACAGAAAGACAAGTAATGATCTGGCACTGAATGCTCAGGCTGAACTGAATTTAAACCAGAGGAAAAAGGTGAGGGGAATAAATTATAATTGAGGCAGGGAGGGAAAAACGACAGGTGAAAGAAATGACTAATTAAGGGAGAGCAAACAGGCCAGATCATGACCCATTCTACAGATAGAGAAATGTTAATAGAATAGACATCCACTATTTGTTCTAGGTTGTGTCCCTCTCTTCTTGTCCCTTTTCTTCTTGTTTTCCTCTCTATGTTTTGTACTCGGCTGACTTTTCATGCTGTCTCTAAAGGAATGAAAAACAAGGACGGCAGCAGATATTATCAGGATTTCCGCGAGTCACTAAAAATCATTAAAATACATATATTTTTTTTAATTAAAATTAATTAAATGTGATTATTGAATTTAGCATTTAAAATGGTTTATTAATATGTTTGGAAAATAAGCTGGAGGCGGAGAAATGGCTAGAGAATGCAAAAATGCAAATTTGAACTAAAGTGGCTGGAAAACGAGGAATTCAGGACGTGGCTGTTGCCTGTCGACTGGTACTTGTTGATGGCATTAAAATTACTTCCAAAGAGCTTTAAAGTAGAGTTACTCATTCCTGTATAAATCCTGATTATGAACATCCAGATTAAAGTAATAAAAGATGAATTCAAAAGGTACAAAATAAATAAATAGAGGTGTCAAGGTAACAGCATGAGTTTAGTTATAGATCTCCACTTTGTTTCAAAGGACTCCATCTTGAGTTGTAGTCTTGATTTTGCTTTATCCATAATATAGATGTTTCTAATTCTATCTCTCCACTGTGTAACGCTGGGAGGTCGTGGTTTTAACCAGGCAGGTGTTATACCCTTCTTTACAGTCAGAAGCAGAACTCTGATCAAATCTTTATTGTCTTTTTCAATCATGTCCGCGGCGATTGTTGGTCAAATATATACAGATGCATCCAGATCTACGCCAACGCCTAAAATACCTTTTATCTTTGTTTTTATATTTTTCCAAAAACTGCCACAATCGGGCAATCCCAAAATATGCGAGTTAAATCCCCCACTTTTCCACAATTTCTCCAACAAAGCCGAGAAGTTTGACCATATTTAGATGTGATAACTGGACGTTTAAAGTAACAAATCTTAACTTTCCAGTCAGATTCCCTCCACGTCAGACTGTTCGTTAGTTTGTCCAGAGTTAAATGTTTCTTCCCAATCTTCATCTGCTTTTATTATATTTACGCTTCTCCTTAATTTCCTTATTATTAACATTGGTATCATATTGCAGGCTTTTATATAGTTTTGAGATCAAGCATTTTTTTTATTCATCTTTTGCAATTTGAATTGTTTTTGTATTTGACATGCTTTCATTGTTTCCACCTTAACCATGTCCTCAGCTACGGCTACCGCGGACGCGACTGTCGGGCTAATTTATTCTTCCTTCCCACCGGCGAGGCGGTTTACTTCATCGCTTGTGTCATTGTGCTCTATCACATCAACAACCGCACCCAGCGCCACTACCGCAAACACACCGACTCCGTCCGATGGTCAGTGACTCCAAAGCTTTTTATGGTCAAGAGAAACGTGCTGTGAGGACAGTGGCACCACCAGGGGGTAGGCCAGGGCATTGTACTGGGTGGGCTTGGCCACCCCACTGGCCACCTCACTGGCCACCCCACTAGCCACCCCACTGGCCACCCCACTGGCCACCCCACTGGCCACCTCACTGGCCACCTCACTGGCCACCCCACTGGCCACCTTACTGGCCACCCCACTGGCCACCCCACTGGCCAGCTCTAATTTTAGTAGCATCAGTTTAGCATTTCCTCCCATTCTGCCCAGCCAGCGACGTAACATTAAACATTTCACAATAAACTAAGATCTGAGGAGGTGTTACTGAAGTCTTTCTGATTTCTACAGGCAGGTTTAAAACTATAGTAGATTCAAACCCTGAAATGATGCCTTTTAGTTTCAGTGGCCACCCCAAGATTTTTAGTGGCCCCATCTGGCCCCCCTATGAAACACTTATGGATGGTTTAATCGAAACAGTTGGTTTCAGAAAAGAGATCTGGATTTAGTTCTTCTTCGTCCGTCAGTCTTGGCTGTAAATGTGTAGATTTAGTCTGACCTCAGCGAGACATTTAAAAGATTAATTCATGGATTTTTCTATGTGTGATAATAGCGGTTAGCATCTACACTCACCGGTCACTTTATTAGGTACCCCATGCTAGTAACGGGTTGGACCCCCTTTTGCCTTCAGAACTGCCTCAATTCTTCATGGAATAGATTCAACAAGGTGCTGGAAGCATTCCTCAGGGAGTTTGGTCCATATTGACATGATGGCATCACACAGTTGCTGCAGATTTGTCGGCTGCACATCCATGATGCGAATCTCCCGTTCCACCACATCCCAAAGATGCTCTATTGGATTGAGATCTGGTGACTGTGGAGGCCATTTGAGTACAGTGAACTCATTGTCATGTTCAAGAAACCAGTCTGAGATGATTCCAGCTTTATGACATGGCGCATTATCCTGCTGAAAGTAGCCATCAGAAGTTGGGTACATTGTGGTCATAAAGGGATGGACATGGTCAGCAACAATACTCAGGTAGGCTGTGGCGTTGCAACGATGCTCAATTGGTACCAAGGGGCCCAAAGAGTGCCAAGAAAATATTCCCCACACCATGACACCACCACCACCAGCCTGAACCGTTGATACAAGGCAGGATGGATCCATGCTTTCATGTTGTAGACGCCAAATTCTGAACCTACCATCCGAATGCCGCAGCAGAAATCGAGACTCATCAGACCAGGCAACGTTTTTCCAATCTTCTATTGTCCAATTTCGATGAGCTTGTGCAAATTGTAGCCTCAGTTTCCTGTTCTTAGCTGAAAGGAGTGGCACCCGGTGTGGTCTTCTGCTGCTGTAGCTCATCTGCCTCAAAGTTCGACGTACTGTGCGTTCAGAGATGCTCTTCTGCCCACCTTGGTTGTAACGGGTGGTTATTTGAGTCACTGTTGCCCTTCTATCAGCTCCAACCAGTCTGGCCATTCTCTTCTGACCTCTGGCATCAACAAGGCATTTCCGCCCACAGAACTGCCGCTCACTGGATGTTTTTTCTTTTTCGGACCATTCTCTGTAAACCCTGGAGATGGTTGTACGTGAAAATCCCAGTAGATCAGCAGTTTCTGAAATACTCAGACCAGCCCTTCTGGCACCAACAATCATGCCACGTTCAAAGTCACTCAAATCACCTTTCTTCCCCATACTGATGCTCGCTTTGAACTGCAGGAGATTGTCTTGACCATGTCTACATGCCTAAACGCACTGAGTTGCCGCCATGTGATTGGCTGCTAAGAAATTAAGTGTTAACGAGCAGTTGGACAGGTGTACCTAATAAAGTGGCCGGTGAGTGTATATAACCTGATTGAAGGGCATCAAAATAGAGGTTTTATTAAAACAAAACATGTTTCTTCAAGCTCTTAATTCTTTATAGGGCACTCGTTGAAATACTTTGAAAACTTCCAGCCAATAAAATCCAGGACAAGACCTTATTACTTTGGTAACGTTCAATAAATCTGGATATTTTGATTGTAAAAATGAATGTCAATGTAATAACAAGAAACACCAACTCGCCCGAATATATTAAGAAAAATAACTAAAGTGCTTCTAAAAGAAATTCATGAAAAACACTCTGAGAGTGAAAGAAATACTTTTTTTTTTTGGCTCCAACATAACCTTAGAGCAGGGGCCAAGGACCCCCAAACTGATAGCAAGATGGAGCGGGGACCCCCTAATTATATATATTTTATGAAATTGTGTTATATCAAACAAGTCCTATAGTCACTCTATTACATATGGAGTCATGTAACTAAAGTAATTTCTCCCTGGGATTATTAAAGTATTTCTGATTCTGATTCCTGGTTGATGGGACAGGTGTTGTGAATGAAACGGTGCCCAGGTTTGAAAGAGCTCATGTGTGTCGCTAAATGTGTGCATTGATGACTGAAGGACATCTTCTGCTTCCATTTATATGTTTCCTACAGTGCGTTGAATTCATGTTAATGTGTATTTAAAGACATTTTAATTAGTGCAAAAAATTACAGGAAAAAAAAAAAGTTATCAACCAAGACTTTCGCGACCCCCCCATGCAGTACCTCCGCGGACCCCCTAGGGGTCGCGGACCCCCTGTTGAAGACCTCTGCCTTAGAGGCATTAATGCTGATACTGGCACTGACATTTTTACTTTATAAACCTAAATATAATTGTTAAATAGGTTTATTAACTTTTTTGCTTTACTTATTAACTTTTTAATTAACTTTTTACCTTTTTTTTCTTTATATTTAATTTTTTAATTAACTTTTTATCTTTTTTTCTTGACATTTAACTTTTTAATAAACTTTTTACCTTTTTTTCTTTACTTTTTAACATTTTAATTAACTTTTTACCTTTTTTTTCTTGACATTGAATTTTTTAATTGGCTTTTTACCTTTTTTTCTTGACATTTAATTTTTTAATAAACTTTTTACCTTTTTTTCTTGACATTTAATTTTTTAATTAGCTTTTTACCTTTTTTTCCTTACTTTTTAACATTTTAATTAACTTTTTACCTTTTTTTTTCTTGACATTTAATTTTTTAATTAGCTTTTTACCTTTTTTTCCTTACTTTTTAACATTTTAATTAACTTTTTACCTTTTTTTTTCTTGACATTTAATTTTTTAATTAGCTTTTTACCTTTTTTTTCTTTACATTTCATTTTTTATTAGCTTTTTACCTTTGTTTCTTTACTTTTTACATCTTTACCTTTTTTCTTTACTTATTAACTTTTTACTTTTTTTTTCTTGACTTGTTAACTTTTTTTTCCAACTTAATTCCCAGTAGGTAATCTGTCATTCAAGGGCTCATCTAATTGGTCAAATGCCAAAATAAGATGTAGAGCCATGTAACATCATCTCTGAATGGCTGGATATAGATCTAGTGCTTCTAGATCTCACTGAGGGAGGGGGGGTGGGGCTCCATTTGTAAGGGGTGATTTGCCCTCTAAAGGGTTAAGTTAATCATGTGGATTTCTGTAAGATATTTCAGATTTCTGAGATTAAATTCAGAATTCTGACTTTTTTCCATATTTAACCGAAATCAAATAAAAAAATCTGTTAACTGTTCAAATTTTTCTTACAGTGTCCCTAATCCACTTCTGTATTTTACGGCAGGTTTCTTATTATGTTCTAGTAACAGAAACCAATGAAGACTTTTATAGTTATATAATAGTTTTATTCAGTGTTGTTCTAATAGCTGTTCTGCACTTTGTTTCAAAGCTCTTTATAAATAAAGTTAGGTTTTTTTTGACAGCATCATTAGATATCCTGGTGCTAGATTTGATACGGGGAAGTTTATGTAAAGCATAATCATTTAGAGAGATTAAAACTTTGTTTTATTGATGTTCAAAGATCACTAGAGCTTAATTAGTCTGTAAAGCTTATAGTCGTGTTGCAGAGACAGATTAGCAGGATTTTGTTCCTTTATTTGGACCAGGTGTCCCTGTGAACGTGTCCAGGTGTGGCCCTTTGTGTTTATGTGACTAGTTAATCCATGAGGGTGATTCACGGCTGAAATATTTGAATAAATACCCCAATAAATAAAAAAAAACACTTTAAAAATACATTTACAATGATGGACTAAATAATTACATTTCATTTAAAAAATAAACCCATTTCAAAATTCCTACAAAAATGTAGCATCATATGTTTAAAACTAATTTAGAGTGAGGTATTTATGTGTGTTTTTTTGGGGGGCCTTTAGGCTGAAATGTTCGGGAACCTTTAAGGCTTTGAACTTTCCAATAAAACTCCAAACTTTTTGAGACATTTTTAAAAGTGTTTTTTTTTTTCCTTTTAGTTAGTCAAAAACAGACATTTATTCAGTGTGAATAATTTTTCTTCAGTACATTATTTCTTGAACCTATTTAATGTCTTTTTAGTTTTCTTACTGGTTTATTTAGCCATGGTGCAGTGCTGCAAGTGGCCTCCAGGGGCGCTAGACCTGTAACTTCTCCAGTGGCCAAGCGTTTCACAGTATTGCTGTAATAAACTCTGAAGATTAAATGAAAATGTTTGTTTCTCTGCAGCCTCGCTCTTCATCCTGACAAAGTTCGCGTAGCATCTGGTCAGACGGCAGGCGTGGATAAAGACGGAAAGGTAACTGCTTTAAACAAGATTTCCTTGAATGAACGGAACATGGGCCATCAAAGAGCGGGATGTACACAGAAACGCAGAGGCGTTTGATTGGTGTATCCAGTGAGTTCAGGTTTAAGAATTTAATCTAAACTTCACTGGAATTACAAACTGATTTCTCTCCAAGAGATTCTGACAAACCAGCCTGTCCAGATTTACTGGTAGGAACCCATTTCCCCTCATAGCTTCACTCTGCTCCTGATTCCAGCCACCATATGGATGGATTAATACCTTGGATTTTTAATCTCCATAACCAGATTATCATTTAATTCAATTTCAATTCAGTTTATTTTTATAGCGCAAACTCACAACCCATGTTATCTCAGGTTTACAGAGACAATTCAACCAGATTATGCAGTCAGATGGTTTCAGAGTTTTCAGTCTAAGGAAAACCAGCTGATTGCATCGACTCATTGACTCTTCAGCAATCCCTCACACTAAGCATGCTTGTAGCGACAGTGGAGAGGAAAAACTCCCTTTGAACAGGAAGAAACCTCCAGCAGAACCAGGCTCAGTGTGAGCGGCCATCTGCTGAGGCCCACTGGGGTTCAAGGAGACAGAAGCAGACATAGAAAAAGAAGCATAGATACAAAAGGCAACTGTCAACCAAATCCACAGGCGGCCCCGTCCAGGAAACACACAGCCAGGCAGACGAGCTCCGAGCCAGCTCCCATGTCAGAGGATGAAGAGAGCACATCCAGTTAGTCACAGTCAGAGAAACAGGACTACACTGGAAAACAGGCCAAGCTCCAACATCTAGAAACAAAGGTGTTGATGGCAGCAGCACAGCTGATATTTCTCTCCAGGATGGAGTCACAGCCAAACAGGAACAGACCAGATGAAGCTACTATGAGAAAAAGCAGAGAGAGCAGAACGTTAGAGATTGAACTAACAGATTCTGCAGAGTGGGAGAATAGAGATAGAATGAAGCAGAATGAGGAAAAAGGGGTCCCTATGTCCTCCAGCAGTCTAAGCCTATAGCAGCAGAACTATAGAGATAGCTCAGGATAACCTGAGCCACTCTAACTAGAAGCTTTATCAAAAAGGAAAGTTTTAAGCCTAGCCTTAAAAGTAGACAGGGCGTCTGCAGCCTCCGCTGCTCCGCCCGTCCTGCTCCGCTCCGACTTCTTCTGAGCTCCAGGAGAGCATGCGCTATACTCGTACTCGTCGTCTCCCGCTTTATCCGGAACCGGGTCGCGGGGGCAGCAGACTAAGCAGAGACTCCCAGACTTCCCTCTCCGCAGACACCTCCTCCAGCTCTGTTGGGGGAAGCCCTAGGCGCTCCCAGGCCAGCCGAGAGACATAGTCTCTCCAGCGTGTCCTGGGTCGTCCCCTGGGCCTCCTCCCGGTGGGACATGCCTGGAACACCTCCCGAGGGAGGCGTCCAGGGGGCATCCGAAGAAGATGTCCGAGCCACCTCAACTGACTCCTCTCGATGTGGAGGAGAACCGGCTCTACACTGAGCCTCTCCCGAATGACGGAGCTCCTCACCCTATCTCTAAGGGAGAGCCCAGCCACCCTGTGTAGAAAGCTCATTTCAGTAGCTTGTATCCGGGATCTCGTTCTTTCGGTCATGATCCAAATTTCATGACCATAGGTGAGGGTAGGAACGTAGACCGACCGGTAAATTGAGAGCTTTGCCTTTTCGCTCAGCTCTCTCTTCACCACGACAGACCGGTGCAGCGTCCGCATTATTGCAGCAGCCGCACCGATCTGTCTATCGATCTCCCGCTCCATTCTTCCCTCACTCGTGAACAGGACCCCAAGATACTTGAACTCCTCCACTTGAGGCAGGGACTCTCCTCCAACCTGAAGGGGACAAGCCACCTTTTTCCGGTCGAGAACCATGGCCTCGGACTTGGAGGAGCTGATTCTCATCCCGGCCGCTTCACACTCGGCTGCGAACCGCCCCAGCGCACGCTGTAGGTCTTGGCAGGAGGGAGCCAGCAGAACTACATCATCCGCAAAAAGCAGGGACGAGATCCGCTGTTCCCCAAACCAGACCCCCTCCGGTCCTTGGCTGCGCCTAGAAATCCTGTCCATAAAAGTTATGAACAGGACCGGTGACAGAGGGCAGCCCTGTCGGAGTCCAACATGCACTGGGAACATGCGCTATATTATTATTAAATTCAAATGACCGAAACATGCAGAAACTAACGTTTAATTTAATATGACATATTTAAAAAAATCCCGATCAGCATTTCTGCCCAAATATTTTCTTTTTGTTGTGGGTTTTTGTAGCAAGGATAACTAGGATCATATAATCTTTACATTTACTTCCTATAAAAAATAATAACAGCTTATGTAAAACAAAAAGCACAGCTGCATCTATGTACACATGAATAGAAAATAGGTTTAAGATTGTTAAATAAATATATTCCTATCAGGTTTCACTATAACTTTATTAAAGGATAGATTAGAGCTTATTTTATTTATCTATACGCGTAATGACAAAACATTTATTTTTAAAGCAGCTGCTCATGAGAATGATCCAGATTTATAGATGTGTTTTAATGGTTGTAATTTAATCTGAATATAAAAATGTAATGTAACGTTTTAACAGTGACAGATTATAATCCAGGCTGCTGGGGGCGACTAAATGCACCGCAGCTGACCAGGATACAGTAGAAACAACTAGAGGCCATTTCATTTTAAAAGTCATTAAATAATAATTAATTAAATAATTATTAATTAAATTATTATTAAATGTTTTTTTTAAAATTAAGGCCTTACTTGGCCATTAATTCATCAAATGTGATTATAGTGGCATTTAAAATGCTATATTTAAAAAAAATAAACGTTTTGCGTGGAACTGCTTCCAGTTTCTCATAAAGCTGTATGTTTGGAAAATAAGATGAGTAAAAGATGGAGAACAGAAAAATACAAACTTCAACAAAAGTGGCTTCAAAACCAGGAATTCGGGACGTGGCTGCTGCCTGTCGATGTTAAAGATGATGATGGATTTTGCCATGTTTTATTTATATATATATATATATTTATATATATATACTGTATGGGAGTCATGGGAACTTGTTGATGGCATTAACATTTTTACTAAAAGTACCATTAAAAAGCATTAAATTATAGTTACTCATTCGTGTATAAACCCTGTATATAAAACAGTTTCATTTAAATTTTTTTGTAAAATTCCCACAGACTGTATTGATGCAAACTGGCCTGAAAACAATGTTCTGTTGCTCACAAGGGAAAAAGAGAAAACTGAATGACCAGATGGCACCAATAACCACTATTGATTGATGAATGTTATTTATCTTAGGAAACGGAAGAGCCGCATTCCTGGATTTTAAACTTCATTTTTGTTTGAATATTAATAAATATGTAAAAATGGCTGAAAACATCACTGTCCCCGTTTCCTATTTTAATTTTCATAAAAATGTATTTATTTTTATCTATAAGCTGGAAATGTCCCCAGATTGGATGCAGAAATAAGTTTGGCTTCTCATTTCTGTCACTACATGTAAACGCTGTTTTTGTCCATGTTTTTTGTTTTAGCCGATGCAGTCATGTGTTCATATATGGGACTCCACTACCCTGGTCACCCTGCAGCAGATCGGCCTGGGAACCTTCCAGAGGGGAGTGGGAGTGGGATCCTTGGCTTTCTCTGTTGCTGTGAGTTGTCTTTGTGTACGCTGTCATTTTAACATGCTTTGTATTCTGGATTTCCTCAGGCTGGGCTTCTGATGTTAATGAAGGTTAAAAAAAATAAATTTCCCTCAAACAAAGAAACCTTAAAAGTAAATGAAAATCACAAGAAATTTGAACAAAAATGAGTAAAATTTCACAGAACCTCTAGTGTTTAAGATGATGAGACATATGATGACCATTACCTGACTGTGCTAACTATAGCCTTTTGAAACCGTGCTGAGATCGGCCTGAGCTCGGTAACTGAGATAACGGTTGAGTCTAAATGGAACACACCACAAAACCGGACCGCGCCAGACACAACCGAATCAGTTCTGATAACAAAGAGCCCAGGAGCAGACCGCGTCATCTCCTCACAGTCAGCCTCCGTTATCTACGGAAGCAAATCGTTACCATATTTCAAATGAAAAAGCATTTCCAGAAATGCTTTTTCATTTTAAGAACGTGGCTGCATTGTTTGACTCATAAATGAAATTAGTAATCAATCATCCTGTTTACATTTTCATTTTCTTCTTCAACACCGCTCATCCTTTTACTTAATTAAAATGAAAAAGAAAAAGACATTTGAGATTTATTTTTCAAAAAGCATTTCCAGAAATGCTTTTTCATTTGAAACATGGTAACGATTTGCTTCCGTAGTTATCAGGACATTTCAGACATTCACAAAAATACTAGCTTCCCTACCGTGCCGCACGATTTCCGGCGATTCCACTGGCGGCTAATGGAGTTTTCTGTATATTTATTTATTGTTTATTTGAAAGGGGACAGTGTACATTAATCAACTTTAAAACAATGTAAATATACCCGAGTTAGCTAAGGAGTTCTAAACAAACAGATAAAAAAACCCATCATGTAACCACTAAAATCTTAACATTTCCTTGTGATGCTTGTATTGTATGTTATGTTCTTTCTTATGTATTTGCCTGCCTAGGGACTACGGATGGAAACTAGCTTTGTAGCTATAATCCGGCATATTTACATTTGTTTTTATACTGATGTTCATTAATGTGCATTGTCCCTATTCAAATAAATAAAATAAAAAAGAATAAAATAAGTATCTTAAACATAAGCCTGTCCTGCTTAACTTCAAACTGTAAAAATTAATATAAAAAAATAAATAAATGGTGCACATTTTTGGTGCAACAGCAAACTTGTGAACAAGTTTCGGTTCAGAACTGCCTGCATCTGTAAAACATTGAAAAAATCTGTTACTTGAACTGAAGCGATCAGGAGTGTGGCTACCAGCGCGCTGCGGTCTGCGGGAGTTGTTGGGGAATGAAGTTTTTTGGGGGGGTGTTTGCCACCGGGGCAGTATTTATCCAGCCTTAAGTGTAAATATGCAGCGTTTAGGACGGTGGTCATAGCAGTGGAATAATGCGGGCCGCGTTCAGGAACGCTTTATCTGGAGAGGGAAGGGTTTAGTAGTGAAAGGCTGGCCTCGGGTCCGTGCTTTCCGATTCACTTTTTTAAAAACATTAGGCACAAATTTGTAACATATTTGTCCCTTAAATGCAATGACTGTAGGCTACAGTTGGAAAACAGAAATAAAAATAATTTTGAGGATGAGGGGATTCTGGATCGTTACATATATGCTGTCAGCTCATTGGTCACACTGCAGGACAGAGATGGGAAGAAGTTTACCGTAAGTTCTGTATCTAACGTGCCCTTGTTCTTCATTTTCCATTGGCTTTTTACTCAATCGTTTTTTACTCTCACAGGAATACGCGAGAAAGTGCGTTCCTTTTCTACTAAATGCAGGACAGGTACTTTTATTTGTAAATACAGAACGATTCAGTTTTTCAAAGGACGGTTGGCAACCCTACTTACGACGGCCGACTGAATTTCAACCATGTTTGATTTTCTCCTGACCTTACGGTTCCTCATGAGGAGGTGGTCGTTAGAGGCTGACTGCCCCCCGTTACCCCCTGTACGCTACACCGCGTCCCATCAGACTGAAAGTCGAGCCGATCAAAAAATTCTCAAACGACTGGAGAATCGGCCCAAAAAGGGCAAAAAATGGCACGTCGTACGCCCGCCTTTATATGAGTATATTGTTTCTAAAAGAAGTTTCTAATAAATACAATTCTTGATTTTATATCAGAGTCTGAAACCTTCACCATCCAGAGAGCCATTCCTTCCTCAGTCCAGCTACATAAAACTTTTGTTAGAGTCAAAGTTATGAGTTTCTAGATAAAGAACATTTATTTTGATAAATACGAACTGAAGAAAACTGTTATTTATTCAAAACCAACATTCAGAACCAGTATTACCAGCTGCCTGAACTAGAGTATTACAAGTTGAAGATGTTAAAGATGTCGTCTTGTTTTGATGTCTTCTCTTGATTCGATTCGATGCCTTTAGGACTCTGGGGCCTTCCTCTGTGTGATCGACGACTCCAGCGAACATATTCTGTCAGTGTGGGACTGCACCAAGGGAACCAAGCATGCAGAGATCAAGGTAAGCAAAGGACCTTTCAGCACCGAATCAGATTTTCTGTCCAATCCGACAGAAAATCGTGTCGGACGAGGTCGTGCCATTTAGCGGCACTTTCATGTCCAGGGTTCCGGCGGCTCCTTAAAAAGCCTTAAAAGTCATTGAATTCTTCAAAATAAAACTAAGGCCTTAATTGGTATTAAAATGTCTTAAATTAGTCTTTCATGGGTCTTAATTTTTAAAACATCATAAATAGGATTGTTTTTATTACGATTTATTTTTGTAATCTAAATAAAACGTTTAAAAAAAAAAATGGCTCGCCATTATTGGTTCCGTCCCGATAGCGGTACCAATAAAAGCGTTGTTGCGGCCGGGACATTTGGGAGATGCACCATTAACTTTTTGTCTCGAGCCGTTTCTCGATATGCGTTCTTGAGCGTTCTCGTGTGCTCGTGTGTACCGTTCCAATTCTCGAGAACGCACCAAATCCCCGGATGTTGTTCTTGCCCCGCCCTCTTTATCGAGCATGCATCAGAGCAGACTTGTGCGTTCTCCAGACTGACAGCTGTCCCAGCATGCAGTGCGGCCGCAGCTTGATTCCAGACAGCGCTCACAGTGGTAAGTTAAACATTCCCTTTTCTGCTGCTGTTGTTCTTCAAAAGTACGTTTTGAAATCGTTCGAGGCGATAACATTATACATTGAAGCCTCCCTGTGTGGCCTGTTTACAGAGTTAGTGCGAAATAAAAAAAAAAAGTCCGACGTTGAGCCGACCAGAGTGACCAGCAGACCTCCGAGGGTAACCGCAGCCAGGGCTAAATTTACCCCGTCTGTAGTGCACTTCTCTCGGTCTAGTTATGTGTGAACTACCGCTCGTTCTGACAACTCCCAACAAAGAAATTCCCGCCATTGCTGGTTTTATACCCACGGTTCGGTAATTTTTTTAAATGTTTTTTAAGCTTTAGAAATTAAAAATATTGTTTTCAAAATGTTTTGTGTAGGGAATAAATAGTTTTGACTGTTAAAGAAATGCTAAAGAACGTTGCATGTGATGACGTCACGAGTACGCTTCTGTTCCAATACACATACGTGCTTGCGTGCTCGCGTTCTCGCCAAGAACGGACTTGACGAGAACGGCCTGGAAAATCTGAGCAAGTGTAAATGTAACCAAAAGTGTCTCCAGCCAAGAGTTTCCTCCACGGCTAAAACCAGGGAACAAACATGAGGCTCAGTGGATTTTATGCAAGAAGTCATTCAAGCTCAGAACGATGGGAATTAAGGCAGTGGAGTCGCACATGCGAAGCACGAAACACAAAGCGTCAAAATGGAGTTACAGAGAAACAGCCGGTATTTCTCAGTTTAGTTCCACCCTTGTCTCTGCAACGCCTCCACTTATCACCAAATCAAACATACTAAGAAAACCATAGAAAGAAAAATAGCTGCAAAAAAGACTTAGCACTGGTTATGTTGGGGCTTTAAAACTGATTTGTTTTGTTCCCTGCTAAAACAAAGTTTGTGTGAATTCAGTTAAATAATTGTTAAAATATATCAGTCATTTGTGTGTTTTTAGCTTTCTTCCTGTATGGGAAGCTTTTCAACATTTGAAACATTAGTGCAGTGGTTTATGTTAAAATAAACCTTTGGGTTAAGTTGTCGCAAGCAGGTTTTTCTGGTGTTTCTTGTGATGTTGGTCTTAAATTTTTATTTCAAGTGGCATTAAAAAGTCTTGAATTTAACCCTGTAATGCCAAATGTATCGTATTTGATACATACGGGTTCTGAAATGTTTTGCTTCTGACACCTTTTGCATAATTTAATGGTAAAAACTTTGCTCAAAATCCTATTGTACACAATCAGATATACCTGATAAAAGCCAGCAGAAGAATACACAAAAAATAATCTTGACTTATCGCATAGTAATAAATTATTAATATGAAAAATGTATTTCTGTTTTTTTCTTTTTACATATTTTGTTAAAAGGGCAAATAAGGACTTCAAACCAAAAAAAAAAGTAATTTTCTATTTTTTTTTTTTCTTCGATCGGGCTTTAAAGGGTTAACTTGCCTTATGCTGTAGGAACCCTGATGTCAATGGGCAGGATTTCCTGCAGGGGGCGCCGTAGCTCCGACTGAGATAGAATTTGGTGAATGTTCTCCCTTGTTAGCTAATAGGATGAGCTCAGACTTGCGTGACTCCAACCAACTCTTCCTATTGGTGCAGAATTGTTGTCGATGTTTGTGTCATAGCCAGTTAATTAATAATATTCTGGACATGTCAAAAAATATGCAATAATTGATATCTTTTTTAGTGGGTTTTTTCAGTAGAATTAATAGTTTAATTCTGTACCGCTCTGAGACAATGGATTGATTTTTTTTATTTAAATCACTGGTGTAAAGTTGCAGCTTTGACCATTAATTCCTAACAGATGCAATAAGCAAAGAATTGGTATAAAAATAAGACAAACAAAGTTGATTTATTTCTTCTTTATTTTTTGAGTTTTTTCTGTTAGTTTGTGATGCTAATGTTGCTTTGGGTGGAGGTTTAGAAACATTTAGGAAGCTGTGTTTTAAATAAGGATCACTTCTAATATGCATTCTATTGAGGATATTTATTACGGGATATAATTAAAGTTTTATTTGTGTTTTAAGGCGATTAATCAAACTAGATGACCTCATTAAAAACAAACTTACAATTGAAGACTTAAAAAAGTGTTTCTTTACTTTCTACATGAATATAATTGATGTTATTTGATGTTTTTTTCCTTGTTTAAAGATTTACATCATGTTTTTATTCACTTAGCGGCGACGTGTTAAAATCTGACATCCATCCGTCACAAGAAAAACACAAAATCTTCTTACTGTAGATATTTTGTTCTCCTGCTTGTAGAAACTGTTACATATGATAAAGTAAAACAAGTGTTGATGTCTTAGGAAGTGTCGCTGCCTCTATAGTGATGAGGGTGATGGTATGTGTGCAGCCTAATCAAGGAGGGGGGGGGTTCTGTTTGAATGGGCATCTGGCCCGAATCGGCTCCACTTTGGGGGTCAATTTTCTGCACAGTCGCCATGGTAACTCTATAAATATTTAGTGCAGCTCTAAGCGATGACAGGTTTTTCATAGGAGGATGTTGAAAACTGTACAGAATTGAAGGAGTCTCCCTGCTGCCCCTGCATGTGTGACGGCAGCCTGACCCCAGACCGTCCTCAGGGTCAGAACGCCCCCCCCCCCCTGCACTTTTTAAACAGTGGAATAGTCCACATACCCCCCTGCATGAATGAGGCCTTTTGTAAAGCACATTGCTGCAATCTGTATCGTCCAAACTGTTTCTGATGGGTTTTTTACGACCTACATCACCATAAAAAAAGTATTTTTATACCTAATTTTTTTGTCATATCGAATGTACAGATCATTAAACACATTTTAAAACTACACAATTAAAATTATAGTTTCATTCAGGGGTTTCAAAAGTAGGGGTCGTGATCCCCTACTTTTTTTAATCCCTGAAATCTAAAGGATGTACCATTCAACTAAGCGTCAATTCACAACACATTATCTCAAGAAACTACAATTCAACCAGATCATTCAGTCAGATTGATTCAAAGTTTTCTATCTAAGGAAAAACCAGCTGATTGCATCGACTCATTGACTCTTCAGCAATCCCTCACACTAAGCATGCTTGTAGCGACAGTGGAGAGGAAAAACTCCCTTTGAACAGGAAGAAACCTCCAGCAGAACCAGGCTCAGTGTGAGCGGCCATCTGCTGAGGCCCACTGGGGTTCAAGGAGACAGAAGCAGACATAGAAAAAGAAGCATAGATACAAAAGGCAACTGTCAACCAGCTCCACAGGCGGCCCCGTCCAGGAAACACACAGCCAGGCAGACGAGCTCCGAGCCAGCTCCCATGTCAGAGGATGAAGAGAGCACATCCAGTTAGCCACAGTCAGAGAAACAGGACTACACTGGAAAACAGGCCAAGCTCCAACATCTAGAAACAAAGGTGTTGATGGCAGCAGCACAGCTGATATTTCTCTCCAGGATGGAGTCACAGCCAAACAGGAACAGACCAGATGAAGCTACTATGAGAAAAAGCAGAGAGAGCAGAACGTTAGAGATTGAACTAATAGATTCTGCAGAGTGGGAGAATAGAGATAGAATGAAGCAGAATGATGAAAAAGGGGTCCCTATGTCCTCCAGCAGTCTAAGCCTATAGCAGCAGAACTATAGAGATAGCTCAGGATAACCTGAGCCACCCTAACTAGAAGCTTTATCAAATTATTGAAAAATAAAACATAAATAAAAAATTACTAACTATCCCTATTAAAATACATTTATGATGATTAATGAAATGTTATTTAAAATATATTTATATGTATTTTTCATAGATATAATTAGTTTACTTTCTATGTATTGATAAACACAGTGAGATAATTAAGTGAGCATGTGTCTGAAGGGGGGGCTCCATCTGTTGCATCGCAGTTTTTTTGGGGTCACAGGCTGAAATGTTTGTGAGCCTCTTTATTTTATCGAGGTTAAAAGCCTTCAAATCAGCCTGATCGTTTTATTGTTTCACGACTGCTTGTATTTTTCCTCTTTACAAAATAAGATTGAAACATGAAAGGTGGAGCGTTACCTGCTTTTATGAAAACAATCTGTATCGCTCAGTTCTACTAAACAGTCATTACTTGTTCCTTTTAGGCCTCATGCAGAAATTAACTTGTTTAATTAAAGAAGCTGTTGTATTTATGTGAAAGTAATAATGGCCTCAGGCTGCAGACCCCTGATCTAGAACTAGACTGTACGGATGTTACTTTGTTTCCTCCATGGCGGTTGTACTAAAGGTGACTGTGCTCCTGTGTGCAGACGACCAATGAGGCCGTGTTCGCTGTGGACTTCAACCCCAGCGACAGCAACAACATCATCACCTGCGGTAAATCCCACGTCTACTTCTGGACGCTCAGCGGCGGACAGTTTACCAAGAAACAAGGCATCTTTGGGGTAAGACTCGTGTTTCTGTGTATTAATGATGGTTGGGGGGGTTGTTCCCACGTCGCTCACAGCTTCCTCCGTTCCAGTCCTAATGAGGAAGTAGGTGGTTCCCTGAAGGAGAACTGAGAGTCAAAGATAGACCTCGTTCATCGCTGAAAAACGGGATGTGTGACGCATCGACGCCGTTTTATTAACAGAACAAAGATGAACAATGTTCAGGTTTTACCAGAGAAACCAGATGTTTGCTAAACATAATCACTGACTAAAAAGAGATTAAAATACGGATTACCAAAGATGTCTGTGACGTTTCTGCTCTGCTTAGATACTTTATGCTCATATTGAACGGCTGGTTTTCTTCAGATCAGCGCTGTTTAGAAAAGCCAGGCTTTGCTGCTTCAGTATTTCCAAAGATTTTCTGTCTTTATCATCCCTTCTGTGCGATGAAGCACCCCCGCATCATGATGCTGCCACCCAGTGGCGTCTGGTGGAGTTTTCTCCAGGGGGGGGCTATAAATTCAAAATAGACGTATACCAAAAACCACTCAAACATAAATGATATTATATATATTTATATGAATGCCAACAACAAAAAAACATTATAAAAACACTTTATAAAATCACAAAACATAATTTCATGTCCAGGTTTACTTTTTGTCCATAATATTGCCCTTCTGAGGCTGTGAAGGTAAATCTGTGTTCTGCATGGTTCAATATTGTGTCACAAACCTAAAAAAGAAATATACAGTGATGTAATTTAGGAAATGGCTAAAGAAAGTGATTCTAATTTTAGAATTGCATGAAATCTGTCATTATGAATAGATGTCCAGCCCTAGGGTAGAAAATATCCTCCACAGTTGTTTTTGAAAGTGTTTTTCCTTGTTTCCAGAAATACAAGAAGCCCAAGTTCATCCACTGCTTTGTGTTCAGCCTAACTGGAGACGTTCTGACCGGAGACTCTGAAGGAAACATACTGCCGTGGGCAAAGTCGGCAGCAGACACCAAAACGCTTGGGAAGGGGGCCAAAGGTCAGTGCGGGCGCAGAAATCCGGGTGCGTTGACATGCGGACAGGAACTTATCCCGCTCTGCTTTCAAACAGAGACCTTTCAGATTGTGCGGCCAATCAAAGCCCACGAAGGCAGCGTGTTCGCCCTGTGTGCCCTGAAGTGCGGCGCTCTGATCAGCGGAGGGGGGAAGGACCGCAAGATCATCCGCTGGAGTGCCGACCTGGCTCCAGAGAGAGAGTGTGAGGTGATCTACGGCTGGATGTGCGTGCGTTCCATCTGCCGGAGGAGCTGTGGGAGCAGCGGGACTAACTGAGGTGTTCTATGCAGATTCCAGAGAAGTTCGGGGCTGTCCGAACTGTCGCAGTTGTGGACGACGAGGAACTTCTGGTGGGTACGACCCGAAATGCAATCTTAAGAGGGTCTTTCCCTGCCGGGTTCGTCGCCATAGTTCAGGTATGTTCATAACCTTCACCGTCCAGAGAGCAGATCTTTACTCCCTCCGTTAATCCCTTTGGCCCTGAGGGTCTTAGGATATGTAATTTCTCCCACCTGAAATTCCAGATGTGATTTAAAGTTTATCTCCCAAACTATAAATTGGAAATACTATTGTTTGTATTTGTCTGACAGAAAGGCATTGAGGAATAATTTTCAGGTGGAACCACTATTTTAGATGTCACCATGTCTGAAAAAAAAGAAAAATATGTAGCCTTGCCAAATTTGTTTCCAAAATAAAAGTTGCAAAACACCATGAAAGCCCATGGATGAACCCTCAGACTTTATAGATCCACATCTTGACTAGAAGTCAAACTAATTTGGACTGAATAAGTGGAAGCATGTCTGTTCCACAAAGGTTTTAGTGAGCAGTGAGCTAGGAGGAAATGGGATTTTGCCACAGTGGTGCCAAAAGTGCAAAAATGCATTTTCTCCACTCATAAAAGGGAATCTGATCAGACAAATATGCTGATTTATATGATTGGAGACCTTCTGCATGAGGCAAAACCTTTGCTCCTGAGATTTAGTTGTTGTTTCATTGAAATTTACCAATAAAATCACCAAACTGGATAGAAAATAAGACTAACAGAGCAGCTTATGTAACGCATGCCAGTTACATCACCTGAAATGGTCGCACAATGACCTCTGACCCCTCCTTGGAAAGGAGCCTCTAGCCTCTGAGCCTCTAGTGTCCAATGATGGCGGCCATTAGGGGGCGGGGCTAAAAATGAATACCTGCTGTTGCATTACTCCCGAAGAGTCACACACATCAGTTGGAATTTTAAATCTGATTTTATTTGTTTACAAAGCTATAAAACAAAAAGTATTTTTTTTCTAATAATTTAGAAACTTGTTTTAGGAATTCTAAAGCTTGGGTGTGCAGATGGCACATTGGTTACCGCCCATGACCCATGTAGGAGGCCTTAGTCCCCCTTTCCTGTCAGCCTACTGTCAGGAAAAAACCAGCCGCTAGTAGTGTAAAAACTCAAAAAACAAAAAAGACATTTTTAAGCCCATTTGAAAGGCGTGTGGATGAAACACCATGTGACTGTGTTTTCGCCATTTCTATAAATATGTAAACAATTATTTTGCAAAATTAAACCAGGTGAAACTAAAACCTTTCTGATAGAGCATAGTGACAGATGAAAACATTTTTTAAATCTTAAATGCAATGTGTTTATGATTATTTTCTGTAATTGTAGTATTTGGTATCACTGCTCTAAGTGAGATCCTCTGTCAGCTGAAGGCTTGTTTTACAGCCTATACTCCAGTTAACGATTAATCTATTACTAAATTAGTTGACGATTATTTCAATAATAGATCCATCATGATTAATGGTTTCAGCCCCACAGTTCATATTAATCACGTTTATTTAGAGCCACAGATGCTCGGAGTTCCTGGATAGACATCGTTTTTGATATCTATGAAAAAAAACATTTTCTTTTTTTTACATTTTCTTCTCCGCAACGGAATATTAGGGCCAGGTTACAGGTTTTTTACATTTTTTATTTTGAAAATAAAGTTACGAGACATTACGAGAATAAAGTTGTAACATTACGAGAAAAAAGTCACCTAACAACAACAAGCTTGGAGCTCCGCCCATTAGATGATGTCAGACCAGCTCCACCACACGATGCTCCACATTCCTCATTTTATGGAAGAAAGGGCTTCTTGGAAGAGTCAAAAAATGCAACTTGTTTCTCTAAAAGTTACAACTTTATTCTCGTAATTTATTACTTTATTCTCATTATTTTATTATTTTATTCTCGTAATTTTACGACTTTATTCTCGTAATTTTACGACTTTATTGTAATTTTACGACTTTATTCTCGTAATTTTACGACTTTATTCTCGTAATTTTATGACTATTCTCGTTGGGACTTTATTCTTGAAATTTTACCACTTTATTCTCATAGTTTTACGACTTTATTCTCGTAATTTTACAACTTTATTCTTGTAATTTTACGATTGTATTCTCGTAATTTTATGACTTTATTCTTGTAATTTTACGACTTTATTCTTGTAATTTTACGACTTTATTCTTATTATTTTACGATTTTATTCTCGTAATTTATTACTTTATTCTCATAGTTTTATTATTTTATTCTTGTAATGTTACAACTTTATTCTCGTAATTTTACGACTTTATTCTCATAATTTTATGACTATTCTTGTTGGGACTTTATTCTTGAAATTTTACCACTTTATTCTTGTAATTTTACGACTTTGTTCTCGTAATTTTACGACTTTATTCTTTAATTTTACGACTTTATTCTCGTAATTTTACAACTTTATTCTTGTAATTTTACGATTGTATTGTCGTAATTTTATGACTTTATTCTTGTAATTTTACGACTTTATTCTTGTAATTTTACGACTTTATTCTTATTATTTTACGACTTTATTCTCGTAATTTATTACTTTATTCTCATAGTTTTATTATTTTATTATTGTAATGTTACAACTTTATTCTCGTAATTTTACGACTTTATTCTCATAATTTTATGACTATTCTTGTTGGGACTTTATTCTTGTTATTTTTACGACTTTATTGTCAGAATTTTATGACTTTATTCTCGTAATTTTACGACTTTGTTCTCGTAATTTTACGACTTTATTCTTTAATTTTACGACTTTATTCTCGTAATTTTATTACTATTCTCGTTGCAACTTTATTCTCGCTATTTTTACGACTTTATTGTCAGAATTTTATGACTTTATTCTCGTAATTTTACGACTTTATTCTTATTATTTTACAACTTTTTTCTCGCAATTTTTATGACTATTCTCATTGCAACTTTACTCTCATAATTTTACGATTTTTTCCCGTAGTTTGACAACTTTATTCTTGTAATTTTACTACTTTATTCTCAATGTTACGACTTTATTCCTGTAATTTTATGACCATTCTCGATGCAAATTTATTCTCGTAATTTTACGACTTTATTCTCATAATTTTACGACTTTATTCTCATAATTTTATGACTATTCTTGTTGGGACTTTATTCTTGAAATTTTACCACTTTATTCTTGTAATTTTACGACTTTGTTCTCGTAATTTTACGACTTTATTCTTTAATTTTACGACTTTATTCTCGTAATTTTACAACTTTATTCTTGTAATTTTACGATTGTATTGTCGTAATTTTATGACTTTATTCTTGTAATTTTACGACTTTATTCTTGTAATTTTACGACTTTATTCTTATTATTTTACGACTTTATTCTCGTAATTTATTACTTTATTCTCATAGTTTTATTATTTTATTATTGTAATGTTACAACTTTATTCTCGTAATTTTACGACTTTATTCTCATAATTTTATGACTATTCTTGTTGGGACTTTATTCTTGTTATTTTTACGACTTTATTGTCAGAATTTTATGACTTTATTCTCGTAATTTTACGACTTTGTTCTCGTAATTTTACGACTTTATTCTTTAATTTTACGACTTTATTCTCGTAATTTTATTACTATTCTCGTTGCAACTTTATTCTCGCTATTTTTACGACTTTATTGTCAGAATTTTATGACTTTATTCTCGTAATTTTACGACTTTATTCTTATTATTTTACAACTTTTTTCTCGCAATTTTTATGACTATTCTCATTGCAACTTTACTCTCATAATTTTACGATTTTTTCCCGTAGTTTGACAACTTTATTCTTGTAATTTTACTACTTTATTCTCAATGTTACGACTTTATTCCTGTAATTTTATGACCATTCTCGATGCAAATTTATTCTCGTAATTTTACGACTTTATTCTCATAATTTTACGACTTTATTCTCGTAATTTTATGACTATTCTCGTTGCGCCTTTATTCTCGTAATGTTACGACTTTATTCTAGTAATTTTACGACTGTATTCTAATAATTTTATGAATTCTCCTATTTTATGACTAATCTCTTAATTTTGCGACTTTATTCTCGTAATTTTATCACTATTCTCGTTGCGCCTTTATTCTTGTAATGTTACAACTTCTTTCTCAAAATAGAAGGGGGAAAAAATCACTACCCTAGCCCTAATACTCTTACGTATTTCTCTAGGATGTTGACATATATAGAAAAAAGTGTAAAAAGGATGTTTTTTCCAACTTCATGTTAAGAGAAACAGATCTAATAAATAGAAATGCTCCTATTGATCCATAATCCTCCGTCTTTCTCAGGGTCATTTAGACGAGATGTGGGGTCTGGCCACCCACCCCTCTCAGAACATCTTCCTGACCTGCAGCCATGACAGACAGGTGTGTCTGTGGAACACAGAGGAGCACAACCTGGACTGGTGCATCACCCTTGAGGTACCGTCCAACTCTGTTTGATTTTCTTTACGAAAAGAATGTTTGAAACCAACAATTTCTAAAATATGGAGATCAGTTTTACTAAACCTTCAAGCCTTATGGAAAGAAATGTTTCATTATTTAGAAAAAATGCATCAGAACTTTGATAAAACTTCTCAATCAAGAAGGTTTTCAGATTAATTTATAATGGTATTTAAAAGTCAACTTTTTGGAAATAGTCTGATCTCTTTGGACGTTAGTAACAGCATTATTACCGTATTTTTCGGACTATAATTCGCACTTTTTTTCATGGTTTGGCTGGCCATGTGACTTATACACTGGTGCGACATATACACTTTCTTTTTTCACCACGAGAGGGCGCTATGTAGCTTTGCACGCGACATGTATTCTATTAATACCACTGAAAGAAAAAAAAACGTTACAACTTACCACAACAACAAAAAATTAGCATTACAAAAATGACGACTGAATAGAAATATGCCGCCCAAAAGAATTTCATATAGTGCGAATTCAAGCTGAAAGTGATTCAGTATGCAGTGGAAAATGACAATCGGGCAGCTGAACGACAGTTTGGATGCAGAGTAGGCGACAGGACAACTGGTGCGTTTTCACTGCTTCTCAGCTCGTTCATGAAATAAAACAAAGCGGTCTTCGAGCAGTAGCCTGCCACGCGCCAGTTATCAGTTTCCATCATGGACGTAGGTTTGCATAGGGACCATAGGGACATGTCCCTACCAACATTTTGGAAGGACCTTTTTGTCCCTACCAATAATTGGATGTGAACAACATGTTTATAATTTACTATACAGCAGCCGCTTCTTTTCCTGTCGCAGATTCTCTGCCTGGTAGCTGCAGCTGCTGGTCTTTCCTGTCCCTTTCACATAGCAGCGCATCAACTGTGCTGCGCGGTTTAACTCTCTGATTATTCTGCCTTAAGTTCCGCCTTCTCTCTTTCTGATTGCGTGTTGTCTAGTCTGTATGTGCGCGCACGGGTGCTTGGAGTGCGAAAAAAGTCCAGATTAAAAATATATTATCTACGCTAAAACAGGCGAAAGCTTCTGATTGGAGTTCTGTAAAGAAGCAGGAGAGTTTTTTGATTTGTGGAACTTGAGAAATGTAAGTTAACAACGTCAGGATTTCTTTTATTTTATCTTTTAATCAGATAGCCAAAGGCTCCTTAAAGAAGATCTTTTATGAAATGAAACCAGGTGAAACAGAAAGGCTTAAACGTTTCCTTTGGAGGAGTTCTGGTTGTAGAATATTGACAGACAAAAACTATTTTTTTTTTACTTCTTAAATGCAAAATATTTACATATTTTTTACAATCTTGGTATAATTCCTGCTCTAAGTGGGTCGCTCTGTCGGCTAAAGGCACATTTTAGTGGCCCTATATTCCAGTTAACGATTAATCAATTACTAAATTAGTTCACGATTATTTAAATACTTTGTTAATATGATTAATTGTTTCAGCAATTGATAAAATACATGAAATTAGCTACACAGAGTAACTACAGCCCAGATGTACAACTTCTAATATTAATACTTTAAATGCTCAGTGTCAGTTCCTCTTCTAGTTCCAGTGCTCATGTAAATACAATACATTTATTTTCTGTCCCTTGAATATATTATTTTGCATGATCCAGAGAGAGCATATTACCTCTGTTTACCTCTGCACAATTCTCTGTCTTCAGAAGAAAACACAGGATAAATCCACATATTATAGACTATATTTGGTTAAACAGACACTGTCTTAGTAGCAGGTAAATTTAAATACAATCCTTTTCAAAGTGGAAAAAGTCCTAATTCCACATTCATCAGAGCCAGTTATGCTTTAAATATTGATAAACAGCATCTAGTGCATGTAGTGCTTATAAGATTTGTATTAATGTAGCAAGAAATGCTGCTGTTCTCTTTAAACAAAATGAGCCCTGAAGCTCACATTAAGCATATTTTTGCAAAGGACCAATGAAACTGAAGAATAGTGTCCCTACCAAAGTTGAAATCAAACCTACGCCCTTGGTTTCCATGGATAGAATAACCTTTCAAGAAGGTGCCACTTTTAGTCCCGTGCGAACTGTTATTTTTTTTCGCCTTCATAATGCATTTTTTGGCCGATGCGACTTAAACTTCGGAGCGACGTATACTCCGAGAAATACGGTAAACGATCTCAGTCTTTATAAACCTGAGATAAAGTCCTAAGAGAAATTGAATCAAATTCTTCCTCCTGTGATTGAATCTGTAGACTAATAGAAAAATGTTCAGATTGTGGATTTAGCTGCTTTCTAGAGAACTTTAAAGACGTCTTCTTTAAATTTAGGGAGAAGTTGTATTATTTCCAGGAGGTTTGGACAGATGGATGTTTGTCTCCTACAGGAATATGGGTTGTGTGCGGATTTCTGCCCCAGTGGATCTGTTGTGTCAGTTGGACTCAGTACAGGAAGGTAAAACAGCACAAATGCATCATATTTAACTCTTTATAGGGAACTCTGTGAAATACTTTAAAAATCAACATTTCAAGCTGATATCGTTATTGGAATCCAGGACAAGACCTTATTACCTTAGTAACATTAAACAAAATTTGGATATTTAATGGCAAAAATGAATGTCAGTATAATAAACAACAACTTGCCTGTATATATTAGGAAAAAAAACCAAAAGTGCTTTTATAAGAAATTGATGAAAAACACTCAGAGTGAAAAAAACACATTTTATTTGGTACAACATTATGGAGGATAAAAAGTGCCAAAATTAAATAAATAAATACAGCATTAAATAAATAATTAAATGTGTCAATAATTAATTAAATGTGGAATTAAATAAATAAATGTGTCATTTATTAATTAAAACCACGTCACTAATATAAAGTGCCACAATTAAATAAATAAATACAGCGATAAACAATTAATTAAATGTGTAATTCATTAAATAAATAAGGAATTAAATATATAAATGTGTCATTAGTTTAATAAAATATGTCTTAATTTTATTAAAAAATATATATATAATTATTTCATGGTCCTGTGTCGCAGTGCATCGAAACCATTAAAAGAATCTGTCAAACTCACCCATCAAAGTTAGGGGGCGGGGTTATCTAACACCTGATTGGTCACCCTGCACATTAAGGTGAAGCAAATCGATTACAGAAAGGATTCGCGTTAACCCCGCCCCCTAACTTTGATGGGTGAGTTTGACAGATTCTTTTAATGGTTTCGATGCTCTGCGACACAGGACCATGAAATACACTATATTGCCAAAAGTATTTGCTCACCTGCCTTGACTCACATATGAGCTTAAGTGACATCCCGTTCCTAATCCATAGGGTTCAATATGACGTCGGTCCACCCTTTGCAGCTAGAACAGCTTCAACTCTTCTGGGAAGGCTGTCCACAAGGTTTAGGAGTGTGTTTATGGGAATTTTTGACCATTCTTCCAGAAGCGCATTTGTGAGGTCGCACACTGATGTTGGACGAGAAGGCCTGGCTCTCAGTCTCCGCTCTAATTCATCCCAAAGGTGTTCTATCGGGTTGAGGTCAGGACTCTGTGCAGGCCAGTCAAGTTCATCCACACCAGACTCTGTCATCCATGTCTTTATGGACCTTGCTTTGTGCACTGGTGCACAGTCATGTTGGAAGAGGAAGGGGCCAGCTCCAAACTGTTCCCACAAAGTTGGGAGCATGGAATTGTCCAAAATGTCTTGGTATGCTGAAGCATTCAGAGTTCCTTTCACTGGAACTAAGGGGCCAAGCCCAGCTCCTGAAAAACAACCCCACACCATAATCCCCCCTCCACCAAACTTTACACTTGGCACAATGCAGTCAGACAAGTACCGTTCTCCTGGCAACCGCCAAACCCAGACCCGTCCATCAGATTGCCAGATGGAGAAGCGCGATTCGTCACTCCAGAGAACGCGTCTCCACTGCTCTAGAGTCCAGTGGCGGCGTGCTTTACACCACCGCATCCGACGCTTTGCATTGCACTTGGTTATGTATGGCTTGGATGCAGCTGCTCGACCATGGAAACCCATTCCATGAAGCTCTCTGCGCACTGTTCTTGAGCTAATCTGAAGGCCACATGAAGTTTGGAGGTCTGTAGTGATTGACTCTGCAGAAAGTTGGCGACCTCTTCGCACTATGCGCTTCAGCATCCGCTGACCCCGCTCCGTCAGTTTACGTGGCCTACCACTTCGTGGCTGAGTTGCTGTCGTTCCCAAACACTTCCATTTTCTTATAATACAGCTGACAGTTGACTGTGGAATATTTAGGAGCGAGGAAATTTCACGACTGGATTTGTTGCACAGGTGGCATCCTATCACAGTTCCACGCTGGAATTCACTGAGCTCCTGAGAGCGACCCATTCTTTCACAAATGTTTGTAAAAACAGTCTGCATGCCTAGGTGCTTGAATTTATACACCTGTGGCCATGGAAGTGATTGGAACACCTGATTCCAATAATTTGGATGGGTGAGCAAATACTTTTGGCAATATAGTGTATTTAAATGCACACTGAAATAATTATATATATTTTTAATAAAATGAAGACGTATTTTATTAAATTAATGACACATTTATATATTTAATTCCTTATTTATTTAATGAATTACACATTTAATTAATTGTTTATCGCTGTATTTATTTAATTCATTGTGGCACTTTATATTAGTGACGTGGTTTTAATTAATGAATGACACATTTATTTATTTAATTCCACATTTAATTAATTATTGACACATTTAATTATTTATTTAATGCTGTATTTATTTATTTACTTTTGGCACTTTTTATCCTCCATACAACATAACCTTAGAGGCATTAATGCTGATACTGGCACTTACAATTTTCGGTTTATAAACCTAAATAGAATTGTTAACTAGGCTTATTAACTTTTGAACTTTACTTTTCAATTAGCTTTTTACCTTTTTGTCTTGACTCGTTAACTCTTTTTTTCAACCTAATTTCCAGTAAGGAGGGGGTTCAAAACGCTAACTTGCCCTATAGCTGCGTTCACACCCGGTCTGTTTTAGGCGTCAAAACGAATGATTTACATCTGAGCGTCTGAGCGTTCGAAGCTGGAGTTTGGAAAATTGAACTTTAAGCGCCGGACACCGGAGAATCAACCAGACAGAAAAGCTGTTCCTGGAGTTTTTTGGGGGAGGCAGACACTCCCTGTAAGCTGTAATCGCTTCTGCAGACATTCTGCATGTGAAAAATAAATAAATATCAAGGGAGTTAAACTCCAAAAGTTGAAAAATAAGCTGGAAGAATGGATTGTTGTGAAGAAGGAACAGAAGGAACTCTTTATCTGGAAAAAGAAAGAAACTCAGTAGCTTGTCTCATAATCAAAGGAACAGAATGCAAAGATCCAAAGAAAATTTAAAAATGATTTTCTTTGATTTTACTCCTTCTTATGTCAACATATGGCAACTCCACTCCACTCGCACATTTCATCTGTGATCTAAAGTAGCTGAAAGTAGAAAACAATCATTGTCAGTCTGTAAGGAAAGTCCTGCCTATTAAGACAGACAGCTTTATTTAACAAGATGACAAAAAAAAGTTTCAGCTTATTTTTATTCTTTCTATTAAACTCGTAGATCAACCAGTAAAGGTCATGAGACATTTTTAATTATAAACTGTTACTTTAAACAGAATTTAACACTGAAATAAAATTAGGTTTTTATGCATCCATGTTATACATTGAATTTTTAAATGATAAAGTATGAAAATAGAACATTTATCCATTTTAAAATCTAAAGTGTTTTTGAAGTAGAGAACAGCAATCGTTCAGTTTGGTTTATAGATAATTTCCTGATTCCCATATTTTCTCAAACCCCTGAACTGATCGTTTGTTATTTTCTTTCTTTTTTCTGTCTTAATGTTGGCAGTGGGCTTTAGGCTGCCCTGCAAGGCTTTAAACCTGGGTTTAACCGGAGACTAAGCCATTCTCAAGCACATATCAAGGAGCTCATTCTGAGCCTGGATCCAGATTTATTGTTGATTCTGTTCATGGTGGAGAATCCTGCTTCACAGCAGCAGGTTGAGCCAAACATCCTCTAAATGTGCAGGGTCATCTTTGAGCACGCCATTTCACTTTTCTTTCACCAGTTCACCGCAGTTCTTCCAGCAGTCCACACTTTCTCTGCTCTCTTTTTCTCATCGTCTTCTCCTTCTTTCCCATCGCCCGGCTTGCCACAGGTTTGCCTGCTGTGTCTAAAGCACCAAATCCAGCAGGAGCAGCTAGTTTACATGCAAAGTCAATGGTTGACGCGCGTCAAGGCGCAGCAAAATGTCCCGCAGCGCCTTTTGAGCAGCTGAAGCAGCGCATCGGGAGCGTTTAAGCATCTGACGCGCTGCAAACGCGCTGCTGCCGAAGTCGGAAAAATTTAACTTTAGCTGCAGGACATCAACCAATGAGAGAAGCTGATCTGGGAGCTGGCAGGGAGTCAGACACAGCACTGCTGATGCAGAGCGCTATGATCACTCCTCTGAAACAGTTTATTAACGCCTAAATTAACTTAGAATGTAGAAACCTGCCGGCAGAAATGTTCGCTTTTATTATCCTGCTGCCTGCAGTTTGGATTACGTGCATGGAAACCGCTTCCAGGCGATTTTGGCTTAAATAAGCTCCGGTCACTTGATGTTCTGCTTCACTCTGTAACTCCCCAGGTGGCTCGTCCTCGACTTGATGACCCAGGAGGAGATTTTTGAATCCACAGATGGAAACGAACAGCTGTCAGTCATGAGATATTCTCCAGGTAAAGCACGTGTCGCACTGTAGATGTCATTCATGTGTGGTTTTACAGAGTTTAATTAATGCCGCTGTGTTTCATAGATCATTAATAGTTATTTTACCTGTCAGACCTCTACAGGCATTGATTATTTTAGTGTATTTTATTCTGTAAACAGTTATTCTACTTTGTCCAAACATCATCAAACTAGAAGGCCTCCTTCAATTGCTGCCCTTCCAGATTTAGAATTAATTTTTATTTCATTTTTTCATTAATAATTAATTTTCAGTAGTAAAGCCAAAGTCTCACCACTGAAAAATATGGAGGCTTAATGCAGACAAAATCAATCAATAAATCGATCATGAAATAAATAAATGAAAATTAACAATTAAATTTAAAAATAAACATTTATACATATACGATTGAATACATTAAATGTTAAAATATGGAGGGTTAAAGAGAACAAAATAGATATTTTAAAAGAACATGAAATAAATAAATAAAATGAACAATGAAATAAAAAACATTTATGCATGCATGATTAAATACATTAAATGTTAAAATGAAAAAAATAAAATAAATAATAAAAAAACATTAAATGAATACATGTAAATGAACAGTTAAAAAAATTTGCATTTATATATGTATATAGAAAAAACAAATAAGCTGAAGCAAAAAAGTTATTTAGACATTTAAAAAAAAATAGATGATTTAAAAAAATAAATAAATAAAAGGATTAGAAAATGGAGGAAAATTTTTTTATTTTGACCAATAATTTTTTTTTTCTTCCATAATAGTATAATAGCATGGAGGCCACCAAAATAAATAAATACAAATAAATAAAACTCTCTTTAATTATTATGACTTTTAGATATTTAGTATAAAAAAAGAAATAAGATGAAACAAAAAAGTTATTTAGACTTTAAAAAAATAAAATAAATAAAACTACTTATTTAAAAAATGAACATAAAACATTTGAATCTGGAGAAAAAAAATAACATTTTGACTGATATCAAGGTTTTTTTAAAATAATAGTATAATAGCATGGAAGGCATGAAAATAAATACAAATTCAAATGATAGAAAATATTTTTAACTATCATATTTATTTATTTAATGGTTAATTTTATTGTTTAACTGTTTATACCATTCAAATAAATGGTACATTTATAATTTGATGGGACATTTATTTATTTGATTTTATCCTCTTTAGCCCTCCATAGAACATGAGCTGACTCTGATAAAGGGTCTCATCAGCTGTTCCTCCAGCAGCTGAACCCAAACTCTGATTATTTCCTCATCCGACCATCTTCCTCTCTTTGCAGTAGGTTTATTTTGGAGAGCTGAAGATGGACGATGTCTGTTTGCACTGAAAGGCAGCTGTTGTGACGTTAAAGATGGATGCTGGTATTTCCGATAAAAATAGCAGCACCGCATCAGTAACATTATCAAACATTTGCTGGAAAACTATGGAAGTAAATCTGTTTCGCTGGGATTTGAATTAAAAATGTATAATTCAGTGTAAAAAGGGAAGGGTTACTTCAGGTCACAGTCGTTAGCAATGGATTGTGGCGTCCAACACCTAGCCAATCCCGTTACGTTTTCTTAGTCACGTGACGTGACGCTTGTGGCGCTCATACGGAAGGAAAACCAGCAT
This sequence comes from Cyprinodon diabolis, assembly GCA_030533445.1. NCBI lineage: Eukaryota > Metazoa > Chordata > Actinopteri > Cyprinodontiformes > Cyprinodontidae > Cyprinodon > Cyprinodon diabolis. Next base: position 3,217,727 of record CM060075.1, on the reverse strand, counting down.
GACGGAGCCGGTCATGCTAGCTAACGCCAACTCAACTACAGAAAAATGAAAGTAATAAACTCACTGTTGAGTTAGCGTTAGCGTGCATGACCGGCTCCGTCATTCTGGTCTTCCTTCCGTATCAGCGCCGCAAGCGTCCCATCACGTGACTAAGAAAGCGTAACGGGATTGGCTGGGTGTTGGACGCCACAATCCATTGCTAACGTCTGTGACCTGAAGTAACCCCTCCCTTTTTACACTGAATTTAGACGCCGAATTTAAGACGGTGAAATAGAGCCAGTTGAATCTCAGGAGGCTGAAAATATTGAGTTTGAATCTTGAAAGGTTGAATTTTTTTATCTGCAGATTTTTTTAACACTGAAAAATAAGTATTGAAAATGTAATCACTTTGAAATAGTGATGTGAATTTTTAGCTTGAAGAGAAAATAACATGAAATTTCAACTGTGTAGAAATAATGACAATGAATTTTTTTTTAATCAAAAATGTGTTCTGAATATATTTTAACACTGAAACAGTAAGTACAAACATACAACATTTAAATTTCAGTGGCATTTTTAATTCAATTCCCAGCGACACAAATTTACTTCCATAGAAAACAAGATGGCAGCTATGAGCTCATGTTCATCTTAAACTAGTTTTTATAAATCCATGTTTAGTCAAAACAAATTAGAAGGTAAAAATCCTTGACCTGTGAAATAGTGCGACCTGTTTAGGTGTTTTTGTTTAGTTCTGCGTTTAGAGTCTAAGAACGGTTGTTTGTGTCGTAGACGCAGAGGAAAAGGTTGGAATCTCCCTTTAACTGTATGAATGGCTTCTTGTCTCTTCAGATGGTCGCTTTTTAGCCGTCGGCTCTCATGACAACTTCATCTACATCTACAATGTGACGGAGAGCGGCCGCCGCTACAGTCGCTTCGGGAGGTGTAATGTGAGTCACTGGGGGGATGTTTGGTTATGAGCTACATTTCTCTACCTGTTTCTTTTTTAAATTGGGAAACCTGGGCCTACTTGAGAGTACTTCCTGGTACTACACAATACGTATACTCAGTACTCTGGGTTAGGCTTCTTTAGCATGAATTACTGCATGAATGCAGAGCTGCAGGATCAGTCAAAGGTTCAGCTAAGTTGTTCTGGTTTTAACCTCTTTTTGATAGCAGCCCATAGATCATCTGTTCCTCAGGATCAGGCAACTTTTGGCTGTGTTGGCCTTCCATAGAGCCTCTTATGTTTGGCTAGAAATAGAAAAAAAAAACACAATTAATGTTTTAAAACATAAATATTCTATGAAATCCTGCAGGTTTCAAGCATTTTTATTGAATAAATGCTCTGAATTTCTGCAGGAAAACAACCCTTAAGGTGCCATTAATGTTTCTGCAGCCATTGCAGATTTCATACATGTGATTTTGTTTTTTCATGATCACATCATTACAATGTTTAAGTTTTATTCAAATTTAAAAAATGTTAATACAGCACATTTTTGTTTTTATTGCATCGAGCCACAAACATTTATTGAAACATTTTCTACCGGCAAAAAAATTAGAACTGAAAAGACAATATTTGAAAAAAAAAAAAATCTTGTTTTGAGTCTAATAGTGATTTTCTTTACATAATAGTTGTAATGAGATTATAAATAACTTAATGTTTTAGTTTAATTTTATTAAGAAAAAAGGGTCTAAACAAAACCCAAAAGAATTAATATTAGTTTTAAATGTATGGAGCTACTTTGAAGCCATAAAGTTTGTCCTGAAAATGTTTTTTTAACCAAAAGGATGATTTTTTTATATATAAGAATAAAATATTTGAATCTGGAGGAGAAAAAAAACAAAACATTTTGATCCATATCTTTATTTTTGTTTAGCTTTTTTTCATAATAGTTGCAGTAAAATCACAAAACACCTTCAACCCTTCCCTGTTATTTGTTAAAAAAAAGACATGAAACTGTAAATACTTGTTTTAACTGTATGTAGGTAAATTAGGGCTGTAAAAATTGTTCAAAACTATTTTTCAAACTAAAAGTTCTTATCTTCAAACTACAAAATGTGATTTTGATTGATGTTGTTTTTCTTTTTTCTTTTATTAATATCTAAATATTCCCATTTGTGACTCTAATAAGTTTCATTTAAATGTTATTTGACTTCTTGGATAAAAGACGAATTTTAAAGAACCAATATTTTTTTTTGTGCAAAAAAACAATTGCAAAAACAAAGAAGGATGGATATGTTTTTTTCTATGAGAAGTTGAAAAGTGCTGTAAAAAAACAAAAAGGATCATTTTTTACAACTTTATGATGAAATGGATGTAAAAAAAAAAAATAAAATAAAATAAGGATGCACGGATTGATCCTCCGGCTGATCAATCGGGCGTTGAATCGATCGGCCTCGATTTCCTGGATTTTGAGGATCGTAATTGGCCGATACTTGGATGGGAAACAGATCCTATCCATTGTTTTTTTTTTTTGGAGTACATTAAGGGTATAATTACTTTATCTTATTTTAAACAAATTAAGATTGAAACATCAAATTTTTTTTGTGATCTTAAAACAAATGAAATGAGAAAAAATCGGAATTGGTCAAAATGGGAATCTGCATCTCAGTCTTTTTACAGATCGATGATCGGGGAAAAAAATCTCCAATCGGTGCACCCTTAACAAAAACATGAGTGGTACATTTAGGCAGCGGCGGCTGGTGGAGATTTTTCAAAATAGATTTATACCAAAAACTAATCCAACATATACTAAGTTATCAAACCGTCATAAAAACTATTTTATGAGAACGTGTTTATTTAGAGAACAACTATGTAAATGAACAAACATCTAGAAAAAGTAGACTCTATTCTATTATTTTCCATGTGAATCCCAGATTGTTCATTCTTCTTTGTCTTTTCTACAAACTGCTTTAAATCAGTCCTAGCTGACTTTATCCATGCTGGATCAGATCCTGATGTTTGAAAAAGGAGGCAGAGAAGCAGGATAAAGCCTTAGCCTCGCTGCATGCAGTTAGCCTCGCTGCATGCAGTTAGCCTCGCTGCACGCAGTTAGCCTCGCTGCATGCAGTTAGCCTCGCTGCATACAGTTAGCCTCGCTGCATACAGTTAGCCTCGCTGCACGCAGTTAGCCTCGCTGCACACAGTTAGCCTCGCTGCATACAGTTAGCCTCGCTGCACACAGTTAGCCTCGCTGCACGCAGTTAGCCTCGCTGCACACAGTTAGCCTCGCTGCACGCAGTTAGCCTCGCTGCACGCAGTTAGCCTCGCTGCACGCAGTTAGCCTCGCTGCACGCAGTTAGCCTCGTTGCATGCAGTAAGCCTCGCTGCATACAGTTAGCCTCGCTGCATACAGTTAGCCTCGCTGCATACAGCACGCAGTTAGCCTCGCTGCACGCAGTTAGCCTCGCTGCATACAGTTAGCCTCGCTGCACGCAGTTAGCCTCGCTGCATACAGTTAGCCTCGCTGCATGCAGTTAGCCAAGCCTCGTAGCTAAACCAGGTCCTGGAAAAAGATGGTTCTTGCTCCATTTCTCTCACTCTCTCTCCAATGCGTCTCCAACTCCCATATTCGACCTGTCAATCACCCGTAACACGTCTGCGCTGTGGCGGGAGGTGATGAGCAAAAGCACTTCCTGTCACCTTAGGCTCTGCTATACGTTTGTACTGCAGAGGATCTGCTGCACATGGACAACTTTTAACGAGAGTCAAATACGTCACCAATCCGACCAAAAATGGAATGATGCTTTGCTAGTCTTAAAGATTAAATATGTATCTTGTCCATCTAAAAAAATACATATTAATAATGTTGATTTAAAATGTAATTATAAAAAATGCATATATATATTTTTTTATGTTTTAATCAGGGTCATCGGGTGGGTGAGGCGGCGCCCTGGCGCCCTCTGTTGGCCAGCCACCAATGCATTTAGGGTCATTTTCTTGCTCAAATTCAGAAGAGCTGTTGAATGAAACAATGAAAAACTTTCAGGATTTTTTAATAGATCTACGGTTAAAAACAGGAAGCGGTTCTCTATCATCAACCTCTGGTCCAAAGGGCCGGATGTTCAGAACCCCTGAGTTTGATGAATGGAAATGAGAAACATTTACTTTCATCTCTTAAGAAGAGCTAGAGTGACACTCCAGTCCAGGTGAGATGCTTCTGGATTGGTCAAAACAAGGAAGCCACTGTTGTATCCTCCATGTCCTGGATCCATCTGTGTCAAAGTTCTTGAAGCTTCTAGAATCCCACCTAAACTCTTGCATTGTCTCTGCGTCACCATCCTCGTTTGCATTTTCTTTTCCTGCTACATCCTCTAGACTTTTTTCTTCCACTCAACTTTCCATTAAAATGCTGGGTACTGGCAGTGGAAGGTGTCACTAAGCCTCTGCTGGTCAGACAGACAGGATTCCCTTTTATTCTGCTCATAATGTAACATCTCTATGTTAAAGATCACTGTAGCTTTTCATTTAGAGGCAGATAAGCCGCTTATTAAAACGAAAATGAAGATTAAAATGTTCCATCTCTTGCTAGGGGCACTCCAGCTTCATCACTCACCTTGACTGGTCTAAAGATGGCGGCTACATCGTGTCGAATTCAGGCGACTATGAGATCCTCTACTGTAAGTAAACCTGCAAAAATTTGTAGTTATGATAGGAAACAGGAGAAAAAAAATGTTTTTTAATCATATATTAATATTTAGTTGGGTTTTTTATGTTTGAGACCTGTGTGACATTTATCAGTATCATTTTTATCATATAAATGGAGAAAGAAAGAAAAAGCAATATAATTTAGAAAAATCTGCCCCAGATAAATCGTCTGCACATATTGTGATCATTTTCTACTCAGTTCAGTTTATTTCTATATCTCCAATTCACATCATGTCATCTCAGGTCACTTTCCAGTTCACCAGATCATCCAGTCAGATTGATTCAAAGTTTTCTATCTAAGGAAAACCAGCTGATTGCCATCCCTAAAACTGAGAATGCTTGTAGCGACAGTGGAGAGGAAAAACTCCCTTTGAACAGGAAGAAACCTCCAGCAGAACCAGGCTCAGTGTGAGCGGCCATCTGCTGAGGCCCACTGGGGTTCAAGGAGACAGAAGCAGACATAGAAAAAGAAGCATAGATACAAAAGGCAACTGTCAACCAGCTCCACAGGCGGCCCCGTCCAGGAAACACACAGCCAGGCAGACGAGCTCCGAGCCAGCTCCCATGTCAGAGGATGAAGAGAGCACATCCAGTTAGTCACAGTCAGAGAAACAGGACTACACATGAAGCTACTATGAGAAAAAGCAGAGAGAGCAGAACGTTAGAGATTGAACTAACAGATTCTGCAGAGTGGGAGAATAGAGATAGAATGAAGCAGAATGATGAAAAAGGGGTCCCTATGTCCTCCAGCAGTCTAAGCCTATAGCAGCAGAACTATAGAGATAGATCAGGATAACCTGAGCTATCTCAGTCCAGCTAAGTCCACCTTCCTTAGTGCCTCAAATGTTAAATTGGTTTCTGGAATTCATTTTTGATTCTGATCTACTTAAATTTTTTTTTTCCATGTTAAAGAACAAACACAATTTTTTTTTTTTTTTTTTTTTTAGGAATGTCTCAATACAAAATGTTAATTTCCGATACGATATCATAAATCATCATACTTTTATTTCTTTTGTTGTTGTTTAATGTTAGAAAATGCTTCAGGAAATGATTTTGCTCAATAATCAGCAATAGATATAAGAACACCTGACCCATTCATTGTTAACAGTTATATAAACTTATATTACAGATTTTAGATGTCGGCTGATTTTCATCCTATATTTATTTTTTGGATGATATTGGGTCAATTTCCTATATGAGATGGGAAAACATCCGTTTTACAAAAAGGATTACATTTTTTTCTAAAGGAAGCTGACATTTCTAGAAAATGGTGAACTAAAGGATTATAGCTTCCTATATAATAACGAGGGAAATAAATCTAAAAATGACGGATGCACCGATCCATTAGCTGTGTCTCAGCCTTCTGTTCCAAAAAATACCAACCTTTCCAGCAAAGGCTGTGGGTTTTAACTGGTGGTTTTTGGATTTGTACGCATTTCCAACTTGACTTGTTTATTATAAAAGCAAAGACAATTATTAAAAATACTTGCAAATTAGTAGAAATGAAAAATAATGTTAATATAATGTTTGAAGCTCTAAAAAGTGTTCAAAAAATTATTTTACAAAATTTCCCTTCCACACCGGTTTGTTCTTAATACTTCTAGTTAATTGGAGGGTCTAACAATTAACAACTTCATCTAAACAATTAAAAATATAAAAAATTAATTACAAATGTTGGTTTTAAATTAACTTAAATATATTCTACCTACCAAAATAAGAAAACTAAATTGTAGAAATGACAAGTTACAAAAATTTAGCATAAATAGCCACAACAAGCCGACAGATTGATCATATTTAGATGTAAAGCTGGTCCACCGATCATGTCTACCCCTACAAAGGTCTGAAAATCAGCAGCTATCAATGTTCTGATCTTTTATTGTTATATAAACACGTTATCTGTGCAGTTTAAACAGGTATTCATTGTTTAAAACATTACAGATACCAAAAGTAACAATACAACAGATCGGGAACCCCCTAAAAATACAGTTACCGTATTTTCCGGACTATAAGGTGGTGAAGATTATCAGTCATCCAGGTCATAGAACTTTCCTGGTTCCTTTAGGGACATTTTCAGGAACAGATCAGATATTCAAACATGTTTAAAACCTTCAGGATTTGTTGTTAGATCTATATTTAAAAACATGACCTGGTGCCACCAACGGAAGAATACGGAAGAGGATTAGAGCCACTGGAAAAAAAATAAATAAATAAATAAAAAAATAATAATTTTTACATTTTATTTCAGTATGAGAAAAAAGTCAGAATTCTGACAGCTAACAGACATGTTAGCATCACAAACATTCCCAAGTTCCAAAACCTAATTTCAATACTTTCAATCTTGAAGCCAACAAATTAAAAAATGCTCCAATTTTTACAGATGAATTTAACAGTTCTTCTTGAGTTCTAATTCAAATTTATAGAAAACAGTAGTTTTAACTTAAATTAAGCCAAAAATATGTAAAATTCCTAAATTATAAATGTATATTGACCTCATAAGAAATAGAATTTTTATTGAACCTCACTGAAAATACATTTCACTTTATGCAGCTCTCTTAATATATTTAAATCTCTTGCCTTGTTTTTTATTTCATGCTTTTCTGGGCCCCCATGAAATCACACTGGCCCCATTCTGGCCCCCTGGTACATTTGGTCTAGATCCGCCACTGTTCCTCCCCTTCACTAGACGTGGATATACTTTAGTATATTCTGCTTTAAAATTAGTCCAATATTTTTTTTTTTACTCGAGGATTGAACCTCTGCCGTTTCCCAGGATGCACAGCTTTGATTGGTAACTAGGTGACTGCCAGAGAGTAACCCCAAACTTATCGGACTGATCCAATCAGCTCTCTGATCAACCGGAACGCTGGTTGATCAGAGCATAGCTTTGGACAGAAACGCTGCACAGGATTCACCGGGAACCTCCTCCCCACACCCCGCGCTCTATTGTTGTCTGCGCAATCTCAGTAGTTCTAATCCGCACATGATGCATGAATTATTGTACTGCCTGCAAAATATCCCCTCGCATAATCTAAAATCCAGGATAATTTATCCAACTTGCGGGCATCAGTGAACAACTGTCTATATCAGGGAGACTCCCGGAAATGCCTGGAGACTTGGGATGTCTGGCATCAAGCTGTAGCCATGTCTGTTTTTTAGACTAGCTCTCTGGTTTTAATCACCTTCTTCTCTTCCATTAATCAAATAGCATCAGCAGGGATCCTCAGGGACGGAAAAAGTCTCCACCAATGTGTTCCTGTTCCTCTTTAACAGCTCACATCTTTGTCAGTGAAGCTGAGAGCTCCACATCTCTGCCTTCATGGTGCCCATCTACATTAAGATCCACAATTCTCAGATGAAAGTCAGAATTCTGAGATTAGTCAGAATTCTGAGATGAAAGTCAGAATTCTGAGATTAGTCAGAATTCTAAGATTAAAGTCAGAATTCTGAGATTAAAGTCAGAATTCTGAGATTAGTCAGAATTCTGAGATTAAAGTCAGAATTCTGAGATTAAAGTCAGAATTCTGAGATTAGTCAGAATTCTGAGATTAAAGTCAGAACTCTGAGATTAAAGTCAGAACTCTGAGATTAAAGTCAGAATTCTGAGATTAAAGTCAGAATTCTGAGATTAAAGTCAGAATTCTGAGATTAGTCATAATTCTGAGATTAAAGTCAGAATTCTGAGATTAAAGTCAGAATTCTGAGATTAGTCAGAATTCTGAGATTAAAGTCAGAATTCTGAGATTAAAGTCAGAATTCTGAGATTAGTCAAAATTCTAAGATTAGTCAGAATTCTGAGATTAAAGTCAGAATTCTGAGATTAGTCAGAATTCTAAGATTAAAGGAATTCTGAGATTAAAATCAGAATTCTGAGATTAAAGTCAGAATTCTGAGATTAGTCAGAATTCTAAGATTAAAGTCAGAATTCTGAGATTAAAGTCAGAATTCTAAGATTAGTCAGAATTCTAAGATTAAAGTCAGAATTCTGAGATTAAAGTCAGAATTCTAAGATTAAAATCAGAATTCTGAGATTAAAGTCAGAATTCTGAGATTAGTCAGAATTCTAAGATTAAAGTCAGAATTCTGAGATTAGTCAGAATTCTAAGATTAAAATCAGACTTCTGAGATTAAAGTCAGAATTCTGAGATTAAAGTCAGAATTCTAAGATTAAAATCAGAATTCTGAGATTAAAGTCAGAATTCTAAGATTAAAATCAGAGTTCTGAGATTAAAGTCAGAATTCTGAGATTAAAGTCAGAATTCTAAGATTAAAGTCAGAATTCTAAGATTAAAATCAGAATTCTGAGATTAAAGTCAGAATTCTGAGATTAAAGTCAGAATTCTAAGATTAAAATCAGAATTCTGAGATTAAAGTCAGAATTCTGAGATTAAAGTCAGAATTCTAAGATTAAAATCAGAATTCTAGATGAAAGTCAGAATTCTGAGATTAGTCAGAATTCTGAGATGAAAGTCAGAATTCTGAGATTAGTCAGAATTCTAAGATTAGTCAGAATTCTGAGATTAAAGTCAGAATTCTGAGATTAGTCAGAATTCTGAGATTAAAGTCAGAATTCTGAGATTAAAGTCAGAATTCTGAGATTAGTCAGAATTCTAAGATTAAAGGAATTCTGAGATTAAAGTCAGAATTCTGAGATTAAAGTCAGAATTCTAAGATTAAAATCAGAATTCTGAGATTAAAGTCAGAATTCTGAGATTAGTCAGAATTCTAAGATTAAAGTCAGAATTCTGAGATTAGTCAGAATTCTAAGATTAAAGTCAGAATTCTGAGATTAAAGTCAGAATTCTAAGATTAAAATCAGAATTCTGAGATTAAAGTCAGAATTCTGAGATTAGTCAGAATTCTAAGATTAAAGTCAGAATTTTGAGATTAGTCAGAATTCTGAGATGAAAGTCAGAATTCTGAGATTAGTCAGAATTCTAAGATTAAAGTCAGAATTCTGAGATTAAAGTCAGAATTCTGAGATTAGTCAGAATTCTGAGATTAAAGTCAGAATTCTGAGATTAAAGTCAGAATTCTGAGATTAGTCAGAATTCTAAGATTAGTCAGAATTCTGAGATTAAAGTCAGAATTCTGAGATTAAAGTCAGAATTCTGAGATTAGTCAGAATTCTAAGATTAAAGGAATTCTGAGATTAAAGTCAGAATTCTGAGATTAAAGTCAGAATTCTAAGATTAAAGTCAGAATTCTAAGATTAAAATCAGAATTCTGAGATTAAAGTCAGAATTCTGAGAATAAAGTCAGAATTCTGAGATTAAAGTCAGAATTCTAAGATTAAAGTCAGAATTCTAAGATTAAAATCAGAATTCTGAGATTAAAGTCAGAATTCTGAGATTAAAGTCAGAATTCTAAGATTAAAATCAGAATTCTCAGATAAAAGTCAGAATTCTGAGATTAGTCAGAATTCTGAGATGAAAGTCAGAATTCTGAGATTAGTCAGAATTCTAAGATTAAAGTCAGAATTCTGAGATTAAAGTCAGAATTCTGAGATTAAAGTCAGAATTCTGAGATTAGTCAGAATTCTGAGATTAAAGTCAGAATTCTGAGATTAAAGTCAGAATTCTGAGATTAGTCAGAATTCTAAGATTAGTCAGAATTCTTAGATTAAAGTCAGAATTCTGAGATTAAAGTCAGAATTCTGAGATTAGTCAGAATTCTAAGATTAAAGGAATTCTGAGATTAAAGTCAGAATTCTGAGATTAGTCAGAATTCTAAGATTAAAGTCAGAATTCTGAGATTAAAGTCAGAATTCTAAGATTAAAATCAGAATTCTGAGATTAAAGTCAGAATTCTGAGATTAGTCAGAATTCTAAGATTAAAGTCAGAATTCTGAGATTAGTCAGAATTCTACGATTAAAATCAGACTTCTGAGATTAAAGTCAGAATTCTGAGATTAAAGTCAGAATTCTAAGATTAAAATCAGAATTCTGAGATTAAAGTCAGAATTCTAAGATTAAAATCAGAGTTCTGAGATTAAAGTCAGAATTCTGAGATTAAAGTCAGAATTCTGAGATTAAAGTCAGAATTCTAAGATTAAAGTCAGAATTCTGAGATTAAAGTCAGAATTCTGAGATTAAAGTCAGAATTCTGAGATTAAAGTCAGAAAATTCTGACTTTTTTTCCTATGTTAAACTGAAATAAAATTTAACTTTTTTATATTTTCAGCGTCCCTAATCCTCTTCCGTAGAAGAACCCTGATTTAGACTGAAGCTAAAATAATCAGTATTGGCTTAAAAAAAAACAAACAAGTAACCAAACAAGTCTTGGCTGTTAACCTGGTTGAAGGTTAGCAGTTTGCTCTCTTGCCATCCCCTCCAGCCGTTCGGCGCCGTCTCATGACCAAAGTGTCTGTTTCCAGAGATCTCTCTGATTGTGGCTCTGTTCCTATCAGGGGATATCGGCGGAGGATGCAAGCTGCTGAGGAACCGCTTCGAGAGCAAAGACAGAGAGTGGGCCTCGTTCACCTGTGTGCTGGGTTTCCACGTCATAGGTGAGAACCTTCCTCCGCCTCCTTGCAGGTGAGCCCTGCGGCATCGGATCAGGATGCCGGGCTGATGTCTGTTCCTCTGCGGTTTGCAGGCGTGTGGTTGGAGGGCTCAGACGGCACCGACATCAACGCGCTGTGCCGCTCTCATAGCGAGACCATGGTGGCCGTGGCCGACGACTTCTGTAAGGTCCACCTCTTCCAGTACCCCTGCCCCAAACCCAAGGTACTGCTCTACCTCATTCTACAGATAAGGTCTGACTAATCTAATCGATCACAGATAAACCGTGGTGTTTAAAGTCGAAGGGAAATCATATATATATTTTTTTTACATTTACATTTACATTTACAATGTGATACATATAAAACAAACTATACAATTCCCTTGAGTCATAAAAAACCAAACAAAAAAACACAACAAAACGACCTCCAATCACTCCCAGGCAATAAGAAAAATTCATAAGAAAAAGGACACCTACACGAGAGAAAAAATAAATAAATAAAAATAAAAAATATTTAAAAAATTATAAAAAAAAAAAAAATGTTTTGAGATAGTACAGTACAGTTTTTGCCCAGGAAAGGGGGAAATAATATTTAAATGTCAAATCATTCTGGCCTAAACATGTATATAAATGTACTCTTTATCAGACGATATCGTCCCAAAATGTATACAATTTCTTTAAAAAAAAATATATATATATCTTGTCTTAAAATCTGTGGGTTTTCTTCGTTATCTTCTGCAGGCCAGTTAGTTCTACGTCAGCCTGAACACCTAAATTCGGCCAATCATATGTCAACGATAATCTGTCAATCAAATTTTTCCAGTCTTAGCATCTTGATTCATATTGTTGTGATGTTAAGTTCAATGCCCATCCAGGTTGGATGCCACATTATTGTTGTGGACTTAAACACTCTTCTATTCCCAACTAGCTGGGAATTAATATTTCTAATACTTTAAGATGTTTATTGCCCTCCCCCGGTAGGGGTGGAATAAATCCTTTTTAATCAGATATTATTTCAGCTGTTATATACTGTTTATGACACACAGTCCTACTAACTGTGTGATAGAACAATAAATGAAAGAGTGATTCGAGCTCTAATCATGCAGTTATTTCTGCACATACATGGAATAAATTCACCACAACTTCTGTTCAAAATATAAGAGTTTATTAACAAAAATCATTCAGCTCCCAGTCAAACATATTTCAGTTTAACACTCTCAACTAAGACTAGTAAAACTCAACTAAACTAACTACTATGTACAAAGAGGAAGGGGGAAACGGTTGAAAAACATTACAGTTTAAGATGGATTCTGTGTTTGAAACCAAAGTTTATCTGGAATAATTTGGGACAGTGTTGGGAAAGTTCTCTTTCTACGTGAACTAGTTCAAAGTTCAGTTCACACATTTTAAAAGGAACCAGTTCAGTTCATAGTTCAAAATTTTGAACTAAGTTCACAGTTCCAAAAAATGAACTAGTTCAGTTCTTTTTTTTTCATATATTGCTCAATTACACCATAGCCTACTGTAGAACCACAGACAGCAATTATTTTATCAGTTGTAACACTGAAACTGTGCGTCAGATTTCATCTTCATATCCAGTTTTGAATCCTTATCCAACCAGGGTTTACATTAGCATTGAGGGGACAGCATTTCCCCATTGTTGCTTTAACGCTTTGTTGCTGTCCATTCACTTCACACTAGTAGCAGCTGCAGCTTCACCCCTACAGTATATTCTCAGAAACATCAGGAAAAATGTGCTGCTTGAATGGTCTTTTTATGAGGAATTATTAAAAGAAAAACAGGAAAGTAGTCTTTAAGGTGCAAATGTTTTTTTATTTTAATATTTTTTTCCATTTGAAATTCCATTTCAGTACATACTAAAAAGGAATCCTGGAATCGTGGAAAATTATACCAGGCAGGTTTAAGTGCGTATTTTTTTCCTGAAAGCCGGCGGCCAAAGTTTGCAGAGAAATGTAAGATTGTTGCCATCATCCTCACCGACCACCTGGTCATAAACCTGTTTTAAGTGATCATACTGCTGCTTTGTCGCCTCCATGCTGCTGTGGCTTCCACGCTGCATTTTGTTTTGATGACGCACACGGCTGTAGGCTACGACGCTGGTAGCTGGTGTTGCCAGATTGGGTGTTTTTCCCGCTACATATTAAGGCCTGTTTACGGTGTGATTTAGCCGGGGTTTCGCCTGGAGCGCTCTATAGAAATTTGGCAACCTACTGAACGGAGTTGAACTCAGAGAGCGAGCCGTTCACAGACACCAGAATGAACGAGTTCACAATAACGTTCATCAGGCAGTAATGCAGTACGTTCAGTTCACGTTCGCCCAAAATATGAACGAGTTCATGAACTTTCGTTCAGTGAACGCGTTCAGGCACAACACTGATTTGGGATCTGATCAAATTAGCTTTTCACTAATTTAAAGAAATTGGAATGTTTTCAGACCAATTCACAATGCAAATCCATGAGGTGAATAAAACATTATTTGGCCAAATAATGTTTTATTAAATGATTTGCTTAATCAGGAACCAATAACCTTTAGTTAAATGATTCTTTACCCTCTTTGAAACAGCTAGCAGCGAATAGACATCAGGATTCCACTAAATGACTCTTGGTCAGACTTGCTAATGGAAATGTAATGAGCATCTGAGGAACATATGGACACTAATGTTATATCAGTGTTTAAATCCTTAGTGAATAAAGCTTGTCTAAGCTTTAGCAACAGCTCAACACGTGTTTCTTTAGCATAGCGTAGCGTGCAGTCCATCCTGTTAGTGTTGTCTCTACTCATCAGTAAACACATGTTTTTTCTGTCCCTAATCATGCCCGACCTGCAAACCTTTTTGTCCATGTCAAATTTTCATCCAACTGGAGTTTAACAGGCAGGCCACAGCAAGGCAGTCTCTGTCTCTGTCCCAGTGGCTCACAGCAGAAGTCCTCTTTGTCTCAGGCTCAAACCCAAGGCAGGGCTCTCATCCAGTCTGGCTCTATAAGTTCTGAAACTGAAGAGAAATGTGTTGCAAAAGGTCTGTTTTGCAACAGTTTGGATTTTGGAGATCTGAGTCTTTCCGCTCCGGCAGGATCTCCATCTTCACTGCGACACACACGCAGACGACCTGGTTTCTGAGCATAAATCAGCGTTACTATGATGAGAAAAAGCAGAGAGAGCGGAACGTTACAGATTGAACTAATAAATACTGCAGAGTGAGAGAATATAGATAAAATGAATCAAAGTGAGAAAAGGGGTCAGTATGTCCTCCAGCAGTCTAAGCCTATAGCAGCACAAATGCAGAAAATAGCTCAGGATAACCCAAGAGTCTTCGATGAGGTATAAGAAAGTTAGAAACAAAGAATGGCCAAACGTCTATCCACACTGAAATTCTCCCTTACCTTAAATGCATTTTGATGTTTTTATTGTGTTTATTAGAAACTGGAGGTTTTGTAGAATTTCATCTTACATTTAAAAAATTACAAATTTCTGATTTTATGTTCTGTTGTTTTCAGGATTTCAAAATGTGCTTCCTTTGAAAAGAGGAATAAAACATCTCATTTTGTCCGCAGGCACCGAGCCACAAGTACGAGGGCCACGGAAGCCACGTGACCAACGTCTGCTTCACCCACAATGACTCCCACCTGCTCTCCATTGGCGGGAAGGACACCTGCATCCTGCAGTGGAAGGTGACCGGAGGAGGGGCGGCGGAAAGCAGGGAGAGTCCGGCCTCTGCTTCATCCACCTCCACCAGCTCTCCAGAACCTCCACCCAGCTAGACGGGGCAGCTGGTAGCACCGGTGAAGGAAGGGAGGGAAGCCGTTTGCTTTAAGCCACCGAGGCAGAAATCAGTGATCAGCTTAGTTTAGCCGCTGCTGTCGGTCTCACAGACAGAAAGAAGTCCCCGTCGACGCCTCGCCGTAAACCCATCTGAAACTGACCCGTGGAACAGAACCTTTGGCTTTCTGTTGCGTATGTGGTGAGGAAACGTGTGTAGAGCGGTGCGTAATGTGACTGGTATTACCTTATCAGGGGTGGACAACTCCATATCCTGAGGGCCGTGGTCCAAAACCTGAATCAAACGGCCAAATTACCTCCTTAGGATGCAGCGAGTTCCTCCAGATTCCTCTCAATCATCTAATTATGGGATTCAGGTGTGAAAGAACCAAAGCGGCATCTTGCAGGATAGCAGCCCTCAGGAACTGGAATTGCCCACCCCATCCGTAGATGTTTCTGTGAACATGCCTGTTTTAGTGGTTTTAGGTTTACATGTTTACAGGTTTTAACAACAGCATGCCATTGTGCCTATAAGAATGTCCTCCTATGTTTTTTTACTTCAGTGCAGCGTTGGCTGCTTCTGTTCCTATGAGGCTCCCAGATACATGAACTCTCTTTTTCTTACTAATTCATTAATTTCTCCGACCTTTAAATCTGTATACTTGAAATTTATTACTTTTTTGTAATTATGTGTTTGTTTGTTTTTGTTTTTTGATAATACAAACAAAAAAGTGGAAAAAAAAAGTGTGTTTTCTTGAGTTTTCACTAGGGGGCAGTGCTAACCTAAAGGTGAGCTTTGCTCTTATATTGTAGTTGAACTGGTTAAGGAAACATTTTTATAAACACATTCAGCGTTTGTTAATATAATAGTGGGAAATACAACCAACAAATTTATTGAAAATGTTTGATTTTTAAAATATAATTTATGACCATGGTGGATTTATTTTTTGGGAGAGCACTGGAAGACGGTCTTCTCTCAAAACCCACTCGATTGCCAGCAATTTTAAAGCATTTACAACTAATTAGGAATGCATGAAAATTACAACGATAAAATGCTTCCCAATACAGACATGTTAGACATCAAAGCTTAGATTCTCCACAATTCAACCACCAAATTCATTTTATGCACACAGTGAGCATGAAAGCACAATTTACACAGATATAGCAGCATAATAAACTGTAAATTTGACAAAGCAACCATAACATCATCCCTCTGAAGGCGTCCAGAAGCCTTTTTATAAATCAAATCTTCATTTGTTTATACTCCATTTATTCACAGATTAAAGTAATCCAGAATATCCAGAATGCCTTCAGTTAGTCACAGTCAGAGAAACAGGACTACACTGGAAAACAGGCCAAGCTCCAACATCTAGAAACAAAGGTGTTGATGGCAGTAGCACAGCTGATATTTCTCTCCAGGATGGAGTCACAGCCAAACAGGAACAGACCAGATGAAGCTACTATGAGAAAAAGCAGAGAGAGCAGAACGTTAGAGATTGAACTAACAGATTCTGCAGAGTGGGAGAATAGAGATAGAATGAAGCAGAATGATGAAAAAAGGGTCCCTATGTCCTCCAGCAGTCTAAGCCTATAGCAGCAGAACTATAGAGATAGATCAGGATAACCTGAGCCACTCTAACTAGAAGCTTTATCAAAAAGGAACGTTTTAAGCCTAGCCTTAAAAGTAGACAGGGTGTCTGCCTCACGGACTAAAACTGGTAGTTGGTTCCACAGGAGAGGAGCCTGAGAACTAAAAGATCTGCCTCCCATTCTACTTTTAGAAGTTCTAGGAACCACTAGTAAACCTGCAGATTGAGAGCGAAGTGCTCTGTTAGGAACATCAGGAACAATCAGATCTCTGATATCAGATGGAGCTTGGCCATTTAAGGCTTTATATGTGAGAAGGAGGATTTTAAATTCTATTCTGGATTTAACAGGAAGCCAATGAAGAGAAGCCAGGATAGGAGAGATGTGATCTCTCTTTTTCATTTCCATCAGAACTCTGGCTGCAGCATTTTGGATCAGCTGAAGGCTTTTAACTACAGTTTGTGGACTTCCTGATAGTAAAGAATTACAATAGTCCAGCCTTGGATTCAGCATTCCTTTAGAGACAGCATGAAAAGTCAGCCAAGTACAAAACATAGAGAGGAAAACATCAAGAAGAGAGGGACAAAACCTAGAACAGATAATGGATGTCTATTCTATTAA
Source organism: Cyprinodon diabolis (assembly GCA_030533445.1). NCBI lineage: Eukaryota > Metazoa > Chordata > Actinopteri > Cyprinodontiformes > Cyprinodontidae > Cyprinodon > Cyprinodon diabolis. The sequence continues at coordinate 3,200,613 of CM060075.1, read as the reverse complement.
CATTTCTCTATCTGTAGAATGGGTCTGTTCTATGTGTTGCCCCCTGCCTGTCTTTGCCCAAATTTCCTAAATCCGTCACCTACTATGTTGTAACGAACAGTTATAAAACTTTTTCCTGAGCCATTTTTAATACATCAGTATTTGTTACATTTTTGTAAGGGACGTAACGTTAGAATCTACCTTCTTGGATTTTTTTTCCAGTCGACTGAAGTTGAAGCAAATTGGTTGGTTGACTAACTCTAAGCTGGAGATTATCTGTTCAAGATCAAGATTTAAAACTTTTGTGTTTCAAAAAATGCAGGTTATGCTTTACAATTAAAAATTTGCCAGAAAACTTGTATTGCAGTTATTAGTTATAGTGAAAATGAAGCGTTTCTTGTGGTCAATGAAAGAGTGGATGATTGCAGATAAGATGAATGTCAAGTTTCTTTTTTTTTTTTTCATAAAAAAAACACCAAAAAAGTTTAAAAAAACAATCCAGGAAGCTTTTTCAATTCCAAATGTCAGAAATAGCGTTTAGTTCCAGGTTTTATCCAGCAGCCCAACAAAGCCTGGTTTTAGTTTAGAAAACATGCAAATAGAAACGGATGAACGGTTCCCCCCCTTTGGAATGGGGGCCGTTTTCTTTGTTAGCCTGCAATGCCCCATACCTGTCTATGTCTCTGAAATGGGGGTCGTTAGAGAGAATAGTTGGCCTGGCTGAATAGACAAGATCATCTGCTCTGCTGTAAAGGACTGGGGGTTGTGAACCTTCCAGCTGTCATCACAACCCCCACCCCTTCACAGGGTAACGGAAGACCTCGCCTATTCAGCCAGGCCAACAATTCCCCCTAACGACCCCCCCCTTTCAGAGACATAAGGGCAGCAGTGCGTCGCAGTGAGCTTGTCGCAGATATTTTTGATTTCTGCCCAATATTGAAGCGTGGTCCGTGCTGTTATTTCACGCCACAACGCCAGAGGGCCAATCAGGAACTAGCTGTGGGTGTAGATACGGCCGAGGTGGCGAGGAAGTGGGGGCAAGTTTGTGCAACAAAGGAGGGACATTAGGGCCAAAAAGAGCGGGGATCCAGGTAGAAAAAGGGTCCCAGCGTTCTGGTGCACCTCGATCTACTAGCTGCTCCATCTTCACCAGTCGTTTTCCACTATGGCGGTCAGACAAACAAAACAAGCCGGTAAGGAACCAAACAGGAAATGCGCATAGTGCAGAGCGGATGTAGAATTGACCAATCAGAGGCCTCCTGTCTGCGGCCACCTACAATTGTGGAGAGCTACAGCAGAGTGTCTGTGGAGGGGGAGGCATATCTGCGTTAACTGCAGACGACCTGGTTTCTAAGAGTAAACCAGCCCATAGACAGGTATGGGACATCGCAGGCTAACAAGGAAGCCAAATGACCCCCATTCCAAAGCGGTGGATCATCTAACAATGATCTGCGCTGGAAGAGACATGGTTACTGATAGATCCTTTGGATCTATTTCCTTTATTTTTTTTTTTTATTCTCATTTACTAATTATTTAAAAGCAAAAAGGTGATAAAAAGGCTTCAGTTGTATTGAGATAGGATCCCAGTTTTCATCTGCTAAATGTTTATTTCAAAACAAAAAGAAATACTTTTTTTTTTACAGCTGAATTTATCAGCCTTTCTTAAGTTCTAATTCAGATTTAATAGAAAACTGTAATTTTAACTTAAATTAAGTTAAGTGTGTAAAAATCCTAAATTATGAATGTATATTGACCTAATATTTAAATAAGATATTTATATAGCTACAATTTAAAAAATAGATTTTTTGCTATGCTAAGGGATTTTTATTTTAATTTTAACAATAATTTAAACTAACATTTTCAAGCCAAAAATAAATATTATCAGTTGGAAGACATAAAATTTTAATGGAATCTAACTGAATGGAAATTTCACTTCATGCAGCTCTCTTTATTACGACGGAGTATGAGGGCAAGGCTAGAGATTTTTTTATTTTTTTATTTTAAGAATAAACTTGTAACATTACGAGAAAAAAGTTGTAATATTATGAGAATAAAGTCATCATACATCAACCCATTTCAGAAAGAAAGCTTGGAGCTCCGCCCATCAGATGACGGTCGACCAGCTCCACCAATCAGCAACCAGAGTCCACTTTGACATCCTGCCCAGTTTGATGCTGCTGCTAAAAGATTTCCTGATTTGTCAAACTGATGCTAAAGTAGAACTTCCCATGATGCTCCACATTCCTCATTTTAGGGAAGAAAGGGCTTCTTGGAAAATTAGTCAGAAAATACAACTTGTTTTTTTTCGTAATTTTAGGACTTAATAATCTTAATACTACAACATTATTCTTGCAATTTTATTATTATTCTCGTGACTTTTTTGTTGTGATTTATGACTTTATTCTCGTAATTTCACGACTTTATTCTCCTAATGTTACGACTTTATTCTAATAATTTTACACCATTAGTCTCATTATTTTACGACTTTATATTCATAATTTTAAGACTTTTTTCTTGTAATTTTATGACTTTATTCTAATAATTTTACAATTTTATATATTCATCATTTTACAACTTTATTCTCGTAATTTTGACTTTATTCTCATAACTTTAAGACTTTATATTGATAATTTTTACGACTTTATTCTCGTAATTTTACTATTTTATTGTCGTAATTTTATGCCACTATTCTCATTATTTTACGACTTTATTCTCGTAATTTTATGACTTTGTTCTCATAATTTTACGACTTTATATTTTAATAATTTTATGACTTTATTCTCATAATTTTACAACTTTATTCTCCTAATTTTATGACTTTGTTCTCATAATTTTACTACTTTATATTCATAATTTTACGACTTTATTCTCGTAATTCTGGACTTTATTTTCGTAATTTTATGACCTTCTCATTGAGACTTTATTTATGTCTTTTTATGACTTTATTCTCATAATTTTATGCCTTTATTCTCATAATATTACGACTTTATTCTTAAAATAGAAGAAAAAAAAAAACTTTAGTCTGGCCATAACACTCCGTTGTACTTTATATATTTATATTCTTTTGTGTCCCCCTCCCCCCTTGAACATTTGGTCTAGAACCGCCACTGCTAACTATGCCCGGGTGAAAAAATAAAAATAAAAAAGTTGTTCGATTCTCCGGAGATTGTCGATATTTGCCGAAGATGACGATCCGCGCGCTGTCGGAGCCGACCAGAGTGAGTGAGTGAGTGTGTGTGTGTGTGTGTGTGTGTGTGTGTGTGTGTGTGTGTGTGTGTGTGTGTGTTCTTAACTGAGCGGAGGTGAAGAAGAGGAGGATGAGGCTTGGAGCGGAGGATGGGAGGAAGAGTGGAGTAGAGACAGGCTCGCTGTGTGTAAATGAGTGAGTGAGGAAGAGGAGGAGGAGGTCGTCAAAGGGGCCGAAGAAAAGGGGATACTTCTGGTTCTTTTTTTGGGGGGGGGAACCATCTCCGGAGCTCTACTAAGGGAAACTTTCAACTTCTTTTACCCGCCACAGCTCGGCTTGTGCCCGGCGCCGGCTTTGTTTCGCGGCGGGGTTGTCTGAGATAAATGAAGGAATAAAAGAGAAGCCGTCGATATTTTGAACCCAAGCCGGGGGGGGCACCCTGGGATTGATTTTAATACCGGTTGCAAGAGGATGGCGGCTAATATGTACCGAGTGGGAGGTAAGAAATGTTTATATCTTTGAGACCCCCCCCCACACACATACGCGCGCGCGCTCACACACACACATAATGTGATTGTTCGTTCGACAGCCAGGCGGCTAGCCGCTAGCTAATCGGTTAGCTGCTAACTCAGGCTAGCTGCTTCCTAGCTTTCGATAGCGCTGAAGTTAGCATGAGCATCGAGGCTTCCGATTTATGGAAAGCACTGCATTGTCCTGTTCTAAACATGTATGGTCAATCTTAAACAGGATTATTAGGGAATATTTTAGAATTTTAATTCATAAACATTTTTTTTTTGTTAGATCGAGCCCATATTTAAAGGTGCATGTTTTGGAAGGATCATACCTGGATTTACTTTTTTCAAGAATGACAAATATTCCTAAAATTAAATACAACTTTCCTGTTACTTTTATTTTGAAACCTTCTGAAACTTTTGAACTTCTTTTTTTATTTTTTTTATTTATTAGCATCTTTAGCTAAGTTTAGAATATTTTAGGATTGGTTTCCAGTCTGGTTTCACTCTGCTTTGCAATGCAAAAACAAAAAACACCAAATCTCATGCAATGAATGTTTTATGCAAGAACCAATAATAAACTTTAAATTTGCAAATTTCTTTTTGTTTGTTAGATCAAGTCCAGTTTTCAGGGTGCATTTTTTGGATCAAACCTGGATTTGCTTTTTCCAAATTAAAAAAATAATCCTAAATTACTTTTATTTTGAAACCTTTCAAAACTTTTGAACTTAATTTTTAATATGCAGAGCAACTTCAACTCAGTCTGGAACATTTTAGGATTGGTTTTCAATCTGGTTTCACTTTGATATGCGATGAAAAAAACAAAAAATACTGAAAATAATTCAGCCAAATTGTGTGGAATGATTTGCCAGAGATTGTTTTATGTAATAACCGATCTACCCTTAATTATTAAACTTTTAATTTGTGTTTTTTTTAATATTTTCTTGTTAGATCAAGTCCAGTTTTCAGGGTGCATGTTTTGGATCAAACCTGGATTTGATTTTTCCAGAATAAAAAAATAATCCTAACTTTAAAAAAAAATGATCCTAACTTTCTATTTTCATTTTAAACCTTACAAAACTTTTGAACTTTATTTTTTTAATGTGCAGATTCACTTCAACTCAGTCTGGAACATTTTAGGATTGGTTTTCAATCTGGTTTCACTTTGGTTTGCGATGGGAAAGCAAAAAACACTGAAAATAAATTAAATCGTGTGCAATTATTTTTTTAATGCAAGAACAGATACACACTTTGTTTTCAGTTTTTGCACAATTGTATTAAATAATTTTAAAATCTAGCACTATGCTTATAGAGTGTGCAGGCAGAGTAGAATCACCAGAGGTTTTCCTGAACCCCCCTTAAAATCGGTGCTATCTATATCTACAGTTCGGACACTAACTTCATTTACAGCCTTCGCGCTTGCCTTAAGTTTTCCTTGAAAGAACGTCATAATCTATTTGAACGTTATAACTGCAATATTATTGAGCGAATAAACATTTGTCGAATCATTTAACCCATCAAACCCAGTAATATATCATATTATTACAGCATAGATGGAATATACAACTTTACAAACATTGCTTGATCCCGGCTAACATAGTTGTCTCACTGTTGTCTTCTACGCGAACTGTCTCTGAAAGTTTGGAAATAAAATAAAGGCTTCAGATGGGAAACCTCTGGTTGCGTATTGGTTTCATAGCCGGATATATACGCGGTGGTTTTAAATGGGGGGTTCTGTTGGTAGAAAACAGTGGGTTTAATGCTGTTAGCGTTAGCTTGTAGCCGCTAACTAGCAGCACCTCGCGGGGTGTTTAGCAGCTAGTTTGTTGGGTTGATTTCATTAGCCTGTGCCGCTCTACTTGTTACGCTAGCAGAGTTACCCAGTGCTAAATTTAGCCTAAAGCCACCTGCTGGTTCCACCATGGAGGTTATTTTCTAGATAAATGGTTTCTTGTTGGACGTTTTAAATCAAGCTAAACTTTAATAAACCACTGAGTTAGCCAAACAGTTGGCGTTCTGTGCTGCAGACTCCTTTGTTGTTGCTGTTACCTGCCGACGTTTAGCAGTTTCCGCGTTGGGAAACTTTCTCATTAGAAAAGTGTTGTCAAATTCCGTTTTTCTATTTTGACCAGAAATAAAAGCTGTGCATAGAGCACCGCGTTTGCTTCACATAAACCTGTGCAATGTGAGGGGCTACCACCTTTTTGTTGACATTTGAATAATATCTGATGTCAGTAACGGATAAAGGAGGTTCATAATTCATATTTTTCATGCTGTCTGTTGGGTATGTGGTCTGAATTATTCTGTAAATAAAGGGCAAAAAGAGACAGACCTGGTTTATGGTCGGTGTGGCAGGATTATCTGCACTCACAAGGGTCTTTACTTTACAAACATTGCTTGATCCCGGCTAACATAGTTGTCTCACTGTTGTCTTCTACGCGAACTGTCTCTGAAAGTTTGGAAATAAAATAAAGGCTTCAGATGGGAAACCTCTGGTTGCGTATTGGTTTCATAGCCGGATATATACGCGGTGGTTTTAAATGGGGGGTTCTGTTGGTAGAAAACAGTGGGTTTAATGCTGTTAGCGTTAGCTTGTAGCCGCTAACTAGCAGCACCTCGCGGGGTGTTTAGCAGCTAGTTTGTTGGGTTGATTTCATTAGCCTGTGCCGCTCTACTTGTTACGCTAGCAGAGTTACCCAGTGCTTCTTAGATAACTTTTATTGTCTATTTATTATCTATTTATTATAACCAGTACTCCAGTTGAGGAGGGATGACATGCCCCTTCTTAAAGTTATAGGGAAGTCACATTTAAATGTCAAATCATTCTGTCTTAAACATGTAATAAATGCACTCTTTATCAGACCATATTGTCCCAAAAAAAAAAAAAAATTTAATAAAAAAAAAAAATCCTGTCTTAAAACCTGTTTTTCTTTTTTTCGTTATCCTCTGCAGGCCAGTTAGTTCTACGTCAGCCTTAACACCTAAATTTGGCCAATCATATATCAACGGTCATCTGTCAGTCAAATGTTTTCGGTCATAGCATCTTGATTCATGTGTCGCAGCTAATATACGCAACGGTTGAAATAAGAAATCAGAATCCTTTCCTTTCCCATTGAGTTGCGTCCCAGTGTTCACGGGGATGGACGTCTGTGTCTTCGGCAGGCGTAGAGCTAACAGAACTGGCAGCGTTGCGAGGCAAGGGCTCAAACATGTACGGCTGGAAGCCTTCTACACCAAACCAAGCTTCTGCCGCCCTGGCGTCCTCTTCCACAACATCTTCGTCCCCGCTTTCCTCCTCTAAATAAAAAATGGATGACGGAGGAGACTCATCCACGACCTCCGACACTAAACTCTCCTCCTCTTGCATGTTTCCGCTGTCCATAGCGTTCCTTGACAGCGTCGTTTCTAAGTCACCAATTTAGTGCTACTTGGTCCCAATGGAATTTACCATTGGGAACCTGCTAGCACTAAGATGCTAACTGGTTAGCAAGATGCTTCCCACAAACCGGCCACAACCAAACTGCTTGCGAACCTTCCACCACAACAATCCCGCCCCCTTGCTGTGTGTTTCAGAAATGATGTGAGGGCGGTGATGACGCTCAAACGTCTAACATGCACTACGGCTATGAATCATCATAGAGATAATAAATATAGACAGTTTGGAGGTCTTTGTTTCTTATGAAATAAATACCTTTGATGAATGGTGGCAAAATGCTGATCCTAGATATGCAAAAAACTGTATGTGTGAAAATAAAAGATTTTCTCAGTTATACGACGCATATAAAGAGTTAGATGCATTTACAAACACTCTTTTTGCAGCTTGTTGTTTGATAGAAATGTGTTTTTATGTAGGACTGTAAAAGTTCTGCTTCCTGTACCGTTATCTACCTTTGGTGCTGGTAAGGAGGACAGGCAGGAGGCCTGTTATCATATAGTCATCTCCTTACAGTCAGCATCCGTAATCAGGAAATCTCAGACACTCATGAAAATCCTAGCTTCCCTAGCGTGCCACACGATTTCCAGTGATGATTCTGCTTAACTGTGTGATAAACCTCAACTTCTGTCGTTGTTTCCTGCGTCGTAAGCCCTGATTAAAATATTGTTTGTCGTATCCACTTCCCAAAAGATGACTGTCAAGTAAATTCCCCAACGGCTGACTGTCACAACCCAAACCCTGCCAGAAGCACGATCCATCTTGTGCATGCGTCATCAGCTCATTTGCGCATCCAGATAAACATCAGGGCCGCCGTCGATTTTATGTTAAAAAGACCTAAATGACGTTTTTCCCTCCCCAAAAGTTGTAAACGTACCAAAATATAATGTGTAATAATGTACTTCCTGAGAAAACAAATGCCTTAAAATCCTTTCTGTTTTATGACTCTGTTCCCGACCTGCACCGGAAATGGGATGCTATGCTACTTCCGGTGGCTAACTTTTTCTGCTTTGCTTTTAAACATAAATCTAGTCTTTTTGGGTTTTATTGTTTCGTGTTAACATTATGGTCTATGATGCTAAAATGCAGATAAATATGGTTTAATCATATTTGGCCAGACTGCTCTGAGAATGTCCCATGATGACTTCAGAGAAGCAGTTTAATGAGGAAAATGTAAAAAGCATGAAAATTGTCTCATAAAAGTCATACAATTTTTTTTGTTTTGTTTTTGCAGCACTAGTGGCTCGTTTCTTTTGGGGTAGTTGGCTGACAGCAAAGGGGGTATGAGAGAGGGGGAGACACTTATCGGATTTGAACCCGGGTCGGCCGCATTGAGGACTAAGGCCTCTGTACATGGGTCGTGTGTGCTAACCGCTGCGCCACCTGCACACCCATAAAACATTTATTAAAGATATTTATGAGCATTCTGTAGTGAGGTATAGATAGAAATAAGTAATTTTAGCAGCATGATTAGATTATTTATGGACACCTGGATGTACATCTGTTCACGCATGCACAGGACGGATCGGGTAGTGAAACAGCCTTTTTCACCTGATTCTCTGCAAACGTCCTGAATGTTACGGGCGCCACCATGTTGGTTTGCTTGTTTCCCTCTAGAGAGCGTGGTGTATAAATGGTTGTAAGTAACCAAGCTTGGTACAGATCGGTTTTCAGAGGGTAGTGAAAATGGGGTTATAGAGCCCAATCCAAATTCTGCCTATGACCAATAGAAATGCTCCTGATAGGATCCAACAGACCAATAGAAATGCTCCTGATAGGATCCAACAGACCAACAGAAATGCTGCTGCTAGCATCCAACTGACCAATGGAAACGCCCCTGATACGATCCAACAGACCAATAGAAATGCTCCTGATAGGATCCAACAGACCAACAGAAATGCTGCTGCTAGCATCCAACTGACCAATGGAAACGCCCCTGATACGATCCAACAGACCAATAGAAATGCTGCTGCTAGCATCCAACAGACCAATAGAAATGCTCCTGATAGGATCCAACAGACCAATAGAAATGCTGCTGCTAGCATCCAACAGACCAATAGAAATGCTGCTGCTGCTAGCATCCAACAGACCAATAGAAATGCTGCTGCTAGCATCCAACAGACCAATAGAAATGCCTATTCGCTCCCAGAAAATTCCGCTCCCAGTATGGAAGAGAAAATGGAATAAAAAAAATTTTTTTTTCTAAAAATCAATCTGAAAGAAGAAAAACAACAATGAAAACATTTAATCTAAAAAGCAAAAAAATTATAAAAATCAAGTTTGAAAAATAAAACCTTAAGAAATTTGAATAAGAATCTTTGAGAAAACAGCAAAGTTACTCTTTACGTATATTTTTGTTTTAGATATATATATATATATATACAGTGGGGCAAAAAAGTATTTAGTCAGCCACCAATAGTGCAAGTTCTCCCACTTAAAAAGATGAGTGAGGCCGGTAATTTTCCTCATAGATATACCTCAACTATGAGAGACAAAATGAGAAAAAAAAAATCCAGAAAATCACATTGTCTGATTTTTAAAGAATTTATTTGCAAAATATGGTGGAAAATAAGTATTTGGTCAGTTACAAACAAGCAAGATTTCTGGCTCTCACAGACCTGTAACTTCTTCTGTAAGAGGCTCCTCTGTCCTCCACTCGTTACCTTCATTAATGGCACCTGTTTGAACCCGTTATCAGTATAAAAGACACCTGTCCACAACCTCAAACAGTCACACTCTAAACTCCACCATGGCCAAAACTAGAGAGCTGTCAAAGGAAACCTGAAACAAAATGATAGACCTGCACCAGGCTGGGAAGTCTGAATCTGCAATAGGTAAACAGCTTGGTGTGAAGAAATCAACTGTGGGATCAATTATTAGAAAATGGAAAACATACAAGACCACTGATAATCTTCCTCATTCTGGGGCTGCAAGATCTCACCCCGTGGGGTCAAAATGATCACAAGAACGGTGAGTAAAAATCCCAGAACCACACGGGGGGACCTAGTGAATGACCTGCAGAGAGCTGGGACCAAAGTAACAAAGGCTACCATCAGTAACACACTACGCCGCCAGGGACTCAAATCCTGCAGTGCCAGACGTGTCCCCCTGCTTAAGCCAGTACATGTCAAGGCCCGTCTCAAGTTTGCTAGAGAGCATTTGGATGATCCAGACGATGACTGGGAGAATATCATATGGTCAGATGAAACCAAAATAGAACTTTTTGGTAAAAACTCTACTCGTCGTGTTTGGAGGAGAGAGAATGCTGAGTTGCATCCAAAGAACACCATACCTACAGTGAAGCATGGGGGTGGAAACATCATGCTTTGGGGCTGTTTTTCTGCTAAGGGACCAGGACGACTGATCCGTGTGAAGGAAACAATGAATGGGGCCATGTATCGTCAAATTTTGAGTGAAAACCTCCTTCCATCAGCAAGGGCATTGAAGATGAAACGTGGCTGGGTCTTTCAGCATGACAATGATCCCAAACACACCGCCCGGGTAACGAAGGAGTGGCTTCGTAAGAAGCATTTCAAGGTCCTGGAGTGGCCTAGCCAGTCTCCAGATCTCAACCCCATAGAAAATCTTTGGAGGGAGTTGAAAGTCCGTGTTGCCCAGCAACAGCCCCAGAACATCACTGCTCTAGAGGAGATCTGCATGGAGGAATGGGCCAAAATACCAGCAACAGTGTGTGAAAACCTTGTGAAGACTTACAGCAAACGTTTGATCTCTGTCATTGCCAACAAAGGGTATATAACAAAGTATTGAGATGAACTTTTGTTATTGACCAAATACTTATTTTCCACCATATTTTGCAAATAAATTCTTTAAAAATCAGACAATGTGATTTTCTGGATTTTTTTTTCTCATTTGTCTCTCATAGTTGAGGTACATCTATGATGAAAATTACTGGCCTCTCTCATCTTTTTGAGTGGGAGAACTTGCACTATTGGTGGCTGACTAAATACTTTTTTGCCCCACTGTATCTATTTTTAAAATGTCCATTTTCTAAATGTGTTCTTTGCTTTCAACAATAATGGAGCAACATTCATTCCATAATCAATGTTTAGGAGTGAATTTTCCTAACACAGCCTGCAAGACATTAACTAGGAGAAGATTAGCTGCTAAAAGAGCCACTCGGTCGCTCTGCCTCCCACCTCCGCCCGCTGAACGGAGAAAGCAGGTGTGTTGTTTACTGGCCAGGTGTGGTCAAGGGTCATCACTCTACCATGTACATTTACAGCAGCAAAGTCAAAAAAATAAATACTATGTGTATCTATGCAGGTAGGGCCACTCTCCAACATTAGAGGAAAACATATTGTACAGTTAATAGTTTTTTAGAAAACGCTGTGCACCCAGTTGGCTGGTTTTATGAAGCTGTGCTAAAGGTGTGTGTAAATCTCTGCATAATAAATCTAAAACTGAATGGATTGTGCTTTCCTTGGACTGCTGGTGTCATGCAGCTGTCACCCTGCAGGGTTTGTGGTTAACAAACCAGCTCATCCTGCAAGCGTTGCATGCTGCATGAAATACAAGGTGCTGCTTTGAAGTGGAACTGCCCGTCTCAACGAGCATCTTTGCCTCCTTATAACCAGGATCTCTGTAATCATTAAACATTTGGAACCGTGATTTCACAAAATTAAACATGCATATTTCCTAGAACCCACCAACTTTGAAGTGATCCTCGCCTATTTTGGATTCCCAAATTGAAAATCAAAATCAGGATCTGTTACATCATTTGGAAGCTAACACCTCTAGTTTCTGAAAATATAGATGAAAATCAGGTGAGTAAAACGCAGCCTAGGGCTGCATCAGTTCAAACATGACTCTAAAGTTGTTTTTTTTCTATTCTTGAAAATAATGGGTCTTTTTTGAACAGCAGTAATAAAGACATGCTTGAGAAAAGGCAGGTCTCATACTATTACATTTGTTCTACATTATGTTAAGTACAAATTATTACATTATGTTAACTACAGTTCCAAAGCTGTTGGCCTTTGAACTTTTGGCGTCTCCAAAAATCTCCAAATGTGCCAGATTGTGCCAAAGGCTTTTACTTTTACATTTTGCTTCTGCACTGTCAGTCTGGAATTTGAAGGGACGCACAGCAGTTTACCGCCAAAGCGCAAGGGGGAGCCTATTTGAGAACTTTGGCAGATGGTCATGGGAACTTCAGCAGCGCCTGCGGGAGTTATTATCTTCCAAAACAACAATGGTGCTTCTGCGAGATATCACGGCCACGGAGATGGATCTAGAGTTGCTAGACATCAAAGAGGAACAGGTTCTGTTCTGTGCCTCGGTTTTTAAAAATGGCACACCCAGGCACCGAATCGAGAAGGACGACCACACGGGTGCCAGACAACGGTTGCAGAACCTCTGTGCGGGGGGCGGTGTCTCACAGAGACAGATTTGACGGTTGCAGAGGCTATGAGTCAGAAGCATAAATTGGCCTTTAGGCATTGCAAACAACAGAAAAACCAGCAACCCAGACTCTAAGCTGCTTACTGTCTCCTCTCGGATGTTACAAGCAAACATTTCAGGGTTTTTTCTGGGTTTGTTTTGTCACGGTCCCACAGAAAGTGAGAACGGTACCTTGCATCCTGTGAGGTACTTGGTGATGCTTCTTTGAAACAGCAGAAAATGTTTTCAGAGGCCTTTAAATGAATATGGATCTGTATGGAGGGAAGCTGACTAGGCTGCAGATCCAAGTCATATGATTCACCAGCATATTTCCCTGAGGTTATGTAAGCAGAGGCTGAGGCTTTGACTGGGTCAGACTGTGACATGGATGTGACCTTATCGTGGTTCTGGTTCTAAAGGGGTTATCATCTGGGCCTCCCACTTCATTTAGCTCCATTTATGTTCCCATCATCTCCAACCAGACCGTGTGTCTCTGCTGAAGGAGCTCGTCAATGCACCTCTTCAGCTCCTCCAAAGTTCCCATTGGCTGCCTCTCTGTTTAACCCCATCGGTTCAGGTGGACCTCCGTGTGGTTGTGGGTCTGCAGGTGGTCCATCCTCTCCTGGTGTTCAGGGGGTGAATTAATCTGCTAAAGGGGATGTTCAAAGTAAAGGAGCCTGATTTCAACTAAATCAGAACTGCTTCTCTGTCATTTCTGAGACCAGAAATTCAATCCATTTCAATTATGTTTATTTCTATAGCTCCAATTCACAGCACCTGTCATCTCAAGGCACTTTACAGTTCACCAGATCATCCAGTCAGATTATTCAAAAGAAACAGTCTGGATTTTCACCTATAAGTGTGAGGGGTCATTGATGATGTCACTGGCTCGGAGCACGCAGTGCTGGGATGAAATGTCTTTTATGGAGGGAAGAGGAGCCCCCATGATCCTCTCTGCTGTTCTCACCTTCTTCCAGTCTGAGGCGCTGCAGCCTCCAGGTGGGCTCTCCACATCCTCCGCAGGAGGTACAATCGTGAAATCAGATTTCAGCATTTCATGATATACGGTCGAAATTCTGAGATTTAAAGTCCGATTTCTGATCTTAAACTGTACTAAAAGTCTGTATTTTTAGTCAAAATGCTGAGATTTAAAATTATGATTATGACCTTTTCTCTCAGTACTTTTTCTTGTTTTTTTTATATCCCTAATTGCTCTACCATAGATACATAATCACTATCTTACAGCTATACAATCTATTGCAAGAAAAAACTACTTTTATTACTTTTGTAATATCATTTATCATCAATTTCTATATCACAATAAAAATATTGTTTTCAATTTGCTCATTCAATTAATGATAATAATTATAGCATCTAAATCCGCCGTTTGTCTCCTTCCACTTCATCGTGGACTATTGAGAGGTTTTATTTTTAATATTAAATTGTGAAAATAAACCGTTAAAGGTGTACACTGTACACATTTTTCCAGACCTTACTGTAACGTGATCCTGTTTTATTCTCAGCTTTATTCTTCAGACATTTCCGGTCCAACAAAGCAAACTCCCGTTGCTTATATTCCAGTTTATTAATGTGTCTCATTTTTCTTCTAAACATCCTGCATGGCTGCCTGAACAGCTACAGTTGGTCGTAAAGCTGCACGTTCTCCTCCCAGTGTCTGATCCAGGGTTATGTAAGCAGGGGGCGCCGTATAACTTTGCTGTAAGCAGCGATGTGATGCTCTTCTCTCCATGCTTTACTTCCTGGTTAAATAGAGCAAGAAATGTGCTTCCTTCTCCACCTCTGCCTGTGGTGATGCATCAGAACCCGGCAATGTTCTCTGGAGGCTCTCTCTCCGTTTATGGGCTCACTGAGTGGAGCTCAGGAGCTGCAACAAAAGCTTAAAGCATTTAGCAGAAGCTAACATCCAATAAGATCTCAATCTATCTTCACTTCCTGAAGCTGTATTCCTTTTTTGTTTTGTGAAAATATCTTCATATGGACTTTAAAAGTTAACCGCAGCTTTTAAGGCTCACCACCAGTCTTTTAAAGTAATATTTAAATCATATTTAAATGTCAAATCATTCTCGCTTAAACATGTATATAAATGTTCTCTTTTTTAGACCATATTGTCAGAAAAGTTAGAAAATGTTATTAAATCTGTGTTGTTTTTTTTTCATTATCTTATGCTGGCCAGGTAGTAATGAGTCAGCCTGAACACCTAAATTCAGCCAATCATATATCAACTCTCATCTGTCAATCACATTTTTTCGGTCATAGAATCTTGATTCATATGTCGCAGCTAATAGACGCAACGGCTGAAATCAGAATCCTTTCCTTTCCCATTGAGTTGCGTCCCAGTGTCCACGGGGATGGACGTCTGTGTCTTCGGCAGGCGTAGAGCTAACAGAAGTGGCAGCGTTGCGAGGCAAGGGCTCAAACATGTACGGCTGGAAGCCTTCTACACCAAACCAAGCTTCTGCCGCCCCGGCGTCCTCTTCCACAACATCTTCGTCCCCGCTTTCCTCCTCTAAATAAAAAATGGATGACGGAGGAGACTCATCCACGACCTCCGACACTAAACTCTCCTCCTCTTGCATGTTTCCGCTGTCCATAGCATTCCTTGACAGTGTCGTTTCTAAGTCACCAATTTAGTGCTACTTGGTCCCAATGGAATTTCCCATTGGGAACCTGCTAACACTAAGTTGCTAACTGGTTAGCAAGAAAGTAGAAAACAATCATTGTCAGTCTGTAAGGAAAGTCCTGCCTTCTAAGACAGACTGAGCTCTGCCATTTAACAAAGTGACACAAAAAGTCTCAGCTTATTTTTATTCTTTTATTAAGATCTGAGGGCAGGAAGGACAAATGGAACATCTTAAAAATAACTTTCATAGAGATTTTAGACAAATAACAGTTATTCTTCTTCTAGAAAACGAAGAAGAATAACTAAATAACTGAAAAACTCAAAGTTAATAGTAATGTGTAGCTTAATATGGCTATCTGACTGAACTGAAAGAGGCTAATCTGTTAGCTACTGAGCACAGCAGGTAAAGATCAGTGCAAATAGTTTGGAGATGCTGTGATAATGCTCTCATTTTTGGACGGTATTTCAACTTTTGTTTTTGTAATTTTAGGTCAATTTCTTTTTTTATTCCCCTTTTTTTTGTTATTATGCAAAGTAGAGCCCTTTTTTATTTAGCATTTTATTTTATGTTTTTGCTTTGTTTCCTGTTTGGTTGCTGGGATCTGGTTAAACGTCTAATACTGACACCTAAAGACATCATGTAGCAGAAAAGCTTTGAGCTGGTTAAAATAAAATAAAATGAAGTAAAAATTGAAACCAAAGGTTTGAATGAGTATATCAGTGCAGTTTTATGCACTCTATTGTTTTTGAAGGTAATTTAAATATATAATGATATCATGTATCGCGAATATAGCCCAAATATATTGTGATATATTCTTCATATCGAGCAGCCTTAGCCTCACAGAGTGGTAATTTAAGAGTGGATCCATGCAAGAAGAGAACCATGAATGGATCCAGCGATCCAGAATGAACTTCCTGTGGTTCCTATAGTGGATCTATACTCGGATAAACTCCTAAATGGACACATTTAACGGCACTGATGGAGAAGCAGCAGAAGGAGAGGATGCTAGAAAAGTGGAAATGATTAGAATAGGATAGGAGAAGACATGCTAGCAGTTAGCATGGTAGATGGAGAAGCTTTATGAGGTCATGACCTTCATGGATCCAAGTTCTAACATTCCTCTGAGAGAAACCAGAACCAGAACTGCCTGTTTAAAAGCTCTGCTAGCAGAACAAAGTCTCTGGTGGTGTCCCTACTCGATCCGTTCCAAAAACACGATCTGTCCTGCGCATGCGTGAACAGAACAATAAGATCCGGATTACTGAAAAACTACTTAATAAAGGTACTGAAAATACTATACTTAAAACATTAAAGAATGCTACACTACATCACACTGAAAATATTGAAGTCTTTGCTGGAAGAAATGGTTACGTTTTATTGCGTGACGTCATCATCGGACATGCTCGGAGCAGTCACGGTAATGTTCCCTAGGCTATTTCAGTGTTTTGCTTTTTTCATTTTTAGAATATGCAATATTTACGCATATACAAAAATATTAAAAAGGAACCCCCCCGCTGGGAAAAGACAAAATAATAAAGTAAGAAAAACAAGGTATTACCTACCCGGAATTTATTCTGTTCGCGAATGTGCAGGACGGGATCGCGCTTCTGGGACGGATCGGGTAGTGACAGATGGATTAGACTAAAAACAGAGAGCTAGCTCACAGTTAGCGTCCACCTTATTGAAACAAAGGCAAATAGTCTGACAGTATGCCAGAGCGACATACCCTGTCTATTAATTATAGATCTACATCTCTGTTCACTGGGAATCAGAAGAGTTTCAATTATTTTATTTCATTTTTTAATAGGTTCCTGTTTGGTTACAAGTGTAATTATTTGTAAGAAAACACCTTTTTTTGTTTAATTTAGCATATTGTTAAAAAAATAAACAACTTATCCCTTCATGTTATTAAAAGATCCTCTTGATGCAAGAGAAAATCTTATCAATTAATCCCAGGTAGATTGATTAGATACTGAGATCGGGATTTCTCTCCAGAGCATCACAGAAAATATGCTGGTCAGAGAGGTCCGAAATCAATGTTTTGACTCAACGGCCCAGTGGACCGGAAGATGTTATTGTTTACCTGCAAGAAAAAAAAACAAATTGTTCATATATTTCAAGGAACAATGTTCTTTAACAGGGCTAACCTGTGTGTTTGTGTTCATGTAGCCACCAGCGCGCTCAAAGCTACTGCGTTTGTGTTCACGGATGATCTCTGGTTTCATAGACTGACTGTTCTGATCGTGTCTGTTCTCTTTTGCGTCGTTGCTGCACACTGAGCAGTTCATTAGCTTAGCATCATCATCATAATTATGTCAGTTTTTGCTAAATGAGGGTGTGCTCTCTGTGTGAGGAACATACAGCAGAGGATAGGGCTGGGTACCGAACATCGGTTCTTTTATGGTACCGACCGAAATGCTTCGGTTCTACAGAGTATCGAAACATGCCTCGTCTTTCGGTACCAAGTTTCGGTGATTGGCTGTAGCACTTAACGTGATTGCATCATCCAGGAAAAATACACAGGTGGTCCCGCCTACAGCCAGGGTTCATGTGTGTCTGTTGTGAACTGGTTGCGAGCGTCGTGGAACCCCTTTAAAATGCCCCCCAGGTCAAAAGTGCGGCTTCACTTTATTAAGACTGATGCCAATAGTGCGCAATGCAATACATCGTGCACGGAAATAATTTGAGAGCAGAAAGTTGCTCGGTGTTTGACTGCAAGAAGAGCGGACCGCAGCCAGCGCGACCATCCTCCTCTCAGCAGCCCGTGGGCGGAGCAAAGCCAGAGCGGAGTGAATCATGCTACGTTCACACCGGACACAGCAGGAGCAGCAAAATCACTTCTGCTGCTTCATTTTTTGCTGCATGTAAAAGCTTCTGACGCGCGGCTGAAGAAGCTTTGGTGCTCTGGCTGCGCGGTCGAAAAGTGGATCTGACGCGCGTTGGGCGGAGCTACTCTATCCTTTCTCTGCCTTGCAGCTATATTTGCTGTGATCAGTGGGAATAAAGTAGTTTTATTATGTTTTTAAGTGGAAAAATCCACCTGAAAACTTAATCAGTGCAGTCAGTTCATCCTGCCTTCCAATATTTCTGTGGGAGCCGCTCAGACCCCCACATACCAGCGGTGCGCCGTCAGTAGGATCCCATTTAACGGGCTTGTTTGTCAGACATGGTAATTTTTCTAAAGGAAAACTGCTAAGTAAAAAGGTCCTCACAATGTAACAGTGAATATTAGACACTGAATTTTTTTTTATGTAAGAGGAATGTAAATGGAAAAATCAGAGCTTAAAATAAAACTCAAGATTTGCACTTTTTTATGTTGTGTAATTTTCTTTTTCTTCGAATTGATATTATAAAACTGGTATCGAAAAAAGTATCGTTCAGAAACCGGTATCGAAGTGAAGGTATCGGTATTGGTACCGGAACCGAAAATTTTTGAACAATACCCAGCCCTAGCAGAGGAACAAAGGGACAGAGGCGAGACTCTCCAAAATAAAAGCTGAAAGGACATGCCTGAAGCGCAGCTGTAGTCCATTTACTCGCCTTGTGGCGATTGGTGCTCTGGCATTAACTCGCCAAATAAAAACTTCACTCGCATTTGGCGAGTGTTAATTCTGGACCCTACTGATTAGGCTGAAAGTTTTGGAATAACAATGGAAATATGTCGATACCCTGACTTTTAATGAGCGTAGAAGTCACTAAGAGGGAGTTCGTAATCATCTTTACCTCTTTATTTGCACAAATACATAAGGGGAATGCTGTGAAAACGTGAACCTTGGGACGTTAGGGCTGATATCGGCTCATTCATGCAGAAAACCCGCTACAGCCCCAACAGAAGCTCCGAGCCAGCTCCCATGTCAGAGGATGAAGAGAGCACATCCAGTTAGTCACAGTCAGAGAAACAGGACTACACTGGAAAACAGACGTGTTGATGGCAGCAGCACAGCTGATATTTCTCTCCAGGATGGAGTCACAGCCAAACAGGAACGGACCAGATAATAATTGTAATAATATTATTATAATAGTAATAATAGAACTTTATTGATCTCACATTGGAGAAATTTAACTCTGCATTTAAACCCTCCCCTTGGGGAGCAGTGGGCTGCCATTGTGCGGCGCCCGGGGAGCAGTGTGGGGTTAAGGGTCTTGCTCAGGGACTCAGAGTGGCAGTTGGTGGGATTGGGGCTCAAACTCAAAACCTCAGGATTTCAAGCTCTATGCCCTAATCACTAGCCCACGAGTCCCTGAAACTACCATGAGAAAATGCAGAAATAAGATCAATTTATGTCCTCCAGCAGTCTAAGCCTATAGCAGCATAACTATAGAGATAGCTCAGGATAACCTGAGCCACTCTAACTATAAGCTTTATCAAAAAGGAAAGTTTTAAGCCTAGCCTTAAACGTAGACCTGGCCCTTTTAAGTGTAAGCTTTAACCTTTACAAATAGGTCAGCCCAACTAGCTAAATCTGTTCCCCTGCTCCTACCCCCTATCATTTAATTCTGGCTCTCAGTTCAGTGGAATGATTGGAAATATAATCAATATTGATCATATTTAACACCATATATACACCAATATACAGTCCTAGTTATGTACACAGACTCTAAAACATGCTGAAAGAATATTTTACTTAGAGAAGGAATGAAGACAAAACTACCAAAAATCTAAAACAATTTCCCTTTTGATTAAAGAACTCTGTCTAACAGTGCTCCACATGTTTGCAGGGGCTCAAAATGCTTCTGTTTAGTCGTTGTTGTGCGCAAATGGCGGGCTTCTTGTTTTGTTTTTTTGTCTTCAACCAGGGAAAGCCACTCATGTTTTCCGGACAGATCAGGTTTTATTTTTTTAATCGATTCCTTATCTTTAATTTTGGCATCTTAATGCACAGAAAAAGGATTAAAAAGTTACCAAAAGAGGAATCTGGTGGGTTTGTTTGGGGCTCCAAAGGGTTTGTGGAGTCTGAGAACATGGACAGGTACTAAAGTTTCTACAGAAATGTTTAATTCTATATTTTTACTTCTTTCATTAAAACATTGATCCATACTTGCCTTTTTTTCATGGCAGTGTTTCTAATTGCAAACAGGGTTGTACGCTTTTAAGCAGACGTGCAAGTAACAATAATGTGGTCATAACAGTACGGCTGCAGATAAATCGGTAAAAATAATTTTCTTTCTCCCTTAGGTTCATAACAAACATAGACGTTAGATCATCATTGTTTATCCAGATAGTGGAGAATAAAATTAACGCTTTGGATAAAAACTGATGGACGTAGGGTCAGTGACTTCCATTTTTTAAAATGGCGGCACCATTCTACCCTAGATGTTCATTGGGTTTATTTACACCATGTGAGACAGGGTTAAACATTGATTTCTTTTTTCCTGTTTGTTTTTTTCAGACTACGTTTACTTCGAGAACTCCTCCAGCAACCCGTACCTTATCCGGAGAATAGAAGAGCTCAACAAGGTTGGTTGTTGATGTTTAATTTACTTTTTATGTATTAAATGTTTTTTATTGAACAGCTTGTAAACCGTCTATTTTAGGGTTGAGTTAAAGAAACTGGTTTCTTCCAGACAAGTGGAAGAAACTGGACGAAAGTCTTGCTTATAGATCATTTATTGGAGAACTGGGATAGTTCTGGGTTAGATGCCATTGAATTTATGAAACCTGGTGAATTACGGCTGTTTTAATGGCAGGGCACTGGTTCAGAACCCACTTACGTAAGAGCAAGGCAGCCTCCCGCGTCACAGGATTAAGCTCCTTTACGTAACCCAGTGTCTCTAAAGGATCATCAGGAGGATCATGAGCATCAGGAGGGTAAAACCTGGGAAAGGGAGATTTTAGACCAGCGTTTAAGTCATAAGCTGGAGGAAAAAAATCAGAATCTCTGCAAAGGTTTCCCTGAATGTCTCTTGTTAGCTACGACCAAAGTTTTGATATATTGAAAAGCAAATACACATTATTTTCTTCACACTAAGAGTGAAACAGGAGCCATTCAGCCAAACTGACATTTTCTGTTAGCTGTTATTCAATTTTTTTACTGACTAACATGCTGTATTGATCCAACACGTAAATAACAGTGTCATCAGCGTACAGACAGGATTAAAAGGATGGGACCTAAGATGGCTCCTTGAGGAATCCCCATTTTAATTTCCAATTTAAACTAATGTGTCCCAGCCCCTTTTAATAACCCCAATTATTCCTTTCAGAGGTTTGATTTTTCTAATTTCCTGTGCAGATGGACAGTGATTTAAAATGGGATTTAAAGAGATTGAAAACGTTGTGACTGGAATGATTATTGTTTGCAAAGTGTTGATACTTTAACGGCGCCTCAAGCAGCTACAGCACATTGTTTGTTCATTGTTAGGTTTCAGGAATAAACCACTAGAAGATGGAGATTTTGTCGCTTTATTTTGAAATTTGTGGCGTCGTCATAGCAACCACCCTCCTCACTCATGGTTTCTTCGAGTAATGATCTAACAAACTAACAGATAATGAACACAAACTATGGTCACAAGAACAGATCAACAAAAATGACTTGCATGGAAGTCAGCCTCAGCAACGACGTCAGAGTTTAGCTAATTGAAAATTGATTGATTGGTATATGTATGTGTATATATATATATATATATATATATATATATTCTTCTGAAATTATCTTTAAAGTCAGGTTTAATAATTTTCAGCATAAAAAATAAATAAATGGATCTCACTAAGAATGCACCAGGATCTTAGTTGTGTGCATGTGGGCGTTTATCTTGACGTAGAGTTAGCAGAATTAGCAGTTAGCCATGGTTGGTTTACTGTCGATTCCTGCTCTTGTAAACAATAATTATAAAGTAAAACAAGCAGCAACAGCGAGTATCTACTAACCTGACTCCGCCAGATGGATTTGCTTCGCATATTCATCCGGAAACCTTCCGTTGAAGTAATTTTGGAAAGGGGCTAAAATACTGGTTAGCTGATTGGCCTATGTTGGTGATAGACGGGCCAAATAAACCAATCAGATCAACGAAGCATATGATGTACTAACAACCAGTCGGGAGAAGAGCAAAAACATGTTTTTCCTCTGAGCAAAGCCTCCAGAGCAGTGATTTGCTCTTCTTTCAGTGAAGAAATACTCTGTAATACCGATAAAACTTGCTCGATAGCCACGCTAAGGCTAGTTTCATCGGCTGCAGCCGCCATGTTCTTTACACTGAACTAGAGTGCTTCTCGTTGCGTCACACCTCAACCCGCCTCAAAGCCAACGCTGATTGGACGTTCGTTTCTTCAACGGAGAGTCTCCAGACTGATTAGCGAGTGAAACCTTGAAAGCTCGCGAGATCAGGATGGTCTCACGAGGCTAAGTATCTACCTGCAGGTGATGGAAATGGGTGGAAAATAGACAGGGGAGTGATAGCAAGGCTGGCTAATGTTAGCATCTTTCCACCAATGACGTGAATACAGGTGGATTTGTCTGGCAGGTTTTACCTGAATCCCATCTTCAACACCTTTTTGATGTTAGAAACTTTAATTTCCAGGTAATGACTCCTTCAAAATGTTTCTGCAGATATTTGTTAGATTTGAAAGGTGGCGTATTCGCTTCATACGAAGTAAAGAAAAAGCATTCAAATAAAAGCTAAGCGTTTTTTGTATCACCACACAAACAAAGCCCCCGCTAAGCACAGTTAGCTTTGTCCTGTTCTAGTTAGCCATATTATTTTGTTAGGGGACTTTGTAATGAATAAACAGATTGAGCAGTAATTTATTGTTTTTTTAGTTTATGTCTTTATTGAAATGACACCAGCTAATGTTAAAAGCTCCAGTTGTAAAAGTTGAATGGAAATCCACCAAGCAAGGCAGTTGATGCACTGGTTAGGAATAGTCTTTACTAGAGGAAACATCAGGAAGGGCGTATACTGATAGTCCCTGCATCTACTGGCCATCAATAATGCTTTATTTATTAAAAAGGTTTGTTTGCTAGAGTTAAATGGAGATCTGTGTAACATTTGTTATCAGTGTGTCAGTTTATCATCTAAAAGAGGAAAAAAAAAAGCAACGCTGGATTTGGAAATTGGCCCCTAAATATTTGGGATCAGTTAGTCTGATGTCAAAATAAGAAACAAACACAAAACAAGTGAAAACAAACTTACCCCGGCCTCTAAAGGCTACGATGCTCAGTTCCGAGTTTTTTGCTCTGCCGTTCACATTTCCAAATATATGCGACTTGTATGTGATCTCCTGTGTGAACTGCATTCATACAACCTAAGTGTCCCGCATGCGCAGTAGAGGACGCAATGACATCACAGGCCTGCGTGCTCTGTGTTTACAGAAGTAAACATGGATGGTAGTGCTGGAGCACATATAGCGATCTTTCCCAACAATAAGAACACAATCTTTTCAAGATGGTTAAACATAAATACTGCTCTCCGCATCATCGTCCGCCATGGTTGTCCGCCATTTTTTCTTGCTGCTTCTTTATACCAAGACCCAGAATAGTGACCTTCGTCTGTTATTAATGGCGTTCAGATCAGAGGAATGCAGACACGGGTCGCATTTGAAAAGATCAGATTCGTATCGGATTCAGGAACAGAGCTAAGTGGCCTGGATCGCATTGGAAAAAAATCTGATCTGTGTTGTTCAGACTGCCATGAAAAAATAAGATCCAGGTCGCATATTGGCCTAAAAATCGGATTTGAGTTACTTCAGGCTGCAGTGTGAACGTAGCCTTAGTGCGACTAGTGTGAAGTGGTGTTCACTGACTTGTAGTTTCAGTGGGATAATTTGACCCAGATTTAAACTGAATACAAACTTTTAATGAACTATTTGTATAAAAAAATCAGGTGCAGATTTTAGCCACTGCCTAAGATTGATTCTGTCAATTTTCCTTACAAGTAAATATTTAGCTGAACAAGTTAAAATATATATTTAAGCCTGGATATTTTGAATCGTTTCTACCTCCATAGGGGACTCCATCCCTGACATCCACACAAATAACTGTAGCCCAGATAGTTCGATGGAAACCCTATTTGCATCAGCGAACTTTGTTTAAACACTCCGGCTACAGAAGAGGAGAAAGTTAGAATACGATGGAGACTGTTGGAGGCTGGATGAGTGAAGCTGAAGCGATAAACCAGGAGCAGACAGCCGGGTCAGTTAGGGAGCTACCCTGCTGCCTTCAGTGGTTGGACCTGAAGGATAGGATGCAAAACTACCAGAGGAACAGCAACAGCACTGCTGCGCCAAACATTTGCATTGACCAGAATGAAGTCTACACAGTAAAAACTAAAAAAAACCAACACCTTTTATAGACTAGAAACACTTACAGTTTAGAAAATCTATCTTAGATTGCGATAAACCCTCCTCCGTTCTTTAAAGGACCAATACCATCTGGAGCAGCACTTTTAAAACCCGTTAGAATCCACAGAGCCGATCTGTTTTTAGGCCCGATTTCGGCCCGCCTCTGTGCCAGCAGGTAGCATAACCTGAGATCAGGAGTCTGCAGCCATCAGCGCCCAGCTGGAGAAAACCTTCGGAGAGCAGCAATGTTATCAGCTTCTGGATTAAAAACATCATTTGGCAAAAATATCTAAACACTGGAAATGGATTTTAAAGACTTAGACTTAAAACTTATTTTGTCATTTTGTTTACACAAGTATAAAACAGGAACAGCTCTCTGGACAATTTCATCTTTTTTTTAAAGAAATAATCTTCTCTAGGATGATGGTGTTTAGAGAAAAGTGTATAAAAGTACTTTTTTCCCAGCCAAATAATAAGAGAAATAGATCTAAAACAAAAGGGATGAACCAACTGATTGGTTTATTATCAGCGACCCTTTGACGTGAAACTGAACTAAAAATGAGCCAGTGCTTCATATTTTCCATAGATGTTTCAGAGCTGTACTTCCTGGGGCAGTTAAAACATGTTTGTATTTTAAATCACCTGTAAAAAAAATAAGAGGAAATGTTGAAAGTTAATTTTCTTCTAACATCTTTTATGAGAAAAAAATCTGAATCAGAATCTCAGATTTTTTAGAGATAATCCCGAACATTACTACGACGGAGTATTATAGCCCTGCTAGAGATTCTTTTTATTATATTTCGAGAATAAAGTCATAGTATGAGAATAAAGCCGCTAGCACTGCTGCCACACAGCAAGAAGGTTCCAGGTTTGATTCCTGGCCCGGGGTCCTTCTGCATGGAGTTTAGATGTTCTCCCTGAGCATGCGTAGGTTCTCTCCGGGTACTCAGTCATGTTTTTGGACTGTGAGAGGATGTCGGTTAGGTTAATTGGCTTCTCTAAATTCTCCTTAGGTGTGAGTGTGAATGGTTGTTTGTCCTGTTTTTCTCTGTGTTGCCCTGTGATGAACTGGAGACCTGTCCAGGATGGACTCCGCCTCTCGCCCCTAGACGGCTGGAGATAGGCACCCTGCTTGGGATAAAGCAGGTCAGAAAATGGATGGATGGATGGCATTACAAGAATAAAGTCATAACATTACGAGAATAAAGTTGTAACATTACGAGAATAAAGTCGTAACATTACGAGAGTAAAGTCGTAACATTACGAGAATAAAGTCGTAACATTACGAGAATAAAGTCGTAACATTACGAGAATAAAGTCGTAACATTACGAGAGTAAAGTCGTAACATTACGAGAGTAAAGTCGTAACATTACGAGAGTAAAGTCGTAACATTACGAGAATAAAGTCGTAACATTACGAGAATAAAGTCGTAACATTACGATAGTAAAGTCGTAACATTACGAGAGTAAAGTCGTAACATTACGAGAGTAGAGTCGTAACATTACGAGAGTAGAGTCGTAACATTACGAGAGTAGAGTCGTAACATTACGAGAGTAGAGTCGTAACATTACGAGAGTAAAGTCGTAACATTACGAGAGTAAAGTCGTAACATTACGAGAGTAAAGTCGTAACATTACGAGAATGAAGAAGTAAAACTACGAGAATGAAGAAGTAAAACTACGAGAATGAAGAAGTAAAACTACGAGAATGAAGAAGTAAAACTACGAGAATGAAGAAGTAAAACTACGAGAATGAAGAAGTAAAACTACGAGAATGAAGAAGTAAAACTACGAGAATGAAGAAGTAAAACTACGAGAATGAAGAAGTAAAACTACGAGAATGAAGAAGTAAAACTACGAGAATGAAGAAGTAAAACTACGAGAATAAAGTCGAAAAATTACAAGAATAAATTCCTAACATTATGAGAATAAAGTTGTAACATTAAAAGAATAAACTCGCAACATTACGTGTATAAAGTCGTAACATTACGAGAATAAAGAAGTAACATTACGAGAATACACTTTGACATCCTGCCCAGTTTGATGCTGCTGCTAAAAGATTTCCTGATTTGTCAAACCGATGCTAAAGTTTAACTTCACATGATGCTCCACGTTCCTCATTTTAGGGAAGAAAGGGATTCTGGGAAGAGTTGTAAAAAAATAATACAACTTTATTCTCGTAATATTGAGTTTATTCTCATAATATTACGACTTTGTACTCGAATTAAAAATAAACAAAACTCTAGCCTGGCCCTAATACTCTGTCGTACAATTAACGCTGCCCTACAAAAAAACACAGACAGCTTAGCATCCTTCCTTTATGGCTTCATACAAGAGGATGAGCACAGCCAGCTTCTGAAAATAAGACCTAATAACAAAAAACTGGTTAATATTTCTTCTTATTTATTGATATTTGATCTATTTTAATAATTTATTAGAGACACTTAAAGCAAAACAACAACTAATTCTAAATAGATGCTGAATTAAAGCCTTGTTTTTCAGTTTTTCTCTAATAAAAAAATTAAAATGGTGTCTAATAAAAAATGGAGGTAGTTGTAATTCTCTGCGCTGTCTGACAGAACCTCCGTAAACAACAATAAAAGCAGAAATGGTCACAGCAGCTGTTTCTCTCATCAGGTTTGATGGAATAAGCTCCTGTCATCCCTGGTTTGTAGCATTTCTGACCTCTGATGACTTTTATTGCAGCTGTTCTTTTTTTTTATTCTGTTTTTTTGTTTATTTCTAAGGAAATAATCATGGCTGTAACGTTTCAGCAAAAAAGCACAAAAATTAAACTACGTCCAGGTCAAAAGATTTATTTTGTGTTTTTCTACTTTTGGTGCTGCTCATCTGACCTCTTTACCATTATTTACCATTGCTTTGGCAACGTCTATCCCACCCGGGCAACATTACATCCATTCTGCTTAAAGTTCTACTGTAAGGAACCAGGAAATGATCCCGGTTTGGTCCGGAGCCCCAATCAGTCGTGTTTCAGCAGAGTAGGCCCTCAGACACAGATCAGAACCAACAGTTTTATACCTTATGAATAGAGTTAGATTTAATGTTTAAGCCTTTTATTGTACGAATCGCAGAGAAACAAACCTATTCAATGGTTTTAGAAATGGTTTGTTTACAGGAACAAATGAATGTTAGAAAACAGAAAAACCGCAGTGATCGGTGGTGAATTACAGCTCAGCTGCTGAAGGGGGAAATTGGACCAAAGCCGTATCCAATCAGAGGCCGGCTAATTCATTTACTTCTAGTTACTGCTCTAAAACAGGACCAATAAAAAAGGAAACGCATCATGCATTTTGTGTTTTCTCTGGGTGGAAAAACGGTCAATGGAAACGTGGATCCGATTCTAACCCGGTTTCTGGTTTTTGCAGACGGCCAATGGGAACGTGGAGGCCAAAGTGGTGTGTCTGTTCAGGAGGCGAGACATCTCAGGCAACCTCAACACTTTGGCAGACAGCAACGCAAGTGAGTAGGAACCCCCGAACCCCCCCCCTCCCCTCCCCTCCCCTGCAGAGCGGGTGCATGTATGATACGGCTGGCTGCCTTTAATGAGCTCCTTCCTCTTTGTGTTTCACACAAAGCGCCTCCTCAGCTCTTATGTTGTGAATTGTAGCAGGTCTCACTCCAGGGTTAAATTAAAAACACTCCAGGATGATGTTTCTCCATCTCTTAGAGGAGGATCTAAAAGCTGGATATTAGTATGATTTTATTTGAAGTTTATTATTTTTTATCAAATGGGACGGTAGGTTTTAATAAACATTTACATTTAAACTTCCAGAAGGCTAATTTACATCTCAGATTGATTTTAAAACACTATAATAACTAAAAGAAAAATGCTGAATAAAAAAAAAAGACAAGAACAAAGCAAGTAATGAGGATTAAAAAGGATAAAATGAAATAAATATTGCATTTATATAAATAGCTATAAATATAACACAAAATAATTACATTTACAATTAAATGATTAAATCTACTATTTATTTAATGCATCATTAAATAAAAAAATTTAAATAAAATAAATAGATTTTAATGAATTTCATTTTAAATGTAATTCCAATTATAAAATGTAATTTCAAATGTAAAACTATTAAAATTGTATATTCAATATAATATACAATTTAAATTATGACACTGAATGATAAGTCAATTATATTTTATTATTTAACTCTGTATTTATTTATTACCTTTATTACCATTAATAAAAAAAATTGAAATTAAATTAATTATATTTCAAATTTCATTTAAATTTGAAATTTAATTCTTAATTAAATTTTGAAATATAAAATTAAATAGTTAAATCTGCCATTAAATCAAAGATACCTGTTTAGATTTATTTTTATTATTAATTAATTTATAAATTATCCTCATTATAATTGAAATCATTTATAAATTATATTAATGATCAAACTCACCCTCAAAGCAAGTGGGAGGGACTTAGTTTTTTTTTATAAAAAAAAAAATTGCATCGTCTGAGAATTTTTACATTTTATTTATTTATTAATTTTTGTTATTAAAACAAAAAATTAAAAATAAGAAACTTTTTAGAAATGTGTTTTATTAAATCATGAAGAGCAAAGGGAGGTGGGTTTCTTTATTAATCTCTCTTTGGTTTTTTGGTTTGTGACGTATTTTAGTGGTTTTCTTTATTTGTTTTTTCATATTTTGCGCTGCCGCTATCAGTCTGTAAACACACAGAATCCAGCTGCGTCATTTTGTCGGATGCATCCTTCTTAATTCCTTATTGAAAAAAATTAACTTTAGCATTTTCTCATCTATTCCATAAAATCATAACATAAGCCTGAGTTATTACTCGTGAAGCCCCCATTAGATGACTTTTATCTATAGAATAATTGCTTGCTAGATTATTTGACTGCTGCAGGTCTACCCGAATCCTGTGGTTCATACGAACCATAGAAACGCTACAAAACTTTCAAAAGTTTCATCCAAAATGCTTGATTGTTTGCAACACAGCAAAGGAAACCTCTTGCTGCATCTCAGCTGGTAGATTCATCAAACTCCCTCTGCTCTCCAAGAAACTCTGAAGGTTCCTGGATGCCGTTTGTTTTTAAAGCTTAGCCGCTGCGTAGTGAGGCTACAGTTTGTTGAATAAAGTCTCCAAATAATTATAAATCTAAAGGCCCAGAAACACAGCACTGCTGCTCTCCTCCAGATAAAAACCAAGCCTGCTGTTTAAATAGATGAGCCAATAATCAATAATCCGTCTCAGGAGGGGCTCCCTCCCTGTGTGCCCCACCCTCAACCAATCCGATCTCCTCCTGGTTGGATCAGCGGTGGGCGGTGCTAACGCCATGCAGACTGGTGAGAATGGATGAGCTTGATTAGACCCTTCCTCCTCCTCCTCCTCCTCATCTTCCTCCTCCTCCTGGTCTACAGTGCTCTTAACAAAGACATTAACACCTAAAATGGAGGCAGCCATGTTGGCGTGTGTGTGCTCTGCCTGCTGGCTGGTTCGCCCCGTCCTTATAAAGAGGCTCTATGAAGATGTGTTTGATGCCTCAAAGTATGGAGGCTGCTGCAGGGATGCTTCTAGAAATGAGCTGCATCAATCAAGCTGCACCGTGGGAAAAAGATAAAAAAGTTTCAAGCATTTCTGGCCCATTTTGGGGTTTTTATGTTTTATTGGGGGGGGTCCCGGGAATATCGATATAAAATGATATAAAATGCATAGTTAAATTATTTCATTTTCTAATTTTAAAAAGTGATAAAAATTACAGATTATATACATAAATGTCATTTAAAAAAAATAAAATATATAAAATAATATAAATATATCATTACACTTTATATTTGTTCTGTGACGTACGCAATCTTTGATGGACCGGTCGCGGTGCGGCATGACCCTGTACCGACCTGTTAGATGTAGATTTATTCATTTATTTAGCTAGTTACTTTTTTTTTATTTATATTTTTATTGTTGTTAAAACAGATGTACAATACCATTCAGATTGTAGTGTTTTTTTTTTTTATTCCTTTGATGACAGTGTGCAATATAACAAGAACTACACAGCATTTCGACAGTTTTATATTTTTATAAACTCCATGTCCCTGTTAACCTGACAACAGCCAGATGCATGTCTCGCTCCGCCTAGCTCCACTCACATACATCTGGGAACCCGCTCATTGAAAGTGATTTCCCCAACCGAATTTATGGTCTGTCCAATCAGGACGCAGGGCGGGTGTGTCCTGGAGTGGAGAAGCGACCGTGAGATTCCAACAACAATGGCGGCTCGCATTGAGGAAGCAAGCGTTAGCATTGATGCTGCTATTTCTTCTGTGTTGTCCAATCTATCAGATATTGTTTCATTAAAAGAACATCAGAGAACGGCTTTGAAGGCTTTTGTTGGTGGAAACGATGTTTTCGCCCTTCTCCCGACCAGATTTGGCAAGAGCTTGATCTACCAAATGGCTCCTCCTCTCACAGCGTCACGGGTTAGCTTCGGTGTGAGTGGCTGAAATAGCACGTCAATAAAGATGACAGACAAGTGGCTTATCCAATCATATGCAAGGAGTTTTGATAAGGCCCAGCCTTCAGTAAAGGCAATTCCTATGGCGGGTTCCCAGATGTATGTGTGTGGAGCTGGGCGGAGCGAGACATGCATCTGGCTGTTGTCAGGTTATGTCCCTGTCCCCTCAAAGAAAAAGAGATTAAATAAATAAAAATTAAGAAAAAAATAAAAAAGGGGTGAGATTAGTATCCCAAAATAAAAGTGCTTTACATTCAGACTTGTTTACTAGGGAAATATGGAGGACCAACTCTGCCATATTTAAAAATAAATAAATAAATGGTCAATAAATAAATAGGCATTAAATTAACTGCCCCCCAAAAATACAATAAACAAATGAATGTAGGTAGAAATTACATTATTCAGTGAGACAGAAATAAAAACTATTATTAAAAGAGATCTATACATTTATATTTTCATTGACAGAAATTAGTTTTAACATATATATATTTTTGAATTCTCATTCAAGAAAACTTCTTTGGTGTTACATTTTACTGAAGTTGTTGATAAAACACAAGACCGTTGGTATTTTGGTGAACTTTTTATTACTGTACAGAAAAATAAATACTGAACCGTGAGCTTTGCATGTTGTTACAGCCCTACTTTATATTTAGAAACACATATAAAGTGATGGTATTTATATTTGTTGTATTGTTATCTTTTGGGCAACAGTTTGAAATGTTTGGGATCCTCCGCTCTAGAACCAAAACAACCAGACAGGTTTTTTATTCATTTAAAGGTAAATGTAAAAATTATCACTTTTTTTTTTGTTTGTTTTTTTTGTAGATTTTTTTTTTTATTTCTCTTTTTACAAACCATTTCTTCTCCAATCACATCACATTCTCTTCACTTCATGCCCTATCCAAACGCTCGCTCTTGACCAATGAAAAAGTTGCTAACGTCCGTGCTGACCAATAGAGAGGGAGAAGAAAACCTGCCCTGAGAAGCGAAGAGAATCAGATCGGGAAATTGTTGAAATTCCCAAATAAAATTTGTTAAACTCAATTGAAAAATGTCAAGATTTATACATTTTAACATATGGAGAAAAAAAAAAATCTCAAAACCTGTTTTGAATTAGTAAAACTTATTCCTGGATAGAATTGTTTTCAATTCCCATTAACAAAACATGTAAATTAACATTTACATGTTTTTTTTTTTTATGTTTTTTGTAACATTAATGGATCAAACTTGACTCCATAGCTTCTGTTGGAGCGTAGATTTTGTGACGCGGGCCGTATTGAACCCCCCATGTCTTTATGTAGCGGTGAGGAAAAGTTCCCCAGCAGACCTGTGAACCCGTTACCCTCCTCCTTCCCTGCCGTTAGACGCACTCCTCCCAGCATGCTCTGCTCCTCTCGGTTCAGGTGGTTCTGGAACCGTTCTGACGCCTCAGAGCGTCTCTGCTCTTCCTTTTGTCTTAATTACTTTAGCTTATTGCTGGTTCTCACCACAGCCTCCCTCCTCTTCCTCATTCACACACACTCGCACACAGAGCGGTTCTCTGTGCAGAACTAAAGCCCATAGATCCGTATCTGGTCACATGCAGAATGAACCCAGACTTCTATGTTGTTCTGATGGGTTTGTTTGAGATGATCTGATGAAGGCGGCTGGAGCTTGTTTAATGTCTTTGTGTGTGTAGGGGGGAGGGGGAGGGGCGCCTCAGGTTCGTATACAGGGTCTCCCACTTTATCTGGCAGGGACCAGTCGGCCTGGGTGGGGGGGTGAGAGGTTAAGAGGAAAAGGGGTGTGGCCTGAGTGACTGTCCTCCTCACTGCGTCTTACCCCCCTCCCCTCCAATGCCCTCACTGACAGGGTTTCCTCTGGCCGAGTGCAGGGGCGGGGTCCTCGGAGCCCTCCCCTTCACTTTATCACCAATTACTCACCCTGCTGCTGAAATTAGAAAAGCGCAGCCTGGTGGCCCAGACCGCCATCTGTGGTTCACTTCTTATCACTGTTTGGATATGAAATCAGAATCAGACATACTTTAATAATCCCAGAGGAATTGACCCCCCCCGATTTCTAAGCAGACTGGAAACACACCAGGAAGCATCTGAAGTTGTCCCAGTTCTCCCAGAGCTCGGATGTTCAGGTGTTTGGATTAATATTGTCGGTTTGAGCCCAGGATGGCAGCACCTGGTATCCCATCCAGCAGCTCCCCCATACTTCAAAATAATATTTATTTAGTTCAATATTTAGGATAAATACCAGACCTGTAGATTCAAAGCAGCTGCAAATGTTTGAAATCAATACAGATGTTTCCAAATTAGGACAATTTGGCCCAGAAATAAAATCTGATTATTTCATAACAAATCTCATCTATTTTTTTCCCTTATAGAGAAGTTCGTGAAATACTTTGTAAATTCAAATTTCCAGCCAATAGTGTTATTGGAATCAGGACAAGACCGTATTACTTTTGTAACATTCAATAAATTTGGATAACTTGATGATGAAAATTAATGTCAATGTAATATGAAGAAACGCCAATTTGCCCGAATATAGTAAGAAAAATAACAAAAGTGCTTCTAGAAGAAATTCATGAAAAACAACATAATCTTAGAGGCATTAATGCTGATACTGACGCTGACATTTTCTAGTTTATAAACATAAATATAATTGCTAACTAGGCTTATTAACTTTTGAACTTTACTTTTGAACTTTTTAATTAGTTTTTAACCTTTTTTTTCCAACTTAATTTCCAGTAGGTAATATATAATTCATCTAATTGGTCAAATTCCAAAATCAGATGTGCAGCCATATAGCAGCATCTTTGCTGAATGGCTGGATATAGATCTTGTGCTTCTAGACCTCACTGAGGGATTGGGGACTCCATTCATAAGGGGGTACTCAAGTATTTCAAAACGCTAACTTTCCCTGTTAAGTGTTAAGTTTGTCGACAAAAAACGGTTAAAGACATAAATTACTTTCTTTTATTTCAACCATCCTTTAAAGTTGTGCTGACTCCAGTCATTATCAGATCTTTGATATGCTTTTCTAACAGGCCACGCCCAGCTCTACGACATTGAGAGTTGAATTGAATTGTAAATTGAGAGTAATACAATCACTGATTCTGCGTTTTTAAGTGTTTGTTCTGTTCTGGCCGGTTTTATTGTGAAGTTGATCTATTTACTAACGTTTGATCAAATCTCCCTATAAATGATGCTAACGCTAACAGGACTAAATGCTCTCTGATGGGAGAATCTTGTGGGAATTTGCTGGAGGTTCTACGTTTTCTCAAAGAAAACAGTTTATTTTCTATCATGGAAGAACATCTGAACACGACGGATTTAAAGCTACGTTCAGACTGAACGCGATTTCTGCATCAGAAGCAGCAGTTTTACATGCAAAGCCTGTGGTTGACGCTATGCAAGGTGCATCAAAACGTCTTGCAGCGCGTCTAGAGCAGCTGAAGCAGCACTTCATGAGCTTCTGAGCATCTGACGCGCTTCAGAAGCAGCAACTGCTTGAGTTGGAAAATATTAACTTGCTGCTGGATGCACCGCATCAAGCAATCAAAGAAGCTGATCTGGGAGCTGGAAGGGAGACAGACACAGCACTGTTGATGCAGAGCGCTATGATCACTCCTCTGATGTTGGACCATTCTGGACCAAGACTAATGTTTTCTCCTCTATTTATCGTCTCTATCTTGCTGTCAGGGAGGGAAGTCATCTGCTCATCAATGTTCCAAACGATGATCAGCATACTAACCTCTGCTGCTTTTCTGTGCTCTTTGTTAAATGTTGCCGATTTGTTTTTAATCTTTCAGGAGAATTCGAGGAGGAGTCGAAGCAGCCGCCGCTGGCGGAGCAACAGAAACACCAGCTGAAGCACAGGGAGCTCTTCCTGTCTCGACAGTTCGAGTCTCTACCTGCCACTCATATACGGTGTGTGTTCGTTTAGTCAGAAGGTCCTCCTGATGGCAGCGTGGTCGGAACCACCCGCCTTCCTTCCTCTGAACATAGAGGCAGTTTGGATGCAGACGCAACGTTATTAACCATCTCCGCTTTCATGGAGCCAAAAAGTTTAATCATAAACGGCTTTTTAAACAAAACGAAATTAAACCTAACTCTAAACTGAATTAATTAATTTTTATTTATTTTTTAAAATCTGCTTTAAATAGGGCTGAATCTATTAATCTGATTTATCAATTATTGAAATAATGAACTAATTAATTTTGGAGTACAGAGACTAAAATATGCCTTTAGTTGACAGAACGAGCCACTTAAAGCAGTAATTATATGAAAATTGTTACGACTTTGTTCTCATGTTACGACTTTGTTCTTATAATGTTACCACTTTATTCTTATAATATTGTGACTTTATTCCCGTAATTTTATGACTTTGTTCTCATAATGTTACGACTTTGTTCTTATAATGTTACGACTTTATTCTCATGTTACCCCTTTATTCTTATAATATAGTAACTTTATTCTCGTAATTTTATGACTTTATTCTCTTAATGTTCCGACTTTATTCTCATAATGTTACGACTTTGTTCTCATAATGTTACGACTTTGTTCTCATAATGTTACCACTTTATTCTTATAATATAGTGACTTTATTCCTGTAATTTTATGACTTTGTTCTCATGTTACGACTTTGTTCTTATAATGTTACCACTTTATTCTTATAATATAGTGACTTTATTCTCGTAATTTTATGACTTTATTCTCGTAATGTTCCGACTTTATTCTTATAATGTTACGAATTTATTCTCATGTTACCACTTTATTCTTGTAACATAGTAACTTTATTCTCGTAATGTTACGACTTTGTTCTCATAATGTTACGACTTTGTTCTTATAATGTTACCACTTTATTCTTATAATATAGTGACTTTATTCTCGTAATTTTATGACTTTATTCTCGTAATGTTCCGACTTTATTCTCGTAATGTTACGACTTTATTCTCATAATGTTACGACTTTGTTCTCATAATGTTACGACTTTGTTCTTATAATGTTACGACTTTATTCTCATGTTACAACTTTATTCTTGTAATATAGTAACTTTATTCTCGTAATTTTATGACTTTATTCTCGTAATGTTACGACTTTGTTCTCATAATGTTACAACTTTGTTTTCACAATGTTACGACTTTGTTCTTATAATGTTACGACTTTATTCTCATGTTACCACTTTATTCTTATAATATAGTAACTTTATTCTCGTAATTTTATGACTTTATTCTCGTTATGTTCAGACTTTTTTCTTATAATGTTACGACTTTATTCTCATGTTACCACTTTATTCTTATAATATAGTAACTTTATTCTCGTAATTTTATGACTTTATTCTCGTAATGTTCCGACTTTATTCTCATAATGTTACGACTTTGTTCTTATAATGTTACCACCTTATACCTATAATATAGAAACTTTATTCTTGTAATTTTATGACTTTA
Organism: Cyprinodon diabolis; assembly: GCA_030533445.1. Classification (NCBI taxonomy): domain Eukaryota; kingdom Metazoa; phylum Chordata; class Actinopteri; order Cyprinodontiformes; family Cyprinodontidae; genus Cyprinodon; species Cyprinodon diabolis. The sequence goes on along the minus strand of CM060075.1, from coordinate 3,164,249 downwards.
TTCTAGTAATGTGCCGACTTTATTCTCCTAATTTTATGACTTTGTTCTCATAATGTTACCACTTTGTTCTTATAATGTTACCACTTTATTCTTATAATATAGTGACTTTATTCTCGTAATTTTATGACTTTATTCTCGTAATGTTCCGACTTTATTCTCGTAATGTTCCGACTTTATTCTCATAATGTTACGACTTTGTTCTTATAATGTTACCACCTTATACCTATAATATAGAAACTTTATTCTCGTAATTTTATGACTTTATTCTCGTAATGTGCCGACTTTATTCTCGTAATTTTATGACTTTGTTCTCATAATGTTACGACTTTGTTCTTATAATGTTACCACTTTATTCTTATAATATAGTGACTTTATTCTCGTAATTTTATGACTTTATTCTCGTAATGTTCCGACTTTATTCTCATAATATTACGACTTTGCTCTCATAATGTTACGACTTTGTTCTTAGAATGTTACGACTTTGTTCTTAGAATGTTACGACTTTATTCTCATGTTACCACTTTATTCTTATAATATAGTAATTTTATTCTCGTAATTTTATGATTATTCTCGTAATGTTACAACTTTGCTCTCATAATGTTACGACTTTGTTCTTAGAATGTTACGACTTTGTTCTTAGAATGTTACGACTTTATTCTCATGTTACCACTTTATTCTTATAATATAGTAACTTTATTCTTGTAATTTTATGACTTTATTCTCGTAATGTTACAACTTTATTCTTGTAATTTTACAACTTTTTCCTCGTAATTTACGACTTTGTTCTTATAATGTTACGACTTTATTCTCGTAATGTTACAACTTTATTCTCGTACTTTTGTGAATTTATTCTCGTAATTTTGCAACTTTATTCTCAAAATAAAGACAACAATTTTTTTTGCCTGGAACTAATTCTCTGTCGTACTATCCAGAACTGCTCAAGTGGAAAAATTTTTGTTTCAGCTGGTTTAATTTGGAAAAAAGTCTTCTTTGGCTATACGATTATTGATTGATTAATCGGACAAATAATTGACATATTTGCAAAATAACCGTAACCTTAAAAATCTTCTGGCCCCTGGGTGTGGGGGCGGGGCTTAGGTGCATTAATAGAACGTTTTGAACCTGGATGTTGCGTTCAGAAATAATGTTTTTAATCTACAACTCGTGTAATTTTGTTGTTATTTTTTAGAATTTAGGTTTTTTTTTTTATTTCACTGCTGCTCTGATGAAGTTCGGTTTATCAAAGCTGCTCCTCTCTATCTCTGCAGGGGGAAATGTAACGTCACCCTCCTCAATGAAACTGACGTCCTGGCTGGTTACCTGGAGAAAGAAGTAAGCCGCCACTAGGGGGCGCTGTTCCTTTAAGGGCTCCTGGTTTGTCGCCTCGTAACCTGGAAGTAAAAGTTTGATCTTAGAAAAATCTAATTTTTACAAATTTTGAAGATGTTTTGCATTTCTCATGCAGCAAAGAATCAATAGGAGAAAACACTTCCTGGTCCCTGCTGCTGAAAACCCAGCTCCCTCAGCATGATGCAGCTACCCCCGTGCTTTGCTGTTGGGATGGACTCCCGAAACCAGACATAGTTTACTCTGCTGAGCAGAGCTCAGACCTGTGGGGAGCTGCCCACGTACCTTTTGGCAAATTCGTCTTGTTCCATTTGCAAAGTGTCTCACTTGGCTCATCACTTCAAGGAAAAAAATTTTTTTTAGATTTTTTTCCAGTGTGGCGGCGCCTCTCTCTGATTGGTTGTTGTGACTTGCCGGCTGCTTGTGAAGCGCCTCGGATGCTTAAATGCTCCTGACGTGCAGTTTTAACCGGCATCCATTGTTTATGCAGTTTTTTCCCCCTTAAAGGTTCTTGTGATGTTTTTAGCAGAGAAGCACTGATTGCAGTTTTCTGGCCGATCGCTGATCTTTGAACAAGAGGATTAGCTATTTTGACCGATAGCAGCCGATCAATCAGTGCACCTATCGGCTCTTAACCTTTTAACGTCTGCTGCATAGGACTGTTTCTTCTACTCGCTGGTGTTTGACCCGGTCCAAAAGACGCTGCTGGCAGACCAGGGGGAGATCCGGGTGGGCTCCAAATACCAGGCAGAGATTCCTGACAAACTGGCTGAAGGTTGGTTCCCTGCAAGGCTTTAGAGGATCTTTATTTTCTCTGAAACATTTTAGAGCTTTAACTTTACTGATGTTTTATTAATGGTTTAATTACACATCTGATCTGATTCAAAAGTTCTAAAACAAATATGACCTAAAACTGAGAAATTTTAGTAGATTTAGGAGGAATAGTGTCTTTAATTCCTGCTTTCTACCAGACATCTTCAGAAATGTTTTTTTTTTTTCTAAATCCAGGCCTGAAAACATCCAGTTGAGCTTTTCTTTCCTCTGGCTCTCAGGTGAACCTGACACCCGGGTCCAGGAGAAGATGGAGACGAAGGTCTGGGACCCGGACAACCAGCTGAAAGACACGCAGATCGACCAGTTCCTCGTCGTTGCTAGGTAACGCTTCCCACAGCATCACCGGCTCAGAACTGTTAGCATGGTAGCTTCTAAGCAAACATTCATCAGTTGGAGGCGGAGCCTAACCACAGCATTTATGGGTGTTTCTCAATTCACAAGAACGTGAGTACGGACACGTGTCCTCGCCAAGTCTGTTCAAATCAAATGAACCTTTTTTCCGTTAGCCCGTCTGCAGCAGCTAGGGCTAACGTTAGTGCTAACCCTCTCTCAGCATAGCCGTGTGAGAAGGACCGCTGGCTCTGATGGAGGTTTTTTTGTTTTATTTGGCTAAATGTTCATTTGATTTGTGTTCATCTGACTGTGTTCATTATTATTCTCCCACTAAATGAAGAAAGTCAGAATTTATTATTATCTAGAGACTATTAATAACAGGAGGTGAAATGCAGCTCCAGACGAGCTTTGAATGTGATGATGTCATCAGTACGGTTCTGTTCCAGTTAACCCAGATTTATGCTGCGTGCTCCTGTTCTCCCAGAGTCCAGACTTTCCTGGGTTCTTCTCAGGAACAGACTCGGCGAGAACATGAGTCTGTACTCGCGTTTTTGTAAATTAAGAAACTGCTTTTTTCTGTCTTCTTGTGAATTGAAACAGCATTAGGGCTGAGGCTGATGACGTTTCACGAGAACATGAGAACGCACAAGTAGACATTGAGAAACGTGATTCCTGCTTATTTTGTTTGCTTTATTTGCAAATAATTCATTTTCTTAATCAGACCAGATGCTCCCTCTAGTGGCTGTCTGGTGGAACATCAGCAGAGTTGTCACCTTTGTGTTTCAGAGCTGTGGGAACATTTGCGCGCGCCTTGGACTGCAGCAGCTCCATCCGTCAGCCCAGCCTCCACATGAGCGCCGCCGCAGCCTCCAGAGACATCACCCTGGTTAGAGCAAACCTCCACTGATCGACCTTTACAGCCGCTCATGTTCCGCAGCTCGTTCCCAACCGTGTTTCTCCTCTGCTAGTTCCACGCCATGGACACGTTGCAGAAGAACGGCTACGACCTGGCCAAAGCCATGTCCACCCTGGTCCCTCAGGGGGGCCCCGTGCTTTGCCGGGACGAGATGGAGGAGTGGAGCGCCTCGGAGGCCATGCTGTTCGAGGAAGCTCTGGAGAAATACGGCAAAGACTTCAACGACATCCGCCAGGACTTTGTGAGCTCCCCTTCTATCCGCCGCGTCTCCGTTTGTTTATTTCTCTTCCATCAAACCGACTGTTTTTCCTTCCCTCCAGCTGCCCTGGAAGTCTCTGGCCAGTGTGGTCCAGTTCTACTACATGTGGAAAACCACCGACCGCTACATTCAGCAGGTCAGTCCATTTGATTTCTTCTCTTCCTCCTCACAGAATCAGACATTTTAACCAAGCAGAAACGTTTTGTTTTTCTCCTCAGAAACGACTAAAGGCAGCAGAGGCAGACAGCAAACTCAAGCAGGTCTACATTCCCACCTAGTGAGTATCAGCAGCTAAACGCAGCATCTGCTTCCAGCTCAGGGCGCCTCTCTCAGATCAACTCTGCTCTGTTCTTCAGCACCAAACCCAACCCAAACCAGATCATGATGCCGGGCAGCAAGCCTGGTCTGAACGGAGCCGCGGGCTTTCAGAAGGGACTGAGCTGTGAGAGCTGCCACAGTGAGTAACCATGACACATCCTAAAGCCTGGTTTATGCTCACAAACCAGTTAATGCAGATATGCCCCGCCCCTTCCGCAGGTCACCGCAGACAGGAGGCCTATGATCGGTCAAATCGACATCCGCTCTACCCTATGCTCTGTATTAATCTCTTTATTGTCCCAGAATGGGGAAATTCTGATGATTACAGCAGCAAAAAATTATTGAAAAAAATGTTCACACAAATGTGGACCTTAGAAAATGTATAAGAATAAGATAATAGTGAAGAGTGAGAAAGCTGCCGACCCGTGGACCCATTTTTTCCCATTAATAAACAAGACCTACCACAGTCTCGTTTGGACCCGCCACAGTCTGATATAGACACAGAGAGAGAAAACAACAACAACAAAAATATCTGTCAGTTTATCAGGCCATTCCACAGCTGTACTTTCATACCGCCCGGTATGAAAGGAAGAATGCGCGCTACTCTAAAACCAACTGCCGCTTGGAGTGGTGAGAACCACTCGTCTATTTAGCGACTTTTCAGACCCTCCAGCGACCCTTTTTCAGAAAAAACGACTAGCGACAAATCTAGCGACTTTTCTGGTGTCACTGGCGGCTTTAGGTGAAAGCACTAGGGGTGGAACGGTTCACAAAATCCACGGTTCGGTTCGGTTCACGGTTTCGTGGTCACGGTTTTCGGTTCGGTTCGGTATATGTTGATTGTTAGCCTGACATGTTGGTCATGTTGCTGTTAGCATAAACAACACGTGTTGCACAATGCTTGCACACTGTTGCACTTTTCTCCACAGCTTTATTCCTGCCGTCATCGTAGGTCACTCTAAATGCAAAGTGGTCCCATACAGCAGACCTATAAAGTGCTGCTGGCGCGTCTTCCAACTCCTGTTCTTTCCCACTCGCCATACCCACACAATTCTCCACAACAACTGATTTTATTCTGCTACACCCGGCTACGCTGCTTCGCTTCTTCTTCTTCTTGTTTACTACTGGTGGTTGGCTTTGGTCGCAGTACCGCCACCTTCTGCTCTGGAGTGTAAACGCTTCGCCTATGAGAAAAACCGAACGCAACACACGCGAACCAAACCCAGACAGTCGAACCGAACGGTTCGGACGGTTTTCAAAAACCGTTCTGAAGATATTCCGTTATAACCTAACGGAATATCTTCAGAACGGAATATCTACAGAACGGCTCCAAATGACACAAAACTCATATGGGTGAGTAGAACATGATGGAATAACGTAAAATCAAGGGCACAATGTAAAAAAAAGGCGTTCCCCTTTAAGTGGGATACACCACGTTTAAAAATGTGTAAAACCCCAGAGGGTCAGAGACTCTCCCACCACAGTCTCCTAAAATCCTGTGGGAAAAACTGCTGGACCTGTTTGAATTCACAGCCAAGACTCTTTCTGTCTCCTTATTGTCAACTAGTCTGAGAGAAGCAGTCCAGGCCGTCCGCGTCCTTGGAAGACGCAGTCCATAAATTCAAACATGGCCGCGGTTTAATCATATTTTGCCGGACTGCTCAGAGCATGTCTCCCACAGGCTTCAGACAATCAATTTAACAGAGAAAAGGCATCAAATTGTCTCAGAAATGTAAACATGTCATTTAGCATCTTTTAGTGATTTACTTTTAGTGCCATTATTTAAGGCGACCTGGATGAACGTCTACTTCAGGGTTTCTGCGGGTCATTAAAAATCATTAAATTATTATTTTTTAAATTAAGGCAGCCTGTCCACGGTTACGATGACAAAGGATTTTGCCATATATATATAAGTCATGGGTACGTGTTGATGGCACTAAGATTATTTCTAAGAGCATTAAAAAGCATTAAATAAGAGTTACTCATTCATGTATAAACCTTTTGCTTCCACATTAACCAATCAGAACTTCTGGTTCCGATGGTACGGATCGAACATTCACAATCAGATCCTCCGTCTGTCGCTGCTCTGTGGTCCGGCTAGCTCGCTAACTCCACTTCCTGTTTGTCACAGCAACCTGGTTATCTCCCGGTTAATATGGCCCCTCTAACCCGTTTCCTCTCCTCCCCAGCGGCCCAGTCCCCTCAGTGGTACGCCTGGGGTCCTCCGAACATGCAGTGCCGACTCTGCGCCTCATGTTGGATCTACTGGAAGAAATACGGCGGTCTGAAGACCCCAACTCAGCTAGAAGGAGCGACTAGAGCCGGCTCTGTAAGCGAGCAGTCATCCTGCTTCCTCACAAGCATTTTGGGTCTTCTTTCATTTTTTTTTTTTTATCTGTCTGCTTTTTCGCTTAGGAGGCCGGCCCCCGCGCCCACATGACCCGCCAGGAGGTCCAGGGCCTTTCGCCGTTCACTCGCAACGAGGGCCGAGCCAAGCTGCTGGCCAAGAACCGCCAGACGTTCATCTTGCAGACCACCAAGCTGACCCGCATTGCACGGCGGGTGTGCGAGGACATCCTGCAGCCGCGGCGTGCTGCGAGGAGACCCTACGCCTCCATCAACGCCAACGCGGTCAAGGCCGAGTGTACGAATGGCAGCTTAGACGGCTTAAAGGCCTGAGAGAAGAGGTGCTGTCTGACTCTGAATGTCTGTTTCTTCAGGTATGATCCGGCTGCCCAAAGCCACCAAGTCTCCGCTAAAGAGCAAAGTGATTCCCCGGCAGTCTCTGGCCGCCATAGTGAAGGATTTAGGTCGGTTAACCATTCATTTACAGATCAAATAAACCTGTGGGCTGGTTTTTGGAAGCGACTCTCATCTCCCCTCTCTCTCTGAAGCCATCTCAGCTCCTCTGAAACTGAAGGCCTCCAGAGGTCCTCCGACGCCCATCAACAGGAACCAGGTCAGCCAGCCACGCGTGGCCCAAAGCCTGCTGGGAAAAAGAGGCTTCGATGCGGTCAGTGTTTCCCGCTCACCCAGGAACCCTGTATGCTAGCATGCTAGCTATAGTGCAGCTTCTTTTGCTAGTAGGGCTGAAACTTGCTGATTGATTCATCTGTTGATTTTTTTTTTTTTTGATGAATTGATTAATAATCGGACAGCCAAAGGTACCTAAGGAAGACTTTTTTGCTAAATTAAACCAGGTGAAGCTAAAACTTTTCCACTTGAGGAGTTCTGGATAGAAGAAAACGTTTGTTTTTATTAATCTAAAATGCAAAATGTTTATTTATTTATATATTTTTACAAAGGTTTGTTTTAAAGTCTCTATACTCCAGTTAACAATTGATCGATTACTGAATTAGTTGCCGATTAAGGTATTTTCCCGACTAAATAGCGCACCTCACTATAAGCCACACCCCCAAATTTGTTCTTTTTTCTTTTTTTTTACTGGAAATGTACATAAATAACCGCCCCGGGCTATAAACCACTGATATCTACTCAACTGTCTCTCGCAAAACCTGTAGGGGGAGCTCTACATATATCCACTGGAGTAGGGACCAAGAAGACTGCTAGCTCCTGTTAGCTTGTTAGCTCGCAACAGTAAGAGCTTTTACTGAAAGTTGGAGCTTCATCAGCTCTTTATTTCAGCTCTGCAGGAGTTGATCTCAGTCTCTTCATTGGTTCATCAGCTTTAATGCAGCAAATAAATGTCAAAATGTGTGAATTCAGGACATTTGTTCTGAAGCGTACCTGCTGCTAGCGTGTTCTTATGCTAAATGAAAATTAGCCCCTTATTCTTTCATTTCCAACTTTGACTTCTCCCTCTGGTGGATAGGAAAAATCCACAGAAAAGCTGCAGCTTCTTATAAGCCGCATGGTTCAAAGTGTCGGAAAAAAATAGCAGCTTATATTCTGGAAAATATGGTATTTCCATAATCAAATAATCGGATTAATTGTTTCAGCCCTATTTGCTAGCTTCATGTTACCTTAGCTTGGTTCCTTTAATTCTGGCTTCTTCTGGCCGCCCACAGGCTACAGGTGTGCCCTACCCGGCCAACGGCAGGCCGTACACGTCAGGCATGAGAACCACCTCCCAGTCGGTCATCAAGCGGCAGAAGGTCAGCCAGGGAGAAGCTCCCAACCCAGTGGTGTTTGTGGCCACGAAGGACACCAGGTAAACGACGGCGCCGCGGCGCCACAGGAGAATAAAATAACCTGAAACTCATGAATGAATGTGATTTAATAGACAGATTATATTTTCACTGATAGAGATGAAAGGTTGAGATGCTAAGATGTAAAAGCAGGACAGCAGTGGTTTGACGTCTGCGCCGCTCTTCTTCCTTCAGGGCTCTAAGGAAACACCTGACCCAGTCCGAGATGCGCAGGGCGGCGAGGAAACCCCACCTCCTGGTCCGGATCAAGCTGCCTCCGCCGCCGCCGCGCTCCCTGCCCATGCCGCTCCTTCCCTCCAGCACCAGCGAACCCATCGTGCTGGAAGACTGAAGCCTCCTCCGATCCTTCCTGTTTCCTTATTTCCTTGTTTTCCTCCTTAAACTCGTCTCGTTTAACAGAGTATTTTTTTTTTCTTATTTAAAGAAAGCAGATCAACATTCTGTCTCTCTGGGTTTTTACTCTGGATTCTAAAAAATGTAATATTCCCAGTTTTTAAATGCTTAATTTAAATAGTTATTTTTCCCACCCCTAAACGATGATGATGATGATGATGAAGCACATTTCGATCTCCTCTCTGCGTCTCCTACGTTCTTGTAAATAGGTTTCTGCTCTCCTCCATCTCTGCAGCCGGAGAACCGGGCAAGTTCAGGAGAAACGCCGTGAGGCGTTAAACTTTTGGTTTAACCAAAAACGGGCAGGAACCATCCAGACTCACCTAGAGTCCAGGTTTTATCTAGTTTCCCGTTTTAGTGACTAAGTCTGGTATGATGAGCGCCTCGTCCGGCTCCTCAGAGTCCAGCTGACGTCTCCGTGAAGCAGGCGGTCCGTAGGAGGAGGGGGCGGGGCTTTGTTAATGGCTGCTGCGCTGTTAGCACACAGCTAGCGTAGATGCAGGTGTTCCACTAACATCGGATTGAGGAAAGGAATTATTTTATGCAAGCCGTCATCTTCTAAAAAATTAAGCAGCAATAAAAAAAAAATGATCAGAGGAGGTTTTCTTTTTCTTCTTTTTCTTTTTTTTTTACTTCCATGATGTGGAGCAGGAAGTTGTGGGCGTGGCTTTAACTCTTCTCTGCCAGTCGGGATCTGGGTGTGTGCATGATCACCACCTCTGTTTCTATTACCTCTATGGGGAGAAATTTGCTCCAATATTATTAAAGCTGATGCAAAAACGGAAAAAGAGCTTTTACTTTTAACTTATCCTATTTTTCCGTTTAAATTTTTTTTTCTGATTCTGTTTTTTTCAGATATTTTTTTCTATTTCTGTTTTTTTTATAAGATCAAGTAAAAATAATTTTAATTGTTTTCAAATCCCATATTACAGATTCCAACCTCTACTCTTCTGCGTGATCTGTGCACGGACCAATAGAAATGCTGTTGCTAACAGCCACGCCCGGCAGACTAATTTCTATTGGTCTGCACAGTTTCCCCAAAAGAATAAAAAAAATAAAAGCTTAAATTAAAAAAATTACATTTTGCAGAAATGCAATAAAAAATATATATGGAAAAATATTTTATGGAAATTTAACAGAATAATAGAAATAAATGAAGAAAAAACATTTTGGAAATAAATCTGAAAAAATTGTAAAAATGAGGTTGATTTTTTTTTTTTGTATAAGTATTATAAATTACTTTTACATTTTTTTAATATTTAGGAATTTTTCCATTTTTGAAACTCATTTTCTTGTTGAAACATGTTTGAATTTTTGCTTTTAATAATATTGGAGCAGATTTCTCTCCGTATTCCTCCCCCAGTCAGTGTGTCTCATTTTAAAGGGCGAGCATCGAGAGGCGGTAACCGGGAATCCCACGGTTACACACGTTTGGTCCCAATGTGGACTTAGTTTTTTCAACAAAAAAAGGAAAAAAGTTTTGAGTGTAGCTTGTTAAAAGCCACGTAAATGTTAAACAAACAAAAAAATTGGCTCATTTTTAAAAGAAAAAATTCAAATGTGCTCCATTATCAGGGAGGAGCATTTACCCTTTCAACAGGTTGGGGAGGGGGGAGATTGGGGCTGATGGTTTTTGTAAAAGGAAAATTAACCCGGCAGAATGAAATTTTCTCAATTGTGTTTTTTTTCTTATTCCGCCTGTATCCTCAAATGTACCTTGATTGAAAAAATAAAGGTGTTTTTTTTTTTTTTTTTTCTTGGTCTTCAGTCGTGGTTTAATCCGAACTGCTTTCCCTCTTCAAATGTAACTATTGCTCTAAACATTTCTGATATAATACCGATATTGCGGCTTTGAGAATTGTCAGATATCAACCTGATACGATATAAGAGCATATCATTCAGACCTTTATTGCTTATTTTGGGATTTTGAATGTAGAAAAGGGTTGATAAAGTGATATTACTTACTACTGCTTGTAGCGACAGTGGAGAGGAATAACTCCCTTTGAACAGGAAGAAACCTCCAGCAGAACCAGGCTCAGTGTGAGCGGCCATCTGCTGAGGCCGACTGGGGTTCAAGGAGACAGAAGCAGACATAGAAAAAGAAGCATAGATACAAAAATCAACCAGCTCCACAGGCGGCCCCGTCCAGGAAACACACAGCCAGGCAGACGAGCTCCGAGCCAGCTCCCATGTCAGAGGATGAAGAGAGCACATCCAGTTAGTCACAGTCAGAGAAACAGGACTACACTGGAAAACAGGCCAAGCTCCAACATCTAGAAACAAAGGTGTTGATGGCAGCAGCACAGCTGATATTTCTCTCCAGGATGGAGTCACAGCCAAACAGGAACAGACCAGATGAAGCTACTATGAGAAAAAGCAGAGAGAGCAGAACGTTAGAGATTGAACTAACAGATTCTGCAGAGTGGGAGAATAGAGATAGAATGAAGCAGAATGATGAAAAAGGGGTCCCTATGTCCTCCAGCAGTCTAAGCCTATAGCAGCATAACTATAGAGATAGCTCAGGATAACCTGAGCCACTCTAACTATAAGCTTTATCAAAAAGGAAAGTTTTAAGCCTAGCCTTAAAAGTAGACAGGGTGTCTGCCTCACGGACTAAAACTGGTAGTTGGTTCCACAGGAGAGGAGCCTGATAACTAAAAGATCTGCCTCCCATTCTACTTTTAGAAATTCTAGGAACCACTAGTAAACCTGCAGATTGAGAGCGAAGTGCTCTGTTAGGAACATAAGGAACAATCAGATCTCTGATATCAAATGGAGCTTGGTAATTCAATATTAAAATCCCACTGATATTAATAGTTTGATCGGGACATCCTTCATATAAAGTTTGACTACCGGTATTTCGCATTTTATCCGGACCCAAAAATGTTAAATGGATACAGATTGTCGACCCCCAGAAATACACACCACTTATATAATAAAGGGAACGCTCAAATAGCTCCTGGATCTGAATGAATGAGATGTTCTCATTGAAAACTTCTGTTCAAAAGATGAAAATGCTAAAAAAAAAATACAAAAATCTGACCCATAAATTCCCAAAGCAACTCAGCAGACATAAAAAAAGAAAACTTTTATAGGGAGCTGAAAACAAATGTTTGAATTAGGAATACCTGAAGAACAGTTAATAATTCTTAAGAACTATAAGTTTGTTTAGAAAATGCAGATATTCGTGATCTTTAACATAATTAAGGAGTTTTTAGTCTGAAGTTACTCTGACTGTTCAAATGATACGATAACGGATCCGGTGGAGATGGAGCGTCACTCTTGGTTCCCGAGGTTCCACTGGAATCACCTGCATGGCCGCTCCCTTAGCCAGGCTCCACCTTCAACAAAGATAAATATGAAACATAAACTATGGCGCTACAATAGTGCCAAAAACATGTTTAGCTACAAATACAGGTGCTGGTCATAAAATTAGAATATCATGAAAAAGTAGATTGATTTCAGTAATTCCATTTAAAAAGTGAAACTTGTATATTATATTCATACATTACATACAAACTCATATATTTCAGATGTTTATTTTGTTTAATTTTGATGATTACAAATGACAACAAATGAAAATCTCAAATTCATCATATCAGAAAATTAGAATATTACTGAAGACCAATAAAAACAAAGGATTTATAGAAATGTTGGCCAACTGAAAAGTATGAACATGAAAAGTATGAGCATGTACAGCACTCAGTATTTAGTTGGGCCTCCTTTGGCCTGTATTACTGCAGCAATGCGGCGTGGCATGGAGTCGATCAGTCTGTGGCACTGCTCAGGTGTTATGATAGCCCAGGTTGCTCTAATAGTGGCTTTTAGCTCTTCTGAATTGTTGGGTCTGGTGTATTGCATCTTCTTCTTCACAATACCCCATAGATTTTCTATGGGGTTAAGGTCAGGAGAGTTTGCTGGCCAATTAAGAACAGGGATACCATGGTCCTTCAACCAGGTACTGGTAGCTTTGGCACTGTGTGCAGGTGCCAAGTCCTGTTGGAAAATGAAATCTGCATCTCCAAAAAGTTGGTCAGCTGCAGGAAGCATGAAGTGCTCTAAAACTTCCTGGTATGTGGCTGCGTTGACCCTGGACCTCAGAAAACACAATGGACCAACACCAGCAGATGACATGGCACCCCAAACCATCACTGACTGTGGAAACTTTACACTGGACTTCAAGCAACGTGGATGAAGTGCCTCTCTTCTTTTCCTCCAGACTCTGGGACCTTGATTTCCAAAGGAAATGCAAAATTTACTTTCATCAGAGAACATGACTTTGGACCACTCACCAGCAGTCCAGTCCTGTTTCTCTTTAGCCCAGGCAAGACGCTTCTGACGCTGTCTGTGGTTCAAGAGTGGCTTGACACAAGGAATGCGACAGCAGAAACCCATGTCTTTCATACGTCTGTGTGTGGTGGTTCTTGAAGCACTCACTCCAGCTGCAGTCCACTCTTTGTGAATCTCCCCCACATTTTTGAATGGGTTTTGTTTCACAATCCTCTCCAGGGTGCGGTTATCTCTCTTGCTTGTACACTTTTTTCGACCACATCTTTTCCTTCCCTTCGCCTCTCTATTAATGTGCTTGGACACTGAGCTCTGTGAACAGCCAGCCTCTTTAGCGATGACCTTTTGTGTCTTGCCCTCCTTGTGCAAGGTGTCGATGGTCGTCTTTTGGACAACTGTCAAGTCAGCAGTCTTCCCCATGATTGTGTAGCCTATAGAACTAGACTGAAAGACCATTTAAAGGCTTTTGCAGGTGGTTTGAGTTAATTAGCTGATTAGAGTGTGGCACCAGGGGCCATCAATTTTGAACCTTTTCACAATATTCTAATTTTCTGATATGATGAATTTGAGATTTTCATTTGTTGTCATTTGTAATCATCAAAATTAAACAAAATAAACATCTGAAATATATGAGTTTGTATGTAATGTATGAATATAATATACAAGTTTCACTTTTTAAATGGAATTACTGAAATCAATCTACTTTTTCATGATATTCTAATTTTATGACCAGCACCTGTATATAAGCATCCATGTGTCTGTTTAAGAGGCCTTATTCTCATGAGTATGTTGAGGTTATTTGTTAGCTGTTTATGAATAAATATGCTTATTTCCAAATAGTTTATAAATATTCTGTTAAAAGAAAAGATTAACTTTATTTTAATGAAGTAACCGGTGTTGTGCATGGAGGGCGTTCACTTTTGTTTTAGTTAACGGTGGACAGATCAGTTCTGAAGTGATGAATGTGAACGAGAGCGACACACACAGCTCACGTTGGTGTTCAATTGAAAACGTCACTTTTCATCAGATATCGTCAAGTTTTACGGCATTTATTACGGCAAACAGCCTGACAGAGCAGCAGGTCTTCTGCTAGTACCAGTCTGCCCCATTCAGACGCTGCTGGGATTTCTGATGCTGGTTTAGCAGAGCGCTTGGCAGAGTTTGATCAACTGACAAAGGAATAAACTCAGGTTTTAGTGCAAACTTTTCCCACCAGGACTTAACAAACAAGTCTGTCCATCAGCCACGCCCCCTTCACTTTTAAAGCCACACATGGAATTAAAGCATTCGAGCTATCTGTGGAAATATCTGCTGCTGAATGAGGAACGGAAGAAATCATTTTGGATCCAGATCTTTTCAGCAGAACGTGAATGTTCCTGAAGTTCTGTGTCATTCAGCTAAATAAATACTTCACTGCACATCCAGTAAACCTGGACTGCATCCAGGGTTTCCCATTTCTTTATATATTCTGATCAAACATTTAAAGGATGACATATGAGCTTCTATTGTGGAGAATTGTGGCTTCATTTACTAACTGAACCTGAACTAGTTCATTTATAGGTTTTAAAAAGTGAACTATGAACACGAACAGTTCATTTTCATCTGTGTGAACTGAACTTTGAGCTCCTGTTTCATTAAGAACTGGCAGGACATTGGTAGTAACAAATATTTGTTTATTTTTCTTTGTTCAGATTCCTAAAAATAAAACCTGTGTTGAAATGCTTTATTGTTTTTATTTTATCCATAAATAAAGGCAGAATAAAATCTGCATAGAAAAAAAGAGCAAATGTTGGTGGATACTTTTACCCATCAACATTTTATCAGATGAATCATTGATAAAAAGCTTCATCCATTTTCCTCCTAAACTCTGTAAACTTTCTATGACTGCAATAAAAGGTGTTTGGTGTGATTTGATTGGTCCGTGGTAATGAAGGTGAGGGGATCCCATTGGCTGCTGGACTTCAGCACACCTGATGTTCATTCTGCATGAAGGCAGGAGCTGAGCTCTGGTTTAAAAGACAAACTCAGGCACCGAGTTCTTTGCTTGTGACCAAAGTCGTCCAAGTCTTCATGCTGCTGTGAAAAAAAAAAAAAAACAAAAAAAGGAAAAACCAGCAGCAGGGTCTTTGTCCTTCAGATGTTTGCAAGCTGATCACCTGCAGTGAACTGGTGTCACCAATCAATCTCACGTCGCTCCCCGCCTGCAGCCATGTTTGAGGTAAGAGCAAATATAGTTCAGCTTCTCTAAAGCTGCATGTTGGATGAACTGCTTAAAGCTCGTCTGTGAAGTTCAGTAAGAAGCTTCTGTAGCCTAAACAAGCATCATGTGTGGAAGTTTCTCGACACTGGAGAAATGAGTGGCAAATCTATGGAGAGAGAATTGTTCCAATATTCCTGAGAAAACTTTTTTTTTTTTTTTTTTTTTTTTTTTTTTTTTTTTTTTTTTTTTTTTTTTTATCTCTGAAAAGGTTTTGGTTCACTATGTTTGAAAATTAAACTTTTTTTGGGGGTGGGTGCAAACTGAACTTTACAAACTAGATTTTGGCAATTATGAGACTTTATTGATCTCGTAAGGAGAAATCCACTTGTCACATTTGCATATAAATTTGCACACTGCATATGGATAAATTACTCAACCAGTTTCTTTGAGAAGTTTTTCGAAGTTCTGAATTTCTACTTTTTAAAAGTGTTCAATATTTGGTACTAATTTCTCTCCATAGATAGCAGGTCCTTATTAGAAGCTTCTGTATAGTTCCTTTTTGTATATGAATAAAATGAGATTGTGGATGAAACAGCCTGATTTTAGATAACAGACAAATTTAATCTGTAGTTAAAAAGCAGAAGGAACTAGAAGATGGATTTGATTAAAGAAATTATGAGGAAATGAAGTTGTTTTATCAAGGTTATCGTTTGGTGCTTGAGGATTTAACTGCACCTTATTTAAAATGGAGAAAATATGGAGCAAAGTTGCAACCATTAAAAGACTTTCTCTGAAATTGAATCATTAAACCAAAAACTACAATTAAAGCTACGTTTCAGATTAAACTTTGTGTGCGTATATAAACATACACGCTCTAACGGCAGCTATTTAGCTGATCAATATGCTTCATGTTTTTGTTTCCAGAAGGAAAGCGTAAAATTTTAGATGAACTGATTGTTGGATAAAAGTCAATAAATTGCTGAATTTTTCGCCTAATGTTAAATCTGTTGAGCAGCATTGAAATGAAACCTTTGTTTTTCTTTAGTCTCAGTGTGTGCCTGTTTTTTCCTTCTGTGTGTGCCTGTTTTTTCCCCTTCTGTGTGTGCCTGTTTTTCCCTTCTCAGTGTGTGCCTGTTTTTTCCCCTTCTCAGTGTGTGCCTGTTTTTTTCCCTTCTCAGTGTGTGCCTGTTTTTTTCCCTTCTCAGTGTGTGCCTGTTTTTTTCCCTTCTCAGTGTGTGCCTGTTTTTTTCCCTTCTCAGTGTGTGCCTGTTTTTTTCCCTTCTCAGTGTGTGCCTGTTTTTTTCCCTTCTCAGTGTGTGCCTGTTTTTTTCCCTTCTCAGTGTGCGCCTGTTTCCCTTCTCAGTGTGCGCCTGTTTCCCTTCTCAGTGTGCGCCTGTTTCCCTTCTCAGTGTGCGCCTGTTTCCCTTCTCAGTGTGCGCCTGTTTCCCTTCTCAGTGTGCGCCTGTTTCCCTTCTCAGTGTGCGCCTGTTTCCCTTCTCAGTGTGCGCCTGTTTCCCTTCTCAGTGTGCGCCTGTTTCCCTTCTCAGTGTGCGCCTGTTTCCCTTCTCAGTGTGCGCCTGTTTCCCTTCTCAGTGTGCGCCTGTTTCCCTTCTCAGTGTGCGCCTGTTTCCCTTCTCAGTGTGCGCCTGTTTCCCTTCTCAGTGTGCGCCTGTTTCCCTTCTCAGTGTGCGCCTGTTTCCCTTCTCAGTGTGCGCCTGTTTCCCTTCTCAGTGTGCGCCTGTTTCCCTTCTCAGTGTGCGCCTGTTTCCCTTCTCAGTGTGCGCCTGTTTCCTCCCTTCTCAGTGTGCGCCTGTTTCCTCCCTTCTCAGTGTGCGCCTGTTTCCTCCCTTCTCAGTGTGCGCCTGTTTCCTCCCTTCTCAGTGTGCGCCTGTTTCCTCCCTTCTCAGTGTGCGCCTGTTTCCTCCCTTCTCAGTGTGCGCCTGTTTCCTCCCTTCTCAGTGTGCGCCTGTTTCCTCCCTTCTCAGTGTGCGCCTGTTTCCTCCCTTCTCAGTGTGCGCCTGTTTCCTCCCTTCTCAGTGTGCGCCTGTTTCCTCCCTTCTCAGTGTGCGCCTGTTTCCTCCCTTCTCAGTGTGCGCCTGTTTCCTCCCTTCTCAGTGTGCGCCTGTTTCCTCCCTTCTCAGTGTGCGCCTGTTTCCTCCCTTCTCAGTGTGCGCCTGTTTCCTCCCTTCTCAGTGTGCGCCTGTTTCCTCCCTTCTCAGTGTGCGCCTGTTTCCTCCCTTCTCAGTGTGCGCCTGTTTCCTCCCTTCTCAGTGTGCGCCTGTTTCCTCCCTTCTCAGTGTGCGCCTGTTTCCTCCCTTCTCAGTGTGCGCCTGTTTCCTCCCTTCTCAGTGTGCGCCTGTTTCCTCCCTTCTCAGTGTGCGCCTGTTTCCTCCCTTCTCAGTGTGCGCCTGTTTCCTCCCTTCTCAGTGTGCGCCTGTTTCCTCCCTTCTCAGTGTGCGCCTGTTTCCTCCCTTCTCAGTGTGCGCCTGTTTCCTCCCTTCTCAGTGTGCGCCTGTTTCCTCCCTTCTCAGTGTGCGCCTGTTTCCCTTCTCAGTGTGCGCCTGTTTCCTCCCTTCTCAGTGTGCGCCTGTTTCCCTTCTCAGTGTGCGCCTGTTTCCCTTCTCAGTGTGCGCCTGTTTCCCTTCTCAGTGTGCGCCTGTTTCCCTTCTCAGTGTGCGCCTGTTTCCCCCCTTCTCAGTGTGCGCCTGTTTCTCCCTCTCTGCTCCAGATCAGCTGTGATGAGCTGCTGCTTCCATCCTCCCAGGATGAGCAGCTGGTGGACAACCTGCTGTGCAGCGAGGAATCGGAGGATCTCCCCGGAGGAGCCGGTTTCTCTCTGACCCAGGCCCTGCTGCCCCTGGTGGAGGCCTCCTTCCCCCCTCCCGCCGCGCCCTGGGTCTGCTCCACCCGCTATAAGACGGAGCTGTGCACCAGCTACGCCGCCACCGGCGCCTGCAAGTATGCCGACCGCTGCCAGTTCGCCCACGGCCTCAACGAGCTCCACGTTCCGTTCCGCCATCCCAAGTATAAGACGGAGCTGTGCCGGAACTACCACACCACGGGCTACTGCTACTATGGGGCCCGCTGCCTGTTTGCCCACAGCCCCACGGAGCTGCGGCAGCCCCTGCAGCAGCGCAGGAACGTCCCCTGCCGCCGCTTCCTCGCCCACGGAGTCTGTCCCTTTGGAAAACGCTGCAACTTCCTGCACGTGGAGGAGGTGGAGGCGGACGGTGGCTCTCCTGCTGCTCCGTCTCTTCCTCCGCAGAGGAAGGAGTGGGGCCCCCAGGGGCCCCTGTGCCACACCTTCAGCTCCTTCGGCTTCTGCCTTTACGGCACCAGCTGCCGCTTTCAGCACCGGCTGCCCAGCAAAGCCCGGAGCCCTGACCTCCTCTCCCCCCGGCCTTCAAGCACAGCGGGTTTACCTCCATCCTCCTCCAACGGCTCCTCACCTCCTTCCTCCTCCTCCACCTCCCCGTCCCCTGAGGCCGCGGTGCATAACGCCTTCACCTTCTCCAGCCAGCACCTGAGCGACCTGCTGCTGCCGCTGGCCCTCCACCTGCAGCAGCTGGAGGCCTCCAAGGGCCAGGAGGTGTGGGACAACATGGGCCTCTGATCACTTTTTATTTTCTCCTTTTTTATTCCCAGTATCAGAGGCCGTCTGTGGAAATGTGCCTCTTTTTTTTTGCTCTTGTTTTTTTTAAAACTGTAAATATTTGACTTGTTTTCCAGCAGGTCGGACCTGGAAACTTTCAGGACTCCAAACAATTTAATCTTTTTATTTTTTCCTCGCAAACTTTAAGTGTAATTTAACTTTTTTAACTGTACATTAACAATCTGCATAAATGAAATGTTGATGTTGTAAATAAAACAAGTTTTACAAAATTTAAAGTGTTTCGAAGTTTATTACAATGGGATGAAAGTGTTGGAGGCAAATGGCTGCCATGGCAACCAGAAAATGGCTTAAATTGAAGGTGGCTGGAGTCTTGCTCAGTTTTTCATGCAAAAAGTTTTGAAACAAGATCAAAGAACTGATTAGAGGCTAATTGGGTTTTAAATGGACAGATGCTGAGATGAGGAGGAGAAATGAAGGGACAAAATGTGTAGGTGGGGGGGACTCAAAGGTTGCCCCAACTAGGAAAACAAATTTGCAAAAAGTGGAGTCTCTAGACGGCGAAACTAAAGTGGAGATGTTTATGTTCAGGTGCAGCGAGGAAAGCTCCAATAAGTTCCCAGAAAAGCAGCACTGAGGGATGCTACGTTCAGACCGCACGCAGCAGAAGCTGCAAAAAGGCGCCTGCTGCTTTTTATGTTTGTACAAGTTTAGATTTGCGGCTGAAGCATCTCTGCTGCTCTGGCTGTGTGGCATTTCTTTGCCTGGAACAATGGCAGCTATTTTTGCCGTGATCAGTGGGTAAATTTTAAAATGTAAAAGTCCACCAAAAAACCTGGCCTGTGCAGTCCGTTCATCCAGATTACCATCCTGCCTTCAAATTTTCAAATTTGTTTCCGTCCTGGGCTGCACTCTGGACTCAGTGGCTGAGAGGAGGCTGCTGTCCAAGCTTCCATCCATCATGGACGCCACCTTCCACCCTCTGCAGCAGACTGGAGAGGAGCTGACCAGCTCCTTTAGTCAAAGACTTTTACATTTAGATATCTGAAATTTATAACTATATTTCTACTTGTAGAAATATATTGTGAATTTCAAGAATTCCTGTTCTGGATATCTGTCATATTCATTTTTGATATCTGAAATAGTAATTATCCATAATAGTAATTATGAATATCTGAAATTAGAGTTCATCCTCTTCAGAAATCATTTTTAGATAGGAAGAATGTTATTTTAGATATCTGGATGTAAAAGCCCAATACACATGAATGGGAAACGTGACCTCATTTGTACTAGAAAGAAATGGATTTCAGATGTTTGAAATGTTTGTTTTCTAGGTATTTGAAAGTTTATTCTTACTAGTACAATTATATTTTTGGTTAAAATAATCCTAAAAATTTTTGCTGACAAAAATGTAATTTGGGATATCTATATGTACAGGTCTGGCTAGTGGGAATGTAGTTTTGACCAGAAAGAATCTTATTTCAGAGATCTACAAATAGAACAATGAGAGGACAGCACTTGTAATAAATGTCAAAACCGTCTGCCATAGGTCTACCAGGTCTATCATCCCTGCTGACATCAGACTCTACAATGTGACACTACAAATGCAATAACAATGTATAATGTTCAATCACTATTTAATACCCTGTGCAATAACCTGTTTCTTTATATTTGACACAGTGCAATAACTATATATATAAATATCCATCTATATAAATACCCTGTGCAATAACCCTGTATTATAATCTTGCCATAAAAATCTGTCTACAATAATAGATAACTCTTGGGAAAACATAAGTTCCAGAAGCCAGAAGGGAGTCGACTACATAAGGAATTAGATTCTTCAGGACGTCGCTAAAAACTTTTGTTTCCAAGAACAATCCCAGCTA